>JAKSZU010000006.1:209285151-209885151 GCA_026018925.1 Tupaia tana
GTGGAAATAGAAAAAAGTCCTAAAATTTATATAAAATTTCAATGGACTCCAAATAGCCAAAATAATCTTGAAACATTAGAACAAATAGTATCAGTTCCACAAAAATTTTGAAGCATTATATGCAGTAACTCCTATAAAGTGCTAGGCATAGTGCCTAACACGTGGACAATACACGGTACATATTATCATTTTTGCTGTTATCACTTTAGTCTTTATCACCTTGTCCCTGAATGTTCTGTTCTCCTATGTCCTGCCCCTTCCACCTTAGAGGACAGAAGTCCTGGCATTCCTAAACTGACCTCCTTCTTGTCCCTGAAACAATGGAACAAGTGAAAAGCAGAAGCTGTCCTGCCATTTCCCCCTGGGAGCCCCAGATCTCAGCAGCCTTTGGTACAGGGCCTTGGTTCCAGGTTCCTCTCTGCAACCTCAGGAGGACTGACTCTGACTTTGAGTCAGTCAGGAAAAACGTTGTCTTCCACCACTTTCTATGTGCAACTACAGCAGAAAATAAGACAGACTTTCTCCAGGAATTTAGTTTCTAATTGAGAAAGCTAGCAATAATCATGAGATTGAGGAAATAAGTAAGATGTTTTCAGGCAATGGAGACTAAATAGGGCATTATGGTACAGAGTGAGTGGAAAGTAGGGTGGACTCTTAGGGTCTGACATCTGAGTTAAGATTTGAATGATGGAAAAGAGCCACGTAAATGTATGTGTTGAAGATTGTTCCAGGTGGAGGAAACAGCAAGCACAAAATCCTGAGGTGAGAACGAGCTTGAAATGTTTTGAAAGATAACACCAATCAGTGAAAATAAGTGGCCAGAGGTGAGGCTAGAGATCTACGAGGGCCCTGCAGGTCATGGTTAAGATTTTGTTCTAAAAATGACTCTCATAGTTCTGGTCTGTGTCCCTAGGTGGAGGTACCAGTCACAGAGCTGAGTGACTAACATGTGGACAACACATGGTTGAATGTTGGTTCAGAATGTTGGGAGCCTGGTGTGTTGAGGGGAATGGTGCTATTCTTTAGCTCCACAGCTTCAGCTCTTTGGAATTGCTGGTGGTCTAAGGCACTTGGTCATTAATTGCCAAAGATTAATTTCAAAAGAAGCTCATGTAAGAACTCAGTAATTTACACATGGGTTTTAATCTTTCCATCCTTTCCTTCCTTCCTTCCTTTGACCAGAGGGTATGTGTGTTCAACAAAAGAGACAGAAAGAGAAAGAAAGATGAACAAAGCACCCCTCAGTGGGATGTGGTCACACTGCAATCCCCTCTCCTCTGTTTCTCCATCCTGCTGGTATTTGGGGCATGCACATGCTCATGCCCAACATGTTTTTCAAGCCCCCAAGGCTGGATTTGAACCAGGGTCAACTATGTGGGATCTGATTCCCTTAGCCACTAGACTACCTGGCCAGCCCTGGGTGTGTCTTTAAAATGTAAAGCAGTGAGACCAACAGATGGCATAGCAGTTGCATTGCTGGACTCCCAACAATGGTTCGAGTCCCAGACCTGGTGGCTTAAAACTCATGCTGGGTATGTGAGTTTTAAGTGCATGCCCAAGATCCTGAGAGGAGAATGGAGGAGAAGGGGTTGCAGCATGGCTCTCTCTCCTAGGGGACTGATTTCTTGCTTTCTGTCTCTCTAGTGAGCGTATGCACCCTATAGCAAAAATTTCTCCAAAAAAATGTAAAACAGCAAAAGGCAAACATTAGTTCTTAAATCCACACTGCTGCACCACTTCTGGGACTGAGAAATTTCTTAATTACTAAGAAATGCTCTTGGCTGTCAGCAGTTTTCTTTAATATTCTTTTGAAAATAAGTCAGCATATGCTGCTTTCAATTGTTCAAATGAATTAACTTAAATTTATAGACTCAGGACTGGGAATTATTCCTGAATTAATTACTCTAAATAAGTTATAAAACATGGTTAAAAATGAGATAAAAGTTGACTTTTAAAAGTTCAGCCAGAAAAAAATGAAAAATTAACCTCTATGATAATTTTTAATTTGAAAAATACTTACATATAAATATCACTGCCCCATTCTTGGGATTACTCTGCCAATTTCGTAAGTATTTTCTACTATTGGACACTGTGGGTTTGTTACTTTTGAAACACATTAAGCAAATGTATAATAAAGTAAAAGAGAGAAATATGAATTGCCTATGTTTAAAAAGTTGGAGAGCAATTTCAAAATAATCATGATGTATTTCCTGCAATAATATGACAAAATCTAAAGAAAAAAATGAAAAATTATTAGTATCCCTGGAAAGGAGGAAAATTTAGTTTTAAATCTATCTGATGATTGCATATTTCTTTAGCATTTGTTTTTGTGCTAGGTACTCCATTTTACTAAGTCATCATAAAAATGTTCATTTCAGCAAATCATTTTAAAAGAAAGAACAAAGCAAATACTGCAGAGGGTAGGTGTTTTCTTTCTGAAATCTACAGGGAAAATTATTTTCACTGCTGTTGATCATCACATTCTGAGAACCCCAGGGTTGAAACCTAATGTTCTTTATAATTTCTGTTTCTCTTCCTTTATTTTCATTGTGTACCTTTGCTGCATAAAACCTTCTTTAAGAGCTGTATTTTTAAAAAACTAGATTTAAAATTTATAAAGAACAAAGGGGTACACAGAAAAATATCCTCCATTAGTTCCCTAGATACCCAATTCCCCTTCCTAGAGACAATTTAATGTTTTTAGTTGGTTGAGTAGTCCTTCCAGAAAGTGTATGCATTCACACACAAATGCATATACACTTGCGTATTTATATAAATGCCCTTTAAATGATAACTTTATATTTTGAAATAGTTAATATACCACAAGAAGTTGCAAAAATGGTACAGTGAGTTCTTGCTGTGCTTCACTCAGCATACCCACTGATAACATCATCCATTAGTATAACAGAGAGTGAAAAACAAGGAAAATGACATTGATATCGCAACACCCATGCAAATACAGACCTTATTCTATCCATTCATTTTAATTCATTCTATTTTTCCCTAAAAATAATAGTATGTCATACATTCTATTCTACATCTTGCTTTTCTACATTTAACAGTATCACTTGGAAAGCATCTCATATCAATGCATAGAACTCTTTAGTTTTTTAAAGGTCTACATAGGGTACTGTTGGGTAATAAAACAATTTAACCAGATTTCTATTAAAGGAATATTTGATTTTCTCAGTCTTTTGTAATGACTAACATTTGCACAGTGAATAACTTTCTACATAAGTTATTTTGCATCTGTAAAGAAGTCTATCTCTGCACATATTTATAAGGAAGAATTTCTAGAAGTAAGATGACTGAATAAAAGGCTATGTGCTTATATATATGTTTTCTTTTTTTTTTTTTTTTTTTTTTTTTTTTTTAGTTTACTATAAGGCATGTGTGCTTGCAGAGAGAGACAGAGGCAGAGAGTGAGAGAAAGAAGGAAAATGAGGAATTACTCGCCATGGGAGTTGGCCATGCTGCAATCGCTCCTCTTCCATTCTCCTCTTGGGATTTTGGGTGCGCTTGCACAGACACCTGGAGTGTTTTTCCAAGTTGCTAAGTCCGGGACTGGAACTGCAGAGTCAGCCATGTGGGATCCAGCGTCTTAACCACAACACAAACAGCTGAATATATAATTTTGATACTGCCAAATAAGCTTCCAGAAAGATTTATTAGGTTACCTTTTCCCAGTCCTGTCTGAGAGAACTCCTGTTGCTCAAATTCTTTATAACATAGTTTACTAACCTAATACATGGAAAAATCTGAGTGTAGATGTAATGTTTAATTTTTTTCTGATTATGAATAAGGTTGAGTGCATTGTCATATGTTTATAGGACTTTTTTTGGTGATAAAAATCTGCCCTTGCCTATTGAGCTATGAGACTGTTCTTACTGAGTTGAAAAAAATCTTTGTATCTTAGGAATACTAGCCTTTAGTCCAGAGTTTCAAGTATTTCCCACCAACTTGTTACTTGTCTTTTGGAAAGCAGAATTTAATAATCTTTTCTTGACTTCTGGAGATCATTTTATACCTAAAACAACTTTCATAGTCAACATTTATTAAAAGGATTCTAAATCTTTATCTAGTACCTACAAAGTTTTATTGTTTACACTAAAATTTTTAATTTACCTGGAATTCATTCTGGTGTAAGACATGAGGTATCAGTCCAACATTATCTGTTTACAGATGGCTATTCAATTGTCCCAACCCTAACACTTTAATAATCTCTTATTTTATTGATCTGAACTGCCTCTTTCACCATATAATGAATTCTCTTACACTCATAGGTCAATTTATGGACTTCCTACTTTTTCATTAACACGTCTGCCTCAGGACCAGCACGTGTCATGGTGGTCAAGGCACTGGACTCCCACATGGTTGCCCACAGTTTGAGTCCTGGACCTGGTGGCTTGCTTTCTCACTTTTCCTCTCTTTCTCTGTCTGTCTCTGGTGAGCATATGTGCCCTATGGGAAATTAAAAAATAATAATAATACTAAGTAAAATGAAATAAATTAGAAACATTTTAAAAAATACATCTACCTCATACACCAATACCTGCACAACTATTTTTATTATTATAATTTTATAATATGTTTTAATATGTATTAGAGACTTATTGTTTCCAGTCACTTACTGCTATAGTCTCTGTGGGACTTGTCTCCATGACAAGCCCTTCCCAGTTTAACTAACTTTATTATTCATGGCCTTACCATTGTATCTTTCTCATTTTGTTCCTTTTATTTGAAGGATTATTTCCATTTTTCTTGCTGAAATTCCACTGTCAGCTTAGATCATGGTCATTACTTTGGGAGAGATCTGTAGATGGGAGCTGGAGAGGTAGGCATGAGACAGGTAGAGTTGATCAAGGTGATGACTTCTGGTTAAGAAAGTCTCAGGAGCAGTTGATGATAAGGAATTCACAGCTATTGTAGGGCAGGGGAGCAGGCAAATATCACCAATTGGTACCAAACCAAAGTTCACAAAGTTGAGAATTGGCAAGTCTGAGAAGCAGGAAAGAGAGTACACGTTGCCAGCAAACAAGCCCAAAAACTTGAACAAGAGACTGATGTAGAAGACTCTGAACCAGTTGCTCCTGGTATAGAACAGATTCCTAGTTACATGGGCTCAAGCTTCATTGAAACAATCTTAAGTAACAAATAGACATTCTTTGGCAGACAGAGAGAGGAACCACAGCTAAATGAGTACCAGAGCGACTCATTGCAATAGTTTAACTTGGCACCCGAGCCAAGTGATGATATGGGAGTGGGGCAAGAGAGAGTAAAGAAATGACAGGGCCTTTGCACTGGAGGTGCTGGGGGGAGAGAGCTATGTACTTGAGTACTTGAGGAATGAGTTGGGAATACAGAAGATGGTCAGAGAGAGAAGGTGATGTGCTTCACATTGAGACTATGGAGTTTGTAGGAAAGATGCTATGTGGTCACAAAGCCCATTTTATTTATGTCTGAGGATGCCACTATACTAAAATTTTCTCCCACCCTAGCAAGTGATTAGAGTCTTGAGACTAAATTCTGGCCAATAAAATGTGAGCAGAAGAGTTGCACACTCCTCCCAGATCTGGCCCTTTGGAACTCTTGCATGATTCTTCATGCTTTTCATCCTCATCTGAATGTAGGGAATTTCAGAGGGTAGTCTGTGGAGTATTTTGAGGACTCAGGGGTTGCCAAGGCCACAGATGGAAGTGATCTGGCTCCTAAGTAAACACATGGAGGGTTGCCATCTACCAAGAACATCCTCATTAGATCCCATCCATTAAGCTACTACGATTAGGTAGTTTATTTTTCTTAGCAGCTAGTGTTACATTAATCAGTCCTGAAATGAGGTAAAGGTTGGTAGAAGAGCATAGGGGATGACCATAATTTTTGTGTTACAACTGGAAATGTGGAAGAATATTGAAATATGTTTGTAATTCCCAAGGCTGGGGAAACTAAAATGAGAAACCCTGGGGAATCATCCTTCTGGAGTCTCTGGAGTGTTATTTTGGACCAAATGACATAAATTGGGGCATGTACTGCAGAGGTCAGTGAGGGAACTTTGGTGAGAGCAACCTTGCCAGTAGGGGTATGATTTCCAAAAGGGCAGGGAGTTAGCCTCTTGATGGAACCTAGAAAAAAGAAGTATCTTAGAAATAATGAGACTCAAAACCAAGGGAACAAGATTAGAAACAGGGTGGAGGGACCAGCAGATGGTGTAATGGTGACATCACTGGACTTCCATGTAGTCGACCATGGTTTGAGTCCCGGACTCGGTGACTTAGAATTCACACTGGGCATGTGTGCATGTGTGCCCAAGATCCAAGAGGAGAATGGAGGAGAAAGGATTGGGGCATCCCTCCTGGGGTGTGGGAGTAATTTCTCTCTTTCTGTCTCCCTGTCTCTGTCTTCAGGTGAGTGCATGTGCCCTATAGCAAAAAACTCTCTAAAAAAATGAAAGAAAGAAAGAAAAAAGAAACTGGTTGAATCACAGGTAGTCCCTGTGACGGGTCTACATGGTTTGCTTTTCCTTTGGCTGGTGGAAAAAATAGTATTTAGTAAGCAATTTATTTTAAATAAATTATTTTATTTATTATTAGCTATTCAAAATCTTTTATGCTTCCCTTAATAAGTCCTACTAGTTTTTCTGTGTTAGCATTGAGAATGGAAGTAAATAATGAGGTCCCATACTGACATTCCATGTTTATATGCACTTCCTGGTCTGTAAGAACAGTAGTTTATAGATAGGACATGACCCATGGGAGCAGTGAGTGGTAGAGTCCATGAATTTAAAAAATAAGTATTCTGGCACCAGCAGGTAGAGTGGTGATTAAGGTACTAGACTTCCACATGGTTGACTACATGGTTCAAGTCCCAGACCTGCAGCTTGAAAATCATATCAGATGTGTGTGTGTGCACGTGCCCCAAATCCTGAGAGGAGAATGAGAGAGAAGAGATTGTGGTATAGCCACCCCCCGGGGAATGATTTCTCACTTCCCCTCACTCCATTTCTCTCTGTCTCTTCTTGGTAAGTGTCCGCACCCTATGGCAAAACCTAAAAACAAAAACAAAAACAAACGAACAACAAAAAAAAAACATGAAGACACGGGTAATGAATAGCAACAGGAGGATCACAAAATTTAGAGGTACAGTGACCAAGGGACCCCTCAAGATAGGATGTGATTCAAACTCTCCTCCTCTTCCCAAATAGATGCATAGAAAAAAAGCATAGTGGCATGTACTTTGAACTGTTACTAGTCATTATTGCTGGGCTGTGGGATTGGGAATGGGAACAATATAATTCTACTTTGTACATATCCAAACCATCTGAATTTTATGCAAAAGGTAAAACTTTGATATGGATGAGGTAAAGTGTGGTTTAAAAACTAAAGGGAGGGGAGCTAAAAAGTAAAGGGTGGTATAGTGGTTAAGACACTGGACTCCCATGTGGTCAACTGCAGTTCAAGTCCTGAACTTGGCATCTTGAAACCTGCTAGGTACATGTTCATGTGTGCCCAAAATTCCCAACAAGAGAATGGAGGAGAAGGGATTGCGGCATGGCCATCCCCCCAGGAAAGGGGATGACTTCTCACTTTCTGTCTTTATATCTCTCTCTGTCTCTACAGTGAGTTCACACATCTATAGCAAAAATCTCTCTCAAAAAAAAAAAAAAAAAAAAAAAAAAAAAAAAGTAAAGGGAACTCAAATTCACAGAAGCAGAAAGTAGAATGTTGGTTGCCAGGGGTTGTGGGGTTAGAGGGAAGGTGATGAGTTGTTTAATGAGTACAGAATTTTGAAAGATGAAAAAGTTTCAGAGACTTGTTTTACAACAGTATGACTATACTTAATACTACTGAACTACATTAAAAATGGTTAAGATGATGATTTTATGTTATGTGTATTATACCACAATTTAAAGAGTAAAGTTTTATTTTTTCAAATTTCAGGAGAAGGAGAATCCAGTTCACTGCTGTAATAAGTCTGAGATTCAGATAAAAAAACCTTTAAAATATTTAATTCTCATGTATGGTCAGGTCCTGAGAATTTAAGATCATCTGAAAAATTTAAACCTTAGATTTCTCAATGAAGAAAAAGGAAATCTAGTGAAACTATCCATGATCATTTGTCATAAACATGCCTTTTGATATTGACCATAATTTTAGAATATGGAAGAAAAAAATATTAAATTTGTGCCTAAACATTATTCTCCATCAAAACTCTGAAACCATTAAGTCAGATAAGCTCTGGTTTGTAAAGCTTCATATAAATTTATTGCTATGAATAAACTACCAAGTGGATTTCTGAGCAAAGAATATTAACAGGAATAGAGAAGTCTGAAGTTTATTTAATAATAATGAAAGGATGAATTAATCAAGGGGATATAATAAACGTAATTTGCTTTTTTTTTTTTTTTTTAATTTGCCAGGGGCATGTGCACTTGCTGGAGAGACACAGAGAAAACAAAAGAGACAGAAAGCAAGAAAGCATCCACCATGAAGCATGTTTACTCCACAGTTCCTTCTCCTCCATGTTTCCCTTTTTTTTTTTTTTTTTTTTTTTTGAGATTTTGGGCACACATGCACATATGCACAATGTGGTTTTCATGCCACTGAGTCTGAGACTCCAACTACACAATTGGCCATGTGGAATCCACCTGCCTTACTTTGAGGCTATGGGCTGGCCTTCATAAACGTTTTTAAGGGTAATGTGCTAATTGATCATGGTTCTCCAGAAAAACAGAAACAACAGGATAAATATCTGTAAAAGAAGGACTGATCTCACATGAACACAAGGTAGAGAAGTCCTACAGTAGACTGAAAACTGAAGAAACAATTGAAAGACTCAGAAACAGGAAGCTGGTGCACTTCCAGTGTGAGGTCTGTAGGGGGCACTCAGGAGGCCACATGCCTGAGTACCCTTGTGTGATATCTCGTATGAGTTCCAGAGCCCAAAGGTGAAAGAACTTGGAGTCTGTCTGCTTGGAGGGGTACAAGGGCCTGGAGCCAGCAGTAACAAACCTAGCCCAGGGTCCCATGGAGAAGCGGGATGGGACAGGAAAATATGTAGGAATAGAACACATGCCATGCTCTATAAGGAAGGGTTCAGAGAGAGAGAAAAGAGAATCTTACTTCCTTTGTTTGTCTGTCCTATGCTCCCAACCAATTGAATGGTGTCCACCCATATTGAAGAGAGATTTTCCTCTTTGTGCCCACTGACTCTCTTGCCAGTCTTGTCCAGCAACACTGTAATAGACACACTTAGAAACAACATTTCAGTAGCTTTCCTGGCATCCTTAATCCAATCAAGCTGACACCCAAAGTTAGTCATCCCATGTGCTGGGAGACACCAACAAAACTACCTGACTAGAGTGAGGGTGGGAATAGTTCTTGAAAAGCAGGAGTTGCTATGTAGGAAAAAAAAAAATGCTCATTACGAAAGGGCTGGGTTGGATCAATTCAAGGATATGTATAGAGACATTGTTATAGAATATTTGACATTAGGTTTGTTCTGGAGGTTCAGGAGATACTTTAAATTTGTATAGCATCCTTTCCTTTCTAATTTCATGGGTGGTTATTATTGGCATGAATGACAGATTAAAAGGTATCAATTATAGCCTCAAAATCTATGTGACAGAGCAGGAGCTATTAGTTATAGTCTTGAACTTATTTTTCTGGAACAACGAAATAAATTATGATAGAAAAAGCATGGCTGATAAATGATGTAAAGCTAATGGGTTTTTCAAAAATTATATATTTGTTTACTTTTTTAAACAAAAGACAATATGCTTTCGGCTAGTCAGAGAAGGTGACTTTTTGAAAAGTAGAGTTCTTTAGTACTTATTGGTTCACATTTCTATTACTCTATAGTTTCAAGGTTTGATTTTCATAACTTCTTAAAGGGAATACATGAGTATATAGAGAAAAAGTATTGGACTTTATTTTCATATTTATTGGACAAAAATAACAGTTTTATTTCTAGAGTAATTTTTCTCCTTTAGTGTACTTTCACGTAATTCCTGTGATTTATTTATTTATTCTTTTAGGTTTTTGTCATAGGGCACATGCGCTTGCCAGAGAGAGAAAAACAGTGAGAGGGAAAATGAGAAATCATTACCCACAGCCCTGGGATGTGGTAGCGATTGTCCTTCATTCTGCTCCGGAGAGTTTGGGCACACACCCACATGTGCCTGGCATGACTTTCAAGCCACCAAGCCACTAGGTCCAGGACTCCAACCACAGTCAGCCACATGGGAGTCCAGCACCTTAATCACCATGCCACCTGCTGGTCCTAGTCTCTTTGTGATTTAATTCAAATGTTTTCTCCCTGTCAGATTTGGACAGATATTGTACTTAGCACTATGGGGACTTCATTGATCAAGTGCCAGCCTTTGCATGTGATATGACTATAGTCTTGCTGGTAGGAAAGGGCACATGCAAAAACAGAGAATGATAAGGAAATCATTTGGATCACCATTTTGGAGTTCTAGTTTGGAGACATGATTTGGAATCCAGCTTCGTATTCACTTAAGATTTAATGGGTCTTCTGGGAAAAATAATGAAACATTTAGAACTGAGAACTAGCTATGGAAACATTTGCTTTCTTTTACAAATACTTTGTGATTCTCTCTCTTTTTATAAATAACCTTCCTTGTTCCAAAATAGACTTACTATTTGCCCTTGAAAAACGTTTGTCCAAAAGGTCTGATTTACTGAAGCAAACGTTTTATTTAGGAAAATAAATTTTCTTGAAAACACTCCAGCCAGTGTTATTTCCACTTTCTCTAAATGATAATATGTTTTCTGCAAAATCTTCTCATTTACGCTTGATCATCAATGCCTTTGCATTATTATATAATAGTTTCAGGCTTGTAAATCTTTTATTTCCTAACTCCAGAGAAGAAGATAAACCTTCTCCACTTTGAATATCCTTTGGGGCTCAGCATATCACTTTGCAACAAGTAGATAATACACATGCAACTAACATTTGCTCGATGAATAAATAAATTAGTGAATTAATAACTGCTAAATGCTGAACAATTTTGAGGCTGTCTGTAAACTTTTTTTTTTCAGATTGTTGTGGATTATGTTATTGGATTGTCAGAAAAGTCATGATGTGTGGTTCTATGTTTTTCCATGCAAAAATGTGTCATGACTTTTCCGACAACCAAATATAATTTGTTTTTTAATAAAGCAATCTATGTGTAGGTTTCTCATATTTAGGTATATTTACATCTTGAGGATATTGTAGGAAAAGGCAGTACAAACTCTTGGGATCAAGACAAGTACTAAAAGTTAAATGCATGAAGATGTAAAGGGTCTTTGAGAACAAGGATAAAAAAAGAAAAAGTTCTCTAGAGACATTGGTGGTCACCAGGCATGACATCTAAATAAAAATAAGGAGACCATATTGCCCAACTAAGGAGGTGTGTATTTTAAATAAGAGAAAATCATATTTGGTAGCTGAAGTGAGAAGTTGAATTGTCTCACATCTAGGGGTAGGCAGAAGGTGTATCATGGCTCAGTAATATCGTGGGCAGGGCCAGATGGTGGTGCAGCAGTAATGCAGTGTTCTACAAAGCTGACTCACAGGGGATGGTTCTGGATTTGGGTCTGGAGACCTCCCTGAACATGCTGGGTCTGTGAGTGCTCATGATTCCCAGCTGGTTGAGGTCAAGAGTGGATTGTGGTGTAAAGATCCTGTTGGGAACACCTGTGTCTCTGTCACTCTCATTCATGGAAGAAAAAAAATGAAAAATACTGGACAAAATATTATTTAAAAAAATAATAATACCATAAGTTCCCAGCATTTATTTCCCTCTTTCCTTCCTTCCTTCCTTCCTTCCTTCCTTCCTTCCTTCCTTCCTTTCTTATTCTCTCTCTTTTTCCCTTTTTTTAAAAAAATTGCTAGAGGGCATATATACTTGGCAGAGAGAGAGAGAGGGAGTAAGGAAGGAAGAAAGCATTCTCCCCACCACCCCCAGGGAAGATGGCCATGCTGCAGTCCCTTCTACTCCATTCTCCTTTTGGTATTTTTGACATGCATGCACATGCACCTGCATGATGTTTAAGTTACCAGGTCTGAGACCCCAACCATGCAAAACATGTGGGATCCAGCCATCTTAAATACCATGCCACTGGCTGGCTCCTGGTAGCATTTTCTATGTTTTCATTTTTCCATCTTGAGAACATAAGCCTTCAACCTTGTACATCTCTGCTTGTGGTTTCAATGTAATTGCTAAACCTCCAGGTCTCAAATCCAAATTCAAGGCCAATAAGAAGGAGGAGGGAGAAGGAAACAAAAGGGAAAAAGGACTCGGCTTTGAATTTAGGAAAGGATGTCTTTCAGGTGAACTTCTGCTGTATCTTGTTGGAAAGAAGTGTGACAATTACCATCCTGAGCTGCAAAGGAATCTAGGAAATTTGATTTTTTTTTTTTTTTTTTTTGGAGAAGTTTTTGCTATAGGGCGTGTGCGCTCGCCAGACAGGCAGAGAGAGACATAGAGACAGAAAGCGAGAAATCACCCCCCAGGGGGGGATTGTCACGCCACAATCCCTTCTCCTCCATTCTCCTCTCGGGATCTTGGGCACGCACACACACGCGCCTGGCGTGAGTTTTAGGCCGCCGGGTCCCGGACGCGAACCGGGGTCGACTACGTGGGAGTCCAGCGACATAGCCATTACGCTAACTGCTGGTTCTCCGAAAATTTGATATTTTCAACTGCTCTGAAAAAAAATTAAGCTTTAATAAGAACAAGAAGTGGGAGTGGAGGTGAGTCCTGGGTCAGCAAACTAGTATCAGCCAAGGGACAATCAGAGGATTGGGGCAACCTAACTGGAGAAGCTGAAAACCAGAATTTACCCAAGTGACCAGTCAAGGCCAGGAGAGAGAGGGCATATAGCTGGGAATATCTGGGAATTCTAATAAGCACTTTAAGGTAATGCTGTGGTCTAGCCTGGTCTGGCCTTGAAAATAGGCACCTGGTGGACAGGACCTTGATTTCTTGCTTTCTGGAAGAGCCCATAGAGAATGTTCTTGAGTTACATGGTTTTAGCTAGTACTCCAAGCACTAGCTAAAACCATGGTAAGAGAAGCAACCCGGAGAAGTTCCATAAAGGCCTAATCCTTGTGTTAATTTGTCATATCATAACAGTTTAGAGGTTGAAGAGACTTCAGAGATCATTGTAATCATCTTCTTTATTCAACAGGGAGAAAATTAGGGCATAGTGAGGTGATGTGAGTTGCTTAAAATAGCCCAGATGACAGCACAATCCACTCTTGGCCTATAATCTAAATATTTTAACTCTCTTTTCAGAACTATATTTACTCCAATGGTTTTCTTAGAGAGATCCTTAAAAGTGCTTGGGGTACTAGCTAAAACTGAGACTCCTGAGCCAATCCCTGACTTACTGAATCATAAATGAGAGACCATGACTTATGATTCATGTTGAACTGGCACTGGGTGTTGCTCTGATGAATGACCTGAGTTGATCATTTGTATATTTCTAAATTCTTGCTTCTAGGAATTTCTGTTCTGAGAGCTCTCTACATGCTTATAAAGTTGCTTTGATTTCTAAATGGCTACTAGAATAGTGCTGGGCACAGAGAATCTCATGCAGGAGGACAAAGAAGAGAAACAGAATGTAAAATCTAGTGTCTCGAAGCCATACTCTAAAGTGTAGAATATTCTTGTGAACCAGCAGGTGGTGTGGAGGTCCAGGCAGATGGATCTCACAGGGCCAACTGCATGGTTTGAGTCCTGAACCTGGTGGCTTGAAAATCATGCCTGGCACATGTGGGTACATGCCCAAAATCCCGAGAGGAAAATGGGGAGAATAAAGGAGGAGGGATTGTGGGCATGGTTATCCCCCTTGAGGGGAGGATGATTTCCCTTTTCTCTCTCTCTCTCTCTCTCTCTCTCTCTGCCTCTCTCCAGTGAGTACACTTGCCCTACAGAAAAAATTGGAAAAAAAAATTCCACTGGCTAGTGGCAGTGGAATTTTACTATTGAGGGATACTGAAGAATATTCCATTTAGGGTTGACTCAACCTATTTTTATTAAGACCTGTATCAAAATGATAAACGATTATAGCTCTTATTAATAATACTATCTTGGCCATCGAGTAATCATAATTTAAGCTTTTCGGGAAAGAACTAAAGCAATAAAATTTTAGCTTGATTTATGGATCATTTCATTAAAGGAAGTGAGATGGAGTACTTTATGCATTGGAAGTATAAAATGGTGGGTAGGAATTTAGTTTCCCAGTCTGCTGTCCTTGTAAAAGTTGTTTTAAGGCTTTTTCCCCGCCTTGAGCAATAATGTTTCCATCTCCAAACTTTAATATGAGGGCTTTTTGTTTGTTTGTTTTTTATCCCAACTCTTCATTTTTCCTTTATTACTTGCTGTGTAGACAAGTGCTAGCAGGTGTCAACATCGCTTGAGGCATGGTAGTTACAGGATAATTGGAAGAACTTGCATCTTGAGAGAAAGCTCCATTCCTTTAATTGAGAAATTCAGCTAATGGGACTTTTATCTCATTTGCCTGGTGCAATGATCCCTGAAACTGGCTGATTGTTGTAATCCCTTGGGGAACCTTTAACATATTTTCACTGTTGATTAATTAATTTCAATGATAGAAGTAGTACATGTTTTTGGTTAAAAAAAATTCAACCAGTGCAGAAGGGTAAAGTGGAAAGTAAATCCCTTCTCCTCCACTTTAAACTTACACTCCTACACTTTCTTTCTTTTTTTGGAGAGGTTTTTGTTATAGGGCGCGTGCGGTCGCCAGACAGATAGAGAGAGACAGAGAGACAGAAAGTGAGAAATCACCCCCCAGGGGGGATGAGCCATGCTGTAATCCCTTCTCCTCCATTCTCCTCTTGGGATCTTGGGCATGCACGCAAACGCCCCCGGTGTGAGTTTAAGCCACCAGGTCCGGGACGCGAACTGCGGTCAACTACATGGGAGTCCAGCGACATAGCCATTACACGAACTGCTGGTCCCACACTCCTACACTTTCTACTTCATTCTTTCAAAGAGAAGCATGCTTTTCATTCAAGTGATTGTAATTTAGAGGATTAGATGAGGCCTAGGGATTTGTGTGTGTGTGTGTGTGTGTGTTTGTTTTGTCTGTTTGCTTTTTAGGTTTTTGCCATAGGGTGTGTGTGCTTGCTGTGGGCTTGCCAGAGAGAGAGAGATGGAGAGAGTCAGAGAGAACGAAAGTGTAAAATCACCTCCCCAGGTGGCATGACCATGCCTCAATTTCTTCTCCAGTCAGTCTCCTCTCAGGAACTTGGGCATGTGTGCCCAGTGTGATCTTCAAGCCGCCAGATCTGGGACTCGAACTGTCATCAGCCATGTGGAAATCTACCTCCTTTACCACCATGCCACCCACTGGTCTGGGATCTGTGTTTTTTAAGAAGCTCCTCATTATTTCTATTGCTGGTCTATTCACTAGCATTTCAAAACCACTGTCATGTGGTGAGACATGTTTTAAGATATATCATTTCCATGTTTGGCTGAAACTTTTCTTCACTGAGAATTAGAGGGTATTTTTTTTTTTTCCTGTTGTCTAATAAGACATGAGGGGCCAGCCAGTGGCATGGTGATCAAGGCACTGGATTCCCACATGGCTGACTGGTTTGAATCTTGGACTAGAGGTTTGCTTTCTCACTTTCTATCTCTTTCTCTCTCTCTTTCTTTCTGGTGAGCACACATGTCCTAGAGCCAATTAAGATAATCATCATCATCATAAATAACATGTAAAATAAATAATTTTAAAAAAAGAATGAGAAATGCAATATATGATTGCCTCCAAAGAGATTATTTTCTTAATGGTACAATAAAATTCTACAGTACACACAAGAAAGAAAAGTTTCCTTGGCAACTGGTGGCAAGTATGGAAGATAATAGATGGAATTTATCATAAGAATAATGCAATATTCTTATTTTACTGAGAGAATGTCAGTGAAGTCATCTGAACTTGGTACTTACAGATATGCATGCAGAGCCCAGAATACCTGATGCTCATGGATAAATAGATAAATAATGCCAAGTAGTTCAAATTAAGCAACTTTTTTTTTTTTTTTTTTAAAGCTGAAAGTATATTCTTCTAAGTCATTTTTACCTTGAACTTGGCTCCTGGTACATTATCTTAACTATTGTTTTCTTGTCAAGGGATAAAGACTTCAGTTTTGAAAAGAGCTACCTGAAGCGGTGGGTGGAGGTTTTGAATAGTTTTTGTAGGAAACAATGAGCCAATAGCCTGCCAAGGAGCTTCTCTGGGGCTCCCCTGCCTGAGCAGCTTGCCCTCCACCAGCAGTGAAAAGTGTTTTTTCTACAGAATACATCTTGGCTGGTCAAATTAAGACTTGCCAAGAACACTAATTAGAGTAATGTAAGTTGGAGTCCATTTTATCCCTTAGGAAGGATTATGAATAGGATGGGGGAGGGGCTTGAGCATTTCGGACCCACACAATTCCTTAGCTCAGAGGAGGGGGCTCTGTCCCTCCCACCAAACATCTCCAGTGTATAACAGGTAGTCAGAGGGATGAGTTCCCAAGGCAGGGAGCCCGAGCTTTACTTTAACCACATTTTTATCTAGTGAAAAAGAAAAATCAAACAAAATCCAAAAGCACTCCGTTTTTAAGTGTATTGTTTAAAAGAATTACTTTATTGAATATTATTTATTATTATTATTATATTATTATTAATTTGACCAGAGAGAAACAGAGAGTGAGAAAGTAAGCCACCAGATTCAGGACTTGAACTGCAGTCAGCCATGTGGGAGTCCAGCACTTTAACCACCATGCCACCTGCCAGCCCCCATGATGAGACTGAGAAAGAGCAGGTGGTTCATAGTCCATGAACTGGGGATGGGGTGAGAGAGGGGGCATGAGACCAGCTAAAAGGAGCAGCAGCAAATAGGAATCAAATAGAATTTATTTCTATAATTGGGAAAAATGTTCATATTCTTTTTTTGAGAGAGAGATTTTTGCTATAGGGTGCGTATGCTAGACAGAGAGAGACAGAGACAGAAAGCGAGAAATCACTTCCCAGAGGGGATGGCGACACCACAGTTTCTCCTCCATTCTCTGGGGATTTTGGGCATGCATGCACACCCACCCGGTGTGAGTTTCAAGGTGCTGGGTCCAGAACTTGAACTGCAATTGACCTTATGGGAGTCCAGCACCTTAACCACTATGCCACCTGCTGCCCCAAGATGTTCACATGTGTTTTTTTGTATGTTTTTTTTGAGAGGTTTTTTTTTGTTGTTATAGATTTTTGGTATAGAGCACGTGTGCTGGCCAGAAGGTATGTGCGCTTGTCAGAAAGATAGAGACAGAGAGACAGAAAGCAAGAAATCACCCCTCAGGGGGGATGGCCATGCCACATTCCCTTCTCCTCCATTCTCCTCTCGGGATCGTGGGCACACATGCACATGCATCCGGCAGATGTTCACATTCTTAAAGTCATAGAGAGGAAAGAGGTAAAACTGAGATGTCTTTGCTGGTAGCAGGGGGAGGATTTGTGATATAGGTGGAAGGTTACCTATTTGCAGAAAAATTAGGTATGAATGCTTTCACATGTGGCATGGAGTTAATGTTCAACTCAATTTTTTTTCTTTTGCTATAGGGTACATGTGCTTGCCAAAGAGACTGACAGAGAGGGTCAATCCCCCCCCCCAGGGTGATGACCATACCACAGTCCCTTCTCCTCTGTTCTGCTCAGCTCAATTTTTTATGAGTATGGTCACATTATGTGATTCCTCCAGCAGCCCAACCCTGATGATATAGCAAATGAGGGAGAATAAAAGGTTGCTGATTTTAAATACGTAGCAATTTAGACTGGGGAGGAGAAGGGGGAGGAAATGTTAGGAGTTGCCACAATGCCCCTGTAATAATGTCCTTTTTAGGTCAATGTTGGTCACCATATGGCACTGAAGAGACTGGAGTCTTTACCACCTGGTAGAGGGCTGGGGCACCTATGTATTTTAAAGTACAGATTCCTAGGCCCATACCAGACTCACTGAATCTGAATATTTGAGGCTGAAGCCTGGGAATTTGCTCTTAAAAAAACTCTCATTTAACATTGATGGTTACTTTTTTTTAAAAGAGATTTTTGGCATAGGGCATGTGTGCTGGCCAGAGGGACAGAGAGAGACAGAAAGACAGAAAGTGAGAAATACCCGGAGAGACAGACAGAAAATGAGAAATACCCCCCAGAGGGATGGCCACACCACAATCCCTTCTCCATTTTCCTCTCAGGATTTTGAGTATGCATGTACATGTGCCCAGCATGAGTTTTAAGCCTCTGGGTCCGGGACTTGAACCACAGTCAACTACATGGTAGTCCAGCGACATAATCATTACACCATTTATTGGTCCCCTGATATTGATGCTTATTAAGAGCTGATTATTGCTGACCTAGGTCCACCAAGCCAGCATTGCTGTGTGATGTAACTCTAGTGTACATCCTTATTGTACTCTAATGCTCCAGAGGTGCCATTTATATGGGATATAAGATGATGGAGCCCCCAGAGCTGTGCAATGCAGAGGTATTGCCTAGCCTTATTCTACTTTTGCTGCCATGAACCGTTTCCTAGTGGGTATTGTTCATTCCCAGTGACATTGACAAAGTACTTAGCACCACTCACTGTGGGATGCTGAGGGCCAAGTCTCCACTTCTAATAGCGCAGCCCTAATTGATCTTACGTATGTCCCTGGCAAGCTATGGAGGGTAAGAATTTCACTCTGTGCCAACAGGTAGCAATTACATCCAATTTATTGTGCAGGGAAATCTAGGTCATGGTCTCAAACAGCCAATGAGCGCTGACTGGATGGCAAGAGAAACCCAGATACTAGGACTGTGTGTTTCATGGGGATATGAGAATTTGAAGGTGTAATTTGCTCCAATTACTTGTTTCTTTTTAGTTGGACATTTCCAAAGCAAGTGGTTAGAGACTAAGAAGACGGGGAGTAGGAAAGGCTGCAGAGAATTGCTTTTCTCCTTGAACAAACTCCTTTTTTTCCCTTTGAACAATCTCTGATCTGATTTATTGACTCCTCCTTCAGACATGTTGTACTTCTACAGACTCCATGGCTCAAATGAACATTTGCACGGAGTCGACTGAAGAAAGAATAGCTCACGTTGATTAATGGCATTTCACGTGTCTGGCCAAACCTCCTCTTGGGGAGTTTATATTTTAGTTGAGGGGTGGGGAGATAAACAAGACATAATGATACAATGTGGTAAGAAATATGCCTGAGGTATGTGGGGAGGAGGCAAAAACCCAGGCAGTCTGGTTGTAGAGTCTGCATTCTGTCTGTAAGATAAGCTATGTCCATAACGGGTCAGCAGGTGGCATGGTAGTTATGGCAGCTGAATCCCATACGTCTGATTTTGCATGCCCAAAATCCCAAGAGGAAAATGGAAGAGAAGGGATTGTGGCATGGCCATCCTCCCTGGGGGGCGATTTCTCACTTTCCCGCTCTCTCTGGTGAGTGCACATACCCTATAGCAAAAGCAAAACAAAACAAAACAAAAACAAAAACACGTCCATATCACAGGTTTAAAGAGGTTAGGGAGCAGGTCAGAAGGTAGTTAAGTGGCTAAGGTGCTGGTCTCCCACGTGGTCGATGTCAGCTCGAGACCAGAACCCAGGGACTTGAAATTCATGTCAAGCCATGTGTGTATGCCCAAAATTCTGAGAGGAGAATGGAGGAGAAGGGATTACAGTGTGACTATCTCCCCAGGGGGCTGGGGTGGTGGCGGTGATTTCTTGCTTTCTGTCTCTCTGGTGAGCATACACGCCCTATAGCAAAAATCTCTCTCTCAAAAAAAAAAAAAAAAAAAAAAAAAAAAGAGGGGGGAACCAGCAGTTAGCGTAATGGCTATGTCACTGGACTCCCACGTAGTCGACCGCGGTTCGCGTCCCAGACCCGGTGGCTTAAAACTCACGCCAGGCACGTGTGCATGCGTGCCCAAGATCCTGAGAGGAGAATGGAGGAGAAGGGATTGCGGCGTGACCATCCCCCCTGGGGGGTGATTTCTTCTGTCTCTATGTCTCTGTCTGTCCGGTGAGCGCACGCACCCTATAGCGAAAACCTCTCCAAAAAAAAAAAAAAGAGAGAGAGAGAGAGAGAAAAGAGATTGGGGGCTTTAAGTTATTCAGCAGGGAACTGACTCCATGTCTGTCATGGCTCCAGCATCCTATGTCATCAGTTTCCTGCCTTGTTCTATCTTCTGTATACTGGGGAGTGTTCATTCAGGCAGTGAGAAGATGGGATTGCTACTGAATTAAGCAAGCATCGTGGTGAGAATCTGGATTCGTGGTAGAGTTAGCAGCAGCCACTGTGGGTGTGGCTGGAGAAATGCACAGTAGGTGCACTGTCTGTAAGAAGTGGGAAATCAGAAGGCTTCCCCTACCTAGGAAATTTCAAGCCTGAGACACCACATTGGCAATCACATTTTCAGATCTTCAAAGGAGGAAACACCATAGTCATTTAATAAGCCTTTTTAAAAAAAAAAAAAAAATACAGCTGTTGTAGCATTTAAAGTCATAAAATGATGTCCTCATTATCTCTCTGAATCATGGCAGATTTTTCTCTACTAAAAGGACCTGCATTAGAAATCACTTCCTTTAGAAATCTCTCTGAGCCCAGGTTCTAGGAACAAGAGTCCAAATTCCATTTGCTTTAGCTAATGATTAAGTGTCTCCTTTTCACTTTCTAGTCCCCTCCCTCTTTTCCAAGCAATTTAATCTTAACCATTCGTGTATATTGTTTAGTTAGTCATGGTAACGAGGCCATTTGATAGGCCAATTAGCAACTAAACTTAGAAATGATATTGACATTCTGGCTGTGTTAGCCAAATTTTTAAGATTCTAGCATAAAGGTTTGACTGATTTCTATGTGTTGCCAACAGACAATGAGGGCGTTGTAAATAAAGAATAAGTTTCCTTATCATCTTAGAATATATTGACTTGGTTTTCAAATACATTTATAAAGCAATTATAAGAGGTGAGAATACAGCTCATTTAGTTTCATTTAAAGTTGCCTATGAAATAATAATCCAGGGAAAGAGAAATTCCTTTGGAAAGAAATGACTTTTTAGGAGAAATGGGCATTTCAGAATTTCAATATCAAGCGTCCTTTTATTTCCTATTTACAGAAACAAATGCATAGTTGTTAAAATCCCATTTAAAAAATTCAACTAACAAAATGATAGTCTGATATCATAAACACTTCGTATATAAAAAACTAAAAAAATAAAGACTTCATATTGGCCTTGAAACTGTCAAACTCCCAGGTTTCCTTAAGATTTGATAGCATTTTATTATTTAAAATATGTGACCGTAAGATGAAAGTAAAAGGACCAGTGTTCAGTTAATAGTTGTGTCTGAATGCTAAATTATAAACGGATATACAACATTGAAAGAGTCTTTCTGTGTGGTTTTAAATTATCAAAGGTTATTCAACCATGCTTCAAATCTTCAAACACGATACATAAAAGTATGTAAACAAAAAAATTTCATGCAAATGAATTCCCGCTCACAGTTAGAATTCTAGCTGGATCCCCTTTGCTCATCAGGACAAGCTCATCTTCTTGGCATAGGATAATAGGATGCCTTTCATATCCTGAATATTCAAATGCCACAGAAAAAACGCTCTCCATTCCCTGAAGGAAATGAAGATATTTTCTAAGTAGTTTAGAGAAAAGGACATGACATTACTTATTTATATGTGCATTATATTTTTATCATAGTACTGGTTAGTTGCTGGACAACAGGTTCGTCAACCTGCCTGCGGTAAATCGTTTTTGAGTTTCTCCTCATTTTCTTTATTTTGTAAATAACCAGTGACTCTAAACAAAAGCTTTTATTCCAGATTGCAGTTGGACCTATTGTGTTAATGAGTCCATGGCAGCATGCAACAATGTACAAGCTTTGATAATGTAAAAACACTACTGAATAACCTCAAACTTAAAATGCAATAACATGGGACTAGCAGGTTATACGGTAGTTAAGGCACTGGACTCCCATGTGACTAACTGTGGTTTGAGTCCCAGATGTGGTGGCTTGAAAATCACGCTGGACACGTGTGTACGTGCCCAAAATAACAAGAGGAGAATGAAGGAGAAGTGATTGCAGCGTGGCCAACCCCCTGGGGGGTGATTTCTCACTTTTCCTCGCTCTGTCTCTCTCTTTTCTCTCTGGTAAGGGCACATGCCCTATAGCAAAAAATAAAATAAAATTAAAAAAACTTATTTATTCAATTTTATCTGTTATTATTTTTTAACTTGATCAGAGAGAGACAGAGAGTGAAAGCAAGCCTCCAGGTCTGGGACTCGAACCACCGTCGGCCATGTGGGAATCCTTTAACCATTATGCCACCTGCCGACCCCCAAAATAAGTTAATTTTTAAAAATGTAATAACATTCCTATGTATGAAATATCCAGATAAAGTAAATCCATAGAGACAGAAAACAGATTAGTGACTGCCAGCTGTTGGGAGTGAACGTGAGGAAAGGGCATGACTGCTTCGTGGTGTGAGGTTTTCTTTCAGGACAATGGCAATGATTTGGAATAAATTGTACATTATGATTGTACTAAATGTCACTGAATTGTACACTTTAAAATGATTGATTTGTGTTGTGTGAATTTCATTTCAACTGAAAATTAAAATGTGATAACACCAGATCATGAAGTCTGGCAAAGTATATTGGAGAGGGAAGAGCGTGTTTTATAAGGGGACTGAGATTGCTTGCTTACTTTTGCCCTCACCCCACTCTCTCTTTTAGAATGGCAAACCATGTATGAAAACGAGTTAGCCATCAGCCTAGAGAAGGCTCAGTAGAGCTCTAGAGTGGGGTCCCACTCTATGCCTAATGACAGGACATTGGACCAAATTTCACGAGACCTTTTCTTTGAAATCCTAGGAAATTCATGACATTAGTGGGACACAGATATGGTTTATTACCTGTTGATGATGACATGTATAGTTTTCTCAACTGGATGGGTTTGAGAAGTATTTCATGTTGGGTAAAGCCTTTTTACAAGCAAAATGATAAATAGTGATTGTTTAAAAAAATAATTGGAATAATAATAATAATCGGGAAAAAATGAAAAGCTATTGGATGATGAAGATGGGGATTTTAATGTCTGTATTGACTGATATGCATGGTATTCCTTCTGGAAAAAGAAACATAATACACTGTAAAGTTATATGTGATTCAATGTAATATAAACAAGATTATGATAATAAATAAATAAAAAAAGAAATCCTAGGAAATTTGTTCAGCACGTTTTTCTCTCCATTCTTAGTTCTCCACCCAGGTGTAGGTTCTAAACCCTGAGTTCTGGCCCCCTGAGGTGACCATAGCTGACACGGATACAAAACCAGGAAGCTTTGTAAGTCAGAGATGTGGCCCCTTCCTATCCTCAGGTCTCACCTAAATGGAAGGAGCAAGTGAAGCATTCCTGGCCAATAAAATGGGAGGGGGAGTGTCTCTGGGCACCTTCTAGCTTTCAAACAGACACAGGCAGGTGGGGGGGGGGCTTTTTATTGGTGGGTATTATTGTGTATGAATGTGCTATCCGGAGCTGAGCCAGCAAAACTGTGGCATGTCAACAGGGGAAAAAGAGAAAAAATAAAAATAAAATCCAGGCTGCCAAACTTTTTGTGGGAAGCTGTTTATGGGGAGAAAAATCATGAAAACGTACACAGCTCCGTGTCCTACTGCTTCTTGCTTTCTTGTCTTGTCACATCAATTTCAGTCACACACCTCTTTTCTCTCCTTCATACTAGATCAGTTCTGATTTGGAGAACGAAAACGACAGTTAAGTGGTGTGATTTAACTGGCACACAGAAAGAAACTGAAATTGACCAGCCAGGAAATGAGACGCTGGGTTACTGATTTTCTTTTGACTCATTGTTAAAAAACATCGAAATGCAGTGAACCTTTGCCTAGCAAATAAAATAAGACAAATTCCTAAAAAGGAAAAAGGGAACATTAAGCTTGTTCTTTTATTCCACATTAGAGGGGAACAACATTTATTGGGTACTTACTAGGTGCCTGACGTTTGACTAGGAACTCTTCATACACTCTCATCAAATGACCTTGTACTAACCTTTAAATAAAATTTCAACTCCTTACCAAGGCCCGTCATATCCAGTGTGATCGGACCCACCCCAACCTTCCACCTCTGTTCTAACCTGCCCACCCTGTCCTTTCTCTCTTTGGCAGTAGGTTCCTGCCTCAGGACTCCTGCACCTGTTTGCCCAGAATACTTCTTCCTTTATCGTTAGAGGTCTGATTTCTTCTCATAAATCAGACTTTAGCCTCAAAGGCCTTCCTTAACCATCCTCCCTACAATAGCACTTCTCTTTCCAAACCTAATATATTAAACCTGCTTTATTTTTGTCCATTGCATGTATAGTATCTACAATTATTTCATGTGGATTGATCCCCCCCAATAGATGTTTCTTCTTTGTCTTGTTCACCGTTATATCTCAAGCATTTAGAAGGGCAGCGGGCAAAACAGGATGTCAAGACTGTTTATTGAAAGACTGGATAGATAACACATTACATAACCTTGTAAGGCAGGATATATTATGTTTACAAGGGTCAATATCCTTCAGCCAAAGACCACTGGGAGTGCACCTGTAGTTGAACTGATTGGTCTTGCTCAGCAAAGAATGCTCATCATGGCGAACCATGAAATATCTTAGTAAGAGCTGTTAGAAGGGGCTAGACAATGGTGTGGGGGTAAAACACATACTGTGTAGAGCTGATCCACTGTGTAGAGCTGACCCACGTGGAAAAGTTCCAAGTTTGTGTCCGGAGACTTGATGATATTGGGTACACAGGTGCCCATTATCTGGGGCTGGCTGAAGCAGGGGATGAATCATGGTGTTAAGATCTTGTTGGGGTGTTGTCATTCTCACACACTTATGAAATAAATAAATAGAATTTCATTTATTTATTTATTTATTGAGAGTTTTTTTTTTTTTTAATTTTTTTCCTTGCTATCAGGTGTGTGTGCTTGCCAGAAAGACAGAGAGAGACAGAGAGACAGAAAGCGAGAAATCACCCCCCAGGGGGGATAGCCACGCTGCAATCTCTTCTCCTCCATTCTCCTTTGGGGATCTTGGGCACATATGCACACGCGCCTGGTGTGAGTTTAAGCCACCAGGTCTGGGACTCGAACTGCGTTTGACTACATGGGAGTCCAGCGATATAACCATTACGCCAACTGCTGGTCCCAATAAATACAATTTTAAAAAGAGGTGTTAGGAAAAACTTAAAGGATTTAGTTTCATATTAGGTGAGATTTTGGTTGGAATTTAAGAAAGCAAGACTTTTTTTTTTTTTTTCGGATTGGATATTGTTAAGAAACAGGGAGATTTTGTGATCGGATAGTCTTTCTTTTTAACAATTATTTTAAATGAATTAACTATCATTATTATTATTGAGTTTGCTATAGGGCATAGGCACTCACCAGGGAGAGACAGAGAAAGAAAGAAAGAAAGTGAGAAAGCAAACCACCAGGTCCAGGCCTTGAACTGTGGTTGGCCATGCTGGAGTCCAGCATCTTAACCACCATGTCATCTGCTGGCTCCTGTAACTGGATATTCTTAATATGTTTTATCTATAAAGCAGGAAGATTAGAACAGGGCTAAAACTGTCAGGGAAAAGCATCAGCATTCTCATTAACCACGACAGGGGATGTTTGGTGTGTTTCTGGTTTTCACAGTAACCTTGTTTTTGTTCTTTCTTAGATTAGATTACTGAATGGTCTTTTTTTTTTTTTTTGGCTCAGTTTTATCAGTTATACGGTGACCTTGATCTCGTGTAATATTGGTGTTCTGTACTCATTTAATAGGAAGAATACAAAGATCTAGCTGTGAGGGTCAAACCATGGTCTAGATGTCAGGCAGGATCTGTTTTTCTGTTTTGTGAAAGTGTCCTAGAGCTGGAATCCCGTATCAGGAGCACAGAAATAAGTATATTTCTTTTGGATGTTTGATAGCATCCCACCCCCTAATCTGAATTTGTATTGATGGCCACTGTGAAAAAGAGCGTAGTACTTCCAGAAGTCAACTCAAAAAACGCCTTTATTGGCTGGCTGTGGTGGAGCCGTGGTAACACAAGGCTCCATACGCTTAGGCTACATGGGGAGGTCCCGTGCTTGTATTCTCAGGTCTCCTTACACTCGCACCCACAATGCTGAGTCTAGGGGGAAAATCACGGCATAACGACGCCAGTGACAATGTCTCTGCCTGCCTGTCTTTCTCTCATAGAAGAAATACATAAAAACAAACGTTACAAAGACCCCAAACAAATGAAGCCTTCATTTGTCCAAGAATTAATTACCCATCTTGGGACATAGCTGGGTATACCTAATTTTCAAATGGAGGAGGGTATAGCTTTTGTATCATTTGGAATGATAGGACTACCCAGTCCTCATAATGCCTCAAAAATCGTGCATGAGACTCTCTATCAGGGCCTTGGCTTGGTTCAAGTTTTCCTTAAATTCAACTGTGAGGTTTTAAAAAATCTCTTAACCAGTACCCCAGTGTCCTCTGGGCTCGCATACCACCTCGTATTCCTGTTAGCATCCCTGTTATATGTGATTTGTTTACCATCTGTCTGCTGGGTTAGACTGTCTCCCACATGTTTGTATCTCCAAGAATTTAACAAAGGATTTGGCACAGACGAGGCTTTCCATAAATATTAAGTGAACTTTAAGTGGAGATTTAATTCCTGGCTTGAATCCACCTCACAGAACATTTATTGAGTCTGTTTTATGTCAGGAGGACACGATGAAAAACCAGTTTTTACCTTCAAGGAATTCGTATCCTCTTTGAATAGCTTTAAGAATAATCGTGATTGTAGCTGGTATTTATTGAGAATCAGGCATAGTGTTAGGAACTGCAGCTACACTAATGGGACACAACTTTCCCGAGGTCACACAGCTACGAAGGGGGCAGAGCAGGGATTGCAGTCCACAGCGTCCTATTTCAATTACACGTGCCCAACAGTAGTTTGAAAAGTGCCCTGTCCAGTCACAGTTCTGCCATTGAATCAGAATGCACCTGAATCCAGGTGATAGCAATGGAAGCAGGCTTTATTTTTAAACTCAGAAGGTTAATGTGACCAACCTGGGGAAGAACTTAAGCTTTCTATTTTATTATTTTTAAATTTTAACTAGGTAATGTAGCTGGGGGAACAGCTGCATTAGCTTTTCTTAAAGCAGCAGGGCGTTTCGGTCTTAGCTTCAGACCTGAATATCATCTAGTTAATACCATTTATTGGGCGTCCACTGTGCGCAAAACAGATGTTCCCCGCCACTTCCTCTCCTCCCCACATCCTGAGCAAGGAGGGGGAAAGGAAAGAAAAGAAGAATCAAAGAGGATGTGAAGGGTAGCAGGCGGGCATCTCCTGCCCCTTCTCCCACTCATCACTACGCCCGCGCCGGCCACGCCCCTCACCCTGGCCCTCGCCCCCAAACCCACTTTAAACTCCCGCCCCCTCTTAATAGTCACCAATGCCCGCCCGAGGAGCGCGCAGGAGGCTGCGGATTGGTCGGCGCTGCGGTTGCCGAGGTGACGGGTGGGTCCGGTGGGGTCCCCGGGCGGGGCGGGGGCGAGGGGTGCAGGGTGGTTTCCGCCCCGCCCGCCCACGGCCAGCGGCTCTTCGCGCCCCCGCTGGCGCCCCGAAGCGGCCCGAACGGGCGGCGGTTGCGCGTCCTCGGGTCCCGGCGCGCCGCCCTCAGTCTCCGTCTCCGCCCCCAGGACCTGCGGCTGGGAGCTCCGGAGCGCGGCTTCCCCGGGCAGCAGCGCGATGGGCTGCGGGAACTCCACCGCCACCAGCGCGGGGGCCGGCCGAGGTGAGCGCAGCGGGCTGCCGGCCGAAGCGGGGCGCGCTGCGGGAGAGGTCAGCAGAGAGGCGGCCGGGAAGGGACAGGGACTCGGGGAGGGAGGGCGCAGACCCCTTCTCCCTGTCCCTATTTTCGGGACTAGAGAAGACCTCTCGTTTCTGGAAAGACCGAAAGCGTGTGGGGTCCCTGCGCGGGGGCGGTCACGCCTGGACCAGGAGACCCTGCTGGGCAGCCCTGCGGAGGGAGCGAGGGGAAGACTGTCGGCGGAGTCCCCTGCAGCCGGGGGAGCTCCCTCCTGGGGCACAGGATTCCCAGACGAGGCTCCCTCTGCTCCCTCGACACTGGCTCTCAAGGCCTTGTCCCCAGCCTCCTGGAACACCTGGAAAAGTGAAGCAGAGCAAGTCAGGACTTCTCCGGGCTGGGGGTGGAGGGTGGCGTGCGAGCGGGGTTGACAACTGCACACGGGGCTCCAAAATGCACCCGTGTCTGTCTTGGTGTCTGAGACCCGCGATTTCTCTGAGAAGCTGCAGTATTAAGGATGATGATGATGGTGGTGTGTGTGTGTGTGTGTGTGTGTGTGTGTGTGTGTGAGAGAGAGAGAGAGAGAGAGAGAGAGACGGAGCATTAGCTGTTCTGTTATTTTTATTTAAAAATATTGAAACTTCCTTTTACACCACTTTATTTTGTTGATTGGCAGTGGAGGTCTTGTTAGATTCCTTGAGGCCGGCCAGGCTTTGTTTCAAAGTGGCTTATTCTAAAACTCAGTCTTTATGTGTACCCAGCTGATGGCTCCTGATTTAAGATAGTTTGGATCTGCTTGGAATAAGTCGGCTGATCTACTGTAGTGTCCTTTTAGATAAAGGTTCTCCAGTAGAGATCAATCAGATGCCACATCGAATGCCAGCCCGCAAATCTACACAGCAGTCTGCTGCTGCAGTATTTTCTAGGCGGGTGTAGATGCCCTGCCAATGACTTTGTAACCTTGGGCCTGTCACTTCTCTTAACTCAGAGCTGGAATTTGTAGTTATAAACTCAGGCCCTGTTTGTTTATTTTAAGTTAACTCTGACATTGATGTGAACGTGAAATGGGATCGAATGTAGACATCTGCGATCCAGCCAGGGGCGTGTTGATTTGGCGGCTGGATCCCACATGACTGCGCAGTTGAGTCCACAACGTGGCGCCTTGAAAAACGCTGGGTACACTGGATACCTGCATGCGCCCCAAATCCGGAGAGTGGAGAAGGGATTGCAGCATGGCTATCAGGGGAGGAGGGATGCCTTCCCACTTTATCTCTCTGTTGCTCTCTGGAGAGCACACATGCCCTATAGCAAAAAGTAGAAATAAAAAATAAAAAGAGAAAAAAGAAATCTGCTCAGTTGGCTAAGTTTGTTTTCCCTCTTGGGCTGGCAGTGACCACGTGTGGGATGCTCCATGATGAGAGAAGAGACTAAGATAAGTAGACTTCTAGTCCTCGAGGTGTGATTGAACTCAGCGAGGTATTTCCTGAAAAGTGTATTTCTTGCTGGTAACCTTTGTTGACCATCTTGAATTAAATTCTGCCCTCAAGTGCAGAGAGGCACTTGAGAATCTTTTAGATTCACTTCAGAGTCAGGTTGGTTGGCTTAGTGCCATATACTAATGCAGACAAGGGCAGGGTTCAGACCTGAGTGTGGCCAGAAAGCTCTGCATAGGAACACGGAGCAGTGTCAAGGCCACACCCCACACTGAGAGTTGTGTCTTTTTTTTTTTTTTTTTTTTTTTTAATTTTTGTCTTTTTTTTTTTTTTTTTTTTTTTTAGGTTTTTGCCATAGGGTGCATGCACTGGTGAGAGAGAGAGAGAGAGAGAGAGAGAGAGAGAGACAGAGAAACAGAGAGAGGGAAAGTAAGAAATCACCTGCCTGGGAGGATGGTCACACTACAATCCCTCCTCCATTCTCCTCTCTGGATTTTGGGCATGTGTGCACGTGTGCCTGGTGTGATTTTTAAGCTGCCAGTCCAGGACCCAAACCATAGTGGGCCATGTGGGAGAGTCCAGAGCCTTAACCACCACGCTGGACCAGCATTGTATCTTTTGATACTCCAGGCCCCATGGCCCCCATGCAGTCTATTGCATGTGTACCTGACTTTAAATAAGGATTAAGAAAAATTATCTACATTCAAAAAAAGTAGAAAAGATTTATAACAATTTTTCTTAAAAGTGGAGCTAGTTTGATACATTTAGGTTTTTATTCCTTAACTGCTTATCAGGTTTGAGGATAGAAGAGGGCTCACCATTGCTAAATGAAAATCAGAATGATGTTAACTAGGATGAAGTTGCTCTGAAAAATCCTCTGCCTTGAAGTATGATTTTCTTTACAAATGTTCAACTATTTTTTTCAGGCACACGTCCTTTCTTATCTAAAGGAAGGTATAGATGTACTGGGTAAAAACCACCCTAAGTACATGTAAGTCCTCTTGATGCCACAGCGTCACTTTGATTATGAAGGACTGCATGTGTGAAAGCATGCTCTCTCCTGCAGCTTGCTTGTCACTAAAATTTACTGTATGATCAGAGAAGAGCAGGGAAGTGTTTGCAGTCTGTAAAGCACGCAGGGGAGACATTCTGAGGAGGAGCTGTTGCCTCATCTTGGCGGATCTGTCCTTATCTCTGAGAAGTCGTTCTCAAACACTTCCCTGCTTGTGAGTCCAGCTGGCTGGCTTGGGGAGTTGGTCATAGTTATTTTGAATTTGTTTGTCAGCTGGCGGTAGGAATTTAGTTTCAGAAAGGAAATTTATCAGGATGAGAGTTGGAAGGTTAAGGAAAATAAAGCACAATACGAAAGTACTTGTATCTGTTTCAACTGTGAGCTTAGCCATCAGCATCAGAAGCCCTATTTTGACCAAGCCGCATGCTTGCAGTCCTGAGCTCACACACTATGAAATGTCTTAAATTTGCCCCGTCCTCTAGGTACTCACAGTGCATGGGTTCTTTTTTTTTTTTTTTTTTTTTTTTTTTTTTTTTTTTTTGAGAGGTTTTTTTTTTTTTCGCTATAGGGCGCGTGCGCTCGCCAGACAGACAGAGAGAAACATAGAGACAGAAAGCGAGAAATCACCCCCCAGGGGGGATGGTCACGCCGCAATCCCTTCTCCTCCATTCTCCTCTCGGGATCTTGGGCACGCACGCACACGCGCCCGGCGTGAGTTGTAAGCCACCGGGTCCGAGACGCGAACCACGGTCGACTACGTGGGAGTCCAGCGACATAGCCATTACGCTAACTGCTGGTTCCCAGTGCATGGGTTCTTAAAAGTCCCAGGAGTCATCCAAGCCGACAACTGTACTTAGACTCTTTTTTTAAGAGAGATTTTTGCTATAGGGTGGGTACACTCACCAGAGAGACAGAGGGGGATGGCTGCCACAGTCCCTTCTCTTCCATTCTCCTCTTGGGGTCATGGGCACTCATGCACATGTATACCTACTGTAAGTCCTTTTATTTTTTTTATTTTAGAATTATTTTATTCAACTTTTTTTATTTATTTATTTTCAATTTGCTCAGAGAGGGACAGAACATGTGAGCATGCACACGAATGAGAGAGAGAGAAAGTGAGAAAGAGAAGGTAAGCCGCCAGGTCTGGCACTCGAACCGTGGTCAGCCATGTGGGCGTCTGGCGCCCTTAACTACCATGCCATTTGTCACCCTTCCCCCCTTAACCCTCATGTGAGTTTTAAGTTGTGAGTTCAAGACGTGAACCATGTCAACTACGTGGGAGTCAAGTGACATAACCATTACATCATCTGATGGTCCGTGTACATAGACATTTTAAGAAATGTATAAAGAGGCCAGCAGGTGGTTTGGTGGTTAAAATGCTGGACTCTCACATGGCCAACTGCAGTTCGGGTCCTGGACCTTGTGGTTTGCTTTCTCACTTCCCATCTCTCTCTCTCTCTCTGGTCAAATTAAATTGATAATAATAATAAATGAAATTAAATTTTAAAAATGTACAAAGGTAGTGGAAAGTGTATGGAACTTGGTACCCCGAGAGGGAGGCTCGCTTTGATTCTGTGCTGGTTGTATGGCTGTGGGCATTTCATTTGGCTTTTTCAACTTTTGTTTCCTACATCTATACAATGGGCATAATTAGATGTACTCTACTAGGTAGGACTATGATAAGCTCAAAATTACGTAATTTGTGGGGCCGACCCTGTAGAGCAGTGGTTAAGTCCTGCACATTGGGAGCCAGATCCCACATCACCAACTGGTGGTTCAAATCCCAGCCCCAGTGACTCAAAAAATATGTTGGGTACATATGCCTACGTGTCCAGAATCCTGATGGGAAAGAGAAATGGAAGAAAGAGATTGCAGACTGACACGCCTCACTAGGGGATGCTTTCTCTTTCTTCTCTTTCTGGTGAGTGCATGCGCGCTCTGAAAATAAAATATTATTTAAAAAAAAAAAGATAATGTGGGACTGACTAGTGGCATGGTGGTTAAGGTAACTGAATCCCACATGGCCAAATATGTGGTCCAAGTCCTGGACCCAGTGGCTTGAAAAACACACTGGACATGTATGCATGCATACCTGAGATCCTGAGAAGAGAATGGGAGAGAAAGGATTTTAAGGTTGCCATCTCTCCTGGGGAGTGATTTCTTACTTCCTCTCCCTCTCTAACTTTCTCTGGCGAGCTTACGTGCCCTATGGCCAAAAAAAAAAAAAAAAAACCAAAAAAAAAAACCCCAAAAACAATTAGATCATGTGAAAACACTCTGTAAACTCTAATTATTGTATAGTAGTAGAATATTATTGCCTCATTGAAAGCAAAGTGGTTTATCTTGAATATTTTTCTATAAGAACACAACTGCTTTCATGGATTACCGTGTTGTTATAATGCTCCACAAACCTGGAGTCTCCATTATGTGCCCTGTTTCACGTCCTAAGTAATACAGATCAAATCAGGTAGTCATCTTCTCTTTCCATGAACTATCTGGACAGCTGCCCTTCTTGGCTTTTGTCTGGTGGACGTGGCTACTGTGACAGATCGTATGCAGTAGAGTACTTAGTGACGTTGATTCCATGTGCTTGATAGGCAGAGAAGCAGGTACGCAGGTGTGGGAGGTTGGAGGAGGGAGAGGTAGGAATGAACCCATACTGGGACGGCTTGGGTAATGGGGAGGAGGTCTTTTGAGTCTGAAAAGGCAGGAAGGAGCAGGTGACCACATACTCTTGGACACAGCTAGTTGGAAGTGACGGTGAGTAAAGAAAAACGTAGAGATACCTCTGCCCAGGTGGTTCTCACAGGTGCAACTGGATCGGGAAGTTCATGTATCATTTGTTGCCTCCACGCCCAGAATTGACATTATAACCATGTGAGTGGGTCATAAATGTGTCCTGAGTGAATTACTCGGCTCTGCCAGGAGTCACTTACAGCTCAGTATAGACAAGATTTACATCATGTTGTCAGAGTATTACCTATATATGTATTTCTTTTCTCTTCCTTTTTTTTTTTTTTAAGATTTTTGCCATGGGTGTGTGCTTGCCAGAAAGAGACAGTGAGAGGAAGAAATCACCCCCTAGGAGAGATGGTCATACTGTAGTCCCTTCTCCTTCTTTCTCCTGGGATTTTGGACACTCACGCACATGTGCTTGACGTCATTTTTCAAGCTGTGGGGCTGGGGGACTTGATTTATGGTCGGCCACATGAAAGTCCAGCACCTCAACCACTATACCATCTGTTGCCCATGCCCCCCGTACTGCTTACATGGCTGACTGTTGATTAATTTTTACCTACCTAAAGTATGGCTACTCAACAAGAACAGCCAGTAAACAGGTTTTCTGTAAGAGCTTCCTTATCCATTGGCATACATTCATATTTACAGGACTCATTGACCTATGTGTTTTTCTCCTTTACTTGAAGAAATGACTGAGGAATCTGTATCTTTTGGCCTCTTGAAAACACACAAGCCTTTGGGTGAACTATGAGCTGCTGTTCTACTTCTTTTGGCCAATCTGAGACTATGGCATAGTTTTAGAACTGTCGGGTTGTCATAAAAGTCAGGACGTGGTTTTTCTATGCTAAATTTAATTTTGACATGCAAGCTGTCAAAATTAAAGATAATTTTGTTTATTTTTCTGTAGTTATGTTTATACAGTTCTCAGACTGACTTTTTTTTTTTAACTTTCCTGTGTGTTTTTAGTATTTCTTGTAAGAATCAGTCATTTATTTCTGATCATTTATGCTGAAAGAAGAGTGATTTGTAAATCTTTATTATATTTTACAGATTCTTCATATACATAATTTTATTCTTGGTGCGTGCATGTATGTGTATTATCACCACTCAGTTTGAAGAATGGAATATGACTTAATATACAGTTTAGCAGTTCATTTACATGTGACTTTTTCTAATATAGGTCATAAACTCTATAAAGTGCATATCGTAGAAATCAAAAAGGGGATTAATAGACTATTTTTTCAGTTAAAAAAGAGTATGGGATTTCATGTTTCTTTTTTTTTTGGAGAGGTTTTCGCTATAGGGTGTGTGCGCTCGCCAGACAGACAGAGAGAGACATAGAGACAGAAAGTGAGAAATCACCCCCCCCAGGGGGGAGAATTTCATGTTTCTTTTGAGATAAGTTATTGGGCCAGCCTCATGACCTAGTGATTAAGGGAGTCAGATTCCACATGGCCGACCAGCATTCAAGTTTCAGGCCCGGTGGCTTGAAAAACATGGTGCACATGTGTGCCTATGCCTCAGATTCCTACAGTATGGAGAAAAGGAGAAGGGATTGCGGTGTGACCATACCCCATTGACAGGTGTTTTCTTCCTCTCTCTTTCTCTCCTTGTCTCCTTTTAGGAAAAGCATGCACCCTCTCATATTAGAATTTACCTGGTGTGAGGAAGCTCTACTTAGAATCACTCAACTAATGCAGTATCTTTCGTCTAACTTGCTTCATCATTTAGTGGTCTAACATTTGTGTGTGTGTGTTTGTGGAATGTATGTATATATTAAATTATGCACATACATTATATTCTATTAAGTTCCTACCATATTAATTTTGCTTTATATTCCTTTTGCAAAGACAATTTCTTTATTTTTTAAGATTTTTTTAAAGTGTGTTTTATTCATGAGATCGTGCACGTGAGAGAGAGTTAGTCCCTCTACAGGATCTGGTCATGCCACGATCCCCTTCTTCCAGCCTTCAGATTGTTAGAATCACAAGCACATAGTGTTTCAGGTCAACTGGGCCTGGGATCCGAACCTGTGGTGGACCACGTAGTTTACGACACTAGTTGAGTAACCTACCACCTATGCTGCCCAGGCAGGTCCAAGAATTTCCTGTACTGAGGAGGGGAAAGACAGGGCTAAGAAGGCATAGTGGGTTGATTGGTGTTCCCTAAAAAGATATACATTCATGTTTTAATCCGTGGAATGTGTGAATGTGACCTTTTTTGGATAAAGGGTCTTTGTATATGTAATTAAGTTAAGGATTTTGAGATGAGGAGCTCATCATTGATTATCTGGGTAGGCCCCACATCCAGTGATAATTTCCTTAGGAGAAAGAAGAGGGTAGAAACACAGGGAGGGAGAGGCTCAGGATGGGTCTTCCCTAGGACCTCTGGATACCCCTTGATTTCATACTTTTGATCTTAAGAAATGTGAGGGCTCATACTTCTGTTTTTCTTCTCTCTCTCTTTTTTTTTTTTTTTTTTTTAGAGAGAGACTTTTGCTATAGGGTGTGTATGCTCACTAGAGAGACAGAGAGAGACAGAAAGTGAGAAATCGCTCACTAGGTGCAATGGCCATGCCACAATCCCTTCTCCTTTATTCTCCTCTGGGGATTTTGGGCATGCATGCACATATGCCTAGCATGAGTTTTAAGCCACCGGGTCCGGGACTGGAACCGCGGTCAACTACAGGGGAGTCCAGTGATGTGATCATTACGCCATCTGCTGGTCCCACTTCTGCTGTTTTTAAGCCTCCCATTTAATGGTGTACTGTTACAGCATTCGTAGGAAGCAAATGCGGAAGGTTTTTCTGTGGTCATTCATAAATGGATTAAAGTTAAAATATAAGAAAATATTTTATAAGTTTTTTTAAGAATTATTTAATTTTATTAATCATCATTATTACTTTACTTTTTTTTTTTCACTATAGGGTATGTGTGTTTGCCAGAAAGACAGAGACAGAGAGACAGAAAGCGAGAAATCATCCCTGGGGGGGATGGCTATGCTGCAATCCCTTCTTCTCCATTCTCCTCTCGGGATCTTGAGCACGCACGCACACGTGCCTGGCGTGAGTTTAAGCCACCGGGCCTGGAACTCAAACCACGGTCGACTACATGGGAGTTCAGTGACATAGCCATTACGCTAACTGCTGGTCCCATTATTACTTTACTTTAACAGAGATAGAGAGGGAGAGAGAGGGAAAGTGAGAAGGAAGAAGCAAGCCGCCAAGTCCAGGACTCAAACTGTGGTCAGTCATGTGGGAGTCCAGCGCCTCAACCACCACACCATCTGCTGGCCCCCAGGATATATATAAAAAAAATATTAAACTGTATCCCTGGAGTATAGATAATTATTTGGTGAAACAAATATAGCACAGTTCAATCTCAGCATGAATTATAAAACACTTCAAGGCTTTTCAGAGCCTCAGGTACAATTAGGGTACTACATTTTTATATGAAGTATGAAAACTGTCTGATATTTTTGTCTCTCCTGACTCCGAGCAGTTCTCTGATTTCCCAGCACCAACTGGATATTCTAAGTTCAATTCAATTCTGACACCACCCAGAGCGAGCGTCAGACCCCGCAGGTTTAAGGGCTCAGTCCCACATGACTACCCTCACTTCAGACACCAGCCACAAGTATCAGGCTTCTACCTACGCTTCTGTTGACTTAGCTATACATCTGGGGGTTCCTACAACTGCTCTCTATAGATTTGCTTGAGTATCTTACAGAACTCAGGAGATGCTTTACTCACGTTTCTTACTGTTTGATCATGAAAGATACGAATGAACAGTTGACGGCCCGTCTAGAAGGGCCCCAAGTGCAAAAGCCTCTGCTCCCGGTGGAGTGAGGTGTGCCCCATTCCCCTGACACATGGATGTGTCCACCAGCTGGGAAACTCACGGAACCCGTCGGGGAGGTTTCGTTGTATAGGCGTGATTGATGACTTCAGTGGCCATGGGTGAACTCCCTCTCCAGTTACTCGCCTCTTCCCTGGAGCCCGTAGGATGAGGCTGAGCTCTAACTTCTCTCAAGGCTTGATCTTTCTAGCAACCTGCCTCCATTCTGAAGCCGTCTAGAGGCTGGGCCAAGAGTTGCCCCATTAGAACAAGAAGCTCCTATCATCCTTATCACTCAGGAAATTCCAGGGGCCTTTGGAGCTCTGTGACAGGGACAAAGAAAGACCAAATGTTTTCTTCTGATATTACAGGATCAGCTTATGTTCTCTGAATGTTTGAATAAATTGAGTTTGCTATGCTGTTTTAAGTGACTGAAACTTTTGACTTTGAGAATGCTGATAAAAATGAAATCAAATCTTTGGAAGCGTGTAAAGGAAATGATACACCCAGTTATGTTGGCATGAATTGATACAGTGAACAACCAACAATGTTTACATATTAAAGAAGTAGTTACTTTCAGAAGGAAATGATTTGCCTTTAGATATCCTAATCATTTACACTTTCTTTTCTTTTTTTTTTTTAAAAAAAAAAAGAGAGATTTGTGCTATAGGGTCCGTGTGCTTGCCGGAGAGACAGAAACAGAGAGACAGAAACAGAGAGATAGTGAGAAATCACACCTCCCCACACACACCCAGCAGGGGTGACCACCTTGCAGTTCCCTTCTCCTCTATTCTTTTGGGATTTGGGGCACATGCACATGCTATAGATTTCAAAATTTTTTTGCACCAGAATAAACTTGGTTTTGATTCCATTTTCTGAGCTTTTAAAAGCCTTTTTATATTTCTCCTTAGGTTCATTATAGTAACCCACTAGGGCTATGTTTAAATAATAAAGAGCCAGTTTGGCAGGAAATGGAGTGATATTAACAGGGATGAATCGTTTGTCTCTCAGAATTAAAAGTGGATGTACCACTATAAATATTTGTCTAAAAAATAATCACATGAACCACAAATATAATTTCAAGCAAATGGTATTTTTGCTGCTATTTGAATAGTCAAAGTATTTTTGCTTAAATTGTCTAATTAGAAATCTCCACCTGGTTAATTATAATCAACACATGAGACTGAAGTGTGATTAAAATGTTGCAGTGAAGGTAATCATTTTCCCTTCATTTCTGATAATTTTATAATTTTATACTTTTGTAGGACACATAAACTTATTTATCACACATTTTCTTTAAATTTTTGCCAGAGTGTGTGTGCAGTCTCCAGAGACAGGGAGAGAGAGAAAGCACCTCCCATGGGGCATGTTCAGTCCCTTCTCTATTTCTCCACTCTGTTGGGATCTTGGGCACAGGCACATCTACCTGGTGTTTTTCAAGCCTCTGGGTCCAGGATTTGGCCTTCATGATTGACTATGTGGGATCTAGCTCCTTTAACTGCCAGGTCATGAGCTGGCCCTATACTTCACATTTTGTATACATAGATACTCTGATATTTTTGCTAAGGGTTTCTGGGAAGTTGTGTGTGTGGGAGTCATATGCTCCATCCCAATTATAAGGGTGTCACTACCATGTGATTGTCTGTGCATTTTGTGGTGATGTTTCCAACCTCTTCACCCCACTGTGACTGTTGGGGTTGTTAAATACATAGTGCCTTTAGAGGATCATGTGATGGTTAGTGACAAATGGGGGCCAGGAGATGGTGGTGTGGTTATGGTGTTGGACTCCTGCATGGCTGACTGCAGTTCAAGTCCCGGACCTGTAGGCTTCAACCTCACGCCAGGCATGTGCGGTGTGTGTCCAAAGTCCAGAGAAGAGAATGGAGAAGGGATCACAGCGTGGCTGTCTCCCGCTGGGGGGTGATTTCTCACTTTCTCTCTCTGTCTCTCTGTGTCTCTGGTGAGCACATACACCTTATAACAAAAATCTTTCTCAAAAAAATGAGAGCCGTCTTAGAACAGAAGGGATGATCTGTGTGGTCTGTTTGGAAGGTGACACAGACAGCTCCTGTGGGGCTGCTGGGATGGTAATGGGGAGCCCAGCAGGGAAGAGCCCCTGAGGGTTCCCAAGCTTGGTGCAATCAAGGTGAAGTGGATGGAGAGTTCCTGATGGCTGATTAAAAACAAGCACTGATTGCACAGCACGGTGCCAGTTAGAAACTCATTTCACACTTATTTCTGTGCTTTGCCTTCTTGGCTGGGTCTGTTTCATTTGTTAGACCGAAGCACGGAGCAGGAGCCTGTTTTGGGTCACCTGTCTTCGCCTCCAGCCTCGCCGCCATCCCTGAGATGCAGCGGGGCACCTTATATCCCTCCGTCCTCCCTGCGGAGTGGCCCCCACTTGTAAATGTGGAGGACTCAGCCATCCCTGAGATGCAGTGGGGCACCTTGTATCTCTCTGTCCTCCCTGTGGAGTGGCCCCCACTTGTAAATGTGGAGGACTCACAGTCTACAGTATGACCGGTTTTCCTCTCTGTGTCAGACTTGCAGAAAAAGTTTCCGCTATCTCTGGCTCTGCCCTTCTCTTACTACAACAAATCACCAAAACCTTGCCTTTCCTTTTCCATGAAAATAAAACTAAGAACAAGATATTATTTTCTTTCTGGACTTCCTTCCAGATTCTCATACTTGTTTTGACTCTGAAATAAAACATTTATTTTCATGGATTTATGGTGGCACTAATCTTTTGTTTATTTTTTCTTATCAAAACACTTCACTGTTGGCAGTTTTTCTTATGTTAAGACTTTTTACATTTTAATTTTAATTTTTTTTCGGTTTAATGATCTCAGATTCCAAAGTAGTTTATAATATATATAATTTAGTTGTGGCACAGAAAAGTTATTCTTCTCTGGGGCTGGCAGGTGGCATGGTACTTAAGTGTTCTGGCCTCCCACATGGCCGACTGTGGTTCAAGTCCCAGACCTGGCAGCTTTCTCTGTGTCACTCTCTGGTTAAATTAAAAGAAAGAAAGAAAGAAAGAAAGAAAGAAAGAAAGAAAGGAAGGAAGGAAGGAAGAAAGAGAAAAAGGGAAAGAAAGTTAAATGAAAAAATTTAAAACATATTTTTAAAAAGTTATTCTTCTCTAAGTAAAGGAATTAAGTTTACTTCAAAGTCGAGGGTTAGTTACTGCTTTTTTTTTTTTTTTTTTGAGAGTTTTTTTTCTATAGGGTGCGTGTGCTCGCCAGACAGACAGAGAGAGACAGAGAGACAGAAAGCGAGAAATCACCCTCTGGGGGGATGGCCACACCGGTATCCTCCATTCTCCTCTCGGGATCTTGGGCACACACGCACACACACCCGGCGTGAGTTTTAAGCCACCGGGTCCAGGGCGCGAACCACGGTCGACTATGTGGGAGTCCAGCAACAGCCATTGCACTAACTGCTGGTCCCAGTTACTGCTTTAAAAAAAAAAAAAAAATTGGTATAGGGCATATGCACTCATGACAGAGAGCGAGCGAGAGAGAAATAAAGTGAGAAAATGCCCTCAAGGGGGAATAGCCTTGCTGCAGTCCCTTCTCTTCCATTTCTTCCATTCTCCTCTGGGGATTTCAGGTGTGTAGGCATATGTGCCTGGCATGTTCTTCAAGCTACTGGGTCCAGGACTTGTACTGTTGGCCATGCGAGATCAGCCACCTTAACCCACCATACCAATGACTGGCCCTAGTCAGTGCCTTAGAAGAATTTGCTTGTAATATAGTCTCGACTATGTTTTATGATCAGTTTTTAATTTGCAGAAGTGCAAATCCCAAGTGAACGTGAATGGGATATAGTTCCTGTTATATTGGCAGGAACTTTTCCTGCAGACTTACTGCCTTCCCTTGTAGCACATCTTTTCACATGTGCCTCATGCAGAAGTTCATTTCATTTTACGTATAAGGAAATTGAGATATTAAGTTAAATGTTAATAACAATGACAATTTAGTATGCTTAGTCTGGCTATCTGCCAGACTGTGTGCTAAGTGCTTACACACATTGTCTTTTTAAATCTTTACAATAACCTTTGAGAAAGGTCATCTTTTTACCTTCATTTGACACAAGAGAAGTGAGCTTTTTGTTTTGTTTTGTTTTGTTTTTTAAATTTGTGCCAGAGAACACGTGCACTCACCAGACAGGGACAGAGAGAGAGAAGGGAAGTAAGGAAACCACCCTAACCTCCCCGACCCCTGCCATGGGGCATGGTCATGCCCACAGTCCCTTCTCCATTTTTCCCTTCTGTCAGGGTTTTGGGCACAAATGCATATATGTCTGACGTGTTTTTCAGGCCATGGAGTCTAGGACTCAAACTACGCGGTTGGCCCTGTGGGATCCAGCATCGGCTATCCCAGAGTAAGATTTTTAAAGTGTAAGAACCTTAGTGCTCTGCTGCTGGTAGAGTCTAAGCCGAGCTCTACATCCTTTGGATAAAGAGACTGGGAGGGTCATGTGTGGAGGTGGGGTCCTATAGGCCGAGTGGTGATGTAATCGGAGGGGATCCAAAAGAGATGGACCATTTGTGTCGTGGTGGGCAGAGAACATTCCGTATCAAATAGGAGCAGAGTTAGAGAGGCACATGACTTGTTTGGGAGCTAGCTGGCTGTTGTCCTTGGAACTTCCTGATCATTTAGTCTGTCACCTCCATCTTGTCCTGTGACTTCGCTTCCACTTTATGACTACTGACAGTGACTTAAGACCGTGCCATGTGGACACCAACTTAGAAGGTGTGTGTGGCTTAGAAAAGGAAATGTTTCTCAAAGTTGGTCAATTTCATTATCTGTCAAATTGGCAGTGGGTTCGATAATCTGTGAACTTTTCAAAATAATACCTTGTTATGTTTAGGAATTGTTAAAAATATCAATTGTTAAGGTTTGAAAGTTTAAGTTGAAACTTAGTGTTTGAATTTCAGGATTCTTCTTTTTCCTTTTTTGAAATAAGTTTAAAAAAAAAAAACTATGTGTCTATTCTATTGTTTTAGTTAGATATTGTCTTAATTTTCTACTTTTTGTAGCAATACTATCACACCCATACAAACGTATCTTTTTTTTTCTCTCTCCTTTAGGTCCTGCAGGAGCAGCTAAAGATGTGTGAGTACATAATATTATAATTTTATAAGCTGTCTTTCTGAGGATGATGCTGGTTTTTTAAATTTTTTTTAAGTGATTATTGCCATTAGAGAGTTGTAGGTATGGCTGGAAAGACCTGAAAACAGTACTTTCTGTACTACGTACATACCAAAATTGTCACTTGGTTTATAACTAAAGAGCTATTTGAAGAATATTATTTGTGATTTTTCATTTTAGCCTTTCATTCAGTCACCCTGGCACTTGAACTGAGAATCTTAAAAAAAAGGAGATGTTTAATTATATTTCTGTCTCAAGTTGTGAAGAGATTTCTTCTAGTGAAAAGCAAGTGATTTGGGAAGATTGAAGCCCAGAGCTCCTGTGACTATGCAGTATCTTAGTCAGCCAGGAAAGGCCAGAGCCACGCATTGACAAAAACACACCGACTTGTTCAAAAGTTGGTATTTGAGTGAATGTGTGGCCATTCAAGATATGCATTGCTGAGCTGATCTTTAGACCATAGGACATTTAGTAAAGGGACACCTCCCTGTGCAGAGTTTCTGGGGGCTCAGGAATCCTTCTATGATTTCTGTCGTGCCTCTTCTCAGCATTTTACTGTTTGATGTAGGTATAGTAAGGACATTACAGGAGTTGATTACTTGAGAGTGTTTGTGGTCCCCCTGCAGAGGGTGGGATCGACAGTCTTACCCCAAATTGGATCAGCTGTCAGACTGATAGTGCCACACAATATTGGAGGATTTGGGAGACTTATTAGTCCTGTAAGGAGGCCTGGGAAGTACAGGGCAGGCTCCCATGCTGGTCCGTTAAACCTGAGCGAAGGAAGGGATGAAGGACTTTAGCTGTTATCATGGTTGCAGCGTGGGCAGGAGTGGGGGCTGCTATTCCTGGGCAGAGCCTTCATTTTCCTGTTGGCACAGGGTGAAGTGCCTGGCTTTCTTAGCAGCTTGTGCTGATATGGGGCCGAGGAGAGTGATGTCAGTGGTCAAAACAGCAAAACTGGAGTTAACTTTTTTTTTCCTCATTTCTTTCTTTCATGAGAAAGAAAGATAAGTCTCTCATCTGGCAAAAGAAAACTCTGAAGCACAGAAAAGACATTTTCCAGACACCGGTTTTATTTTTGTTCTGAATTCATAATACTGCTCCTCCCTCTTTTACTTTAAGAGGTAAAGTTGAGAGGAGTGATAAGTTCAGAGGCTGGAGAGTCATCGATGGATTGAGATGGATTGCCTGGTTTGAGGAATTTGCAGAGTATTGGTCTAGGGTGGCCTTGACACTGTTTTTCCTGGAAAAGTTTATAAATCCTAAGCCAGTTAACTTTGACTAAACATAAATCATACTGGTATTGATATTTTTTAAGGCACATTATTAAAGTATAATTTAAAATGTAGATTATTATAACCCATATAAGAAAACTGTACATGTATTAGGCTTCTAAGTATTATTGGAAATTATGCAGTTATAGTAGTTTAAAAAAGATCTGTTCTAAATATAGGGTTTTTTGGTAGATTTTTGTTATAGGGCATGTGCGCTCACTGGAGAGACAAAGAGACAAAGAGACAGAAAGTGAAATCACCCCCTAGGGAGTATGGCCATGCCTCAATCCCTTCACCTCTATTTTCCTCTCAGGATTTTAGGCATGCACACACATGAGCCTGGTGTGTTTTAAGCCACTGAGTCCAGGACTTGAACCGTAGTCAACTACAAGGGAGTCTAGTGAAGTAACCATTACACCACCTGCTGGTCCCTGATCTAAATATAGTTTCAAAAGTTATAATGGTGAACTTGCCATGTGGATATAGGTGCAGTGTAAATCATATTAATGTGATAAAACACATCAGTTGTAAAAACAAACAGAGTCTCCCTCAGACTCCCAGCCAGCAGGGGTCACAGGCGAGTGCCCTTGGATTTAGAGATCAACCCAGGAACTGAACCCTGGTCTTCCCTATGGCTTCCAGCATTGCAGAGCAGCATGCTACCACTGCACTACCATGGCTAGGCCTAGCATAAGATTTATTTATTACAAAGAAGAATTCAGAGAAGATTAGAATGGGGTTGTAAAGTTTCCTGGGTATTAAATACACATTTACATGAGACTTTGAGTACAAAGGATGCAGTGATAGATTGTTTCAGACTCCTGGTTGCAATGTTTGAGGTTATTCCCAAAACATTTAGCAGCAGCAAGTTCTATAGCCTTACCTTATTCTATCATTGTGGTATTTTTGTCTCTCTTTCAGCCTTTCTCTTTTATTTCTATGTTGCCAGTGCATTTTCTTCAAGCACTGTCTTACCTTGGTAGGAACTCTGCTCAAACCTTTCAGTTATTCTCCGTGGCCCTGGATTGAGCCCAGAATCCCCAGGCCATTTATGCTTTGGCCTAAGCTGACTGCCTCTGTGTGATGTGGAGGGGACCCTTGTCAGGAGGGAGCAAAGCCAAGGACTGACGCCTGAAGCTGCAGACTCACCCAGTGAGACAGCCCTCAGGACCCACAGGCACCTCATGTGTTCTGCCTCCTTTCCTTGATTTTTTCTGTTCCCTTCTGCCTGGAATGGACTTTTCTCAATTCTGTTTGTAGAATGCTCTCTAGTCTTTGGGGCTTGTGTTTTACTCTTTGTGAGAAGTAACTCCTGAATCACACAACTGGACATAGTGTCTTTCTCTTCCTATTTTTTGTAGCATTTTGAGCTTCTTTTATGATGTATCATATTGGGTTTGTATTGCAGTTCTTCATCATTCTTTTATAAGCTGATTATTTATTTATTCCTTTCTTCTGTACGTGCATGCCAGCACCCCCAGTAGAGTCCTGATACTGCAATCCACTCCCAGCCTTCTGCCAGCCCTGGACCATGGCCACACGTATGCCCGGTATACTCAGGGATGTCTCCAGACTGGAACTGGGAGCCTTCCCATGTGGGGTTGCCTTGCAGAGTGTTGTGTCTAACCACCATACCACTATTCAGCCACTGTATTTCTTCATCTTCTTGTCTTTTCCCCCCTTGGGAACTGAGGGAATTAAAGTGTCTTACCCATCTTAAAGTGCTTTAGAGTTATTAGAATCCTGCTTTGATCATAGTTATTATTTAATAAATAGTTGAATGAATTCTGTCATTTTTCATCAAAGAGACAGTGATTTCCTTTTTTTTTTTTTTTTTTTTTAGAGAGAGATTTTTGCTATAGGTTGTGTGCACTTGCTGGAGAGACAGAGACAAAAAGTGAGGATGGCCACACTACAGTCCCTTCTCCTCCGTTCTCCTCTTGGGATTTTGGGCACATGTTCACATGCGCCTGGTGTGTTTTAAGCCACTGGGTCTGGGACTCGAACCATGGTCGACTATGTGGCTGTCCAGTGATGTAACCATTACACCATCTGCTGGTCCCAAAGAGACAGTGATTTCCTGACTCCTCTTTCTTTTAGGGGTATGGAAATGTCTAATAAAATTTAGTGATCTGAAAAATTCACTGTACCATATAGCTATGTACACTTATGATATCAATTTAAAATAATAGTAAAAAAAATAGTTGATTAGGGTTCTGAAACTTTAGTTTCCATTTTTAACTCCTCTGCTGACTTTAGATATTATTAATAATTCTGTTTCTCAGTCTTTGTGTCCAAAAGTTGTCCTGCCCTTAAGTAGATTACTGTCTACTGCATCTGGCAACAACATACAGAAATGAAAAAGACCGAAGGAGAGACCAAAAATAAGATGGAAAAAGGACACTTTAAACAAGAAATAAAATGTAGTGACAATTTTGTGTACAGAATGAACTTTTCCAGGATATGAGATGTTATTTATCTACTTATTTAAATCCTAAATACTTTAGATGCAAGCTTTCTGTGACTAGACCTCATCGTATGTCCTATAACTAAAAAAAAAGTAATTTTGTCAAATAAATGTCCCTTTGGAAAATAAATCCAGTAAATATAATTGGAAAAAGTTAAAGAATATTATATTGAGTTGCTGGAATAGTCATGAGCATAGAAAAAAATACATTGTGACTTTTCTGACAACCCAGTAGAATGACTTTTCCTTGCATGATAAGTATATTAAAACACATTCTATTTTTTTCTTTTTAAAACTTTTTTCAGAATTATTTTTCATTTCACTTTATTTATTATTATTATTATTTATTTTTAAAAATTTGACAAGAGAGAGATAGAGACAGAGAGGAAAAGTGAGAAAGCAAGCTGCTAGGTCTGGGACTCAAACCACAGTTGGCCATGTGGGCATCCAGCACCTCAACCACCATTCCACCTGCTGGCCCCCATATTCTGTTTTTCTATAGGAGAAGCTATAGATTTATAAGTCTTGACTATACCATTGGGCGATGCCATAAATTAATAAGGAGCTAAGAAATTAAGATGAGTTACATTTTTTATTATGAAGATTTATAATTTTTGTGGGTTTTTTTGTGTGTGTTCATGTATGTGTAAACAGACGGATCCCAGATCAAAATACAGACCAAAATAAAATAATGTCATATGTTTGGAGAGTAGTGAACTTCAAACAGGGCAACTACCATATTACACAGACCATGTCAAAGTCTTTTGGGAGAATTATAGTTATTTTTGGAAATCAGAAATGCTATAATTATTCCCTTAATATATATTTAAAAATTAGTTATACAGAAGGTCTGTAGTTTTTCCTATCTTTTCCTATTTATTTGCCTATTTTCTATAGGCTAGAAGCCAGTATATAATAGCAAATGGCAGGAATGGCAGGTGGTGTGCTGGTTAAGGGCACTGGACTCCCACATGGCCGATCACGGTTCAAGTCCCAGACCTGGCGACTTGCTTTCTCACTTTCTCTTTCTCTCTTACTCTGTCCCTCTCTGGTAAAATTAAAATAAATAAGTAAAGTTAAATAAAATAGTTCTTTAAGAAAATAGCAAATGACATGATTATTTCTGCCCTTCACTAGATTACTGTCTACTGAGGACCAAAACATAGTATAGTAAGAGCTGATTGTCTAAATAGTCAGAACTGAATGCTGGTCTGAGTCTTTAAGGATGAGTAAAAGTTCATGCAGAGAAAGGGAAGAAAGATTTCCCAGGGAAGAGGAGAGTATGAAGAAAGGTCCATGGGTACGAGAGAGTGGTAGTCTTTTGGGAATGGCCAACCATCGGCCTCCCCGGAGCCTGTGGCCCAGGCTTGGCAGAGGTGAGAGAAGAAGGTAAGGGCTGAGGCCAGCTTATGAAGGGCCTTCTGTGCCAGGCTGATAGCTGTACTCGATTTTATATGCATTTAAGAGCGAGCAGAGGTTTTAAAGTGGAGGAATTCAGTGACTATGTTTGAGTTTTAGGGAGATGACTTCCAAAGCAGTGTGAAAACATGAGATGGGGAAAGGACATAGGCACAGAGGAATGATGGCGTGAGGCCACAAGATCAGATAGCAGACATTTGCCACGGGAAAGGAGAAATCAGGCATTTGAGGCAGGGCAGGAAGTACAATTGATGAGATTTGTTGAATGACTTGATGGGGAAAGAAAGGAATGGAAAATCTGAGGAGAACGCTGCAGTTTTGAACTTGAGTCAAGGGATGGGATGGCTGATAATCCCAAGAGGTCACGTGGGCCGAAGGAGGAAGAGAAGCCATGGAAGTGGTTCAGTGGCCTCAGCAGTCATCGTGGGGACTGTCATTTTAGTTGAGCGATGTGAGTAGAGATGGAGCCAACGTGGAAGTGGAGAGAGCAATGCCACGTGTCATTTTGCGACGTTTGCCGTTAAGGGATTGTAAGATGTTGGTTGCTTAAAGAGGAAATCTAAACATATTTCTATTATAAAAGGAGTGTCAAGAAAATTTGGACAGTACAGAAAAGCTTTCTTTTCTTTTTTTAAAGAGAAAAAGCTGTTATCCTACCACTAGAGACAATCATCATTAATAGTTTACACACTTCAAATTTTTGTTTGTTTCTGTCTTTGTGTGTATGGATGATTTTGTATATTGTAGTCTGTTTCTCTTAGTCTATTTTTTTGAGTGAAAGAGACTTGTGTGGTACCAATGGGCTAACATGTAGGAAACAGTGGATTAAGAAAAACTGAGTGTAGGGCCCACAGGTGTCACAGAAGTTAAGGTGGCTGGATTCTACATGGCCAACTACACAATTTGAGTCCCTAACCTGGTGGCTTGGAAAATATGCCAGGCATGTGTACGTACATGCTTGAAATCCCTAGAGGAGAGTAGAGAGAAGGGGTTGCAGTGTGACCGTCCTTTTGGGGGTGGGGTGATTTCTCACTTTCTCTGTCTCTTGTCTCCCTCTGGCAAGCATATTTGTTGCCCTATAGAAAAAAGAAAAAAAAAAGAGGGGGTTTTCTGTGGTGAAGGAGAGAATAATTGATGGGGATAGATCCCAGAACGAGGCAGAGACTGAAAATATTGATAGAAGTTTAAACTTAGAAACTTGAAATCATGGGTAAAGATATATAAAAATTGAATCATCATAAAACATATCAGGGAGTGAGCCTTTCTTTTTTTCTCTCTCTCTGTCTCTTTAAAATTAAATCACAGTACAGAACAACAACAAAAAAATAGAAGTGAATTCAGTGTAATGACATCTGGCTGCTTTCACAAACCTGCAAAGATCAACCATGCTTTTATTTTATTTCAGCAAATTCTTAGCTATTTGGCACAAATAGGTCGTGTTGAGATATTTTAGGTTGGGTTGGCAGAAGCCCAGCTTAAACTGGTCTAAACAAAACAAACAAAAAGGAATTTATTGGCTGGTGTAGTAGAAAGGCTCCAGGGGTTGGCTTTAGTCACAGCTGGATCCAGGTGATTGAATGATAGGAAGAAACTCTTCATCTCTGCTTTCCTGTTTTTGGCTTCATTAGGCAGTTTTCCCCAGGTAGTGAAAGATGATCAGTTCATATCTTACCAGTTCAGTGACTGCTATGGAAAAACAGCTTCTCTTTACCAGTAGTTTGAGTAAAAGTCAGAGGGCTAACCTCTTACTGGTCAGTTGGGGTCATGTGCCTATCTCTAGATCAATGAGCCACTAGAATGTAGAATTCTCATTGGCCAGGTCAGAGGTAGGTGCTCACTGTTTTGGAGCCAAACAGTGTCATTAGACCCATCTAACAATATGACCAAAGAGCGGGAGAACCCTCAGATTGGGATGCTGTTACCCAAAGAGGAGGACAGTTATAGTTGGACAGGCAGAAACAAAACATGTTTTCTTTTCTTTTTTTCTCTTTTTCTGGAGAGGTTTTCGCTATAGGGTGTGTGTGCTTGCCAGAAAGACAGAGAGAGGCAGAAAGCAAGAAATCACCCCCCAGGGGGGATGGCCACACCACAATCCCTTCTCCTCCATTCTCCTCTCGGGATCTTGGGCATGCACACACATGCGCCCAGCGTGAGTTTAAACCACTGGGTCCGGGACTTGAACCATGATCGGCTACATGGGAGTCCAGTGACATAGCCATTATGCTAACTGCTGGTCCCAACAAAACGTGTTTTCTAAGATCACTTTTCATGTTGTTTACAAAGAAAAACTCTTAAAGTTTCAGCAATGTGTTTTAAAAAATATTGCGGTATGACCATCCCCCAGGGGAGTTGCTCTTTTTCTGCTTCCACCACCGGTGCACATGCCCTCTGGCAAATTAAAAATAAAAGTCTTAAAATAATAGTTTTGGGGATTAGGGGAGTCAGCACAAAGTGAGATGAGAGGTTGTCTGGGTGGTTTTCATAGATTCTTAAGTTGTCCAAGATAATGATGACTAGAAAGACAAACTTTGGGTCAGGGCCAAACATTTTAGTGCAGTTTAGGCTGTTTATATAGCAAGGTTAAGATTTCAAAGACAAGAATTTTTGAGTTAAGATGAAATTGGCCTCATCCAAAATAGCTGCATGGGAGGTATTCTGTTGCACAAGCCATGGATCCATCTCCTAAAAACAAACCACATATTCTTGAGACTTTGAGAAAAGTAGTATCATCAGGAAAAAGCAAGTTTTATCAAGGCAAGGAGATGAAAGGAACAGTCAAGGGTTACTTAAAGCAAAAGATATTTCTATAACCAATGCTGAAATAATCACTAATTCCTTAGGAATAGACCAGTTAGAGTACAGTAGAGGAGTAGAGAAATCGAAATTTAAGTCTTGATCCATTATCTCCATACTAAGAGAAGTCAAAAGCATTTTTTGAAGTGAATGTTACCCTAATATTATCTCTAGAGGAAAGAAAGAGTTTAGTATTGACTAAGAAGCTCATCCAACAAGAGGGATGGAAAGAGAACTGTCCAAAGAAATTTTAAAATTGTAAAGAAATGAATGAGATTGAACAGGCCAAAACAGTCAATGGTAAACAATTCAGTTAGAAATTTTATGTCATTGAGTGTTTGGTAGAATTGATTGAAACTGCCATAAGAAGCAGGAACCATCATATAAACATAAAGAAAATCAAATGATTATATTTACATGTGGTGAATTATGGTAACTCTGGGAGTAAACATTGCCAGTTAATAAATGTATTCAAGGAATCAGCAGGTGGCGTGGTGGTTAAGGTGCTGGACTGTCACATGGCTGACCATAGTTTGAGTCCTGGACTAGGTAGCTTGCTAGTACTTTCCCTCTCTCTCTGGTTAATTAAATTAAATTAAGGCCATTGGAGCTGAGAACTAGTGTTTTCAGGGACTAAACTAATGAAGATTTTCTGCTGAGACTTCACCCTCTAACCCACTTTCTTGAGTGGAGTGGTAACAGGCCTACAGAAGAACACTCGACTATCAGAACTAACAACTAGTGCTTTCAGGGTCTAAGAGTAATGAAGATTTTCTGCTGAGACTTCACTCTCTAGAGCTCATTTTCAAGTGGTAGGACCCCATGTATCTGTCTCTTTCTGTCTTTTCATTTTTAAAATTTTTATTAAAAACATTTTTTTTGAGAGGTTTTTGCTATAGGAGGGTGAATGCGCTTGCCAGAAAGACAGAGAGAGACAGAAAGTGAGAAATCACCCCACCAGAAAGACAGAGAGACAGAAAGCGAGAAATCCCCTCTCCTCCTTTCTCTTCTCGGGATCTTGGGCATGTGCCTGGTGTGAGTTTAAGCCACCGGGTCCAGGACTTGAACCACGGTTGACTACATGGGAGTCCAGCAATGTAGCTATTTCGCCATCTGCTGGTCCCCTGGTTTTACATTTTAAGTAAAGTTCTCTTGACATTTATTGCTTTTGATTTATTAAAGCTGAAACTGCCTTTCTTGAAATTAAAAAATACATTTAAAAAATACCTATACAGCTTATATACACAGTAAGCTGTATAGCCTCAGCTAGGTGCTACTTTATAGTATATTCATTCTACTCACAGTTTCATGCCTAAAGTCAAACATATGTTCACAAATATGTATATATCAGCTGAACTTGCTATTGACAGTAGTTAGATTAATAAGATATTTTGTGAACCAATAAAATGTGGGCAGGAAAGCAACTGTAGATACCAGAGACAATGTGGGTGGAGGCTGGGAAAGGGCAGAAGGGTGAGAAAAAGGGGAAAAAATCTCTCTCTCTCTATCTATCTATCTATAATGGAAATATTATTCATTGATGATATGTGTGATTAAGCCACTATACAGTGTATTCTGGATGGGAAATTGCATTTCGTATGCTGTGATGATGTTCAGTGAATGAATGTAAAACAAATAAGTACAAAGAAAAAAGTTAGCTTTAAAAATTATATAAGTAGTTCTTTTCTTCCTTTTCTTTTCTTTCCTTTTTTTTTTTTTTTTTTTTTTGTATAATCGGCATTTTATTTTTTCCCAGAGGACAGACAGTTCTTCAGTCCTTAAAGACTCAGCTCCTTACATGGGCTTTGGTGGAGGGCGAGGGGCAGCACCCGCAGGCCTAAATCAGGGTAGGGGTGCTGGGTCCTTCTGAGCTTCACGAGATCGGTTCCTGACTACGTTGCTATGAATGGCGCAACTCACACTGTAATGTAGCTTCACACACAGCTTGGGGAGCACTTAGGCATTGAAGACACTTGCTTTGGAGATATCCCTGACAGCTGCAGCCTCTCCTATGTTTCGGATGACAAACTTCTTAATAGCCTTGTCCTTGGGCACGCATCGGGTGCAGTTCGTGCAGCGAATAGGCTGCACATGGCTGCGACTCTTTTTGGCATGGCCATTGTTCCTTTTCTTCGTCATCTTGGAAGGAAGGCTGCAAGAAAGCAAAAAATTAAATAAATAGTTCTTTAAAAATAAATGCCTTCCAAAAGATATTCACAAATGGTAATGAAAAATAGATAATAATTTGAGCCATATGCATGGTCTTCAGAGGTTTCCATATTAAATTTGTTCTTCTTACAAATAAAAATAAGTCATTAGTGGTACTGTAACTATGGAAAAAGACGACTATAGGCATGTTTTTTCTGCTTCTCAGATTCTAAAAGGAATACCTCTATATTTAGAACATTTTGGTTGATGAATAAGTTAAAAGTAAATAATTTCTTTGCCACATCACTTTGTTGGTTCTGGAAGGCTAAGGGACATAAGCACTTTCTAAATTTTCAGGCAAATTATACATAAGAGAAGTTAGGGGGACCAGCAATTGGCGTAATGGCTCTGTTGTTGGACTCCCATGTAGTCTATCGCAGTTCGAGTCCTGGACCCGGTGGCTTAATCTCACGCCGGGCCCGTGTGTGTGCGTGCCCAAGATCCCAAGAGGAGAATGGAGGAGAAGGGATTGCATCATGGCCATCCCCCCTGCGGGGTGATTTCTCCTTTTCTGTCTCTCTGTCTCTCTCTGTCTTTCTGGCAAGGGCACATGCCGTATAGCAAAAACCTCTCCCCCCCCCCAAAAAAAAACATAGAAGTTAGGAGTTGCTTATTGGAGTGATTGACTGCTGTCTAATATTTGTCATCTTACAAGAGACTTCAAAAAGTTAGTGGAAAAGTGGAATTAAAAAGTAAAAAATTTAAAAAGTATACTTTATTTCTCAGCAGTGCTACATGAAGTTCAAGACATGTTTGTAAGCAATGATATCAGCCATTTAGTTCATCCCTAAAAAACTGAGGGTCCTGGTAATTTAACCATGTCAATAGGGTTTATTTTTTATTTATTTATTTTTTTGCATTATTAACTGAAGAAAAGTGAGTGTCTATTGAATTTTTATTTGTTTATTTATTTTTAAGATTGCACATTTATTGAGGCACTTTTCACAATTGCTAAGTCATGGAAGCAACCCAAATGCCCACGAACTGATGAATGGTTAGAAAAACTGTGGCACATATATTCAATGGAATACTATTCATCCATAAAAAAACAGCAAAACCCTGGAAGTGGATGAATGTGGAAGACTTACTGCTGAGTGAAGCAAGCCATGCTATGAAGGAGAGGCATTGTATGTCCCCACTTAATATATACCGAGTGTCTGCACTCTATGACTGAAACTAATTGTCTAAAGGATATAGAAATGCAGTATATAGATGTAAATACCAGATATAGTGTGTGTGAAAGAGGAGGGTCTGAGGAAGGACATTTGGGGGAGGGACAGGGAGGAAAAGCATTAATGGCACAAAGAGGTGTGGTATTGTCTGTTGAAGATATTTCATAATTTTATCAACAGTACTAGGGAGAAATGTTCACCTGTTGAAATATCCATTTTGTAAGACAAATAATAATGTGATTGAATGTATGGAAGAAAATGAAATGAAAAAATAAAAAAAAAGATTGGGAAACAAGAAGATGTCTAAATCATAATTTAGACATCTGATTTTCCATTGAAGATCTCACAAAATTGCCTTTGTTTGATGAGAGTAATGAACAGGAGCATTGGTGTGGTGGAGAAGCACACTGGTGAAGTTTACCTGGGTAGCTTTCTGCTAAAGCTTCAGCTAACTTTTTAAATACACTCTTACAATAAATAGGCAGATATTATCATTCTTTTTTTTAGAGAGATTTTTGCTTTAGGGCTCACTTAAGAGACAGAGAGAGACAGAGAGACAGAAAGCAAGAAATCACCCCCCATGTGGGATGGCCACACTGCAATCCCTTTTCCTCCATTCTCCTTTTGGGATTTCGGGCATGCATGCACAAGTGCCAGCTTGAGTTTTTTTTTTTTTTTTTTTTTTAGTTTTCTATTGATGTTTATAGATTCTATTCTTGGGATTGGCTTCAAAATGTCCAGTGGTATTTCTTTTTTTTTAATTTTTTTTTTTGGTTTTTATTTAATTAATTTACTTTCATTCACTGAGCATTGTCATACCACACAAAATGTGATTTCCCATCCAGAATATATTGCATAGTGGCCTAATCATACATATTATCATCAATAATTTTCCATTTCTAGTTTTATATATATATGTGTGTGTATATATATATTTCCCCTATTTCTTAACCTCTGCCATTTCTCACCCTCTTCCCACACTATCTCAGTTTTCCATTCCTTCCCTCCCCCCACACATTTGGTTGATTCACAAAATTTCTTAAATAATCTAACTACTTTCAATAGCAAGCTCAGCTGATACATACTTATCTATGAATACATGTCTGACTTTAGGCATGAAATTCTGAGTAGAATGAATATACTATAAAGTAGCACCTAGCTGATGCTATATAGCTTACTACAATCATTAATTATGTGTTTTTTACTATATATATATTTTTTGAGAGGTTTTTGCTATAGGGCGCATGCACTCGCCAGAAAGACAGAGAGACAGAGAGATAGAAAGCGAGAAATCACCCCCCAGGGGGGATGGCCACGCTGCAATCCCTTCTCCTCCATTCTCCTCCTGGGATCTTGAGCATGCACGCACATGTGCCCGGCGTGAGTTTAAGCCGCCGGTTCCAGGACTTGAACTGCGTTCAACTACATGGGAGTCCAGTGACATAGCCATTACGCTAACTGCTGGTCCCTACTATATTTTTTTAATTTCAAGAAAGGCAGTTTTAGCTTTAATAAATCAAAGAAATGCTAAGGAACTATGCTTAAAACTTAAAAGCCAGGAAAGAGGTTGGGATTCTGTTCAAATAGTAGGTACATGAACCTATCAGCAGCTCAAGACAGGTAAAAAATCCTTAAAACCAGAAAACAAAGCCTAGAAGAAATCAGCAATGTTTTAGTCAAAAGTCATAAAATTCTGTTTCACCAGTTCAGTCTCATGTAGTTAATCTATCTTCTGTTGTGGTCCAATCTTCCTGATAATATTCTGGGATATAATATTCAACTCCAGACTCATCCCCATGATTAAGTTAGCCATTTTGTTAGTTTTTGAACTCTTGTTTCTGTGTGTCTGTATTTAATTTTTCTGGTATAATACTCCCTGCAGAACTTCTTGGAGATCTGGTCTGGTGGTGGTAAATTCTTTTTTTTTTTTAACTTTTTTTTCATTTTCTTTTATATATTCAATTACATTATTTAGCTTACAAAGTGAATATTTCAACATGTCAACATTTCTCCGTAGTCCAGTTGATAAAACTATAAAATTATCTTCAACAGATAATACCACATTTCTTTGTCCCATTAATGCTCTGCCTATTTTTCTTCTAAATGTCCTTCCTCAGATTCTACTCTTTCACACACACTGTATTCAGTATTTATATCTGTTTACTGTGTTTCTATATCCTTTAGTCAATCAGTTTCAGTCATAGAGTGCGGACACTTGGTATATTAAATGGGGACATACAATGTCTCTCCTTATAGCCTGGCTAAATTCTTTCAGGTTTTGTTTATCTGAGAATGTTCTTGTATTTTTTTCCCATATGAATGATAATCTTGCCAGGTACAGTATTCTTGGTTGAAATTGCTTTTCCCTTACACTTTGAATATGTTTTCCCACTCTTTCCTCACTCACATTTTTTCTGATGAGAGATCCACTGTCAGCCTTCTGGGATATCCTTTGTAGGTAACTTGACGTTTCTCTCTTGCCAGTCTTAGTATCTCATCTTTGTCTGGGGTTTTGGTCAATCTGACTGTAATGTGTCTTGGAGAAGATCTTCTTGGGTTGATTCTATTGGGGATCCTCTGTATTTCTTGGGACTGGATCTTTGAATGCCTCTCTAGGTTTGGAAAGTTTTCTTGCAGGATTTCATGGAATAGATTGTCGATGCCCTTGTGAGTCTCTTTGCCTTCTGGGATACCAATTATCTGGATATTTGGATGTTTGATGGTATCTAGTATTTCTCGTTTATTATTCTCATTTTTGGGGGGCAATTTTCTCAGTCTTCATGGGGGATTTTTCTAGGCCAGTGATTCTGTCTTCTATATCTCAGATTCGATTTTTGGTATGATCTAGTCTGCTTTTAATACTTTCAAGGGAGGTTTTGACTTCCTGCATTTTAGTCTTCATCTTTAACAGGTACATTTGATTCTTTTTTATAATGTTAATTTCCTCTTTTAGATCTTGCAAGAATTTTCTCACCTCTTGGAGCTCGTCAGCTTCTTTTCCCTGCCTCTTCAGCAGTTCATTGTCTCTCTTCTCTTTGATCTCTGTGAGTTTTGTCACCATGAAAATTCTAAATTCTTTATCTGACATTTCCATGAATTTAATTGTACTGTCTGAGGATGAAGAGGAGTTATTATTTTTCCTTGGAGGAGAGGTATTTTCTTGTTTTTCCATATTTCTTGTGACCCTGCAGTAATTTCTAGTCATCTGATGGATGGTGCGCTTCTCCCTAATTCTTGAAGTTCAATCTGAGCATTCAGAGGCGTACAGGAGGAGGTGATCTGCAATATCTCTTCCGTTCCGTTTTCACTCTTTGTGAATCAGAATCAGTGGAAATAGAGGAATATTCTGACCCTAATCGTATTCAGATGTCTAGATGCTTAGTATGTAGGAGTAGAAATGAGTGTGAAGGGGGAAATTCCAGCAGAAAATCTTTATTTTAAGTTCCTGAAAGCAATATTTCACAGCTGAAATTCAGGATCCACATCGTGGCTTGAGTTTTACGTCACTTGGTCCAGAACTTGAACTGAGGTTGACTTTGTGAGAGTCCAGTGATGTAACCATTACACCATCTGCTGGTCTCAGATACTGTCATTCTTTAGTCCTCCAGAAAGCTGATAAACAAAATGCCTTGAGCATTCCCCCCTAAATATTGCCGTAATGTTTACTTTTGATCAGTCTGTTTGTGCTTCAATTGAGCTACTTCTGCCTGTTCATAGCCATTGCTTTGATTGTGCTTTGTCTTCAGCATCATACTGTAAAAGCCAAGTGTCACCTTTGAAGAAATGCTTCATGATCTCCATTGACTTGTTCAAGATTTCCAGTGAAAATACTTCTCTTGTCTGTAGTTGATTTGGGTACAACAGTTTTATCAGAAAGCAGAAAGTTGGATCAACTTCAATTTTTTAGTCAGAATTAGGTAGTTTGATATACAGTTGAGATATCTGTGGTGTTGGCTGTTGCTTCTACTGTTAATCATTGGTCTTCTTCAGTTAAGGCATAAGCAAGATTAATTTTTTCATCATAAATTAATGTGGTTGGTCTACCTCTGTGGATTCCATCTTCAACATCATCTAATTCTTTATTAAAATGAGTTATTCAGGGACCAGCAGTTGGCGTAATGGCTGTGTCGCTGGACTGCCATGTAGTCGACCATGGTTCGCGTCCTGGACCTGGTGGCTTAAACTCACGTCGGGTGCGTATGTATATGTGCCTAAGATCCCAAGAGGAGAATGGAGGAGAAAGGATTGCAGCTTGGCTATCCTCCCGGGGGGGGGGGGGGGGGGTTAATTTCTGTCTCTCTGTTTCTCTCTGTCTTTCTGGTGAGCACACGCGCCCTATAGCAAAAACCTCTCCAAAAAAAGTAAAAAAAAGAATCAATTATTCATTTGAAAACTGCTGAATTCTTTGAGGCATTATTCTCATAAACTTTTCGTAAAGCATCAGTGATTGCATCATTCTTCTACCCAATCTACACCATAAATTTGATGTTTGTTCTTGCTTCAATTTTAGTAGAATTTATATTGTTATAACGGATCTTCTTCAAACGGATATCTTGTCTTTCTTAATGCCTCAAAGTAGATCTTGTTCAGATATGTTATAATAAGTTAGTATGGGTTGATTTTGCATCAAAAAAGAGAAATCTCTGCACAGTTTTCTGATAAATGCACTTTCTGTGAACATCTTGAAGACCCCTCATATTTGCCCATGAATATGTGATGGTTTCATTGTTTTACATTTGAAACCTTTAGATCATTTGGGATAACTATATTACTTAACCCAGAAACTAAGCAAATATACCGATGAAAATATTTTGAGTACCATGTATGGCCTAAGTAAGGTTTCTCTTTTTATTGTATTGTATTGTATTGTATTGTATTGTATTTATTTTTTTTTTTGGAGAGGTTTTTGCTATAGGGCACGTGAGCTCGCCAGACAGACAGAGAAAGAGAGACAGAAAGTGAGAAATCACCCCGCCAGGGGAGATGGCCATGTCGCAATCCCTTCTCCTCCATTCTCCTCTCGGGATCCTGGGCACGCACGCACATGTGCCTGGCGTGAGTTGTAAGCCACCAGGTCCGGGACTCGAACCACGGTCGACTACATGGGAGTCCAGCGACATAGCCATTACGCCAACTGCTGGTCCCAATAAGGTTTCTCTCTCTCTTTTTTTTTTTTTTTAATAAGGTTTCTCTTAATGAAACTGGTAGTTATTGATAAGATGAAAATCATAGTAGTATAAAAAGATTGAAAGGTTTAATTGTTCCAGACAGATCCTTTATTTTAAATGGGCAAGTATAAAATATATTAATGAAAAAAAGGACAGGTGGGAGGTGGTTATTTTACCCCAAAGAGCAACCACAGTCAGCCTAGTGGGTTTTGAGGCAGCCTTTTCAAAATCCTGCTTTAAAAGAAGTCAAAGCTTATTAATGGCTAAAGAGAAATTCAGTCTCTTTGGCCCATTTTCAGAAGGCTCTATAATTACCTGGAAATTCTGGATCAATACAGATGTTCAATCTGAGAAGGGTGGGAAGAGCACCCTGCTGGTTTTAGCAAGTTGACAGGAAGTAGGTTAGAAGTGGAATTAATGGAAACTCTGAGGTAAAAAGAAGAACTTTTGAAACCTGAAGTTACCCATCTATAATCGTAGTTACAGTGGTTGTCCTTGGTCAGTTGTGTTCTTATTTTTAGTTTTTTTTTTTTTACTGTAGGGCACGTTTGTTCACCAGAGAGCCAGAGAGAGAACCAGAGAAACAGAAAGTGAGAAATCACCCCCCAACCCTGCCAGGGGGATGGCCACGCTGCAGTCCCTTCTCCTCCATTCTTCTCTTGGGATTCTGGGCATGTTTGCACATGTGCCTGGTATGAGTTTTAAACCGCTGGGTCTGGGACTCAATCCACAGTCAACTATGTGGAAGTCCAGCAATATAACCATTACACCATCTGCTGGTCCTGCATTCTGCTTCTTTTATTTAGTTGTTTTTCTTTAATTTTTTTAGCATTCCAAGTGTCAGGCCTATTTTGGTAAGACAGATATCATTAAACCATGTCTTATTCTATAAGAATGAATCATTTAAACTACTAACCAAGGATTTATCTTTTCAGCAATCTAAAAAGAAGTTGAAAAATGAAAGAAATATGAGTGAACAATGGTCTGCTTTAGATAGCACTTATTTCTATAAACCTTTTTATTGATACTGTGACCAAAAGTCAGAGCCAGAGCCCTTATAATCATGTGGTTTTAGTCTAGGAGATTATGATGATATTCAATGAGTGGCTTTAACCTGGACATATTCTTTCTCTTTGAATAGCTGCTGTTTAATAAAAGAAATCTTTGATAACAAAAATAATCTTTATTATTACTATTTAGTTTTTTTGCTACAGGGTGTATGTGCTTGCAAGGGAGAGAAAGAGGACAAGAGATATAGAAATCAACCCCAAAAAGGGGATAGTTATGCCACATCCATTCTCCTCTATTTTCCTTTTGGGATATTTTTGGGACATGAACACACACATGCTCCTAGCATGATTTTCAGTCCATGGGGACCAAGACTTACACTGTGTAGTTGGCCATGTGGGATCCAGCTACCTTAACCTCTAGGCGTGGTGGGCCTGATACTTTATTTTAATTAAATGCTTCATCTGTTTTTAAAACCTGGCCCAAAATACTTAATATATGTTCCATGTTCTTAGGAGATATTCTTGTGGTTTAAGAGCTTTTCTTCATAAGATGGTAAATGAGGTTATGATTAAAAAATTTCACTATTATATTAAAAAATATTATATCACTTTCTATGACTTTTCAAATGATGTTCAGTTTCTGAAATAAAATACCAATAGGTTTTTTAGTTATGCTCCCTCTGGAAAAAAAACAAGCTTAATCATACACACGTATTCTGTACAGTAGTGGCTCACATGTAACTAGAAAATGGATAACTACTCATTAACGTGAATGTAAGTCAGTTACTGCTTTTCCCTGTCACTCTCCGAACCACTGAAGTAAGTCTTCCTTTCAGGTTTGACTCTGGGAGCAACTGTCAACATGGATGATGTTTATGCTCAAACTCCAGCTCTTAGCTATAATTCTTTCCCTTGAGTGTCCCCATTCTCTCTCTAATGTGCCCTTTCCTCATTAACTCTGGGGCCATCTAGGACTGATGACAGACAACTTGAATTTGGAACTTTAGCCAACAGATAAAATTAAACTATACTTGTCAACCTTTCCAAGGCTTTACACAAATCAGCCTTTCTGTCTCTTCACACCTTTCATTCCCTTCCTCAGTCTTTACTTAGTTGAGGAAGGCAGATATCAAGGTGTGATGTGACATTTTTGTCTTGCTGCACACCGTCCTGACATTAGGGCATTAAAACTGTGTTCAGTGCTAGGGCTTTCTCTGTTAGCTGTTTTAGATTCAGTTCCACATTGCAGGGAGTGTTTTGTAACCTTTGGGTCCCTGGTTAGATTAGAGACAGCTGTTGTAGCCACTTCTATTTCCCATTTCCTCTCTTAAGAACACTAGACTGGCTTAAATTAGAATTGAGGTGAAAGTAATGATGAAGAGCTGATTTTCTTTCCTCATTTTTGTCAGCCAGAAACTTTCTATTTTCCTGGAATAGCCTTTGAGAAAGGGTTGCACCAGTTGGGTGGAGACATGCAGTTGGGTCCCCTCTCCTAGGGCTGTTGCCTTTCAAGGGAGTGCTTATCCTACTCCAGCCTACTCTAACCACCCCTTAAACCCAGAAAATAGTCATCTCATTATGTTTCAAAGAGACAAGTGAAAAGTCAGACCTGAGGGAAAAATGCTTATACTGCAAGATAATAGTAAGAGTTTGCAGTTGACATTACTGGAAATTGAAGGAATATGTGTGGGGATTGATTCTAAGGCTGTCAGATGAAGAAGAAAAGCGTATATATTGAATTATACTGAATTTTTGAAGATGATTGCATTTAATAGAACTCTAGATTTAACAATTTAGGTGCATGGCTGAAACTTGAGCAGTTTAGTTGACTTGCTTGATGAAACTTAGACTCCATGTAAAGATACAGATGATTAAATGTAATATACAACAATTATGATAATAATAAATTAAATTGAAAAAAAAAAGAAACTTAGACTCCATGAGCTTACACTCTAACTAGGGAAGCAGTATGCTAGAGGAAGGAGTTGGAAGGCTTAAGAGAGAGGAATATTAGTGTGGATTTCTCAGGTATAAGTTGCTCCCTGCACAGAGGATACTAAGTGTCTTAGTTCACTTTACAGTGGGTCAGGAGTGTGCAGACTCATTCTCTGGTTATTCCTTAGTCCTTGAGTTCATAATTAGAACACACATATTTGACAACTGGCAGAATCCCCTCATTGGCCCTTTGACCTATGTGTGGAGAAAGGGCTGTCATGGCAGGAGGTCCCAAGTGGAAGCCCATGGAATTTCCCCTCCTCACCAGGACAATAAACAAAAAGGAATACTGCATCTCTGGGGGGAATTGTAGAGATTAGTGCTCTCACCAAAGACTTGGAAAAAATGAAGGTATGGAAATCTCTCACATACTGAAATCTCTCTCACTTGCCTGTTTGGAAGGTACAGAGGGAGACTTAAGAGAGTGACTTTGGATTATTGCAAGCCTAATCAGATAGTGACTCAAATTTCAGCTGCTATTCAAGGTGAGGTACAGGTTAAACATCCCTAATCCAAAAATCTAAAATCCCCACTGCTTCAAAATCTGAAACTCTGAGTGTAACGTGATGCCAAAGTGAAACCTTCCACACCTGAACTTGTGTGATGGATTGTAGTCAACATGCTGCAGTACAGAGATGTTGTATAGGTTACCTTCAGGTTGTGTATACAAGTTGTATATGAAATATAATGAATTTTGTGTTTAGATATGTTTCCAATCCCCAGAATGTATCATTTTATATATGCAAATATTCTAAAATCTAAAAAATTTGAAACACGTTTTTCCCCAGCAGACGTGAGAGAGAGAGAGAGAGAGAGAGAGAGAGAGAGAGAGAGAGAAACACCACCCAGTGGGGTGTGGTCATGCTTTAATCCACTTTCTTCCATTTCTGCATTCAGTCAGGATTTAGGACTTGTATGCACATGTACCTGGCATATTTTTCAAGCCACTGGGGCCAGGATTTGAACTATCATTGGCCATGTGGGATCCAGCTGCCTATGCATAGAGCTTAATCATTGTACTTTGGCATTAGCTCTCAAGGTAGCAATCCAAACATTCTGGATAAGGGATACTCAACTTGTATCTTTATTGAAAAACAAAATCAGCATAGCCCTTAGCTCCTGTTTGGTAGCCTTTGGTCTGACAGATGCTGTATTTCTGTACCAGTTTGCAAGGATTACTAGAAGCAGTTTGCTTTTACCTGGCATGGCCAACAGTATACTGTCAGTCTTGTCTCTGTTATATAGACCACCTCACGTTGCTTTTATTTTTTGCAGTATCTTGATCTTATTCATATCTCACAGCCCATCATACTGGCCTCATATATTGATATTATAGTGATTGGCCTCGATGAACAGGAGGTGATAAGCACATGTCACTTTATAAGATACTGTCCATGCTTTAGTAAGACATGTTTAATTCTGTTTAATCCGGTGGGCGATACACTTTATTCTTGCTACCACATAATATAATGATTAGTATCTAGTCAGAGAAAAGAAAGCCATATCACTTTTTTTTTTTAAAAGATTTTTGCCACAGGGTATGTGCATTTGCCTGGAGAGACAAAGGGGGGGGAGTGAGAAATCACCCCCCAGGGGAGATGACTACACTGCAATTCCTTCTCTTCCATTCTTCTCTTGTGATTTTGGGCACATATGCACATGTACTCAGTGTGTTTTTTAGGCTGCCGGGCCTGTACTTTTTTTTTTTTTTTTTTTTTTTAAAGAGAGGTTTTTGCTGTAGGGTGCATGCATTTGCTGGGGAGACAGAAAGCAAGAAATCATCCCCCAGGGGAATGGGCATTTGCAGTCCTTTCTCCTCCATTCTCCTTCTGGGATTTTGGGCATATATGCACATACTCCCGGCTTGAGTTTCAAGCCACAGGGTCTGGGACTTGAGCCGTGGTCTACCACGTGAGAGTCCAGGATCTGGACTTTTAACCATGGAGTCAGCCATGTACGATCCAGCACCTTAACCACTACGCCACCTGCTGGCCTCATATTAACTTATAATATAAGTTACGGTCAGGATTGGTTAAGCAGGTCTGGGAGGATGGAGAATTTAAGAGAGGAAGACAGAGATAACAGAGATAGAAATAGCAGGAAGTAGGGGCCAACAAGTGACGTAGTGGTCAAGGTGCTGGACTCCCACATGCTGACTACAGTTTGAGTCCTAGACCTGGTGGCTTGAAAATCATGCCAGGCACATGTGCGCATATGCCCAAAATCCCATGATGAGAATGGGATTGCAGTGACGCCATCCCCCATAGGTGGTGATTTCTTACTTTCCCTCTCACTGTCTCTCTGGTATGCACATGTGCCCTATGGTAAAAAACTTAAGAAATGAAAGAAAAAGAAAGAAGTCGTAGGAAGTAGCTACTACTCTTAGAGCTAGAGTAGCAAAGGAGAAAGGTTGAAGTTATCAAAACTGAGGAGTGTGAAGATGAGGGATTTTGTGGGGCTGGGCTAGATAGTGTTACCTGGCTGCTGTGGGTATCTTAGGGCGGTGAAGGAGGGGGCCTGTGGAGCTGGGACCCAGGACCCAGACATCTGAGAAGAAGGCACTGCCAGGCTTTGCTGTTGGGTCTGAATTTTGCAACCCAATAGTAATCACAGCTGCAGCATGCACAGTAGCCACTGTCCACTCCCTTGAGCTATAGTGACCAGAAACGAGTGCAACGGTGCCCATTCAGGAATTGCTGAAAAGAGGCTAAAAACTGGGACCAGTTGCTGGGGTGATGTTGACAGGAACAGCAGCAAAGGGGACCAACAGATGGTATAATGGTTATGTTGCCAGACTCCCACATAGCCGACCACGGTTGGAGTCCTGGACCTGGTGGCTTAAACTCATGCCAAGCATGTGTGCGTGCGTGCCCAAAGTCCCGAGAGGAGAGTGGAGGAGAAGGGATTGCGGCATGGCCATCTCCCCTGAGGGGTGATTTCTTGCTTTCTATCTCTCTGTCTCTCTCTGTCTCCGGCGAGTGCACACGTCCTATAGCAAAAATCTCTCTCTAAAAACAAACAAACAAAAGGAACAGCAAGCAAAGCTGGGAAGAGCAGCCCTTGCCTTTCTTTGGCATTCTGTTCTCTCTCCATCAGCCCCTCTGGTAGAACCTAACAGGGAGACAGGTGGCAAAAGAGAATGTGGTCTTCAGAGTCCTAGCCCCAGCGTCTCAGCATATGGGTGCAGGAGTGGATTGGGGTTGAGAAAAGATACCTTAATATCCAGCACGTGCCCCCCTGTGTGTCTTGAAATGCCACATAGTGGTTTTCAGAGCACCCTTGGCCCCTTGGAGGTTTGTGCTCGTCCCTCCCTGCTTACTGGCTTCAGGCTCTAGCTCCATGATCTGGAAAATGGCAGAGTGCTGGTATACTCCCACGGGGTGGGGGTGGGAGTGGGGTCAGAGCAGAGGAGATGGGAAGCTGGTAGAACTTTTTATTTTTAGGTGATTTGGTTTATGGTGCTGGTCCCCTATCTCCTATAACTGCATTTTCATTCTCTTGGTATTTCTTGAGATTTTGTCCTTATTTGCATTCGACTAAGGAGGGCTTTTGATGTCTCTGAATCCCTTGTCTTCTGTTTCCCACTCTTCAGTGTCTCAGCTTGTGAGTGCCTGGGCTGGGTTGTGAGTCATGCACCCCCTACGGGGGCCATTACTTAGAAGTAGTCACTACTAACAAGATTATGATAATAGTAATAATAATAACAACAATAATAAAAAGAAGTGTTCTCTACTATAGAACATGTGTCCTGGCTAGTGCATGTCCATTTGCCCTTTTTCTAAGAGAGCGAGATTGTGGGCAAGCTGACTGTGTAGATATTTGGACCAATTAGCCCTGAAGAGTCTCTCTAGTGCAGCAGAGCAGTCTGGCCTCTTTTCTAGTTCATCACTGTGAATTGGCCTCGTTTCCACTGTGTTTATCTTTCCCAGTGTGGAATAATTCGATCTTCAGGCACTTCTCTCTGAGGGAAGATTCTAGGGGTGAAGTCATCTAATACTTCGTGCTCACTGATCTGCTTTAACACTGGTGGAAAATAGGGTCACACTGTCTCTCTCTGAGGGTGTCTTGCGCTCTGTCAGTGGCTGCTTTCTCACACAGCTGGGGGAAGGTGTGGCTTTGTGTTCTCTTCCTTTTCTACTTCCTTCACTGGTTTGGGAGACAAATTTTGCAATATGTCAGCAATCACAGCTGCAGGACACGTAGGAGTCACTGTCCTCCCTCTCCCTGGAGCTGTAGTTACCAGAAAAGGAAATAATCACGTCCTTGGTGAGGAAGGAGTGGCTTGTCCAAGAGCTCACGTGATTGTGGCTGGCCCACTGGAGCACGATTCCCAGCTTGCTGTTCTAGATCCTCAGTGTTGACGAAGGGCCATAAATTGTTTTCATGACTTTGGAAACCTAAGAGAAATCTGCATGTGCCTGCAGAGACGCTGCCTGGGCTCACCAAGCTATGAAAGTGACTTCCATTGGATGGAATGACATAAGCTCCTTGTGGGAGCCTTGGCTAGCCCTTGCTCCTCAGTAGCTCTCTTTGGTACTTGTCCGTCTAAAGAAATATCAGCAAAAAAATTTGGTAAGGCAGGTTGATAACAACATCTTTCAAACTAAGAAATTTCGTGAGAGGAAAAAAGGACAATGGCTCCTTAAAATAAATGGTGTACAGATGGGGCGGCCCAGATGCTCGGCCGGCTAGGGCATTATTCAAAACTTCACAAGGTGGTCAGAATCCCTGAAGACTGAACGTTTCTTGCTAAGGCTGCTGAATGGTAAAGTAAATTTATATCCCAGATGTGAACTGCCCAATGGTAATGTCCACTTTATTTGTTAAGAAATGACTTAAATAGGTCCAGTCACGGTAGCTCATACCGGATGCTGCTTGCTTGACAGGCTGAGGACACTTGAGAGACCTGGGTTCGATTTCTGGCCCACCTTGAAGAGCCAGCATGGTTGTGCATATCTGTAGTCCCAGTGACTTGGGAGGTGGAGTCAGGAGGCTCACGAGCTTGTGGCCAGCGTGGGCCACATAGTGAGACCCTGTGTAAGAAAGAGCCGGGCCTAGTGGCACACCTGTAGTCCCAGCTGCTCAGGAGGCTGAGGTGTGAGGATTGTGTCACAGTGAGACCCTGTGTAAAACAACAGTAACAAAAAACACCCTGCTTCTCGTGTACACACACACACACCCGTGCACATATGTGCATGCACACAACTACATGCCACAAACAAAATGACCTTTAAGGACGGGCGATTCTCCATACCAGAAGATGCATTTTTTGGACCCTTATCTGAAGCCTAAAAACTTAACCTTGAGGTAGTTCCTCTGTCTATCAGGGCCTTTGACTTCCTATCTCTGGGCCTTCTTTTGACCTCTGGTGCTGCTTCTGCTTTTGAACTGTTTCTTCTTCCTTATGCTGTGGCCTGTGCGGTTGGGGCAGGACCTTGTCACCCCAGCTGGTAACTATCATCTGGGACATGGGCAGGCACCATTTGATTCTCCCTGGGCAGCTAAGGGGTAACTTGGACTTACCTTGCACAGGGAGGTTTGGACTTACCTTGCACAGGCAGCTTGAAAGTCACGCCAGGAGTGTGTGCGTGCTGGAAATCCTGAGAGGAGAAGAGATTGTGGAGTGGTCACTCCCCGGGGTGTGTGTGTGGGGGGGTGCTTTCTTTCTCCCTCTTTCTCTTTCGCTGGCAAGTGCATGTGCTCTCTAGCCAAAACTAAAACACAAAGCAAAATATAAACAAAATAAACGAGCTATGTCGCGATTTGACAAGTTCTGCAAGGATTGATGGTTGTGGCAGCTGTCAGAGGGTTCTTCTAATCCGAGTGAAATGTAGACTAAGTCTGTTTGGACATCTTGGCTCCCCCTTTCCTTAAGTGGGATGATAGAACCTGGAGAGATCCAGCCAGGAGACGTGTGTGTTTCTCTAATGCAAACCAGCATAGGCCCACGCGAAACAGCATTTGGAAGCACCCAAGCTTGGGTTTGAATTCAAGCCCATCTGTCACATGGAGCAGGTGGCTCTTTACCCACCTTTGCAACTTTGGTCCTGCTGCTCAGCCGTTCAGAGCCTCAACCGTTCATCTTTAAACTGTGGCTAACACCTATCTTGCAGGATTGTGGTGAGGATTACAGGAAGGAATATGGCAACACTAACAAAATGCCTGGTATAATTACACAAGCAGGTTGTGAGAGAGGGCTGATGTGGAATTACATGCTTTTCCAAGAGAGATGGGGAGGTAGCACCCACTTCCGGAGAAGTCACCATGTCAGTCTATCACTGGAAGTGTTTCTGACTTTTCCACCTTTCTAAGAGGCAGTGGCGAATTACAATGTGGAGTGTAACCTTGGTGTCAGCTGGATGGGATTTGAATGCCAGTCTTGTATGTTTATGTATTCCATGGCTCTCTGCGCTGATTTCCTCAGATCTAAACTCTCAGAGCTGTTGTGAGGAATAGCGTGGATGCACGCATCCTGCACTGTGCCTGGCGCAGAGGGAGCACTCAGTAATGACGCCCCTGCTACCCACGGAGTCCTGGGCTCCAGTCTTAGTATGAAGAGTAAGTGTTTGGGCCATAATTGTTTGTGACACAGTCAGACGCTTACTGGACTGTGGAGTTGGAAGCCACACACTGACTTGAGATTTGAAGCCCCAGCCTGGTTGACCTGAAGACATGCTGGGTGTGCCCCTGAGTGACCTTGATGAACTGGGGCACTTAAAGGAAAGGGATCACAGCATGGCCAGGCCCCAGGGAGGCTGCTTCTCTCGCTCTCTTTTCTCTCTTTCTCCCATGCACACACCTCTGTTCTGTTATGAATAAAAAGAAAAAAATATTAAAAAGAATAATTGTGCAGGATGAAGCAACAATTTCATACATACGAAGGCAGGCTTCAGAACTTATTAGAAGCTTTAAAGGAATGGACATGTTATACATATTTGTAAATGGAACTTTTTAAAAGAACTGTTCACTTATTTTATTTTTAAATTATTATTTACTTTTTAATTTGACCAGAGAGAGACAGAGAAACAGAAAGTGAGAAAGCAAGCCACGAGATCTGGGATTCGAACCATGGTCAGCCACATGGGAGTCCAGCACCTTAACCACCACACCATCTGCTGGCCCCTATGAATGGAATTTTAAAAGATTTTTGCATTATATCTGAAGCTTAATTTATTATCCAATAAATAGGGCAGTTATATTATCATGTCCTGCCATTTAGATGTGTGAAGTTTTCAATTAATTTTATAATAGGGAACACAGATTGGGATTTAGGATATTGAATAATTAATAAGAAGTAAGAGCTTTAAAATAATTTACTATTTTCTTACATTTGGGGAAGTTAAAATATAGTTTAAAACCTTGAATATGTCCTTGAGCACACTTACCCGAAAGGGGAAAGAAAGAATTAAACAGATACATAATTGGATGTGAAAAGAATAGCTGTGGAAGAAAATATGAGACACTGTATATCTGAATCTTTCTGTTATGTATAGCTTCAAAAATGATTTCATGATAATGTTAGTCACTCAGGGCCAAAGTAAACAGTTTTAAACTTGAAGAGGTTTTTCCACTGTCATTTCCCCATTATCTATAATGAAAAGATTATAAATCCACTTCAATTAAAAGTACCAAATAACACTTTGTTATACCTCATCAATAAGCATAGCACTTTTGAATTACAAAATGATCAGCTTTAGCAAGAAGTAAATGAAATTGATAATTATCTGGCAGATTTAGGTTATGTGCTCAGTTTGGGTAAATTAGATCTCAAGGTGGATTTTACACTCGATTGGAGTATTAGCTGTACGTGTCAGCTGTGTTCATGTCAGCTTTCACCAGATAATTGCCAAATCTGTACTTACTCTTTATAGACTAAGAACTTACTGGCTGTTGCAGTGAAACAACATACTATGCATGTGTGTGTGTGTGTGTGTGTATGTATACATATATGCATATATATATATATACAAAGATGTATACACACAGTTACATTTGAAATATTTGCCATTTTATGTGGTGAAAGCATAGTTACTCAATCTCTAGAATCAAAGAGTTAATGAAGGTTTCAGATATTTTCAGTTTGCTTTCTTCTGGATTGAAGCCCCTTAGATGTTGAGTTTAGCCAGATGCATTTGGATGATCTTGGGTTATTTTTGTTTGTTTTAGAAAACTAACTCCCATATGCTAACTAGTGCTTTAATGAAAGCTTTCTGATCCTCTTAGAAACATGTCAAGGAAGTCTAGTAGACTGTGGATTTCTTTCTTTTTTTTTTTTTTTCTCCCGAGAGAGATTTTTGCGATATGGCATATGCGCTTACCAGAGAGACAGAGAGACAGAAAAGTGAGAAATCATCTTCCAGGTAGGTGGCCATGCTGCAATTCCTTCTCCTCCATTTTGCTCTCGGGATATTGGGCACACACACACATGTGCCTGGAGTGAGTTTTAAGCTCCCAGATCCAAGACTCAAACCGTGGTCTCCTACGTGGGAGTCCGGCAATTAACCATTACACCATCTGCTGGTCCTGGTGGATTTCTTTTATGTAAGTAAGAGGCTGTGTATTTTAACCAGTGATTCCTTCTGAAGGCTTCCTTTTAAACATTTCTTCTCCTTTGTGATAGAACCATGCATAAAATAAGTACATGTTTTCACATAAAAGGAAAGAAAAATTGGCACTAACTTTTGTACCAAAGATGTTTTTGAACGTATATAATTGTGCCATTGAACTGGCACAACCCCCCCCCCCCCCCCGAAATCACAGTATGTTAGTATTGGAAGGGACCTTGGTGATCATCTGGTCGACCCCCCTTATTTTACAACAATGCAAGGGCAGGCAGTTTGCCCACAGCCTCTCTGTCACATGGAGCAGGTGGCATAGCTGAGAACTCAGGCTTCCTGATGCCTAATTTATGTGCCCCTTCCAATCTCAGTTGCCCTAGGATTTTTCACTTTGTGTGGCAGTTGTACTTTTAGGCATTTGCTAGATTTGCATAATTTGGTAAGTAGTAAATTACCAAGTTTTTTTTTTTTTTTTTTTGAGAGGTTTTTGCTATGGGGCGCGTGCACTCGCCAGACAGACAGAGAGAGACATAGAGACAGAAAGCGAGAAATCACCCCCCAGGGGGGTTGGTCATGCCGCAATCCTTTCTCCTCCATTCTCCTCTTGGGATCTTGGGCACGCACGCACACTTGCCCGGCGTGAGTTTTAAGCCACCTGGTCCGGGACGCGAACCACGGTCGACTATGTGGGAGTCCAGCGAGATAGCCATTACGCTAACTGCTGGTCCCTAAATTACCAAGTTTTTAATGTAGGATTGAGGTGGAGCCAGAATATATTTTTCCAAGAATTATTTTATTTACCTTTACTTACTATTTTTATTTTCCAATTTGACCAGAGAGAGACAGAAAAAAGAGGGAAAGTGAGAAAGCAATCCACCAGGTCCGAGACTTGAACCACAGCTGGCCATGTGGGAATCCAGCATCTTTAACCACTATACCACCTGCCAGTCCCGATAGAGCCAGAATTAACTATTACAAAAATACTGGGTTGTCAGGAAAGTTAGGATGCATTTTTACATAGAAAATATAGGTCATGACTTTTCCAACAACCCAATACTTGATGAAAATACTTTAAGTAAACAAAACTGACTTTAGCCCGAGTCCCCTTTTCTCATAACCCCAAATGAAGTCTCTGACTATATAACCAAGTGGCTCATAGCAAATGTTTTTGACTTTCTAGAACAGAAGAATCGATAACAGAAGATGACAAGAGGAGGTATGTTTGGCCTTGCAGCTGGCTTAATCTGAGTAGTTTGGGTCATACTTTATGGATTTAAAACACCGTAGCTCATCACCAGTAATACAGATTCTTCTAGGGACCTTTTAGCACAGAGAATACAGGTAGGAATGTGCAACCTAGAAGAGAATTTACTCAGGGTTTATAATCTGTGCATCTCTCAAGCAAGCTTGGCTTTTGTCCTGTGCATACAACCTGTGCTAATTTCCACTCTGTGGCCTTCAGGTGTGCTGTTCTCTGCCTTTTGTTCTCAGCCTGTCTTTTCCTCCTACTCTGCAGAGTAACTATACTATTCTCTCATTACTCCTTGGCCATCTCTTCATTTTATACCTTTCTATAGGTAACATGTTTTTGTCTATCTAACACTGGGTTGGTCACCCTGAATTCTCGATACGTGTTGATTGACCGTTACATGTTACTCAACTCATATTTACTACTATATTAAATGATAACATCCCAAATGTTGATCAGCTGTTACCTGTTACTCTACTCGTATTTACTGCTGTATTAAATGGTAGCACCTTAACTTCTTTCTCATTGCAAATAAAATTTCTGAAAATTCTAACTCTTAATTGTATTAGCATAGAAGAAAATTGTATTCCTAGGAGCAAGAATATTCTGAGTTCTACTTTTGAAAAGCTCATGAGTTGTTTTAATAATTGTGTAATTATTGGAAGTTCCTCCATGCCTCTTGTCAGTTCCTATAAATATGCAATGTCTTCAAAAAGTTCATGGAAAATGTGCATTATAGAAAAAACTAGGCATGAATTTCAAAATTTTCTTGTACCAAAATACTATACTTTTTTTTTTTTAAACAAATTTTTACCTTAGGGCACGTGTGCTCACTGGAGAGAGAGCAAGACAGAGACAGTGAGAGGAAAAGTGAGGAATCACCCCATGGGGGGGATAACTATGCTACAATTTCTTCTCTATTCTCCTCCCAAGACCTTGGGCATGCTCACACATGCGCCCGGCATGAGTTTCAAACCACCGGATCTGGGACTTAAACCATGGTTGGCCATGAGGGAGTCCAACGACATAACCACTATGCTATCTGCTGGCCCCTAGACTTGTACTTTCAATTTCATTTCCCACTAATTTTTTGAAGTCCCTTTATATGTAATACCATTTAAATTGATCTGATTTCTTTTCATTAAGAAACTATGGAGGAGTGTATGTTGGCCTGCCATCCGAAGCTGTCAATATGGTGTCTAGTCAAGCAAAGACTGTACGAAAAAGTAAGTAAAACGAGGTATTTATTTTCTGAAAATATGTTTTTTGTTGTTTTAAGAAAAAATATGAAATTTCTATTTTGGCTTGCCTGGTTCAACCTATGTGTTATTTAGTTGCAGTGAACCATATGTAAGTACTGTCAATTTATTTTAATTATTGGTGGAAATGGCCACCCATAGGTTAGGATTATTTTTAGAACAAATTTAGCTTTTATTTATTGTTATACTCCATGAATATGTTTTATTTTTTGTTGGTCTCAAGGACGATATGTTTGAACACAAAAGTTAAGATTTAGGTAAGTTTATGGAGCTTATGTAGAACATAGAGGTATATTTCTGTCATATAAGATGACTAGCTAATAAGCAGTCTGGTGATTAAAGGAAAAACAACTGCCTGTTTCTGACTTTTAATAGCAATCGTGGGGCTCATAAAATTCTTTTTAATAATTGGCACAAGTGCAACCTTGTAGTTAGCTTCTTGCTTAAGTAAATTTTAAGTGAGACTGGTAAAGAATGTATATTTCCTAACTACTGACCTGATGTATTAGGTTGTCAGGAAAGTCATGATGCATATTTGCATGGAAAAAAAACAGAAAAATATGCCCTGACTTTCCCAAAAACCTAATATTTATTGTGTGATATATATATATATATATATATATATATATATATATATATATATTCTGATATAGATATATATATTCTGATATATACATATGCACATATATATGCATATATATATATATATATATATATATATATATATTACATACACACATACAATTTTTTTTTGAGAGGTTTTTGCTATAGAGCACATGCATTTGCCAGAAAGACAGAAAGAGCCAGAGAGACAGAAGGCGAGAACTCACCCCCCAGGTGGGATGGCCACACCGCAATCCCTTCTCCTACATTCTCCTCTCAGGATCTTGGGTACGCATGCACACATGCCCGGTGTGAGTTTAAGCTACCGGGTCTGGGACTTGAACCGCGGTCGGCTACATGGGAGTCCAGCCACATAGCCATTACGCTTATTGCTGGTCCCCACACATATAATTTTAAATGACTTGTAATATGTTTACATTGCACACAAAGCTGTATTACGTTATTTTTTTTTTTTTGTCTTTTACAGTATATATTTCTTTTTCCAACACAAATACTATGCATGTCAGTCAGGACAAAGATATTACTATATACATTATCATCAGCAAATAACTTCTCATTTTTTGTCCACTAAGCATACTTTTATGTTTTTCCTTCCCCTCCCTCCCTCCCTCCCTCTTTTTTCTTTCTTTCTTTCTTCCTTCCTTCCTTCCTTTTTTTTTTTTTTTAATTTGCATACAATCATTACATTTGTACAGAATGGGTACAGAATGGTCTGTAAAAGCATATGCTGTCATTATTTGTTCCTTGTTCTTTCTCTGCTTTGTGATTGAGATTAGCAAATATGTTTTTGTCACTATTGCTTGTAGTTGTGTAGGGAATTAGGATATTTTCTTTATAACCTGAATATTTAACTTTCCTTAATTTTCTCTTTAAGATTAAAAGAAAACAGCATCATGGCACAATAATCAAGAGGTACTGCATGCTTTTCTAAATAATTTCATATATTTAGTTTTGATGAATAAACCGTAGATATTATTGCTACGTAGTTCTAAGAAATCTTGAACTTCAATATTAGAAGAGGATCCCGGCCTATAAAATTAAGTGTGGTTTATTTTAAAGAAGTTAAGGATCAGATTAGTTTTTTAACAGGTTCAACCTCCCCATTTCATTTTCATTTTGTTTCCAAATGCAACTTAATTTACTTAATAAGAGCAAGCTAAGTGTCTACCTGAAACAGTGAGGCCTCATTCTCACTCTTTTTCGTTTCCATAAGTATGAGGGCCTATGATTTGAGAAATGACAGACAGGGAGAGAGCAGAAAGGCTAAGACTGGGAATTAGATTAGGATCAATATTAAGTGTTTGGCAATAGCGAGGGGTTATTTAGTATACAGAGAGGAGATGTATCAATTTCAAAACCCCCGTCGAGATGGGCAGTCATCACTGTACAGATGCAGTTACACAGGAAGGGATGGTCAGAACTGTAGGCCAAGTTTTCAGTTTCCCATAGCATAATGGGGGTTTATTTTTTATTCTCCATGATTAGAGGGTGTCGGATATAAGGTGGGTTTGGTAAAACATGTTCAATTTGGTTAGAAGAAATCATCTCAAAGATGAAACACTGTGGATTTGGTGTTCTGGTGAGCTTGGAGTTAGAATGATAAGACAAGAACAAGGACAAAAGAAAAAGAGCTCTTTTTTATTAACTGCCTTCTGTATACCCGTCTCTAGAAGACACCAAGCAGCCTTTCCAGAGAGGCAGAGCCTAGTTCACCTGGTCCAGCAGTGCGTTCACTGTTGGGATACCCCGCCCCCGCCCCCATGTTTCAGTCCTGCAGATGACACCCAGTCTGTTTGAGACCTCCAATGATCAGGAATGCCCTGTCTCTTGAGTGTCCATTCTCTTTTGGGAGTCAGACAGCTCTGGGTTTGAAATCAGGCTCTTTGATTTATTAGCTGAGCAAGTTACTTCCCTTTTGCTTTTTCAGTTTCTTTTTTTAAATCAGTAAAAATGAGCTAATGTTTAGATTGAAGGGTTTTTGTCAGGATTAAATATGAAATATATGTTAATTTTTGCTCGGATTGTCACTGTTGTCTTCATCATCATGACCGTCATCATCATTGTCACAATCACACTGTTCTTTTCTATAACCAGCACCCAGTCATTTATAGATCAGAAGCAAGATTGACTTGATATTGAACCAATTTCTTATCTAGGGACCGTTTTGGGGTTGGTGATTGGGATGGGGTGGAGTTGCAGAATAATTTCATGGATAGAACTAAATAGTTTCCTGTTGGGGGAAGGACACATTGAAGTTGTAACCAGTTCCTTCCTGACAGGAACCATACCAATCTTTGGGTAGCAACTTCTTGAAAGGCTTTTTCATCAAAGCAATGGCATTATGGAGGTCTGTTTCCTATTCTGTATGACCATGGGGTGGTGTTGCTGGATGTCTCTTTGGGAGTTCACTGAAGGTTTGCTAGTTCTAGTATTTTAATGGAATTGCTAACTCTCCATGTCAATTGAGTTCTCTAATAGTTTTCTCCTCTGCCAAGTACTTTTATTATTTGCATTAATTAGAAAAGATAAATCTACTTGAAATCAAGCATACCTTCCTGGAAATAGAATATATTTTAGAAAGCATATGAATGAAGTGGAAAGAGCTGTAGAGAGAGGTCAGGAGAGAGGTCAGGAGATTGGCCAGAATTTAGACCAGTCTCTGCATATCTCATAGCCTCTCTCAATCTCAGTTTCTCATGAGAGAGTTAGACAAGATGATCACTCACCTTTGAGTGTGGATCTAAAATCCTTTGGTAACAGTTTAGGGATATTGCTAGCCCATTTAATTTGCCCACTTTCTTAAGGTGGCTAGCTATTGGGTCATCAGGAAAGTCATGAGGCATTTTTGCACAGAAAAACATAGAAAAATATGTCACAACTTTCTCGACAACCTAACAAAATATTTCTTTTCTGTTCCAGTCTATTTTATTATTTTTATTATATTATTGCTTTCCCTTTCTCTTCTCAGTTTTTAGCAATCAATTTGGTCTTGTTCTTTCTTTTGCCTCCCTTAGTACCAAAGTTTTCTAAGTTGAAAAGCTGACCATTGGGTACCAGCAGATGGTATAGTGGTTATGTCACTGGACTCCCGCAGGACCGACTGAGGTTTGAGTCCCAGACCTGGCAGCTTGAAACTCATGCTGGGCATGTGTGTCCAGCATCCCAAGAGGAGAAGAGAGGAAAAGGGATTGTGGCATGGTCATGTCCCCTGGGGGATGATTTCTCACTTCTGTCTCTCTTGCAAGTGCATGCTTCCTATAGCAAAAATCTCTCTCTAAAAAAAAAAAAAGAAAGGAAGGAAGAGAGGCTGTCCATTTTCCTTAGCTGCTGAGCATCTATGGTGATACATCTCTGGGACACATCTGAATTCATGATTTTCTGGGCCCAAGTCACTGAGCAGAACCCTGAGTAGGAAAGTATCTTTTGGGAATAGGACATTTTATAGAAAGGAAAGGGGACACATTTTTTTGCCTTCCATGTAAAATCTTTCTGAACTGAATTCAGTGACCAGGATTCAAAGTTGATTTGGTTCCTTTTTGGGACAAATCAAAGCAGTGATTTCAGAATCTCTTAAAATTATATTTGCCATGATGTCCATGATGATTCCAGAGTGAAAGATAAGGCCATTCGTATGTGCAGGGAACCTCTAGCACAGAGGAGCTTAAGTGATGGTTCTCAGATGCTGGTGGAGGTGCCCACTGCATCAGAATTCTCTGGGGAGCTCGTGTAATGTGCATGGCTAGATGCCTCAGGAGGTTTGGACCAAGTGAGAAAGAGATGATGTAGCTGAGCAATGTTTTTTTTTTTTTTTTTCCGGTTGTAAAATAATTTACTAAAGGCACTATTATTAAACATCAAACTAATAATGATTCATTACCAACAAGGTATATCATTGTAAACATAACATAGTGACTTCGAGATACATGACTAATAGGCAGACAACACAACTGTAAGAGACTGCTTCCCTCTTCACATGATCTTACCCCCTCTAGCCCTTCCAGGAGCATAAGTGATGCCACTGTTCTCAACAGTTACCTAGAAGGGAGCTTGGAGCTCAGAAGGTGTTTGAGAACACTGCTGTGGAAGAGGTCTGAACAATGTATTTTTCATTTGGGTGATGTTGGCATATATGCAGCTAGGTTTGGATATTGTTTATTGTGTTGTATTTTTTTTAAAGATTTATTTATTTATTTATCTATTTATTTGTTGTGATTTTGGGGCTGCTGGGTCCAGGACTTGAACTGTGGTCAGCTGTGTGGGAGTCTAGCACTTCAAGCACCATGCCACCTGTTGGCCCCTTTCATGTTGTATTTTAATGATATATTTCTCCACTTGACTTTATCTCTTTATGTAAATTTTATCACTGCTTAGCGTTTCACTGGTCACATAATATGTACTAAGTAAATATTGGGTGAATGCTACATATGTGCTTTCCTTGCCAGGAAATCACTGGATCCTAGCTTAAGGCTGATGTATTTTTATCTAAGTTGTACCTTTTCCACTTGCTAACTGTTTTCTCTTTTCCTGTCAGTTGTCTTCATAGCTTGCTCATCAATCTGGAAAGAAGTGGGCTCCGTGGGACATGGTAATGTGCACAGACATTTCCAAGGAAATCCTAAACAGTCACTTCCCTCCCTCTTACTCCCCCAAATCTTAAAGGTGTAGTTAAAACCAAGGGTACATGTTGAATGGAAAGAAATTGACTAGACAGTACATTTGGGTGTGACACTTTCCATGGTCCGCCTATGGAAGGCTTGGGAGCACACGGCACTGCCCACACCGGGCTGCTGTGCTATGTAGCGTTCTCACTCTGGCCAGGCAGCATGGTTCATGGAGGTCACGTCTGTTCACTGATACTTTTTTGATAGTTTTTATATAACAAAATCCTTATTCTGTTTACAACTTAATTAAGATAATAGGCACTAGAAATGAATTACCTGAAGTAATATATTTGTCTGTTATCTTTCACTATTTCTACTCCATATTAGTTTTTAGCTGTAAAATTGGTAGAATTGATTCTTACTGCTGTCTCTTTCCCTTTTTTACTATTTGATTTTGAAATTTTATTTAATTGTTAGAGAATTTCCTTTACTAGGAACAATGTATTTTATTGCCATATTTGCAAATAAAGTACTTAAATTTATGTGACATAGGCACGTTTTGATTAAATTCTTATTTCCTTTAGTCAAAGGCTTGTGTCACTACAAATACTTCATGGACATTAGCCCTCCCATTCTACCTTTGTATAATTCCAGCATCTCATCATGTTAGTTCTGTACTGTTTTCAAGAACTTGTGTTTGATGGTTGGTGGGATATCTGGGAAGTTCTTATCTTGATAATGACATATATATCTATTTAGTACTGCATTGTAAATTACTCAAGTTTACCAATGTTTCAACAATTAAAACATTTTTATCCCTCTTTATCTGGATTTCTTATTTATCTTTCAGAAGAACACTTTCAACGAAGTCACACATGGTATTATGATATATGTGGATATACTATAATCAATATATAAAGGTAATCATGAATAAACAGTGTACTGTGAAAACGCAAACATTTTCACCAGGAGAAAGGCATTATCTTATATATTAGATCTGTATGGCAACTATAAGGATATCAAATTGATAAAAAACAAGTATCAAGGGTAGGAATTACTAGCAAATAACACATGTTCTCCTGCCTCATATCCAAAAGTCCACCATAGCATTTAGGTGTAGGTGGGGCATCAGCAATTTGTTCCATTAGAGATAACAGATAGATTGACTTCTTTAAAAACTTCCAATCTTGAAATAATTTTCAGTATGTAGAAGAGTATAAAGAGTTCTCGTATGCCCTTAAGCCAGCTTCCTCTGTTGTCAATCTTGCGTAACCATGGTACTTTTGTCAAATATAAGAAATTAAACATGGGTGCAACACTATAAGCAACAGCCTTTAATTGGTCTCCATTCGTTTCTCCACTGCTGCCTGGTTTTGTTTTACAATCAAATCCAAGAACCCACTGCCTTCCATTGCCTTCTGTTACATTCAGTCATCCCATCCTCTTAGTCTCCCCTTCCTGGCATTTGCTCAGGCTTTCCTTGTTTTTTTATGACCTTGACACTTTTGGAACCTATCGCTATGTACCTTGTAGTATGTACTGCAATTTGAATTTGTGTGTTTTCTTATGATTGAACTGGGTTATCGATTTTGGGGAAGAGGACAAAGAGGTCCACAGAGATGACGCGTCCCTCTATCACACTGTAATATCTCAGCATCTCATTATGGCTTGTTATTTGTGAGGTAGACCTTGGTCACTTGGCTAGCTGCTATCTGTCTGCTTTCTAATATGAAGTGTCTGGTTCTCCTTTTCTAGCCTCTCTTCCTTTTAAGTGAGTCACTAAATTTAGATCAGACTTAAGAACAGAGGAATTAGGCTTTACTTCCTGGAGGAAAGATTATTGAGGAATTTTTGGACATTTGTTAAAAAAAGCACCAGAGTAATTAATAAATATTTGGAAGAAAGACTGAGACTGCAAATATCCTGTTTCTCTTTAAAGTTCTGGCCACTGGTTGTAGCATTTACCCTTGATTCTGGCCTGCAGCATTTATTACTGTGGTGTTCAGATGGTGATTTTCTTCTTCTTTTTTAATGAATTATTTATTTATTTATTTATTTTAATTTGACCGGGGCGGGGCGGGGAGAGAGAGAGAGCGAGCAGGGAGAGTGAGAAAGCAAGTCACCAGGTCCGGGACCTGAACCGTAGTCAGCCATGTGGGAGTCCAGCACCCTTAACCACCATGCCCAACCTGCCGACCCCCAGATGGTAATTTTTCTATCTCCTTTGTTCTTTCTACAGATATTTTTTTGATTCTTCTCTTAGGGTTATTTGTTTCTTCTCACCCACTTATGTATTTATTCAGTTATTTATATTGGTATGGACTTAAAGATATTATTTGGTTCTTTAGGTTATCATCTAACACTGTCATTGTTTTGTTACTCTAATTGTTCTGACATTGGCCATTGGGAGTTCTTTCAGATTTAATCCTGACATACTCTGTTCTTTTTTCTCCTTTAGATTGATTTTTTTTAAATACATTTTTGCATATTAATAGGGCATCTTGCTGGAGACAGACAGTGAAAGAGAAGATGAGAAATCATCCCCCAAGGGGGATGGCAATGCTGCAATCCCTTCTCTTCCATTCTCCTCTCGGGATTTTGGGAACGTGCGCATGCGCATGTACCCAGCAGGATTTCAAGCTACCAGGTCCAGGACTTGAACCACAGTCAGCCACAGTGCCACCTTCCCCGAGGTTGTTTTTAAATAGCAAACGGTCTTATAAAATAAATATACAATTCAAACATTACTTAAAACAAATTCCTAAAACTTTATAAAATTTCATTATAAATGAGTAGTGTTTTCCATATTATGACAGGTCTTTATTTTTCAACCTCACATTATTTAAATTTAGAACCTTGTGATTCTTATATTTAATAATGCTTGTAGCACCCACTTATCTATAAGACTAATGATTATCTTTTTAAGTGCTGCAAAAATCTTCAGCAAAAGGCTTAGAGTGTAACTATTAACCTGAAAATCTTTTCAAAGAGCGAGATTGTTAAAGCTTTAAAAATGTATGCAATTTAAGAGTTAATATCTTTCCAAATGATGTAGCCCGATTCTTCCCCAGACTATTATTATTAAATACAGTGGAAAAACGAGTCCCATAGAATTTCTGATTGATTGATTAGAAAAGATTTTCTTAAGCCTTCTAAGCTAGGAGATGCTTATTCATAGATTCAAAGAAGACTGCTACAATTTAGTTGTGGCAAAACTACTTGAAACTATGGAAAGTACAAATCTGGTTTTGACAAGGATATTTAACTTCTGGGTGTAACTAAAGAACACTGGCCGATGAACTGAGTTTTCAAAAGTCATCTGGATGAGGCTTTAGGGAGAGAGAAAAATGATAGATAATGCCACGCTAGCACAAGGGAGAAGTTGTCCCACTGGGTTTTTGAACTGATAAGAGTTGAAGAGGAAGAGAAAGCAGGTTCAGTCTTGCAAGTGGGAGCGAATTGTAGTGGTCTTGTATCCATGCCCAGTATTGGGAAGAATTTCAGGAGTGAAAAAGTTATGTAAGGGTTGCAGTTTGGGGAAGATAATTTACATTGTTTTTAAACTTCATGTATGTGATAAATTCAAGCAGCATAAAATGTGTTTTATTTTTTCATAGACGGTATCCTAACAGCTCTGATTTTGGCTATTTGCCACTACAAGTTGAGTTCTTTCTGTGGTTCAGGTGGGCTTTTGCTGTTGGGGTTACAGCCAAAAGACTCGGTTCACACACTCAAGGCTCATTACAGCAGTGGTGGATACCCTGGGTGGCTTGTGGTGTACACATCGGGCAATGGCCAAGGTTGACGTGGATTTTTTTTTGGAGAAGTTTCTGCTATAGGGTACGTGCGCTCGCCAGAGAGACAGAAAGTAAGAAATCACCCCCCCCTCCCCCAGGGGAGATGACCATGCCACAAACCCTTCTCCTCCATTCTTCTCTCGGGATCTTGGGCATGCACACACATGTGCCCAGTGTGAGTTTTAAGCCACCAGGTCTGGGACTCGAACTGCGGTCGACTACATGGCAGTCCAGCGACACAGACATTATGCTAACTACTGGTCCCAAGGTGTGGATTTCTTTGGGGGTCACAGAGCAGGGACCCTTAAGTCAGACTGGCAGGTAGCAAAAGACTCGTCTCAGAGAGTGGCCCCCTGTGCAGAGCATAAGAAGAGTATGAACTAGTGGGCCGTAGATGGGAGAAGAGAGAGAGAAGCGTCAGGAGCGAGCCACAGGTGCGAAGGCACAGGGCTCTGAAAGTCCTTGATGTAACCAGGGAACTGCTAGGAGTTGAGCCTGGCTGAGTGGGAGGTGATGGCGACGGGAGAAGGGGTGGGCGAGGTGAGCTTCAACGGTGCCTGTGGCTATGTTTGAACTTCCGAAGTCTGGGAAGCCAGTGGGGAGTGAAGCTGCCATGGGTCTCAGGTGCCGGGTCTCTTACTTGACTTGGACCTTGAGGTTTGACTTGTCAGTGCCTGGTGTGTGGGCCTCTCTCTGGAGGAGGCAGTTCTGCTTTATGGAGGTGTGACTTCCCCATTTTTTCAATACTACAAAGTATAATGCATGGAGTTTTCAGGTGCAACTTGTGGATAGAGGTAGAGAGGCCCCGAACGTGTGAGGGCCGTGTGCTTAGTAATTAGGATTGTGGTAATGCTGGAGCCACCCTTGCCGGGGTCCAGCCTCGGCAGTGGTGGGTGGCTCGTACACAGGAAGGCGACACGGGTGATCAGGAACAAAAAAAATTAGATTGAGACCTCATTGCTCCTTAGCATGTTCTCAGCCGGTCACAGCCAGAGTCAGCTCCAGGCTGCCGCGCCAGCGGCTACCAAACGTGCGTATTTATTGAGGAATGTTTAGGAAGTAAAGGGGGTGAGGGGTAGTAAAAAACCCACTCTAAGGAACAGGGTATACAAAGCATGGAAACAATAATTATAAAACATGCTGTTTGTCTTGTCAGATTAGTTAAAAATCCCAGTTTTTAGGATGAGGAAGTCCGTTTGTCTGTTGTATCTTCTTAGATCTTGATTACTGGGAAGGGTCTTTTGAAGAGGGAGCTTGCAGGATGTTTGATAATCTCAATCCCAGGCCAGGGCGGTAACATTGCTGGTTGCAAAGACCTAGATAGAAATCTTGTCTTGTTAAGTAAAGACACAGTTAATATATGGACTATTCATACATTACAACAATAGAAGGTGAGTCTATGATCTTATATGGGAAAAGAAGATGATCTTATAGCTCAGGAGACAACACTGGATGTTTTATTAGCAGTTTTTCATAGTCAACAGCACATAGATGATAAACTCTTTGTAGTAGAAAACTACCTGTTGTTTTAGATAAGAGCTCCCAGCTAAGATAATCTTTCTCTGGAGCCCTCAGGTTTGTTCATCCTGTTGTCCCAGCCAGGCTTTTTCTTTTTAGAAACCTGTGGGTTTCTGCATTTTGTTTGCTGAGTCTGTCAATTAGTGAGTTCTTTTGTTTTATCTCTGAGTCTCTGTTATGTGGTGAATATGCTGACTTTGCCTAGCATGAGTTAACTTCGGCCTGTAGCTTTAACAAGGGCTATTTACATAAAACTAGCCTTAAACTAACTTAGTCTACATATGCTTCTAATGCTAATTTGGTTTATACTAACTTAATCTATATGTTAATTTTGGCTTAAAAACAGACAGGTGGGGGAGTCTTAAACTTCCTGGTCCTTGTGTCAGTCTTAGGGAACCACATTCCTACAAGATCACTAATTGGCTTTATTGTAATGGTTGGGGGTGATGTTTTACCCTTACAGGGTACCGTAATAACAGTAAAACTCACGGCAGAGAAATTGAATACCGGCCAGTACAAGGACACAGGGGAGGGCTCATAAACTGGGCCCTGCCTCAGTGTCTTCCCAGTCCAGGCCTTGCCTTAGAATGGGAGGCAGCATCCTTATCAGCTTGTGTTGTCTGCTTGGCCCCATCACACCCTGTTGCTTCCCAATCTCTCCCACTCCCTTCTGCACAAAATCATTCCATTAAACGAAGACAGACTTCTTTCTCCATCAGTGGAATCTATAACACTTAGGTTATATATTCCCTAAATAATAAATATGAAAGTACCATAGATACCTTGGAAGGCAGGGGCCTTGTGTATTCTTTTCTGTTCTTCAGATAGTCAAGTCCCCAGGAACCCATTGTAAAAAAAATGGCCTTGGGTTGGTGTAAAAGTGAAATAATTGATGACTGGCAGTCAGGGACAGACCTCTAGGGCAACTGCGGTATCTTCTTTGTAGTTTTAGCATCTTTAGGACAGTTTTTAGGGCCTTGGTAAGTTCCTTCTCTTTCCTGTACCTTGGGAAGTTTTGATCAATAAAATTAGTTCTGATTAGTTCAAGATTGGAAGCAGAACTCATTTGTTCATTGGTTCGTCCATCCAGTGATTATTCCCTGAGTGTCTGCTCTGTGCCTAGCATCGCTGCAGACATTGGAGATGCAGCAGTGAACAAATCAGATAGAAGTCCTGACAACACAGAGCTACATTCTGCAGAGAGGAGACCCCCCAAATGAATGAATGGTGTGTGTGCAGTTGCCAGACTCACACCAGAGAAGTTGGGACGGAGAGCCAGTGAGGAAGGTGGGCATTGCCATTGTCATCTTCCAAGGATGATCAGGAAATGGCTCCCAGAAGAGACAACATTTGAAGGCAGAGACCTAAGGAGAAGAAGCCACCCACGTGGGTATCCAGTGGAAAAATGTTTTAAAGAGAAGGAGCAAGCTAAAATGCCCCATGGAGGAGTGTATCTGACGTATTGAGGAAGAGCAAAGAATTCAGTGTGACTGGAAAAGATTGCAGGGGAGAGGAGGAGAGGTCACTGGGTACTGGGAAGGGGTGGGGGTGGGATTTTGGAGGAAGATTGGATTGTTGTAGCTAACGGCTTTCACTCTGTGATGTGGAGGGTCCTTGGATGGTTCGGAGGAGGATCATGTGATGTAAGTTTACACCAGGTAACTGGCTGCTGGGGGGGGGGGGGGGTGATGAGAATGGAAGCAGGAAGATGACTGAGAGGCTGTGGGACACTCTGGGGAGAAATGGTGGAATGGGTAACAATACTCAGAGCGGCCAGATCCTGGTCGGATTTTGAATATTGAATGAACATCCGATCTGGGTTGCAAAATATGGGGAAGAAGAACTAAGGAGTACTTGAAAGGTTTTGACTGAGAAACTGGGAGAATGAGGTGGCCATATGTTAAGGTATTCTAGGAGGAACAGATTTGGGGGTTGTCAGGTGATTTTGACTTCTTAAATTTGAGATGCTGCTTCAGCTTTATTTTTTTAACAATTTTATGCATGATTTAAAAAAATGTAAAGCATTATTTATTTAATTATATTTATCATTATTATTATTAGTTTTAATTTGCTACAGGGCACATAGAGAGAGAGAGAGAGAGCAAGCTACCAGGAGTTGCTCATGTGTGGTCAGCCATGTGGAAGTCCAGTACCTTAACCACACCACACCATCTGCTGGCCCCAAGACATTATTATATATATATGTATTTTTTTTTTTTTGGAGATATTTTCGCTATAGGGCGCGTGCGCTCGCCAGACAGACAGAGACAGACAGAGACAGAAAGCAAGAAATCACCCCCTGGGGGGATGGTCACGCCGCAATCCCTTCTCCTCCATTCTCCTCTTGGGATCTTGGGCATGCACGCACACGTGCCCGGTGTGAGTTTTAAGCCACTGGGTCTGGGACGTGAACTGCAGTCGACTACGTGGGAGTCCAGCGACATAGCCATTACGCTAACTGCTGGTTCCCACATTATTATATTTTTTTAGAGGTTTTTTTTTTTTTTTTTGCTATAGGGTGCACTTGCTTGTCAGAGAGACAGAGAGACAGAAAGCAAAAACTCCCCCTGCCCAGGGGGATGGCCACACCACAATCCCTTTTCTATTCTCCCCTTGAGATTTTGGGTGTGCATACACATGCACCCAGAATGAGTTTCAAGCCTCCGGGTCCAGGGCTTGAACTGCAGTCAACCACATGGAAGTCCAGCACCTCAACAACTATGTCACCTGCTGGCCCCCCAAAAAAGTTATTAAGAAAAAGAAAGCAAAACCTAAAGACTGGAAGAAAGTATTTGCAAAGCACGTATCTGACAAGAACTTGAATTTAGAAAATATAAAGAAGTATCAGGGCTCAGCAATAAGAAAATAAAACATTCAAATAAACTATATGGTTGGCAAATTAGCACATGAAAATTTGTTCAAGGTCGTAAGTCTGCAGAAAATTTTGAATTAAAACCATAATGATCTACCACTGCATACCTATATGGATAGTGAAAATTTAATGTGTTTTTTTTTTGCTTTATTATTTTTAAAAATTTATTTTATACATTTAATCGCTATACATCACTTAGCTTGTAAATTGAATTGACTCAATATGAATCCACTTCACACCAGTCCAGTTGAGGATACAAAACACGTTATCAGCAGATAATAATCCACTTTTGCATCCCATAAATGTACTTAGGGAGCAGGCAGGTAAGATATCAGGAGAAAGGTCAGACCCAAAGGTAAAGATTTGATGTGTGGCTTCCGCTCTCCCGGGCAGATGCTGTTTGGTTATTTTCAGCGTTTTGTACTTCCAGTTGAGCTGCTGTGTGTTTGCAATGCTTCGTGGAGGCCGAAGCTGCCCTCTGGCCAGCCAGGCGCCTCAGATGAGAGCTGCCCCCAGGCCCGCAGCTCAGCTGCCTGTAGTGGCCCCACCACCTGCAGTCGGCTCTCCTGCTGCTGCACCGCGGCAGCCAGGTCTGATGGCCCAGATGGCAGCCACTGCAGCTGGTGTGGCTGTGGGTTCTGTGGGACACACACTGGAGCGTGCCATCCCTGGGGCTTCGGAGGAGGAAGTAACACTGAGCCCTCCAGGCCTGACATCCTCACCAGGAGCCTCAGGGAACCCAGCCAGCACATGCGCAGCAGCAGCAGATTGGACCTGGCCACTCTGAGATAGAACAGTTTTTGGAGTGTGCCCAGAACCAGAGTGACATTAAGCTCTTTGAGAGTTTCAGTGAGGTGCTGAGATAGTGCAGATTTGCAAATGGATTGTCCTGATGGAGAAGTTCATACTGAATAAATAAGTCGACTCTCGTGACCAAGTTAATTTAGTGGTAGCAAAGAATTGGTAGCGAAATTATAAAGTGTAAAATCACCAGTTAAACCTCTTCTGGTATCAGTAGCTTCCTTTAGAATTACAATGAAAGAGGATATTCTGTGAGGAAGTTCATTGAAATGATACAGAGTCTGGGGCTGGACAGATAATTGTGTAACTTAAACCAGTTGTTAGAATTATTTAATGAGTTCATTAGAATAAAGCAATTTTCTTGGGGAAAAAAAAAGACTTGATGTGTGTGTGTGTGTGTATGTGTGTAACATATTTCTATACATAGATATATGTATATTATATACACATACATGTGATAGGTCTTCAAAAAGTAGAATATGAGCATTATGAGAAAACTAGGCATGACTTTAAAAGTTTTTGCACCAAGATACTCATACTAAATTCAGTTGTTCCATGAACTTTTCGAAGACGCTTGTAGATGTGGCTCTAAATCAGGAGGACAGATGGCAGGCATAGCCATAGGGCTGACGAGCTCTCCAACGGAGAGGAGACAGAGAAGAGATCGGCCTCTTGGTGTTTGGCATCCAGAAGCTGACGTACAGTGAAGGAGTAATCAGAGACAGAGACAAGAGACAGACAGAGACTGGATGGAGAGTGAGTGTCCCAGAAAACGCATGACTGCGCCAATTGGGGTGTGGAAACTAGGATGCCAAATGGCAGTGTACCCATTGGGGGTCATCACACTTTCACATCTCTCTCTCTCTCTTTCTCTCTCTCCTTCCTTCCTTCCTTCCTTCCTCGCTCCCTCCCTCCCTTCCTCCCTCCCTCCCTCCTTCCTTCCCTTCCTTTTATTATTTATTATTTTAAAACTTGTTATAAGGCACATGTGCTCACCAGAAAGAAACAGAGTTGGAAAGTGAGAAGGCAAGCTGCCAGATCCAGGACTCGAACTGCAGTCAGCCATGTGGGAGTCTAGCACTTTAACCACCATGCCACCTGCCGGCCCTGCAGTTGCCTAGTTTCTACACGAATGCCTTAAACTGTGTCTCAGGTTTAAAAAGCCGGTGTCTGAGTTCCTGATCTTCCCCCATCCTGCACCCGTGCAGATGGCTCCAGCTTAGACGTGGGAATTTCCTTCTTCAAGCTGCTCAGACCACAAAGCTGGAAGTTCACCTTGGCTTTGCCCGCGTCCCCTCAGCAAGTCCTGGTGGCAGAGGTGGCACCTTCACCAGGTGCCCAGATTTCATCTCTCCGTCTCCACCACTTCCGGTCCATTCCTACCACCTTCTTCTTCCTGGGTGGTTGTGGAAGCCTGCCTCCTCCCTCAGCCCACTCTGAGCACCGCGGCCACGGGGTCTTATTCCACCACACGTCAAAGCCCCTTAGCACCCTCCCTCTCCGAGGGAAAAGGGCGAGGTCCATAGAGCCCTCCACACCTCCCCTCCCGAAGATTGGTTTCTCCTCTGACCGCTCCACTCACATCGCCCTTCTCTCCCTTGCTCTGGCCACCCCGACTTTGCTGACCTCAGATTTACTGACCACGCTCTTGTCTCATGGCCGTGAGCTTGCTGGCCCCAGGTCTACTGTCCTGTGGTCTAGATATTTGCATGGCTTTCTCTCTCCTTTAGGTCTTTACTCTAATATCTCCCGGGTGCGCCCTTCCCTGCCCACTCTCCTTTCACCCCACACTTCCCTGGATTAATTTCTCTCCTGAGCATTTACAGTAAGCATACTCCACCCTTTATTGATTTGCCTTATTTTCTGATGATCTCCCTCACTAGAATGGAAGCTCCAGGAGGCAGGAATCCTCCTCTCTCTCTCGCTTATGGTGGTATCCCATCACCAAGCCCGATGCCTGGCGCGTAGCAGATGCCTGAAGATCACACCAGCAGGCACATTCTCAGCCTTGGCATGAGTGTAGTGAAATGGGCACTCATCTTTGCTGGGAGGTTCAATGACTAAAGCCTGTTCAAAAGGGATTGGACAGTTTGATTCAAGAACATTCAAAAATGCTCAGACGGGCCAGCCAGGTGGCATGGTGGTTAAGGTATTGGATTCCACACGGCCTAGTGTGTGGTTCAAGTCTTGGGCTTGGCAGCTTGGAAAATACACCAGGTGCATGTGAGTGTGTGCCCAAAATTCAGGAGAAGAATGGAGAAGGGATTACAGCATGGCCATCTCCCTTAGGGGATGATTTCTCACTTTCCCTCTCTCACTCTGTATCTCTCTGGCATGTGCACACTCCCTATTACAAAAAAAAAAAAAAAAAAAAAAAAAACTCAGATTCTGAACCCAGAAATTCAACTACTAGAAATTTATTTTAAGATAATAATAAGAGATATAGAGACTTACAAAGAGACTGTTCGTCAAAGGTGTTTATAGTAAAGGGAAACCAAGAATCATATACTGTCCATCGGTAAAGGACTGTTTTAAAATTATGAATCAGCTATACGAGGGAATACTGCATAGTCATAAAACCATGCTTTGGAAGACTATGCAGTATAATGGAAAAACGCACATAGTATATTTCATAAAGTCAAAATACAAAATTTTTTATAGAATTATCCCAGATGTGTATATCACACACAAATTGTTTTTTATTTTGGCCAGAGAGAATCGGAGAGAAAAAGGGAAAGTGAGAAAGCAAGCTGCCAGATTCGGGCTTGAACTGTGGGCAGCCATATGGGAATCCAGTGCCTTTAACCACCTGCCACCTGTCAGCCCCAACTATACTTTTGCAGTTCAGAGTTTCATTCATTGCTCCCAATGTGTACTGAACCCACTGACCACCTCTTTCTCACTAATGCTAGAGACCAAGACAGCGCCATCTCATGCCTGGACCATCTCTATGGTCTTTTAACACAGTAAGATTAACACCCTCCACGGCGTGGTGGGTCTTCGTCTCTGCTTGATGAACTTCACTTCTGTGCTCCTTGGTCCCCTGCACTAGCTCAGGGTCAGACGCGCAGCCCAGAATAACAACCATTCACTGAATGTTAGTGGAAGCCCTTCAACTGGCTTGATGGGTTTTCAGGTGGTTTTATGCACATGGTCATATTTCATCTTCACAGCAGTTTTCTGTACTTTAAGGTAAGAAGAAAATAGCAAAATAGTTTGAATCTATTTTTCCTCCTGAACAATTAGCATAAGATCTGTGATAAGACTTTTAATATTTTTAAAGAAATTTTTACTTAATTTTATTTATTCATTTATTTATTTTAATTTGACTGGAGAGACACACAGAGAGAGGGAGAGAGAGGGAAAGTGATAAAGCACCAGGTCTGAGACTCGAACCATGGTCAGCCATGTGGGAGCATTCAGTGCCTTAACCACCACACCATCTGCCGGTCCCAAGACTTTTAATATTTAATATCTTTTTTCTTTCTCTCTCTCTTTTTTTTTTTTTTTGAGAAGTTTTTTGCTATAGGGCACATGCACTAGCCAGAAAGAAAGAGACAGAGAGTGAGAAACCACCCCCCGGAGGGGATGGCCACACCACAATCCCTTCTCCATTCTCCTCTTGGGATCTTGGGCATGCAGGCACATGCTCCTGGCGTGAGTTTGAGCCACCGGATCCGGGACTTGTCGACTACATGGGAGTCCAGCAAAATAGCCATTATGCCAGTTGCTGGTCCCAATATTTAATATTTTTAAAAAGAATTCTCAGCCAGCTATGGTGGTACAGCACTAATGCAATACTCTGGGTTGCTGAAGCCACATGGAAGTTCCAAAATTTCCCTGTACACGTTGGGCACTTGTGTGTGTGCCATGATTATGACTGGCTTAGGCTGTAAATGGATGGCAGCCTAGAGACACTCTTGGGGTTGTTGGTCTGTCTGTCTCTCTCTCTCATGGAAAAAAGAAACTTAAAAAAAATCCCAAGGGCTAGCGTCATGCTTATGTAATGTATGCATATGCTGCCCCCTAGCGGAATCAACTTCTAATAGCCGCCTTTTTTTTTTTTTTAATCAACGTAACACTTTATTACATTTCCTTGCTATGAATCTTCCATTCAGAAGATAGAAGATAGAAATCATCTTTTCATTGAGTTGAAGATAGACATAATCTTTTCATTGAGTTGTAGTTCCCTTCCCTTACCCCAGTACAGGGACAGTTTAAGAAAGGTTTACAATTTAATTGTTCATTAGGCCCCAAACTCTGGCTTAGAATGCATGAGTTTTGAAAATAAATGCTGTATTTTAACATAATCTTTTTGCATTTTAAAAATTACTCATCCATCTATCAAATTGAGTAATTTTCTATGGTACTTAACATAGTTCAATTTCTGCAACCACTGATCTTACAGGATCTGCAATCCTATAACTGTTAATAAAATTTCAAGAGAACAACTAAATAACAAAATACACAGAAAGATTTTGTTGAATAAACACAGTTGGAACTAGAGCTTATTATAATCCATTTTGATTATAAGGCAAACAATTTATTCAAAACACCCATTTTCTAGATGTGAAGATAGGTTTCTTTCTTTTAAATGTAGATATAATGATTTTTTTACACCAAAGCTCTAGTACATCAAAATAACAAAGTGTTAACATTTCACTTAAGAGAATATGGCATCATTAACTGTAAAAGAAATGCAATAAATATTTTTAAGCAAAGTAAACTATCCTCATGCCAAATAAAGTCTTCTTAATAAATGATCGCCAAAATTGCAAACAAAATAATCATCCGAAAACTTGGAATGTAAAACCCCGAGTTGAATTTAAACTTAATACAGCTCTGGTGTTGAAAGCTGGCCTTTGGGAGAAGATTAAGAGTAAGGTCATCAGGGCAGAGCCCTCAAGATTGACTCGTGGTAGATTAATAAGGAGAGAAGGTAAGATCAAAATAGAGACGCCAGGACACACAAATGCTTGTGTGCCTTCTCCATGACATAATGGAGCCAGAAGGCCCTCAGCAGATGCAGCCTTTGGAACTTAGACCTCCAAGCTGTGAACTGAAGAAACCTCTTTTTTTCTTTTCTTTTTTTTTTTTTTTTTAAGAACTCAGATTCAGGTATTTTCTGTTATTAGCAACAGAATGGACTAGAACAATCCCCTTCTTCACATTGCTCACTTGGCATGTATGCATCTGATTGGTGGGAGTTGAGGTCACATGGCTGACCCAACTGCAAGGGAGGTTGAAAGATGGTGTTCTGGCTCCTTCCCCTGAGGAGGAGGAGCTCCCAATGTGCTACCCTCTCCGTATGGGAGAGATCCCAGCACGACAAATGTCTAACCTTTTTCAAAATGCATGTCTCATCCTGGCCTTTCTCTTCCACAATGTGTAGTCGTCGTGAGCACCTTGCAGGCTGTGCGTTGTCTTCTCCCTCTGACTGGGATGCTCGGTTCATCTTGTTTCACTTTCTTCTTCTGGATTACCCTGAGGTGTCCTTCAAGCTCAGCTGTCACCTCTTCTGGGAAACCTTCCCTGACCCCACAGGAGCCAAGAGGGGTGTTGCGTTCCACCACAAAGGGTCCCTGATGTCCTGTGCTCATGTCACCGCGGCCTCCATCAACACAAATGAGATTGTCACAGAGACACGCACCGAATGTCACAGAGCTCCACAAACGAGACGTTCTGCAGAAACTCCCCCGAGGTTCTCCCTTGTCCTCTGCTGCTCTACCCATAGTCCCTGGTGTCCCATTTTTCTTGTTCATGCCTCAGTGGAGCAAAACCACTTAAGTAACAATCCAGAATTTCGTTTGAGAACAATGCACATCTGTTCCTGCTTCAGTGGCTTTAGTGAAATTGTCTCAGGGGTATATCATGCACCCAGTACAGTAGCACCTAGAAGCTTTGTAGCTAAAAAAATAGGAGGCGGGGTCCCAGGTGTGAGAGTAGAGAGGTGCCTTGAGGCAGGCAACTGGGCAGTGGAAAGGGGGCAAGGTGAGAAGAGAAGCCAGGGGTCATGGGCTGCAGAGGTGGCTCCTGGTGTTGGAACTCAACTTGGAAGATCTCTAGGGTGTTCTGTTGATCACCACAAGCTATTGTGAATTCTCCTTATACCCACATGAGTCACCAAGTGACATTCCTGTTTTCTTGATCCTGTTCTTAAGAAAGCACTTATTTTGTGGCGAATTGTCTTTTTCATTAAGTTCAGTGGCGCTCTATCTGCGAGGTTCATTTTCACTCCCATGTTTCTGATGAGGAAATGGAGATTAAAGAGAGTATCGCACTTGCCTCAAGGCTCCTCGTCTGTCTTGAGCCCACACCTCTACTGAAGGTCTGCAAAGGGTCAGGCCGAAAGGGCCGCGAGGTGGCAGGTGGGACTCAAACTCACCTTGCCACTCAAGCCTTTCCACTACAGCGCGGCAACATTTGCTAGAGATCAAACTAGCAAAGGAATGGAGAGAAAACATGAAGAAAGAGAGAGAAGAGGAAATGAGGGAAAAAATCGGTGAAGGAAAGAAATGATTTGATCATAGAATAGTTTGGAGATGGCGAATGGGCAGCACGAATAATAAACAAGAGGCGCCTGGGGTTTTAGGAGGTGTCACCTGTTTTGAGAATCCAGACAGAGTCATTCAAGCCATACTGGACTATATTAAAGTCCTGTTGGGCTAGGGTGGGTTCTAGTCCAATGACCGATGTCCTTACAAGAAGAGAAGATAAAGAGACAGAGACACACGGGGAGAATGCCACACGAAGACAGAGGCAGGGCCCGGAGTGGTGCAGTCACAAAGCCCTGGGATGGAGGGGTGCCAAGGACTGCTGGGAGTGGGAGCCACCAGGAGCTGCAAGAGGCAAGGAAGTACTTTTTGCTAGAAACTTGGGAGGGTTTGTGGCCCTGTGGACTCCTTGATTTCAGATTTTAGCCTCCAGAACTATGAGGAAATCATTGTTGTTGTTGTTTTGTCATAGGGTGAGAGTGCTTCCCAGAGACAGAGAAAAAGTGAGAAATCACTCCCTGGGGAGGATAGTCGCCAGCAAACTAGCACACCAATAAGGCAGCGTGGAGAACGTGGCTTTCTGTCTGCAAGGAAGGGCGTGCGTGAGCGCTTCATCTCTACACGGCCATCTCCATCCAGGGAAGCAAAGGTTACGTACTGTCTGTGGGCAGGCTGCCCACAGAGGAAGCTGAGCATGCCTAGTTCTGTCACTAGCACTCACCAATCAGAGGAGAAAGAAGGGAGGTTGAGTGTGGTCTATCTAAAATTCCTCCCATGGGAACAATGAAGAGTGGGGAATAAGAGTTCCTGCCTGACAATGGACTATATGCCTATTTTTTCAGCCTGAATAATGTTTTTTGAAAACACAGTTGAATCAGTAGCCGACATTTAAAAGTTGAAAGATTTCATGTAAAATCCAGATTTCAAGATTCTTTAGAAAATGGAAAAATCTGAGGCTAACCCCATAGCGCAGTGGTTAAGCACAGTGCAGAGAGAGCTGGACCCCACACGGCTCACCACAGTTTTGGAAACTTGAAAAGCATGCCGGGTGTGTATGTATGCATGCCCCAAATCCTGATGGGCTGGAGAAATGGAGGGAAAAGAATTGTGGCATGACCTTGCCTCCTTGGGGGGCGCTTTCCATGTTGTTTCTCTCTCTTCTGGAAAGTGTACCTGCCCTCTGGCGATAAAGAAAAGTAAAGGAAAGGGGCCAGCAGGTGGCGTAGTGGTTACAGTGCTGGACCCCTACATGGTGGACTGCAGTTTGAAAATCACGCCAGGAATGTGTGGGTACATGCCCCAAATCCCAGGAGGAGAATGGAGAAGGGATTGCAGAAGGATAGCAGAATTTCCCTCTCTCTCTCTCTCTCTGTTTCTAGTGAGCGCAAGCGCCCTATGGCAAAACCTTTAAAAAAATTAAAAAATAAAAAAGGAAAGAAAAGAAAAAGAAAACCGAACAGTCAGGCCACACTAGACCATAACTTCACAGGGCCATGGCTGGCGGCTGCTGCAAAGAGGGTGTCTCCTTCAGATAAGACTCAGTTTCCAGCACCCCATTCTTCATCCACTCTCTCTGCACTACCCCTGTCTACAACCCTCATTCGGTTCCCGCCGTCACATTTAGACACTTTGGTTTAGGACTTCCAGAGAAATGATTGATGGTACAGACTCTGGAACCAGACGAACCCCATGTTCACACCCGACTTCAGTCTTTTTCTAAATGTGTGGTCATGGGCAATTTGTTTAACCTTTTTATAAACTGAGATTCCATTTCCTCATTTGTAAAATGAGAACGGTAATAATACTGCCTCGTGGGGCTGTCGTGAGAAGCGACCACATGAGTCTTTTTTCTTCTTCTTTTTTTAGAGGTTTTTGCAGGAGGATGTGTGTGTTCTCCAGAGTGGGAGAGAGACAGAGACAGTGAGAGGGAAAGTGAGAAATCAGCCCCCGGGCAGCATGGCCATGCTGCAATCCCTTCTCCTTCATTCTCCTCTTAGGAATTTGGACACACACGCACATGTGCCTGGCCTGAGGTTTAAGCCACTGGGTCTGGGACTCAAACAGCAGTTGACCATGTGGGAGTTCAGCAGAGTAACCGCTATGCCATCTGAGGGTCTTTTTGTAAATATGCAAGATACGTAAGAGGTAGGAACTATCATTTCTATTTGAAAACCAAAACCGGGCAATGTGAGAGGGTACCTGTAAGAGACCTGGAGCCCCTGGCCTGAAATACACTTTGATTTTAGCACTGCTCTCTCTCTCTCTCTCTCTTTGGTTTTTAGGAAAAAAAGAAATATATAAGCCAAATTCCAAGAAGACTCCTTTCTGTAGAAAGCCCAGTGGCAGTTGTGGAAGGCCAGTGGCAGCTTTCCCTCTTCCCACATTTTGACTCTCTTCTTGAAGAAGGCGGCAGTGAAGCAGGGAACTTTGGACTTCATCCAGATACTTTGATGTCTGGGTTTTACATTAGTTGTGATCTTAGCTGACTTCACACACTTCTTAGCCACCTCGAAGGCCAGCTTTTGCTCTGACTGAGCACCTCCTCGGGGAGGCCCAGCGTGATGGAAGATGCAGCAGTCGCCAATAGCCTGCTTCCAGGTGGAGGCGAGAAGCCAGATGGACTTGGGAAGGAGGCAGGGTGGCAGGAGGAACTGTGTCATGAAGAACATAGACACTTCTCACTGTGAGAAGGAATGCCACCAGCAATTAAGAGGCCAGCAGCCTCTCAGATGGTTTCAAGCTACAGAAACCAACTCAGTCCTTGCAAAAACCTGAATTTATTTGGAAGGACAATGGAGCATTCCATAGAACCCAAAGATAACAAAGCCTCCCTAGGGACAAGAACCAGGAGCTGGAGGGTGCAAAGTATTGGTAAAGGTTAGTTGTTAACAGGTGGGGTCTTCAGAAAGTTAATGGGAAGTGCATATTATGAAAGACCATGCATGGATTTCAAATTTTTTTTGGCACCAAAATAAACTCATACTTAAATTCCATTTTTCTGAAGTCGTGCCTACAGCAGATGGCTACCTGATGATCAAACACCAGGTATTGAACAATCCATATTTTCTCAACTGGTTTGAAATTCATTTACCACATTCATCTTTTAATTTTTTTGGTGTGTGTGTGTATATGGATCAATTTATAGTAAGATTCTATTCTTTCTGGTATTCATGGTGGTTATGGTTTGAAATGATATATTAAATATCATTTATAGTATGTTAAGAAACATATTAAAAATGTATATTAAAATCCTAACCCCCAATACTGCAGAACGTGATTTTATCTGGAAATGGGGTCTTTATAGAAGAAATCAAGTTAAAATGAGGTCATTATGGTGGGCCCAAACCCAATATTATTTCTCCTTAGAGAAAGGGGAAATTTGGATACAGAAAGAAATACTCACAGAGGATTGAAGCGATTCATCTACAATCAATGAACACCGGGACCAGCAGTTAGTGTAATGGCTATGTCACTGGACTCCCATGTAGTCAACTGCGGTTCGAGTCCCGGACCTGGCGGCTTAAACTCACGCCGGGCGCATGTGCGTGTGTGCCCAAGATCCCCAGAGGAGAATGGAGGAGAAGAGGTTGCAGCGTGGCCATCCCCCCTGTGGGGGGATTTCTTGCTTTCTGTCTCTCTGTCTCTCTCTGTCTTTCTGGCGAGCGCATGTGCCCTATGGCAAAAACCTCTCCAAAAAATGAAAGAAAAACAACAATAAAACAACGAACACCAACGGTTTCTAGCAAGCAGCTAGAAACCAGGAAGAGGTAAAGAAGGATCCTTTTCCAGTAGGCTTCAGAGGGTGTATGGCCCAACCACCATCTTGCTTTCAGACTTTTACTGGCCAACTAAGTCTAGCTGCTGCTGCTTATTATTAATGAAATGAGAGGCAGAGGCTGGAGAGGAAGAGAGTTTATTTCTGTAACCAGTTACAGGGGGACAGTCAGCAAACACCGTCACACTGTCTCAGAGAGATCAAGGTAGTCTTGATATTTCTAGGTACAAGATATAAATCGTTCCTCACTACAAGCCATCAGAATTAGTTGCTTTCTCTTGAGTAATTATCCTGATTCCCTCAAATACCCATTCCTGGTTTCTCATTTGACTGTTCCTCAAACAGAACTCCCCATGACTCAGCATTTGGTCAGATTGTTCTTGTCAGAAGCCTTTTTTAATTTCAAAATGGCTGTAGTCCTGCTAAATGGTCTGCTTCAAGATTTCTAGGCTCCTGGGTGTGAGACAATATATTTCTCCTAGTTTGTGGTATTATATTATGGCAACTCTATCAAAATAATACAGTCCTCCAGTACCAAACTGTTTTAATTATTATAGCTTTATAACATTTCAAAATACTTGATCACGTTAATCTCAGAGAAGCTATTTTTAAGAGAGTAAAGTTTACATTTACTGTAAATGTTGAAGGTTATCACATAAAATATACTTTTAAAAAGATTATTTAATTTATTATTACTATTATTTAATTTAATCAGAGAGAGTGAGAGAGAGAGAAAGTGAATAAACAAGCCACCAGGTCTAGGACTTGAACCATAATTGGCTATGTGGGAGTCCAACACCTTAACCACCATTCTACTTGCCAGCCCCTAGAATATAACTTTTAGAACAGTTTTTTAGGGATCAGCAGTTGGCATAATGGCTATGTCGCTGGACTCCCGTGTAGTCAACCGCAGTTCAAATCCGGGACCCGGTGGTTTATACTCATGCCGGGCGTGTGTGTGTGCATGCCCAAGATCCCAAGAGGAGAATGGAGAAGGGATTGCAGTGTGAACATCCCCCCTGGAGGGTGATTTCTTGCTTTCTGTCTCTCTGTCTCTTTCTGTCTTTCTGGTTAGTGTATGCGCCCTATAGCAAAACCTCTCAAAAAAGAAAAAAAAAAAAGGATTTTTAAAGCATTTACTTGTATATTTATTTGTTGTGATTTTGGGGCTGCTAAGTCCAGGACTTGAACCCTGGTCTTCCGTGTGGGAGTCTAGCTCCTCAGCTACCACATTACCTGCTGGCCCCTAAAAATCTATATTTTTTTTTTAGAATTACGTATTTTATTTTTATTCATTTATTTATTTATTTATTTATTAATTTTGCTATAGGACACATGTGCTCATCAGAGAGAGACAAAGATAGAGAGAGAGAGGGAAAGTGACAAAGCAAGCCACCTGGTCTGGATTGAAACTGCTGTTGGCCATGTGGGAGTCTAGCACCTTAATCACCACATCACGTGTCAATTTTTTTTAAAGAATTATTTATTTAAATTTATTTATTATTATTATTTTAATTTGCTCACCAGAGAGAAAAAGGGAGAGAGAAGGAAAAGGAGAGGGCGAGAAAGCAAGAATGTATGTGTGTGAATACATTCTTTTCCTTTTTTTAGAAGTTTTTGCTATAGTTCCTGTGCACTCACCTGAGAGACAGAGACAGAGAGAAATTACCCCCTTCCGGGGGTGATGGCCGTGCCACAATCCCTTCTCCTCTGTTCTCCTCTCTGGATTTTGGGCACGCACGCACACGCCCCTGGAGTGAGTTTTAAGCCACTGAGTCCGGGACTCAAACTGTGGGCAACTACATGGGAGTCCAGAGACATAACCATTACGTAATCTCCTGGTGCCATGTGTGAATACATTCTTACAACACACATGCAGGCCATTCTCAAGTATGGGCTGGGTGAGGCGCTATTATAGCTTGATAGATCAGATATATGTAAGCGGCAGACTATATACTGAATGTCTGCTCTCTATGACAGACATGGAAAGGTCTGAAGATATGACAGTAGGAAGGTAAGTGTAGATACCAGAGTCTATGAGAAAGGTGAGTGGATGGTAGCGAGTGGATAGGAAGGGCAAATGTAAAATTCTCTATTGAAATGATGTATATGGTAATACTCCTGATTTGACTGTAAAAATATAAAGTGTGGGGGAAATCACGCTGAACTATGACAATACAAGGGGACATCAAAAAGTTCATGGAAAAATAGAATTACAGTCTATTTCTTCTTTCTCTAAAAAGTTTTTGTTTGCTTGTTTTGTCATAGGGTACATGTGCTTGTCAGAGAAGAGAAAGCAATACAGAGAGAGGGAGTGAGAAATCATCCCCTGGAGGGATAGCCACATGGCTGTCCCTTCTCCTCCCTTCTCCTCTCAGAATTTTGGGCATGCAAAAATTGATTTTCAAGTCACTGGGTCTGGGACTTGAACTGCAGTTGGCCGGTGGGAGTCTAGCACCGAAACCAGCACACCACCTGCTAGCCCCAATATGAGTTTATTTTGGTGCAAGAAAAAAAATGGAAAATTATGCATAGGATTTCATAATACAGATTTTCCATGATCTTTCTGAAGATCCCTATATAATGTCAAAGATCACTTTACATATTGAAGGTTTTTTGTTTTAAAGAGTGTATTTTAGGGACCAGCAGTTAGCGTAATGGCTATGTCGCTGGACTCCCACATACTCAACCGCGGTTCGCTTCCTGGACCCGGTGGCTTAAAACTCATGCCGGGCGCGTGTGCGTGCGTGCCCAAGATCCCGAGAGGAGAATGGAGGAGAAGGGATTGCCACGTGGCCATCCCCCCTGGGGGGTGATTTCTCACTTTCTGTCTCTCTGTCTCCCTCTGTCTGTCTGGCGAGCGTACGCGCCCTATAGCAAAAACCTCTCAAAAAAAAAAAAAAAAAAAAAAAAAGAGTGTATTTTATTCTAAGCATGATAGAGCATGTGGTAGCCATGGGTTTTGTCTGGCCGGCGCACTTTCCCTCTGCATCTGTTCTCACAGAGGCCCTCTTCTCTGTGGGAAACCCACTCCCTGTGGATGGGGAGGGCTGGCCTCGATCAAACTCACTGACAGGTTTTATAGATAGAAAACCTGAAATTAGGATGACACATTTATAGGAAAAATATTATCTCTCTGTTTTCTATATTGGAGTTTGTACAAAATGTCATTTGACAAAAGTGTTCTCTTGCTGGGACCAGCAGTTAGCGTAAAGGCTATGTCTCTGAACTCCCATGTAACTGACTGAGGTTCGAGTCCCAGACCCGGTGACTTGAACTCACACCGGGCGCGTGTGCGTGCATGCCCAAGATCCCGAGAGGAGAATGGAGGAGAAGGGATTGCGGAGTGGCCATCCCCCTGAGGGTGATTTCTCACTTTCTGTCTCTCTGTCTCTCTCTGTCTGTCAGGCAAGCGCATGTGCCCTATAGCAAAAACCTCTCAAAAAAAAAAAAAAGTGTTCTCTTGCTAAAAACTATTTGAAAATGACAATGTTGGATAATCTCTCAGGATTTTCCCAGCCTTGAAATTTTGAGATTCAAATATCATTCCTGGCCAACATCTTCGCTCCAACTTTATGAAAGACTGGGTGAGAGCTGCCTCGCCAAGGTGCTGCAGCAATTCTAGACCCACAGAAACTGCATGGGATCATCTGTATTTGTTATCGTTTTAAGCTGCTAGACAGCGGGTTAAGTGATTATGCTGCAACAGATATAAATCCAAGGGGACTTCAAAAAATTTGTGTAAAAATGGAATGAAAGTACAAATTAATTTTGGTACAAAAGGTTTTTGAAACCCATGCGTTGTTTTCATAATACGCATTTTTCATGAACTCTTTGAAGGCTACGCATGTACTCTCCTATGTCTGTGTTTAAATTCCGAAGTCCTTTCCCAGTTTCTCCTTCCGTGTCTCTCGGGTGGTACCGGTGTGATTGAGTTCTGTCAGCTCACGTTACTGTGCATGTACTTCCTGCTCTTCTTTTTGCCGTTGGCTTTCAGGGAAGCACTTGTGGATGCAAAGTCTCTTTCTTGGTTCATTCTTCTCCCGAGAGCTGCAGCACGGGGAATTTCATGTGCAATGTGAAAGTGGCCTTGGAGTCTGTGCCACGCGAGGGTGGACCTGAAGGGCTTTCAGGTGCTTGTCATGCTCGACTGTCTGAGAAAAGCCGCATGAATGCAAGCAGTTTATTTTGGCTTTGAGATCCAGGTTCTATTTCTACTAATTGGTGAGAAAGGTATCGAGAAGGCTTTGGCTGTCAGGAGTAGATTCCTCTTTGCTGATCCATGGAAACTAAGTTTCCTTTCTCGGCCAGTGCCTTCTCAGATGGCTTTTTAAACGGTGTGCTTTCAACTAAGGATGTGTGGTGGAGAGTCAGGTTGTTGGGACAGGCTTCTGGCAGACTTGCAGGCACTCCGATGGCCTTTACCCTTTCACCTAAGTTTTCAGCACCACCCCGTTGAGTTCATTTAGTGAATACTCAGAATGCTTACCTACGTTGTTCTCCTGTCACGGTTGGGAATATTAGGTTCATTAGAATCGCATTTCTCTTACCTGAGCTTCGACATCTGGACATGTTTTATGGGATGAGAGTGTAGGGTTTGCTCCTGTTTTATTTTTTTTTTTTAAACTGAATGATTTAATTTTGTTATTTATTTTTTAAAAAGAATTATTTATTTAATTTTATTTATTCATTCATTTATTTTAATTTGACCAGAGAGAGACACAAAGAGAGAGAGAGAGGGAAAAATGAGAAAGCAAACCTCCAGATCCAGGACTTGAACTGTGATTGGCCATGTGGGAGTCTCTAGCTCCTTAACCACTATGTTGCCTGCTGGCCCCAATTATTATTATTATTTTTAAATTTGCCGCAGGGTCTGTGCATTCACCAGAGAAAGATAGACAGAGACAGAGGGAAAGAGAGAAAGTGAAAAAGCAAGCGGCCAGGTCTGAGACTTGAACCACAGAGATATGGGAGTCCAGCACCTTAACCACTATGCCACTTGCTGGCCCCTGTAGGGTTTGATCTTTACCTGATCTTAATGTCTTTGCTCTTAATGTTCTTGTTTTTTTTTGGGGGGGGTGGGGGAGGGGCTGTGGTGAACTTGAATAACAGCTGCCCTCCACTTAGTGCCTGGCCCTAGTGCTAAGTCTTGCTCCTGCATTATCTCATTAAACCCTCCACAAACCATTACGGCGAGGACCGTGACTGCTGTTTTGTAGATGGCCAAGCTGAGCTGGGACAGGTGAAGCATCTTGTCCAAGTTGTGCCAACAGCAAATGGCCTGAGAACTGACTTCAGGCCGGTAGATTCCCAAACCAGTTCATTTATCTTAGCATAGTGACACCAGCTCTTCTGTGCAGTAATCCCCTCGCTGGGTCAGTCGGCAGAAAGCTGAAGGTGATGGGACAGGGTCCACCTGCTGTAGAAGTCCCCACTAAGGTTTCTGGGACTCTTTTTTTCTTAAGAGAGTTTTTTTTTTTTTTTTTTTTTGCTATAGGGTGTGTATACTCGCTGGAGAGACAGAGCGACAGAAAGCAAGAAATCATCCCCCAGGGGGATGACCACACTGCAATCCCTTCTGTTCCATTCTTTTTCATTCTTCTTCTCGAGATCTTTGGGATACACACACACATACGTGCCCGGTGTGAGTTTTAAGTCAGCAGGTCTGGGACACGAACCGTGGCCGACGATGTGGGAGTCCTGTGATATAACCATTATACCATGACCATTTGCTGGTACCCTGGGAATCCTGTTTCGGCAGATCACTCAACATCAAGCATTGCTTCCCCATCTGAAAGGCCTTAAGTAGCAATCGCCATAGCCATGACCACATCCACGGCGACACGGGTCATCCGAGAACGTCTGCCTTTCTCCAGAGAAGCCCAAATTGAGGCTTGACACACTCCATGCTTTTGAGTATGCCAACTGTGTGTGTGCATGTATGCATGTGAGCGAGTGTGCGTGTGGTTGTGAGGGTGCATCTATAAGGTTTTTACTCAAATATCCCAATATCCCAATATCCCAGCTACCTGTGCTTCCTTCCTTGTGGGTTCACAGATTCTGGGTACAATCGCCTGGTGGTCACTTCCACCTGTGATAGGGCCCCGTGTCCTGGACCCGTCAGCCACTCCCATTGGAGGTCGGTGGTGCTTTCCATCTCACTTGGCTGCACAGGATTTTCTCTTTGTGCTTCGGGAAGTCGCCTATACCCACACCCCTGCTGAGCCCCTCCACTGGTCCCCAACCCTTGCAGAGTCAGGGTGATGTGGTGCTACGGGATCAGACTCCCCCTTGGTTGCTCTCTGACTTGACTGCTCACTGTGTGTCTCTGGACACAATGGTTAACCTCTCTGAACTCTAGCCTTTCATCTGTGAGATAAGACCATGAGACTGATCTTATTGCTGGCCGTGAACAGGAACTGAGGTGAAGTATTTAGGTACTAGTAGGTGTCAGCTAGGAAATGGAGGCTTTTTTTTTTTTCCTTCCTTCTTAATCCAGCATTTATCTTCCTTAATCCTTACTGTGTCTTGAGACCAGAAGGAGTATGTTCCAGCACCTTTGGCCCCTTAGAGGTCTTGGTTCTCAAAGTCTGTGGACTGGCAGGTGCTTGGCTGTGTGATCCTGAGCAAGTCATGGAATGTCTCTAACTCTTGATTTGCTCATCTGTGCAATGGGAATGATGCCTGTCTGACTGTGGAGTCATGAGAGGATTAGACGAGATTTTGGTGTGTGCGACTCTCAGCTTAGTACCTGACACCGAGGAAGTATGGAGCCGGCGTTAACTCACGTGTTCCCTTTGGATCCTCCTTCACTCTTCTTCCACCCAGCACCCTTGCCTCACAGTGGCCTCAGACAGCTCCCAAGGAAGCTTCAGCAGAAAGTTCACTCCTTCTTCTCCACCATCTCCACACTCTAGAATTAGAGGACGTGGTATTGGCTCCATTTTGTTTTTAAGGTTGCCGTCGGCCAGGTTACAGCTTTGGGGACAACTTTGCTTCTTCTGACTTTCTTAAATACGTGTGTCATGGCCGTCACAATAAGGATTATTGTGATTACGTTTCTTATTAAAGAGTCGAAGTGGGCATGAATGGAGCCTGCCCAGTGTATTATTGCACACGAATCTTCCCAGCAACCCTCGTTGTACAGATGAAGAAACTGAGGCACCAGTGGCCTGAGCAAGTGACAGTGCCCGGATGCAGTACTATCTGACTTGGGAATTATGGTGCTTCTGTCAACTCGAACAGCCTGCCTTCGCTACACTTAGCTCCTCCCCTATTTCTTTTTCTTTCTTTCTTTTCTTTTTTTCAAAGAATTATTTTATTTATTTAATTAATTAATTAATTTTAATTTGATCAGAGACACACACACACACACACACACAGAGAGAGAGAGAGAGAGAGAGAGAGAGAGAGAGAGAAAAGGAAAGCAATAAAGCAAGTTGCTATGTCTTGGACTCGAACCACGGTCGGCCATGTGGGAGTTCAGCTCCCTTAACCACCATGTTACCTGCCAACCCCTTCCTTTTCTTCTGTTTGAGGGATTTTTGCTATAGGGTATATGTGCTCACCAGAGAGTCAGAGAGAGAGAAAGCGAGAATCTCCGCCCAGGGGAGAGGGTCACATCGCAATCCCTTCTCCTCCATTTTCCTCTTGGGATTTTGAGCACACTTGCAGTGCACCTGGCATGAGTTTCAAGTTGCCAGATCTGAGACTTAAACCACGATGGTCAGCTGTGTGAGAGTCTAGTGCCTCAACCACTATGCCACCTGCTGGCCCTAGTTCTTGCCCTATTTAAAGAGAATCATTCACTTTCTTTTGTCTTTGAAAATCCATGTTGGCCTTGTAAGTTTTATGGGCAATTCTACAGTCTCCCAGTTGTTGATTGTTGGGTATGGAGCTGGAAGTTTCCTTTTAGATGGAATTAGAAATGAGGAGGACCATTCGTTAGCTTCAGATATTTGATAACTCATATTCTTTGCTATATTTTTCTCTTCCCATTTGACAACTTTTATCTTGGATGGCATAATTTATAATGGTTTTTTAAATTATATTTTACAAAATTTTGAGGGTTGGAGTTGAGGGGTGGAAAAATAGGCAAGGCGAGGAGAAGGTCTCTTTTCTAGTCTGGTCTCATTTGGAAAGTTCTTTTTGCTTTTCCCTCAACATTGTGACGTTCCTATTTTTCTCTTGTTAGTGGTTTTGCCTTGTCTCTGTTTATTTTGTGACTCGTGGCTGAAGGGATATTTTCTCAAAAGGGAATTACCACACTACATCTTATCCTGGCCACGTGTTGACCCACCCTCTTGGTCTAGGTCTTCTTGGTGCGGTGAGCGTTCGTTCTGGTTAACAGGGATGACATATAGAAGTGGCCATTAAATGGGCAGGGACCAAATAAGCTTCCACCAGAGTAACTAGACACTTGAGATGTATTCCTTACTATAAGATGTTTTTCCTGGCACCAGAAGCCCTTGAACGAAGGGTTAGTACCTAGGATTGTAATGTGGGTGACTGAAGCACATTTGTGATTCCTGTTGTTTCAGTCAGAATGAAGAACAGAAAACTTCTCAAGGTGAGTGGTATCAGGGTGGGTGGGGGGAGACAGGGGACTCCAATGAAGGTGACAGCAGATTATCTCACTGGAAAACAAAGATGCTTGGGATTCACAGGAGCCAGGGCTGGACTTTTGGGGCATGAGTTGTGCTCTCTGGTTCTTTGGCCACTTCTCAAGGGTGGCATGACCCTCTCCGAGCCTTGGTTTCCTCATCTGCATAATGAAGTGTTCATAGAAGGTTGATGTTCATTATTTCCACAATCCCTTCTCCTCCATTCTCCTCTCGGGATTTTGGGCACACACGCACATGCACCCAGCATGTTTTTCAAGCTGCTGGGCCTGGGACTTGAACTGTGCCATTGGCTATGTGGGATCTAGTCATTTAACCACCACATCACCAACTGGCCCTCATGTTCATTCTTGCCATCACTATTTCCTAAGCTTTTGGTGAATCACTTAGTTTGGTGAAATGAGTGCTGCTGGATAGGGGTCGTTGCGAGGTTTAAGTGGGTTAGTCACGTCAGTGTTGCTTGTGTGTAGTGACAGGCTTCCCTTGCTCTCATGTGGCCCCAAATAGTCATAACTAAAGGCAATGTTCACACTACTACGAATAATAATAATAACAATAGCTCAGCATTATGGGAGTTTTACTGTCTAAGTGTTTTATAAGCATTTTTTGTTTTATCCTCATAAAAATCCCTTTGAAACAGTTATCTTTATTATCCCCACATTACAGATAAGGAAAATGAGGCTCAAGGAGGCCACATAACTTGCCCCAAATCACACAGGCAAACTGAAGGCAGACTTACACCCATCTGGTTCAATGGCCTACTATGAGAAGTCATGCTCTCAATCTGTCCAATGGCCCCATTATCTCATGGTGTGGCTCACAGTTCTCAGTCTTGGCTTCTCAGAGAAACCAAGACAGCGACATGATGGATTAAGCTCAGCCTACAGATTTTTTTCCTCTCTCGGGTTCAATGTGCCCTTTTGGATCACTCAGCTGTGACCAGAGTGGTGGGTTGTGTGGTTCCAACATGGTGGTCTCAACCACACAGGAACTGGGAGCTTTTTCCAGAGGGGGCAGCAGGCAACAAAACCTTTCTATTGTGTATTCCCATTCCTCCGTAACATTGCCTCAGTGTTCCCTGTGGAGGGTGAAGGCACAGCGGTAGGACTGTCTGCCTTTCTCCTGTGGAGCTCGGCTTAGGCAGGGGGACCTTCACTGGCGAGCTCATTCTTGCCCACTTCTGGAATCAATTTACCCAGCCTTGGCAGTACATTGAGTGCCTTGTGTCTGCCAGTGGGTGGGGTCTGGAAATCAGTCTGGCAGGCCTAGGCAGCAAGTATCTATGTGTCTACCAAGTGGGTTTCTCCCCATCTCTTACTAATTCTTTCTGATGTTGTTTCTGCCTGGTTCTTGGACTTGCACTCTAGAGCCAGTGCTTTTGATGAGCCTATTTGCCTAGCATGTTTCCTTTCTCCTCACTCTCCGGGGCCCTACCACTGCTGATGTTTTGCCCTAATTCAAACACAGGGCTGAGGAACACAGATGTGCTTGAAGAAGAACTCTTTTTACCACCCATCAAATCAGGCCTCTGTGCATATTTATTTAAAAACTTTAACTACAGAAAATTTCTTTTTTTTTTTGGAGAGGTTTTTGCTATAGGGTGCGTGTGCTCGCCAGACAGACAGAGAGAGACAGAGAGACAGAAAGTAAGAAATCACCCCCCAGGGGGGATGGCCACACCACAATCCCTTCTCCTCCATTCTCCTCTTGGGATCTTGGGCACGCACGCACACGTACCCGGTGTGAGTTTTTTAAGTCACCAGGTCTGGGATGCAAACTGCGGTCGACTACATGGGAGTCCAGCGACATAGCCATTATGCTAACTGATGGTCTCCCTGAAAATTTCAAACACACACAAAAATATGCAGAATCATGTAATAAAAACCCTGTGTACCAATCACCCAGTTTCAACAATGATCAAGTCATGACGAAATTTATTTTATCTATATTTCTACCTAATTACTCCCCTAATATTATTTTATACAAATTCCTGATATTGTATTACTGTATTTGTGAATATTTTAGTGTACATGTCTAAGTTAATAAAATTTTGTTTTTAATATTATGACAATACTGCTATTTTACCTAAATATATTAACAATGATTGCTTAATATCACCAAATAATCTGGCCAATGTTTATATTCCAAGTTGACTCATAAATATATTAAAGTATTTTTAGCAGTTGGTTTGAGTCAGCATCCACATAAGGCCCACATTTTGTGATGCATTGATGACATTGCAAAATTTGTGTCTCCATCTCTATTTCCTTGTCATTTATTTCTTAAACGAATTGGAGTTCGCTGCTGAAGCACAGTGGTAATACAACCCTTTACAATGATGGGACTGTGTAAGAAGGTTCCAGGTTCATGTCCTTAGAGTTCCTTGTGCATGCTGGGTGTGCATATGCCCATTATCCTGACTAGCTGAGGCTGGGAGTAAATTGTGGCAAGAAGGCCTTTTTGAGGGTGTCTGTCTGTCTGTATGTCTCTATCTCTCTCATTGAAAAAATAATTAAGTAAACTTTGGGGAAAATAAAATAAAAGAAAATTGGGTTCATTGTCCTGTAGAGATTCCTAGCTGGGACTTGTGGATGGGACATCCTCATATAAATTAATATTTGGATGGAAAGTCTTGATCTTACTTAGATGTCATTTCTCTTGCCAAACAAGACCACTTCATAGGTGGTATTGTGTTCTTCCACCAGAAGCATAAAATATTTGGTGGTGTGTGTGTGTGGTAACAATTGGTGTTGGATGCTGAAGTTTATTCTTTTTTTTTAGCTTTTAAATTAACTTTTAACATTATTATTAATACATTAAATCACTATACATTATTTAGATTGTGAAGAGACTTTACCCAGCATGATATATACCTCAGTCCAGCTCAGTTGAGACTATTATACACATCCTTGTCAACAGATAAAAAACCTTATCCGTGTCCCACAAGTGTCTTACCTCTCCATTCCCCCCCCCAAATTTCCTTTCTTACGCTCTTTTCCTCCTACACTCTCTTTCCACTTCGTCTCTAGTGTCCATTACAGTTTTTAATGCTTTTATGTTCTCCAGTCTTTCAGTCTCTACCATAGAGTGCGGACAGTCAGTATATGTTAAGTGGAGACATACAATGTCTTTCTTTCATAGCCTGACTTGCTTCACTCAGCAAAAAATCTTCCATATTCATCAGTTTTATATCAAATTCCAGGGCCTTGTTTTTTTATGGCTGAATAGTATTCCATGGAGTATATGTGCCACAATTTTTCAATCCATTCATCTGTTTGTGGACATTTGGGTTGGTTCTATGTCTTAGCAATCATGAATAATGCTGCAATGAAAATAGTTGTGTACACACTTTCCTGACTGAGTGCTCTCCTGTTCTTTGAGTAGGTACCCAGGAGTGGAATTGCTGGATCATATGGTAGTTCTATTTGAAGGTCTTTGAGGAACCTCCATATTGTTCTCCACAGTGGCTGGACCAATTTACATTCTCACCAACAGTGTAGGAGTGTCCCCCTTTCACTACATCCTCTCCAGCACTTATCATTATTTATTTTTTTTAATCTTCACCATTCTGACTGGGGTTAGGTGGTATCTCATTGTAGTTTTGATCTGCATCTCCCTTACAATGAGGGATGTTGAGCATTTTTCACATGCTTTTTGGCTATTTGTATGTCTTCCTTAGAGAGTTGTTTATTCAGCTAATTTTCCCATCTTTTAATTGGGTTAGCCATTTTCTTCTGGGTAAGCTGCTCGAGTTCCATGTGTATTCTGGTTATCAGTACTTTATTTGAGGCACAGTTAACAAAAATTCTCTCCCATTCCGAGGGTTGTTGATTCACACTAATTACAATGTCCTTTGTTGTGCAGAAACTTCTTACTCTGATGTAATCCCACCTATTTTGGGGATTATTGCTTGTGCTTTGGGGTCTTGCTTAAGAAGTCTTTGCCTACCCCAATGTCTCCCAGAGTTTCCCCAGTGTTTTCCACCAGTAGTTTTATAGTTTGCAGTCTTAGGTTTAGATCTTTGATCCACTTTGAGTTGTTTTTTTTTTTTTTTGAGAGGTTTTTGCTATAGGGCACGTGCGCTCGCCAGACAGACAGAGAGAGACATAGAGACAGAAAGCGAGAAATCACCCCCCAGGGGGGATGGTCACGCCGCAATCCCTTCTCCTCCATTCTCCTCTCGGGATCTTGGGCACGCACGCACACATGCCCGGCGTGAGTTCTAAGCCACCGGGTCCGGGACGCGAACTGCAGTCAACTACATGGGAGTCCAGTGACATAGCCATTATGCTAACTGCTGGTTCCCCACTTTGAGTTGGTTTTTGTTAATGGTGACAGGTAGGGGTTCAGATTCATCTTTCTGCAGGTGGATACCAGTTTTTCCAGCACCATTTGCTAAAGAGGTTTCCCTTTTCCCACTGGATTGACTGGTACCCTTTGTCAAAGATGAGTTGGCTGTGTATTTTGGGGTTTAATTCTGGAGTCTCTACTCTGATCCATTGGTCCTCATGTTTGTTTTTGTGCCAGTACCATGCTGTTTTGATTATCACAGCTTTGTAATATTTTTGGGGGTCAGGAAGTGAGATGCTACCTTCTCCAGTCTTCTTGCACAGGATGGCTTTAGCAAAATGGGGTCTTTTATGGTTTCAGACAAATTTAATGATTGTTTTTTCTAGATCTCTGAAGAATGTCTCTTGTAATTTTATAGGGATTGCATTAAACATGTAGATTAATTTGGGTAAGATTGCCACTTAGATTATATTGATTCTGCCAATCCAGGAACATGGGATGTCCTTCCACTTTTTAGTGTCTTTTTCAATTTCTTCTGAAAGGTTTTTATAGTTTTCTTTGTAGAGGTCTTGACTTCCTTGGTTAGTTTTATTCCTAAGTATCTTATGCTTCTTGCAGCTATGGTAAATGGAATTCCTTTCTTCAGTTCTGTCTCTGTCTGCTTTTTGTTTGTATATAGAAGTGCTATAGATTTTTATAAGTTAATTTTGTATCTTGCCACTTTACTGTATGCGTTTATTACTTTGAAAAGTTTATTCGTTGATACTATTGGATATTCTGTGTACACAGTCATGTCATCTGCAAACAGAGATAATTTTAGCTCTTCTTTTCCTATCAGAATGCCTTTTATTTCCTCCTCTTGTCTTATCACATTGCCTAGAACTTCCATTACTATATTGAATAGGAGCTGAGAAAGTGGGCAGCCTTGTCTTGTACCCATTTTTAGTAGAAAAGCTTTCAGCTTTTCCCCATTCATTATAATGTTAGCTGTAGGTTTTTCATAAATAGGTTTTATTATGCTGAGAAACAATCCTTCTATGCCAATTTTACTGAGAGTCTTGATCATAAAGGCATGTTGTATTTTGTTGAATGATTTTTCCACATTGATTGAAATGATCTTATGGTTTTTACATTTCTTTCTGTTAATATGGTGTCTTACATTTATGGTTTTGCATATGTTGAACTACCCTTGCATCCCTGGGATAAAGCCTACCTGGCCGTGATGAATAACCTTTTATATATGCTATTGAATATGGTTAGCAAGTATCTTGTTGAGAATTTTTGCATCTATATTCATCAGGGATATAGGTCTGTAGTTTTCCTTTATTGTTGTGTCCTTATCCGTTTTGGTAATGAGGGTTATGGAGGCTTCATAGAATGAATTTGGAAGGATTCCTTCCTTTTGGATCTCTAGAAACAGTGTGAGTATAAGGGGGTTACCTCTTCTTTAAAAGCTTTATAAAATTTGGCAGAGAAGCCATCGGGGTCTGGACTTTTCTTTATTGGGAGGTTATTTATTACTGATTCAATCTCAGTGCTTGTTATAGGTCTATTCAGGCTTTCTAGTCTTCCCGAGTCAATCTTGGTAGATTATATTTGTCCAGGAATTTGTCTATCTCATCCAGGTTTTCTTCTTTGTTGGCATGGAGTTGCTCATAGTATCTTCTAATGATGTTTTGTATTTCTGTTATGTCTGTTGTAATGTTGCTTGATTTGTTTTTGATACTTTTGAGGGAGGGTTTAATTTCCTGTATTATAGCCTTCATGTCTAACATCTCCATTTGATTCTTTTTTATGGTGTCCAATTCTTCTTTAATTCTGTGGAAGGACTTCCTCATCTCTCAGAGCTCAACGTCTCTTTTCTCTTGCATCTCATAGAATTTTGTTACCATAAATATTATAAATTCTTTTTCTGACATTTTGGTAATATGCTCTAAATTTTCCCTACTTGGAGACAGGTTACATTGTCCCCTTGGTGGAGATATACTACTTGATTCTCTTATCCTTGAGGCTCTTCTTTGATTTTTAGTCATTTGGTAATGTATTCACTTCTGGTCAATATGTTGGAGACTGTGAACTCATGTGTTTCCCCCACTGTGGAATAATTCGGTGCTATTTTCTCCCTTCTACACAGCCCTCAAATGCAGGAATCACAGGGGGAGATTTGCAATCAGATTTTTGAAGGGGAATTTCACTATTTCTGCAACCACTACAGTGATGTGCAAAGAATTCTCTAAAACTCACAGTGCTCAGATGGTTGGCTACTATGCACCTAATCATCTCTAGGCAGAGGGTAAGAGCTGAGAAGCAAAACAGCAAAGTAGGGTAAAGAAAAAACAAGTAGGAAATAGAAATAGGAAGAGAAGGTGAGGAAAAAGGAAGGAAAGTGCTAGGAGAAAAAGAGGAAAAAAAATCACTTTGCAAAAAATGAAATTGAGATGAAAATAGAAAAACTCACGCTGCTTGCCCAAAACAGGCAAAGGTGGAGATGACTAGCAAGCAGCTTTCTGTCCTATGTGAGAAAAAAGGACAGAGATTAACAAGAGAAAAGCCCAAGGAGGGCAGAGTGCTGTTTTTTCAAAAAGAGAAAAAAAAGTTAGAAGGGACAGAAGAGAGCAAGAAGGAGCAAAGCAGTCTTCCTACCTGGCTAGCGCTGGGTCTGGGAGGGGGGCACCGGCCGGGGGAGACTTCACAGCCATGAAGTTGAACCCAGAAGCCCAAAACAGGCAAAGGTGGAGATAACTAGCAGCTTTCTGTTCTGGCTAGCGCTGGATCTGGGAGGTGGACAGTGGCTCAGTTTATTCATTTTTTAAGACTTGCAAAATAGTTAGATTTGAATCCTTTTTTGTTTTGTTTTGTCTGTTTTAAGGTTTTTGCCAGAGAGAGACAGAGAGAGAGAAAGTGAGAAATCACTCCCCAGGGGAGATGGCCATGCCACAATCCCTTCTCCATTCTCCTCCTTGGATTTTAGGTATGTGTGCACATGTTCCTGACATGATTTTCAAGCTTCCAGATCCAGGAGTCAAACCATGGTTGGTCATATGGGAATTCAAGAAATCTTAACTTCTTTCCCACCCAAGGCCAGCAGTATCACTGAGTTTTTTTTTTAATACCTGCCCTATTCAGCCCTGACTTTTGGGGAGGGTGTAGGGAAGCTCCATTTCTCTCTTTTTTGATTTCCCTGTGTCCCTATCTCCACTCCTCTGACTAAATCCTTCCTAGGAGATGGAGGGATATATCTCATTGGTGAAACTGAGAACAGGGCAAGTGAACTCATCCAGCTTGTCAGAGACGGGCTTTGTCTATAGCTGTGTGTGTTCCATGCACAGATCGTTCCCCCATGGGATAAGCTACCCAGAGCAAGCCAAGAATCTGCAGGACTTGAGGAAACAAGGCAGTCTGCAGTTATACCTGAGACTGGGTGGACATCTAACTTAGTGGGGAGGAGCAGAGTCTTGCTTTTGGCTTCACATCTGAGTTCTCTGATCCAGCTGTAGAAGCCATACAGCTATTTAGTCCTCATCTGACTCTTTTTTATGTGTCTTGAATGGCTTGCCATCTATAGAAAGAGGGAGTGGGAGAAATCAGCACCTTAGAAATACTACCAGTTGCCTCCCTCCCCCAGCTCCCCCAGCCATCTGCTGCTGATGTCCCACCTCTCCTCATGGCAAATTGTGCTCGAGGTAATCCAGGAAGCTCATGTGCAAGTGCAGATGTTACCCAAGGAGGAGCCGTGAGGTGTGAAGTGGAACGAACAAGTCATTGAGCACATGTCTTGAGCAGGCATGGCTGAGGCAAGGAGAGAGTCTTTCCATTTATAAACCTTTTAGACATCTGGAAAGCCGAAGGCTGTTTGTTCAGCTTCTTCTCGGCTTTCCAGCCAGCTCTGCAGGTGGGTGCACACTTGCCTCCTGGCACCAGCATGTGCCAGTGGAGCCTGAAATAATTAGTGCCACGTATCTGCCATACCTGACACCCCTTTCTGTTCCTTTTAGGGAGACTTACAGTAAGCCTAAGGCTGACTGGGTCAGGTGTAAATGGGACTCAATGCAAAACAGGACCCAAATAATGCTCTGTTAATTAGGCCAAAATGCATTTCTCTCCCGTAGAAGGGAACTGACACAGTGTCTCTGTTTCATAAAGGTGTTGGGATACCCAACTCCTTTCTCTCTCTCTCTCTTTTTAATTTTTTTTTTCCTTTTTTTGGGTTCCATCACACTGGAGACGCTGCAACCATTTTTATGGGATGTTACTCTTGCTCCTTGCCTGAGGCAGGGGCAGTTTCAGAGCCTTCTACTTGGCTTTTCCAACTATAATAACTCTAACCCCAAGACTCTAGTGATGGGGATATGCCAACTACCCAGCATGTTTGTCCCTATCCTATTTTTGGAGATGGAAGAAATGATGGCTGGGTAGCTGTAGGAAAGCTGTGGGCCCACTGTGACTTGGGATTGGGCCGGGACCCTACCTATTATCTGGTCTTCATGTGTTTCCACTTTAGTGGGGGAAAGGGGACATGACAATGACTGGGTCTTTAAGCACTAATGTTAACTCAGACACTGTGGCTAATATCCTTCTAACTGTTTGGTTAGTCCTCTTTTCCCAGTGTATGGTGACCTGAATAAATGAACATAGGTTAGTTTCCTTGGGGGAAGGAATTAAATATTCTTACCAAAGTGCTGGTATTTTCTTCTCTCTGGTGATTGGCTCTCCTTTCCTCAATGAGACCTAAGTTGAAACTGGACAAGAGGGAGTTGTTCTCAGTTTCTTTCCTGTTTCCTTGATTTCCTTCATTTTTATAGATTGAACACTATCCTTGTGGGCCATCCTTCTATCTTGTTTCTGAGGATTCTGTGTGCTATTAATCTTCTCCATAATTTTATTTGGGTCAGAACCCACTGCGGGTCATTCTGAGTTTGCCCTTTATTAAAACTAATTGTGCTGGGCCCAGCAGATGGTGTAGTGGCTACGCCACTGGGCTACCACATGGCCAACTGCGGTTCGAGTACTAGACTTGGTGGCTTGAAAATTACGCTGGGGGGAACCAGCAGTTAGCGTAATGGCTATGTCGCTGGACTCCCATGTAGTCGACCGCGGTTCATGTCCCGGACCCGGTGGCTTAAAACTCATGCCAGGCGCGTGTGCGTGCGTGCCCAAGATCCCAAGAGGAGAATGGAGGAGAAGGGATTGCGGCCGTGACCATCCCCCCTGGGGGGAGATTTCTCGCTTTCTGTCTCTATGTCTCTCTCTGTCTGTCTGGCGAGCACACACACCCTATAACTAAAACCTCTCCAAAAAAAAAAAAAAAAAGAAAGAAAGAAAGGAAAAAGAAAAAGAAAAGAAAATTACGCTGGGTGCACATGTGCATGCCCAAGATCCTGGAAAAAGAATGGAGAAGAAGGGATTACTCCTCATCCTCCCTGGGGAGTGACTTCTTACTTCCCCTCTCACTGTTTCTGTCTTTTCTTTTTTTTTCTGGCAAGCACTCACATGCCCTAAGGCAAAAACCCCTGACCCCCCCAAAAAATTGGGCTAACTGTGCTCCTGGTGTTTAAGCATCACTCCTCAGCTGCTATTATTTTGGTATTGTGTCATTTTCATTGCTCCAAGGATCCCAGCTCTGTTATGATGTCTCTTGCTGTCAACCTTGGCCTACGAGACAGCTGTACTGAGCTACCCAGTGAAGCTGGTGGCGCTCTGACCAGGGCATTGTTTATTGCTTTGGCTAATGGAGGCTGCTCTAGGATCTCACTCAGATCATGGGCATCTGGTGAGTGTTCTGGTTTTAATGGTATGTGTACTGTAGCATGTCCCTTTCCAAGAGTCTTTTAATCTCTTCTACCATCAACCATGGCAGCCCTGGCATTTCCACTCAGTTAGGATGAGCCATCACTGTCTATAAACTTCTAGGAACTATCCTCCTTGTATATTTGTGTATCTGTTAGGGTCCTTGCTGGTGTGTTAAATCCCATAGAGAGTGTGTTCCCACATTGGTGCACTCTTCTTTTAAAACTTTTTTCCTTTCTTCTTCTTCTTTTTTTCCCTCCTTAGGGTGTGTATGCTTGTTGGAGAGAGACAGAGGTAGACAGTGTGAGAGATCACTTAACCTTCCCAGGGGGTTGGCCACGCCACAATCCCTTGTTCTCCCTTCTCCTCTTGGGATTATGGTAATGCATGCACATGTGCACAGTGTGATTTTCAAGTCACTAGGTCTAGGACTTGAACTGTGGCCAGTCATGTGGGAGTCTAACGCCTTAACGTTATGCCACCCGCTGACCCTGATGCACTCTTCTTTAACTTTATTTTCTAATTTCCTTCCCCTCTTAAACAGTACCCCTAGAATACAGTCCCATTTTTTTCTTTATAACTCCTTCTAGTGCCTATTGGCAAGATCCTGTAGCAATTCTAGGTAGTCTTTTCCTTCTTTACAGGGTTCAGCACCTGCCAGTTATGTAGGGAGTTAAAAGTTGTACCTGTTTTAGAGTCCAGAAGAAAGAAATCTGAGCATGCAGACTTTTGCAAGTGCCTTAACCCCACTGGGACCCTAAATCTCAGTGCCTCATGCTTTCCCAACGAGGGTCCTGACTTTAGCATAGCAAATCGCCCAAGATGAAGGACTTAACCTTCTGGGATGAGCAGATGGTGTAATGGTTACGTTGCTGGACTCCCACATAGTTGACTGCAGTTTAAGCCCTGGATCCAGTGGCTTAAAACTCATTCAGGGTGCATGTGTGTGTGTGCCCAAAATCCTGAGGGGAAATGAAGGAGAAGTGATTGTGGCATGGCCATCCTCCCTGAGGGGTGATTTCTTTCTTTCTGTCTCTCTGTCTCTCTCTTGCGAGTGCACGTGCCCTATAGCAAGAATCTCTCTCTCTCTAAAAAAAAAAAAAAAAAGAAAGAAAAGAATTTAACGTTCTTTGCTGCAGGAGATGGGAGTCTCTTTATACAGTGCAAAAGGAACTGTCCCATGTCTGCACTTAGTTTCTAGCTGACTGATAGTCATCTTTAGTCTTTTGCCATCTTTTTCCAAAGCATACATTGTTTGTCAGCAACAGCCAATCAGTTCCACATACTTTCAAACATCTGAGAGATTGCTGCTTTGGAGAAACATGCTGGGCCTATGCTCATGCATGCCCAAAATCCCTCAAGGAAGGAGGGATAGAGGATGAGGAAGTCGGCATGAACCTGGCACTCAATCTGACCTATGTGCTAAGTGTTTTAGTACAGGTTGAGCATCCCTAATTCAAAAGTATAAAATATAAAAGGCTCCAAAATCCAAAAGTTTTTGAGCATTGACATGATGTCACCAGAGGAAAGTTCCACTCCTATTCTCAATGTTTATAAACTGTGTTTTGTGAGCAAAGTTATTAAGAATATTGTATTTAGCCTATGTGTATAAGGAATATATAAAACAAACAAATGTTGTGTTTAAACTTGGGTCTCATCCCCAAGATATCTCGCTCTATTGGGTTGTTGGAAAAGTCATGACATATGTTTTCTATGTTTTTGCATGCAAAAATACATCATGACTTTTCTGATGACTCAATATATATGCATATATTCCAAAATTCAAAAAAACCTGAAATCTGAAACACTTCTGGTCCTAAGTATTTTGAGTAAAGGAGACACAACCTGTATTTAGAAAAGTTACTTTATTCCTCCTCCTCAGGTTTCTATATTTCTAATAAAACACTAGTCAAATTCATGTTTTTTTGTTTTTTTTTTTTCTCCCAGACCCTTTTACAAAGCACCCTTTCAGTTGCTCTCTTCAGTTCAGAGAAGGGAATATAAGAGGCTGTTACTGTTTATATTTGCGAGAAAAAAGTCCATGCTTTCAGAGCTGCCAGTGTTATTGAACACAATTACCACTGGAAAAAGCCAAGGGCTGTTATTCGATCATAAATGTCCTAAAGAGAGCAGTGTGCTGATTATTAGTTGAACTGCGTTTTTTGGAGGTGCACTTGAGAACCTGATGCAGTGAATTAAGTGGAAATGTGCTAAAATGAAAAAGAAAAAGCAAACCAAAAGAAAACACAAATCAAGCACCTTCTAGTTGCTTATTGGAAAAATATTTTCATAGTACAAAGTTCTGGCACCATGTAGGGACTTGATAAATATTTATTGAATGAATAGAGGAATATACGAGTGGTAGGACGATGAATGACTATATTTGAAACAAGTGCTACCCTGCAGCCCTGGCTCCAAAATCTTGGCAGGATCAAACTGACATTAGAGTAGAGGAGTTGGGGGCCTAGCAGGTGACATGGTGGTTAAAGTGCTGGACTCCCACATGGCTGATTGCAGTTGCAGACCAAGCACCTTGAAAATCACCCAGGGGACCAGCAGTTAGCGTAATGGCTATGTCGCTGGACTCCCACATAGTCGACCGCGGTTTGTGTCCCGTACCCGGTGGCTTAAAAAACTCACGCCGGGCGCATGTGCGTTTTGTGCCCAAGATCCAGAGAGGAGAAGGGAGGAGAAGGGATTGCGGCGTGACCATCCCCCCTGGGGGGTGATTTCTCGCTTTCTGTCTCTCTGGTGAGCACACAATGCCCTATGGCAAAATACGAAAGCAAACTAAAACAAAAAAAACACAAAACTCGAAAAACCCCAAAAACCCAAGAATAAATAAACAAAAAAACCCAGGGATGTTGGATGGAGTAATCCTAAAGATTGCTCTTCCCAGTTCCTATGAAATTCTAGTCAAATTCCAGGGCTGCCATTTCTGTGGGTAATGTCTTTCCCTTCTCTTTGCACTGCTTTTTCTTCAGAATATGAGACAATTGGACCATTTTGAAAGCACAAGTCTTGGTATTTGCCACAGTGTAATGGAATGTGGCTGGAGACAGAGTGATATGGGCTCACTTCTGGCCTTGGCTTTTCACTAGCTATTTGTGACTGTGGGCAGGTTGCTCAAACTCTCTGTGCCTCAGTTTTCAAATCTGCATAATGGTGACAATGATACTACTTGCAAGGTTATTGGAAAACTAGAAATGATGTATGTAGGAGGATCAGCAGGTGGCTTTCTGGTTAAGGCATTGGACTTCCACATGGCTGATTGTGGTTCAAGTCTTGGATCTGGCAGCTTGAAAAATCATTCTGGATGCTGTGCGTGAGTGCCCAAAATTCCAAAAGGAGAATGGAGGAGAAAGGAATGTGGCATGGCCATCCACACTGAGGGGTGATTTTTCACTTTCCCTCTGTGTGTCTGTCTCTCTTTGGTGAGTGCATGTGTCCTATGGCAAAAACCTAAAAAAAAAAAAAAAAAAGTATTTACATAATGATATATGCAAAGTGCTTGGAATATGGGTACTAAATAGCTGGAAATTGGACCAGCAGGAGGCATAGTGGTTAAGGTGTTGGACTTTCACCTAGCTGACTGCAGGTCGAGTTCCACACCCAGTGGCTTAAAAGTCATGCCTGATGTGTTTGTATGTACCCAAAATCCTTAGAGGAGATTGGAGGAGAAGGGATTGTGGTGTGGGCACCCTCCCAGGAGGTGATTTCTCACTTTCTCTCTGTCTCTCCAGCAAGGGCACACATCCTGAGGCAAAAATCTCTAAAAAAATTTTTAAAAGCTGGAAATTATTAATTTATAAGGGTAAGTTGTAGAATGTATGGTGAGGAGAATAAAATTTGTTCTATTCTAATGGAGATTGTGACTCAAGTATTTCTCATTTTATTCATAACTTTCAGAAACTGAGGGTACACTTCTTTGCCCATTCCACTCCACATCTTTTCTTTTCTTTTTCTTTTTTTTTGGAGAGGTATTTTGCTATAGGGTGCATGCACTCGCCAGAAAGACAGGGAGAAACAGAAAGTAAGAAATCACCCCTAGGGGGGATGGCCACGCTGCAATCCCTTCTCCTCCATTCTCCTCTCGGGATCTTGGGCACACGCACATGCACCCGGCGTGAGTTTAAGCCACCGGGTCCAGGACTCAAACGGTGGTCGACTACATGGGAGTCCAGCGACATAGCCATTAGGCTAACTGCTGGTCCCTCCACTCCACAACTTCATGTAGAATTCCAAACTCTTTTTTTCCTGCCTGTTCCCTCCGCGTGACCACGGGAACAAGTCACATTTCTCCGGTCGTTAAATGGAATGGCAGCTGCCTCTTACTCCATGTGTTTCTCATTCCGCAATGTTGTTTCGGATCTTTTTTAGCTACTAAGCACAAACTCTGGTCTGCTGTGTTTTGCCTTACAATTTTCCTTTTTATTTTTTTTGCACACTTCAGATGCTTGCTTTGGGTTTTGCCTGAGTCTGTGGTTTCCTACCCATTTGCTCCGCCCTGTAATTGCTCCACCAGCTCTTGTCTCTGCTGCCTGCCAAGCTGTCTCCCCCTCTTCCTAATATCCCTGGCTCTCCCCAAGGGCTGTCCTCAATCTAACGAGCTCTCTCTCGCATGCTTTGCAAAATGGAAACTGCTCTGTTGATCCTGCCCCCCCTCTCGGTGGCCGGTGGCCGAGGCAGTTATCTCAGGACTCCCATTTCCTGCTCTTGTGCTTGGCTCCCTGCCCGTCATCACACGTTCACATGAAATCCTGCCTCTCCTCTCAGAAGGGAAAGGCTGTTTCCATTCATGGAAAGCTCGTTTGCCACAAGGATGCTACGTCCTTGCTAGAGGGAGAGCGTGCTGGGTTTTCTGACATGCCCAGGGCAAGGTCGGACGGCTCTGGTCCCAATATTTACAGTAAAGGCAAGTCATGGTAGAGTACAGGGTGGTCTTTGTGGAGGAGGGGAGAGAGCATGGGCTAGCAGTTCTAAGTGACCTGGATTTTGGCCCATGTACCACTTCTGTTTTTTAATTAAAAAATTATTTATTTAACTTATGAGAGAGAGCAAGCCACAGAATGTCATGGGTCACAGTGACACACAGGAAGCTGCACAGAAGCCTTTTGAGAAAGAGAGAGAAAGAGAAAGTGAGACACCTCTAACAGTCTTCCTACACCGTGATCCACCCCCAGGCTCAGCCAGCCCGGATCATGGACACATGTGCACACACCCAACATGGGAGACCTGGGATTGTCCCATGTAGGTCCCATTGCGCAAAACTGCACTGTCTGGCCCTGGTCCATGTGCCATTTTCTAACCTCAGGTTATCTACCCGTGAAATGGACCTCATGTAATACTTGTCTCATGGCACTATCGGGAGGATCATGAACGGAAAGGGTTTAGCCCAGGGCCTGAAAAAAGGTATTTGCTCCATAAGTATTTCATTCTGTCCTGCTCTGATTGGTTGCTAAGACTTCCAGGTCATCAGGATCTTAACAAGAAAGAGAATGGCACCTCAAAGGGTTTAAGTGAAGTGAGTATAACAAGGGGGATTATTTATAGGGATGTGGGCCTAGGCCGAGAAACAACATGGACCGGCACCTGTGAAAAGCCATAAACGCCGCTGAAAGACAAGGTGAAGGTGTGCTGCTGGCGCTGGAGCAGGGGTCAGGGCAGACTGGCACCTGGAAAGTGTTCTGGGGTCTTAGCAAACTGAGATTTCTTTTCTATTTCTCAGGACTTGAGGTTCTAAAAACTCCTATACAAATTTAAATTGATATTACAAAAAAGATTTAAAGTGATTGGCTCAGGTACAGAAATGCAGGCATTGCTAAGATTCTAGCCCATCAAAGGGGAAGTGGGGGTCCAATGAACCCCTCTTCTACCTTCCTGCTCATGTCTTCTATTGTTGGACCCCAACAGGAAGCCAAAGGGCAAGAGGTTTGGGTGGCTAAGTCCAGTGACTTGAGCCCTCTGGGCACAAAGGCAGGAAAAAATGGAGTGTGCACCTGGAGGAACAGAGAATCAATCACCTTGCCATTTGTCACCTAGTAACGGTCACTTTGTACAGACCCTGAGCCTCAGTTTCACATACAGTGTGCAGACACACACTAACCTGCTTGCCTCCTCCAAGGGCTTTGGTGAAGATTCAGTGAACGCATCATTATTACTTGCTTTGCACTGTGACCCTCTTGTTCATTATCTCACTGAATTCTCCAACAAGCAGATAGGATACAAGGCAGAGAAGGTAGGGACAAGGACAGGCACCTGTGAATCAGAAGTGAGTTGGTCATCTGTGGCTCATAGAAGCTTTCTGACTGTCGGAGCCTCGGCAAGTGACTTAACCTATCTGAGCCTCATATGCTGTCTAATTTTGAGTTCCCCCCAAATCAGATCCTGAAATACGTATTTGAGTGCCAATAGTTTATTTGGGAACTGATTCTAGGATGTGGAGAGAGGAGTGCGCAGTGAATCGGGGAGGGGAGGAAAACCTATGTGGTACATCAACGCAAAACTAGGTCTTAATTCCATAGGGGCCTCCCAGAGACTGTATAGGACATATCCCTGGATTGTCTTATCACAGTGTAAGCGTACTGGGGTATTTATCTATCTCCTTCCATTCTTCATTGGCTGAGCGTTGGTCTTGGGGATTTTTAATTTTTAATTTTTAATTCCCCACCTTCTCTGCCTTGTATCCCATCTGGTCATCCTAGGCTGCTTGGTGTAGGCAGAGGGTAGTCAAGCATCCACAGAATCTCATGGGACAGAGAGACACAGAAAGGCACTTAGAAGCACTCCAAGTTGGGTTAGGAGGAGATGGCTTGGGAACTGATTGCATCTGCTCTGGTTTTCTCATTTATATGATGGGGATGTTGCTTCACAACAGGACAGTTGGGAAGACTGAATGGTTAATGATTAAAAGCATTCCAAGTGCCTGATTCATTGTAGGTATTTGTTGTAGGTATATAAAAAAGGAGGTATTCATAATAAAGATGGGTAATTGTTATTTACCTATGACAGACCGGGGCAAATGCAGCTCAAAGAACTTAAGATATTTGCCCTAAATCACATTGACAGTTCTTAAGTGGCCAAGTGAGATATGCCTCCAAGTTCATTTCTCTCCCACTGTGCCGTAGCTACCTCCCGTTAATGGACTCTACTTTTAGAGTGCTTTTGCTTCATAAAGTGTGAGAAGCTCCATAAATATAAAATGTTTGTAGTCCCAGACTTGCTAGCTCCAGTCCAAGTTAAATTGACTCTTGGGTAGTCTGTCCCTTAGCCCTGGTTCTCATAAGCTCAAATATATCTTTTCTTAGTCCCTTGGGATCTTCCCTTCGGTGCCCCAACAATCCCCAGCCTTTCATTAGTGATGCCTAGGTGTCTCCACATATTTCAAGGGGTGCCAGAAAGTCTCCAGACAACATAAAGTATGCTGTAAAACACTAAGGGCATAAAACTCTAGATACTGTGTTCTCCATGTAGTATTTCCTTTTGCAAACAAATATTTTGAAATGCCCTGTTTACTATCCTGCTGATACACACATAAAAACAAACAAAAAAAATCCCAGCCTGACTCTTTTAAAAAATTGTGCTGAAGTACATACAGTAAAAAATTGAGCATTCTAACTAGTTGTAAGTACCCAGTTCTGTGGTAGGACTTTAACATAGTTCTGCAATCATCAGCACTTTCCATATCCAGAATGTTTTTTTTTTTTTAATCTTCCCCAACTGTAACTTTGTTTGCATTAAACATGAACTCCCCAATCCCTCACCACCTCCAGCCCCGCAAATACCACTCTACTTTCTGTCTCTGTGAATTTGACTACTCTAGGTACCTCACAGAAATCAAATCCTAGAATATGTGTCCTTCTATAACTAGCTTAGTCACTTCAGCATTTATTTATGCTGTAGCATGGGTTAAAAATTACTTTTTTAATGAATGAATGATATTCTGTTGTATGTATTGAGTTGTCAGAAAAGTTATGATACATTTTTGCATAGAAAACCAGAAAAATACGTCATGACTTTTCCAACAATCCAATAGATATCACATTTTGCTTATCCATTCATCTCTAGATAGGTACTTGGATTGTTTCTATCTTTTAGCATTTGTGAATACTGCTGGTATGAAAACGGGTGTATAAATATTTGTGTGAGCTCCTGCTTTTGATCTTTCTGCATGTATAACCAAAAGTGTAATTGCTGGACCATACAGAAATTGTATCTTAAATTTTTTGTGAAAGTGTTATATTCTTTTCTGTAGCAGCTGCACTATTTTAGACTCCTACTATTGTAACTTTTACAAAGGTGAAAACTAGCAAAGTAGTAGGAAATTGAATAGTATGGAGCATTGCAGGATGTCATGGCTGGAGCTAGGCTGAATGGAGACACAATGCAATGGTTGCATGTCTGTCCTTCAGATGCCACCAAGGCCAAGCCTCAGGTAGGTGTGATGAGGCTGGTACTTTCCCTAGAGCTCTTTGCTATTGGCGATTTTCCAACACAGTGGACAACTCTCCGGAAAGTTCTAAATTAAACACAGTGCCATCTACTTTTGTCTTGTTACATTCCTGGAAACTTGAGGGGCTATTAAAATGTACAGAAGGGACCTTACATTTACATGTGAAACATTATGAACAGGTTCTTCGTGTGCATGCATTTCCAACACATTCGAAAGTGGTATAAATTCCCATTGTGCAGAACTCTCCTACATCTCACTAAATTTTGGTAGTATTCCACCTCCCACTATGATGACCAAAAAAAAAAAAAAAAGAAAAAAAATACCCCTACAAATTTCCAAAATGTCCCCTATTTGGATACAGGCCCCATTTGGAAGTGCTCTGAGCAAGCCTACCTAGTGTTTACAATGTGGGGGATGAGGGAGTTCTGCTTGCTTGACAATAACAAAGGGAATTGTTGGAGCAAAAGCCGTGTGTGTGTGTGAAGATGCCAAGCTGTCTAAGGTCTTGGTTGCAAAAATCAGCACATGGAGTTTCTCCCACGAGCTTCATATGCCCTATAGGAGACCCATTGTTCTCCAAATCTATTTTCCATGCCCAGCCCACAGATAAGAAGGACTGAGGGTGTGGGCACTTGTGACCTCAGCAGGAAAGAACAGAAAGAGGACAGATATGTGAGACCTTTTTTTCTTTTACAGTGTATTTATATACTTGAGAAAGAGAGAGAGAGAGAGACACAAGTACTCTCAATAGGGTCTTACAGTGCGATTCTCTCCTGAGCCTTTCACAGCCAGGATCATGGGCCTGCATGTATGTGCCTGGCATGTACAGGTCAACCAGGGAGGGGCACCTATAAGCAATTTGCCAGACCAAATCCTGATCTTCCATGTGGCTTCCAGCATCACAGAACTGCGCTACTGCTGTGCTGAAGAAGCTGAACCTGAGACGCCTTTGAGGCTGACTCTTCCAAACCTAAGTGACTAAACATGGGGAGTGAGGAAAAGAGGGATAGAAAAGGTGGCTTAGAGCCTTTGATATCAGTGCTGAGAATAAACACCATTCACATGGAGAGGGTGGTAAAGGACTATATTAACAGTGGGCTCCAGAATTCCACAAATGGAGAGCTACCTGTGAAAGATGAAGCTTGAGGGACCAACAGATGGCATAATGGTTACATAGCTGGATTCCCGTGTAGTCGACCGTGGTTCAAGTCCCGGACCCAGTGACTTAAAACGCCGTGTGTATGTGTGTGTGTGTGTGTGTGTGTGTGTGTCCAAGATCCTAAGAGGAGAATGAAGAAGGGATTGTGGTGTGGCCATCCCCCATGGGGCGGGGAATGATTTCTCACTTTCTGTTTCTCTATCTCTCCAGTGAGTGCACGTGCCCTATAGCAAAAAGTCTCTCTTAAAAAAAAAGGAAAGATGAAACTTGAAAGGAGAGAGTGAAACATAGAGAAAGCCATTTTGGAGGGGGAGGACTGGGGTGGTGTAGGTTTCCGCGCTACCAGCCAAAAGATGTGCGATCTGGGGCCACTTGCTCATAAGTGCCGGTTTCTTGAACTGTAAAGTGGAACCCCTCTCATCTCCAACTTACGTCCCAAGGCACCTGTGTGGATGCACAGTATCCCATAGCTACTGCTCTGCTCTCTGCCCACCTTGTGCCTGAAATGCTAATAATAACTCCATATGTCAGTCGAGGTTCGCTAGAGAAGCACATGTAATACATGTCGATATACACTTAACATGAGGAATTTGTTCATGTAATAGTGAGAGAAGGCCAATCTAAAATTTTTAGGTCATGTTGGTAAGCTAGAAACTCTGGCCATAGTTGATGTCACAGTTTTTTTTTTTTTTTTTTTTTTTTTTGAGAGGTTTTTCGCTATAGGGCGCGTGCGCTCGCCAGACAGACAGAGAGAGACATAGAGACAGAAAGCGAGAAATCACCCCCCAGGGGGGATGGTCACGCCGCAATCCCTTCTCCTCCATTCTCCTCTCGGGATCTTGGGCACGCACGCACACGCGCCCGGCGTGAGTTGTAAGCCACCGGGTCCGAGACGTGAACCGTGGTCGACTACGTGGGAGTCCAGCGACATAGCCATTACGCTAACTGCTGGTTCCCTTGATGTCACAGTTTTGAGTCTGAAATTTATAGGGCAAACTGGATACTCAGAATTTCTTTCTTTTTAAATTTTGCTACAGGGCACGTACACTCACTGAAGAGAGATGGAGAGAGAAGGAAAGTGATAAATCACCTTCCGGCAGATGGCCACGCTGCAATCTTTTCTCCTCCATTCTTCTTGTGGGATTCTGTGCACACATGTACACATGTCTGGTGTGTCCTTCAAGCCGTCAGGTCTGGAACTTGAACCACAAAGTTGGCCATGGAGGATCCAGCCTCCTAACTACCATGCCACTGGCAGGCCCCGGATAGAATTTCTATGTTACATTCTTGAGAGAATTCTTTCATTGGGAAGCTGAAGGTCTCCAGCTGACTGGATGAGGCCCACCCACATTATCAAGGGTGATCTCCTTAAAAGTCAACTGATCATAGACGTTAATCACATTTACGAAATAACTGATAGCAACATCAAGACTAGTGTCTGATCAAACAACTGGGCACCATGCCCTCATCAAGTTGGCCCATGAAATTTAACTCCCTTCCTTGGACACGTGGAAAGTCAGTCATGAGAGGGGTCTACTCTGACCAGGAATTGAGCACTTGGGATCTATTCCACTTGTCACATAGTCAGGAACACACTCCTGGCTTGCTTTGGGTCTCACGTCCTTCCCTGGTAATTTGGCTATTAGAGCACAATCCTTCTGGAGCCCTGGGAAGAACTTTTCTCTTTAAAGTGCCCCCGCAAGAACACTTAGTGCTCACCATCTCCCCAGCTGTGTGCGGTCCTAGGGCCAACATCTCTAGTGCCCTGGATTGCCTAGACATGGGTGGGTAAAGGTAGAGGGGCTGCAAAGAGGTGACCTTCCTTGTTGCCAGGTTCTCTGGATTTCCCTGATGGTCACGGCCAGTCTCCTGCTCTGTAGACGAAAATGTCCTGAGGACATCCTGCCATCTTCCCAGAGTGGCCCTTTGGCCCTGGACCTGCTCTGAGCCTATGGACAAGATAATCTGCCCTTCCCTGAGCTGGGCTCCAGGTGGTCCATCTCCTCTCAGGGCTTTGGGTGCCTGCTGTTCAGGACAATTCGGATTGGCTATTGTAGGCCAGGCTACCCAGAAACTAAGAGGCCAGCAGTGATTATGGCTTCCCTGAAGGGTGTACCAGCTAGCCTGGATGCCCTTGCCTCTGAGAGGGTGCATTTCAATCATCTGTCACCGTTCCCCAATTCTCCCACCCTTGCCCCAGCAACCTGTGAAAATAGGACACTGTTACCAAGATTTTTTTGCAATTTTGAGGGCATAACCTCCTGTGGTTTGTATCCAAGTTTGCTGCCCTGTTTTACCTCTTGTTGCCTCTAGGCGGCTAAATGCAACCCCCTCTCTGGCTGGTTTTCATAAGAAACCGCATGCTCCAAACATTTTGTGAATTTCAGTGGAATTTCCTTAAGCCTTGGTGGTGGAGATGGTGGCTGACGTTTACTCCCATCATGTACATCAGCCTCCTGACGGAGGCGTTATTCGCTCTGCCTTGGTAAGCATCGTGACCATGGCCACCAGCTAAATAAGTGAGCACAGTTGTCACTTTGTGCTTCACCTAACTTAGGGACCCATCGTCTCCACCTATATTGCAATAGGACTTAACTGAACCACTGGACTCACTGATGCTTGTCATTCATTTCATTATAGATTACCTATTCATTGATTCTGCACATGAATACCTCCTGTGTGCAAAGCTTGCTCCAAGGAGCTTGCAGTGTGAGGAAAGAGCCAGCCGTGTTCATCAACGAGGGGTGAAGTGGTTACCTGCACATGCACGTGTGTGTAGTCAGGCACGTGGAGACCAGGTTAGGAAGGTGTGAAAAATGCTGAATGTGGGCTTGGCACAGGCCTGCCCTTGCCCAGAGCTCCCAGACAGGATCGCAGCGTCACCGTTGCATTACTCTAACGTCTCTGCTGTTGAAACACCAGTGCCAGCCAGCATCAGCCCCGCCCAGGTCGGTAAGAAGGGTGTGGTGAGGTGAGCCAACTTCAGGGGTGGCCATGTGAGTGAGGGGAAGCGGGACACGGATATGCTTGGTTGTGACCATGTTGCGTCCCTGCCTTTGGCCACCCTCTGCCTGGGTCACATTCCCTGCTCCCTCTTGTCTAAGGAAAACCTGCTCCTCAACCCCTTCCTGCCACTGTCTCTGGGCAAGTGTAGCCGACTGGGGCCTGGCACTCTGGTAGCCACACTGTCATTTGTGCCCCTCCCCACAGTGTCTGGATGCTGCCTGTTTTTCAGTGTGATTATAAACTCCTTGCTAAACTGCCTGAGGCCTGAGATAGCTGAGGCTCCTCTCCTGCCTCCCCCACACATTCCTCCCATTAACACCTTGTCCTGGTGCCCACAACGGATTCATTCCTCCTTACCCAACAGGGCCCTGAGGGGGCTCCAGACAGCTGTGCAAGTAGGCTCTGCCCTTTCTCGCCTTCACTGGTCCCCACACTTGGCTGCCTTCAACTCCCACCTCTGTCTTTCTCCTCTTGCCCTCGTTCTGCTAATTATCCCTCACCTTTGAACTCCAGTCCCCTAATTCCATTCCCTCCTGTAGCACTTATAACAGCAATAGTAGTTGGCTAGTAGTCCATGGCATAGCTGCCGTGCATTTTATATTTACTCTGAACAGATTCTTTTTTTCTTTTTTTTTTTTTTTTGAGAGAGATTTTTGCTATAGGGTGCATGTACTCCCAGAGAGACAGAGAGAGACAGAGACAGAAAGCATGAAATCAAACCCCGGGGGGATGGCCACATCACAATCTCTTCTCTTCCATCCTCATCTTGGGATTCTGGGCATGCATACACACGTGCCCGGCATGAGTGTCAAGCCTCCCGGTCTGGGACTTGAACCACTGTTGGCCATGTGGGTCCAGCAATGCAACCATTACTCCATCAGATTCTTTTTTAAATTTTATTTTTTTCTGAGTGAGAGAGAGAGAGAGAGATACAGTACCTCTAACAGGGTCTTGATGTCACATCCCACTCCCAGCAAGCACACATCTGGCATACTCGGGGAGGTCTCTGGATGCAAAGCCAGAACCTTCCATGTGGTTCAGTTTCACACAGCATCCTGCTTTACTGCTGCTCCAATTTCTGCCCTCAATGAACAGATTCTTTACATCAGAATTGCTCTTCATTGGCATAGCAGCACTGCAGGATGTGTTGGTGTGTCCATTCTCATACAGATGGAGAAATAACCATAGAGAAGCTAAGTCCTTTGTTCAGGTTTATCCAGCAGGAGTGGAACCTGGACTGCCTGACTTCAAAGCCTTCCTAAGCCCCACAGCATGCAGAGAGATCGCTCCTACTGGCGTGGACATGGTACTCTACCGATCTCCATTGTAGATGTGGAAACCAAGGCTGGGCGAGAGAAGTAACCCGCCTAAGACCACAGGTGCAGGTCTTCGTCCTGGCCTTTTGATTACAAAGCCTGAATTCCTCCCTCTGCGTTGCCGCTTCTCACGGCTACTTAAACTGCCTCGACGTTGCTGACGTTCATGACTCATCTACCCTACTCTGTAAGCATCACGAGGGTAAGAGCAGTGTCTGGTTCATAGGTGGATCCCCAAATTACCAAGGTACCTGTGAAGGTTAGAGGAGGAGGGAGCAGCAGAGTGTGGAAGACTCTCAGACCACGGTGCCTGTCTGACACCTGCAAAGTGGGGGCAGGAAGGAAGAAGAGCTAGGGCAGGAGACCACTGACTGCAATGTGGCTGGCCAGGCCCCTGGGGAGCCCCAGCAAAGGCTGCCCTTATGGAAATCCCACATGGGGCTGGGAGAACCCCAGGGGGCATATAGCTTTGATGCAAATGCTGCTGGTGGCATTTGTTCTCTGTACGCTCTGATGATGGTCTCCTTAAAGGAGATCTGACACACAGATGAAACCAATGCTGTGAGCCCAGAGAAATCTCGTTGGCTAAGTGACCACAGGCAAATCAATTGGTGTTTTGGGATTCATTTACTTCCCTTTGGCTGGCAGGTGAATTAAATGGGGTAATATATGTACGATTTCTGTCAAGGCACAGCTGATTGTTAGTTCCCTCCCTTCTGGGAGGTGGGTACTAAGAGAGAGCCTGGGCTCAAATCCTGGTTCTACCACTTGTTAGCCCTGTGATCTTGGACAAGTTACCTAACCCTTCTGAGACTAAGCATTCTCTTGTGATAAATAGAGATACTAATAGTTCTTAACCTCCTGGGGTGGTTGTGCAAACACAATGATACAATCCATGTAAAGGAATCGGAACATAATAGCCATTGTTACTTGCCAATAATCTGGAATCGGGCGCCTCTCTGAAAGGGTCATGCAGGCCAGTGGCCTGCAGAGGGCAGCATCCCCGAAGGAATCTGACCACTCCTGGCCTTTCAAGCTTAGGGCAGGAAGAAACAAGGTTTATGAAGCGCCGCTGAGAGACCAAATGACAGAATGTGCTAGAAGAGATGCAGGCGCGTGAGAAAATGGCAGTATTTAAAAAAATAATATTTTCTTGGAGGGTGGCTGAAATGAAACAGAATGGAGAAAAATGCCAAGAATTTTAAGTAAAAATCCCATGCACAACTCAGAGTAAGCATACAACAACACGCCTGCTCTTTGGGGATGTCTTGGGCGTCCTGGCTCTAGTTTGTACATTTTGTGTCAGAGATCAAGTTCTTGTTGGAAACACTTGGAATGGAGCTTGAAGTTCAATGATCCAAAGGTGGGAGAGCTGAGTGGAACAACTCCGGACTCACAGGGCATTGACGCCAGCGTGGTCCCTACCTTGCTGCGTGACTTTAAGTGCATGCAGGCCATCTCTCTGTGGGTGCAAAGGGCCAAGTGGAATGCTATCATTATTCCGTATTCCATGCCGTATTCCCCAAGTCCTTCTTGGTTAGTCCGATGTTATCCTGCTGGACAGTCTCATAGTTTCTCGAGCATCTTGAATATAGTGAGGCATTTTCCTGCACCCCAGTGTGCCTGTCACTCTTTTTGCTTCTGGCGACTAATCGTATTATTGTCCACTATCTGGCCTCTTAGGTTCTCTTGGGGCCATCATTAATCATCATCAAACACTGAAGTCCTTACTGCTATTTTCTGCGGAGGCTGCTTTATGCACAAAATAGTTTTGTTTTATGTTGCTTTCAAGTTGAATGTCTAAATGCTGGCCTTATTCTGTACATATCATTCTGCAACTTGCCCTTTCACTTAACCTCATACCTTAGAGAATTTCCCATGCCAACATAGAAATGGACCCGGTTGTTTTTAATGACAATCTATTGTATTGGTGGACCAGAACTAAAGAATTCTAGTATTGGGACTAGCAGATGGCATAATGGTTACGTAACTGGACTCCCACGTAGTTGACTGTGGTTCAAATCCTTGACCTGGTGGCTTAAAACTCACGAAGGGCATGTGTACCCAAAATCCTGAGAGGAGAAGGGATTGTGTCATGGCCTTCTCCCTGGAGGGGGGGGGGGGGGGTGATTTCTTGCTTTCTCTCTCTCTGTCTCTCTGACAAGTGCATATGCCCAATAAAAAAAAGAGAATTCTAGTATCAATGGATATTTAGACTCTTTCCAATATTCTCTTTTATTTTTTTAGTCTTTTTAGAGAGAGACTTTTGCTATAGGGCACGTGTGCTCACCAGAGAGGTAGAGAGAGACAGAAAGCAAAAAATCACTCCCCAAGGGGGATGGTCATGCCACAGTCCCTTCTTCATTCTCCTCTGGGGATTTAGGGCATGCACGTACACGTGCCTGGCGAGAGTTTTAAGTACCAGGTCTGTGACTCGAACTGCGGTCGACAATGTGGGAGCCCAGAAATGTAACCATTACACTATCTGCTGGCCCCACTTCCCATTTTTTGGTTTTAAAATTGCCAGTGGGAGTTTGTGCAAGAGAAAGAGAGAGAAAAAGAGAGAGAGCAAGAGATGAGTAGTGGTCATGTCACAATCCTTCTTCCTCCATTTCTCCACCCTGTCAGTAACCTGAGCCTGTATACATGCATCAGGTGTGTTTTTCAAGTTGTCAGAGTGGGATCTGAACCACAGCTGGCCATCTGGGATCTGGCTTTCCATGCACTATGCTTAACCACTGCGCTATGGGGCCAACACACAATATCTCCTCTATAAAACGTAGTGCTGCAATTATGTTCTGCGTGCACCTTGTCCATATCTATAAGTCTTTCGCTAGGATGGATATCCAAAAATGGAATTGCTAAGCTATATGGATGACTATATAGAATTTTAATAGACTACTGAGTTGCCCCCAAAGTCTGTGCCTACTTACATCTCTGTCCCTTTTTTTTTTAAAGGAATATAAAACTACTTATTGACCAAATCTAACACCTTTTTTATTAGTTCTTCGATGACAGATAGCATTCTGTGTCAGGAACTAATGACCTTGAGAGGCATGTGACCTAGTGCTCCGGAGCCAGATAGATGCATTCAAATCCTAACTCTACCTCTCCCAGGTACAGTTAAGTGACCTCAGTTTTCTCGAGCATAAAATGGGAACATGAAAAGTCACTAATTCAAGATGGTTCTGATAATTCAATGCACTGACACATGTAAAACACCCAACACAGGAGCCTGACAAGCAGCAAGCCCTAGAGTAATCTCTTGCTTTGCGGAGTATCTGCCTTTCTAATCCATAACACTGTAGGGGTGTTTGGCGGGAGACAAATGTGAAAGAAGTTGCAAGATGCACGTGGGAAGTCAAACCAGAGCATGTATCTCACTAGTAGATTTTGTTGAAATAAGCTGTTAATCTAGTAAATACTTAAAAGTACTTTCATAAGGAAACAAGTAACTTTATTCATAGAGAAGAATGCACAATGGGCATGAATTTGAAAACATGGAACTTCGAAAATGGAATACCTGTTGAGGACTGCTACAGATGAGATAGCAACCCTTTCCCTCCCAGCATTCTTTGCTCACTTTGCATGAGTTTGGTGGGAAAAGACTGAATAATTAGAAAAATTCATGGTGGTTGCCTTCTGAAAACTGAAAGTCTTTGTGGGTCTTGGTCTGCTTCTGTGGGTTCCTGGCACTAAAGATTGTTCTCAGCGATGAAATGCAAATTATTCTCACAGGCAGCAAATATCAATGTTTTAGCAAACTGCTAAGCAGATATTATACTTGCAATAATTTCTAATTAGTGTTCTATAAGTATCTGAAATTTAAAATATTCAAGTAATCAGTCGTCTTAATTATTATTATTATTTATTACTTTTAGAGGTTTTGCCTTAGGGCATGCATGCTTGCTAGAGACAGAGAGAAACAGAGAAAGTGAGAGGGAAAATGAGAAATCACCCTTAGCCCCCCACAGGGGGGATGGTCATGCTGTAATTCCTTTTCCTCCATTCTTCTCCCTTCTCCTCTCTGGATCTTGGGCACACATGTACATGTGCCCGGCGTGAGTTTCAAGTCACTGGGTCTGGGACTTGAACTGTGGTCAACTATGTGGGAGTCCAACAATGTAACCATTATGCCGTCTGCTGGCCTCAAGAGTCACCTTTATTTCCTGTCTTTCTGAGTTCTTGGGAGAGAGCGATGAGAAAACCAGGAAAAATATGATTTTCAGAATCTACAGAACGCATAGAACTTTATACCCCATTTACAATGTCCTTTACTCTTTTCCATACTTTGTTCCTGTCTTCCTGTTGTGTTTTAATTTTTCGCATATGTTTGTTACTTTGCATTTAGCTAAAAATCTCCCCACCAGCTTATCAAAGTGCAATGAAATGACTTAAAATATTGTCTTGGTGGTTTAATAAATATGTGAACTTGGGACCAGCAGTTAGCGTAATGGCTATGTCGCTGGACTCCCACGTAGTCGACCGCGGTTCGAGTCCCGGACCCGGCGGCTTAAACTCACGCCGGGTGCGTGTGCATGCGTGCCCAAGATCCCGAGAGGAGAATGGATTGCGGCGTGGCCATCCCCCCGGGGGGTGATTTCCTGCTTTCTATCTCTCTGTCTCTCTCTGTCTGTCTGGCGAGCGCACGCGCCCTATAGCAAAAACCTCTCCAAAAAAAGAAAAAAAAAAAAAAAATGTGAACTTGAGTAAGTTAGCCAGTCTTTGGAGCCTCCTTTGCCTCAGCCAGAAAATGAGGATTCTTCTGTTGTATATGCTAGAAAACTCATAGAAAACTCATCCCAAACACAATTCACAGGTTCACTTGAGTGAAAACGCTGTAGGTTCCCATTTTAGGCATACTATGAGTCAAGACTTGAAAGTCATCCTAGGACTCTGTTTCTTCATTTCAGTTCAACAGTTTTGACTCCATTCTCAGACTTCGAATGGTAGCACAATGGTTCTACAGTGCGCCACCCGGCCTCCCACCTCAACCAAAGTTTTGTTTCCCATGGTTTCAGTTCACCGTGGTCAACCATGATCAGAAAATATTAAGTAGAAAATTCCAGAGATAAACACTTCACAGGTTTTAAAATGTGCATGGTTCTGAGTAACATGATGAAATTTCATGTTGACTGGCTTTTTTGGCTCAGGACAAGACTCCTGCCTTTGTCTGGCATCTCCACTCTGTGTACACTACCTGCCAGTTAGTCACTTAGTAGTCATCTTGGCTGTCAGATCGACTGTCGTGGTATCCAGTGCTTGTGTTCAATCCATGTTTCCCTTATCAATGGCCTGGCAGGGCAAGAGTAGTGATGCTGGCAACTCAGGTATACATGCCAAAGAGAAGCTGTAAAGTGCTTTCTGTAAGAGAAAAGGCAGGAGTTCTCAATAAGGAAAGAAAAATTAGTATGTTAAGGGTGCTAAGATCTATAATAAAATAAAATACTTTGAGAGCAAGTGAGGAAAGAGACCACATTCACATACTTTTGACTATAGTGTATCATTATAATTTTAAAAAATGAATGTTAACTTCTTATGATGACTAATTTATAAGTTAAACTTTAATATAGGTATGTATGTATGGGTTTCAGGCATTCACTGGGAGCCTTGGAACGTATCCTTAAGGATAAGGGGAGATTACTGTAGTTGCCTCATCCCCTACACCTCTCAGGTTTAAATTCCTAAGAAAGCTTGTCTGCTTCTGTCCAGGCAATACCAACAAAATCTTACGAAGCTGATTGGGTCTAGTGCCTATCCCTGAACCAATCACTGTGGCTAGGGCAGTGGGAGGGGTTGACTGGTTTAAGCTAGGTCACATGACCCATCCCTGCACTGGGAGAGGTACTCCATTGAGTGTGTTTTGACTGAGGGTTGGAGGAGAGAATCCTCAAGTCTAAATTGTCAGATGTTGCTAGAATAAGAGGAGACATTGGGAGGCAGATGTGTGCTGTGTGTCGCCTCTCTGACAGGTTGGTGATGTGGATGATGAGGGGAGGTACTAAATGGTCCAATCTAATAGCACTGACATGTGCTGGGCAATGAATGTTGGTTATGTCGGTTTTCTGCCAACTTCCTCCCTCTGGCAATGCTTCAACTATTGCTCCTTTCTCTTTATCCTCTATTATTTTGAGATTTTGTCCACTTTGCAACAATTACCCAAATGATTTTTTTTTTTCCCACTAGAGCATGTGTATTGTCACTAGAGAGAGACAGGGAAGAAAGGGAGAGGAAGAAAGCACCTCCTCAGCGGGGGTGTGGTCACATTAGCAGTTCCTTCTCTTCCATTTCTCCATTCAGTCAGGATTTAAGACAAGCACACACATGTACCTGCTGTTTTTTTTTTTTTTTTTTTTAAGCTACCAGGTCCAGAACTCCAACTGTGGTCAGCCATATGGGATCTAGCTCCCTTAACCACCAGGCCACAAGGTTAATCCCCTAATTGACATTTGTATATCTAGTCCCAGCCTCTCTCCAGAGTTTTAGTCCCATGTCTCCAAATGACTTTTGATTTTTACTGTTATCTCACTGCAACCTACAGATCATCACAAGGAAAAACTATCACATCATTGTGACCCTTAAATCAGATCCTTATCCCAGAATCCCTCACTATGGCTCTTTGGGTCTCCTATACTCATCAGGTACTAAAATTGCTTCGATTCTATACTCCTTCTTCACCTGATGCCTGGAACATTAAAATGACTTTTCTGCTGCCTTTACCCTTACCCCTCTGGTTGTGAATACTGGATCTCTGAGGATGAGGCTCTGGAATCCTGTTGTCTGGGTACCGTAACTTGGATGCCCATCTTATAAACCACATGAACTTGAGTAAAGAACTTAATCTTCCTGAACGTCAGTGTCCTCATCTGTGAAATCTGTTTTGTGCTTTCCAATGTCTATTTCAACTTAAATCACGCGTCTCTTTGATAAAGGCTCCAACCACCAGAGTGGTGTGTGGACAACCCGTTTGTAAGTATGGTCTGCTGGGCTGATGGCTCTGTACTATTTCTCCTGCCCCTTTGACTCTAGTATCTGATTTGCTTCACTCATTTTTGATTTAGAGAGTGTTGGCCAACTCTGCAGAAATGCGACTTTCACACCTGTGGAATATCATGTTGCCTGACATTACTTCTGTAGCACTTCTAATCCTCTCTGGCTCTGGGGTATGTAATTATATCCACCCTCTCAGCTCTGGCTGCTGCTGCTCCACTGCTTGATTGCTCATGTGTTTCCTCCTCACCTTCCAGTGACCCCTAAAGGGGTTGTTACCTGGGAGGTGGGTTTCTTGGTGTTTAGACAAATGCACTAGATGCAATCATGGGCTCACCTTTAGGGGCCAACAGGTGCGTGCTGAGTTACCCATGGGGCTGGAGTTCATTGTGAGTGGCTAAGCAGCCCCACGTAGAGTGGCATAATGGCTGCAAGCAGTGAGACAAGGACACACCCAATGGAGCACACTCTACACCTGCACGGTCTCATGTGGCAGTCACTGGCTACAGTCACATGCGGTTGTGTGAAATAAAATTAATGTAAAATAATTAGAATGCCCACATCTTAGGTATACTAACCACATTTCATATGCTCAGGAGTCCTTGTGGCTTGTGGTTTCCATTTGGACAGCATGGATATAGAATAGTTCCATCACCCCAGAAAATCCTACTGAACAGGGCTGCTATGAAGGGGGCAAAGAGGAACAGGTATGCTTGGACCTCAGCCAAGGCTGCTGGGGGAAAGTAGAGCCCTTTGGCAAACATCATGTGGGTTGGGAAACTGGCGTGGTTTCAGAGGTAGGCAGAGGGCATGGCATCTGAGGAGGGGATGAAAGGGGTGGAGCGTCCTCAGTGTTATATAGGGTGGTCTACTCTTTTCAGTCAGGCACAATCTTGAAAGACTCAGGGCAGGTGAGAGGCTCCAGGAAATAAGCCCTGCCCTGATCACTTTGCATAGATTATTTCATTCATCCTTGTGGGGAGATAATATTACCTCCACCTTACAGAACAGGAAACAGTCTCAGAGAAGGGAGTGTAGCTGTAGCTCTTCTTTATTGTCTATACTGCTTCAAAGTTGGGCATCAGGATCTTGAATTTTGGAGGAGCAGTCACCTGGGCTCTTGGCAGGAAGCCACCTAGAATGAAGCAGGATGTTCAGGCCAACACTCGAGCTCTCATGGAGGGCTGGAATATAAGGCAGAGAGAACCAGGCAGTGGCCAGGTAGGATAGGACTCCCCTCACTTTGGGGCGATGCAGATGCCTTGGTGTGCACATGCATGCTGCAGGTGGTGCAATCTATAGACCGAAAAGGGGGACTGCATGTGGTACTCAGTGATTATAAGCCTGGAGTTACACAGCACTTCCTAGTTCCAACTTGGCCATTTGTTACTATTATTTATTATTATTTATACATTAAATCATTATACATCATTTAGTTTGTAAAGAGATTTTACCCAACATCATGTACTTCTCCCCAGCAGGCAAGTTGAGAATACTATACACGACATCACCAACAGGCAACAAACCTTATCTGTGTCCACAAATGTCTTACTTCTCTATTTTTTCCCAAATTTCCCTTCCTGCACTCTTCCCCCTCCCACTCTTCTTCTACTTCGCACCCAGTGTCCAGGACAATTTTCAATGCTTTTATGTCCTCCAGTCTTTTAGTCTCTACCATAGAATGCAGACAGTCAGTATATGTTAAATGGAGATATATAATGTCTCTGTTTCATAGCCTGACTTACTTCATTCAGTAATAAGTCTTCCATGTTCATCTATTTTCTATCAAATGTCAGTGTCTTGTTGCTTTTTATGGCTGAATACTATTCCATGGAGTATATGTGCTACACTTTTTCAATCTATTCATCTGTTTGTGGACATTTGGGTTGGTTCCATGTCTTAGCTATTGTGAATAATCCTGCAATAAATGTAGTTGTACAAGCACTTTTCCAACTTAGCGTTCTTCTGTGCTTTGGGTAGATACCCAGGAGTGGAATTGATGGATCATATGGTAGTTCTATTTGAAGGTCTTTGAGGAACCTCCATATTGTTCTCCATAGTGGCTGGACCAATTTACATTCTCACCAATAGTGTAGGAGTGTTCCCCTTTCACCACACCCCCTCTAGCACTTATTATTATTATTATTATTATTATTTAATCTTCACCATTCTGACTGGGGTTAGATGGTATCTCATTGTGGTTTTGAGCTGCATCTCCCTTACAATGAGGGATGTTGAGCATTTTTCCATATGCTTTTTGGCTGTTCATATATCTTCCTTAGAGAGTTGTTTATTCAGCTCATTTCCCCATCTTTTAATTGGGTTAATCATTTTCTTTTGGGTAAGCCGCTTGAGTTCCCTGTGTATTCTGGTTATAAGTCCCTTATCCGAGGCATATTTAACAAAAATTCTCTCCCATTCTGAGGGTTGTTGGTTCATATGAATTACTGTGTCCTTTGCTGTGCAGAAATTTCTTAATCTGATGTAATCCCACCTATCTATTTTGGGGATTATTGCCTGTGCTTTGGGAGTCCTCCTTAAGAAGTTTTTGCCTACCCCAATGTCTCCCAGCATTTCCTCAGTGGTTTTATAGTTTGTGGTCTTAGGTTTAGATCTTTGATCCACTTTGAGTTGATTTTTGTTAATGGTGACAGATGGGGGTTTAGATTCATCTTTCTGCAGGCTCATACCCAGCTTTTCCAGCACCATTTGCTAAAGAGGTTTTCCTTTTCCTACTGGATTGACTGGTACCCTGTGTTTATTATTTTGTAACAGCTAAAGTAATCTTTGCTAAGTCTTAGTTTCCTCATCTGGAAAATAAATGGAATAAAATGGCAGTTATTCTCATTATTATCTTTGTAGACTCAGATATTAATGTTGTACTTCACATAAGTAGACCTTTAATAAAAACAGGATGAGGGGACCAGCAGTTGGCATAATGGCTATGTTGCTGGACTCCCATGTAGTCGACTGCAGTTCGAGTCCTGGACCTGGTGGCTTAAACTCACACCAGGCGCGTGTGTGTGCATGCCTAAGATCCTGAGAGGAGAATGGAAGAGAAGGGATTGTGGCATGGCCATCCCCCCAGGGGGTGATTTCTCACTTTCGGTCTCTCTGTCTCTCTCTCTGTCTTTCTGGTGAGCGCACACACCCTATAGCAAAAACCTCTCCAAAAATAAAACAAAACAAACAAACAATAAAAAAAAAAAAAAAAAAAAAAAAAAAAAAACGTGGTGAGAATGAATGAATCCAGTTGTGAGGGCTGGAGTATGTCAGGGCTGAAATAAAGCCCCATCTGGATGAAAGAGAGATATCTATCCAGACATATGTTAAGACAATGATTTCAGTAAATTACAGGTTAATTTACTTCAGGTTCACCAAAATTATTAGTTTAATTTTGCTACTAGAGGCCCCAGAGGTATGTTCATGTGCTGCAAAAATGACCATTCAGTACCACGTTTTTGTGACCATTGACTTTATCGATATTAAGGTCTATATTGAGTTACTGAATTGTTTGGCTCAAGTTAGAAATTGTCAAATGATTATTGATCTTTGATTGGGGAGGACATGTTATATCTGCAAACATAGATTAGTCTTAAACCACTTACTTTAATGAGTTAGGTAATCAGTTAGTTTTTAAAAATGCAGTTTTCAAATATTCAAGCAAAACTTTAAATTAGTTTATCTGTGTAGGCCTATCTAACTGACCTACACAGGCCAATGGAAGCTCTTCAGGCCTGGTCAGGACTATGTTCTGTCTTCCTGGTTTCCCAGTGACACTAGTGGGCTTTGGGGAGAGAAAGGAGAGAGAGAAGAGAGAAAGAGAAAGGAAGAGAGAGAGTGAGAGACTGTGCATTAGAGATGGAGAGATAGTAATGTCCTAGAACTTAGACTTGGTGTTTCCATGCATTGCTGTCTTATAAGTCCTGTTATCCTGTGGGACTTGTAGATAAGCTTTAATGAGGAAGCTCAGGCATTATAAAATCATATTCAATGATAGGGTGATCCAAGGAGCAGCACCCCAGTATTGACCTCTGATCTTCTAGTTGAGAACTTAAGCCACTTGTCCTGAGATGAGTATATTAACTGAGGGCCACTGGTTTCCGTCTGTTACTGAGTCAGAGCTCATGTTGTTGGCATGCCATATTTTGTCTGCAGGAGACATACCCATGGGCTTCTGCATCTCCCTGTCCCTTGTTTTTTTCTCTCCAGTTCACCCACCATGGGTTGCAGCTCACAGGGAAAACATTTGGTTTTAGTTCCTTGACAGAACCTTTTAAAATATTAAAATAAAGTTTATTTACTGAGATAGAAAAAGAAAGAGAGAGAGAGAAAGACAAGCACACTTAACAAGATCTCATGCCAGAATCCCTCACCCCAACCTTTCCCAATCAGTTAGGATCATGGGCACAGGCACACACCAGTCAATGGGGAACTGAGCCCCAACTTCCATCTGGCTTCCAGCATTTCAGATCGTTGTGCCACTACTGTGCCACCACCGTTAGGCCAATAGAACCTCTCACTGCTCCCTTTCATTTGGTGTTTCTCTCCTTAAGTACAAGGGGTAACATTGCTTCTCAGCCACTCTGCACTTAGGTGGGCCCTGAACTAATTCTTTCCTGTGAAATGTGAATGACAGCAATGTATGTAATTTAGAGTGTGGGACATTGAAGAGCCAGTACCCCACACTCCTTTTCCTCCCTCAACATGAAGTAAACGCTCAGTAAATAACAGCTATTATGATAATGGTTAACGGTGATGTCTTGAGAAAAGATGTGGAAGCAATGATAGGTTTTATATTTTTTGCTTCTCTAGAGAAAGAGAGAACTCAAGTTAAATTAAAAAGAGGAGTGGACAAAATAGAAAGGAGCGGTGTTGAGGGGATCTGGAGCCATGAAGTTGGCCTGAATGACTAGCTCTTCCCCCATTAGTTGTGTGTCTTTGGACACGTTATGCAGCCTCCCCAAAGGTGAGTTTCTTCATCTGTGACATGAGGGGCAAATATGATAATCCTACAGGAATACTGTAAATACTAATATGGGAAAATGGCTTTATAAGCCAGACAATGCTAAAACAAACAGAACCTCTCCCCATTACATTTTATAACATAGAAGAGGAAGAGTGTCAGTTTTGTCCTGAATTAGGCCATGTGTTCCAGCCATCCATGGATCCATCCATCCATGTGGAGTACCCAATATGTATGAAGTACTGAGGGAATGGTGAGTTATTGACATAAATAAAGAGAGAGAGCACACATAGCACACGTACTATCATGTACTATGTATATTAGGTTGCCTAGAAAAAAAATGAAAGTGAGGGGTTTTCTGGGATGTTAGACTTTTTTTTTTTTAAGATTTTTGACAAAGGGCACACGTGCTTGCTGGAGAAAGACAGAGAGAAACACACACACACATACATACAGAGGGAGAGAGAGAGAGAGAGAGAGAGAGAGAGAGAGAGAAATCACACCCTAGAGGGGATGGCCATGGCACAGTCCCTTCTCCTCTATTCTCCTCTAGGGATTTTGAGCATGCACACACATGTACCCAGCATGATTTTCAAGCTGTTGGGTCCAGGACATGAACTGTGGTCAGTCATGTAAGAATACCAGATCTTTTGTTTTGGGGGGGGGGTAGGGGGAAATATTTGCTATAGAGCACGTGCACTCGCCAGAAAGACAGAGAAGACAGAGACACGGAAAGTGAGAAATCACCCCTGGGGGAGAGCCATGCTGCAATCGCTTCTCCTCCATTTTCCTCTTGGGATCTTGGGCACATGTGCCTGGCGTCAGTTTAAGCCACCGGGTCTGGGACTTGAACCACGGTCAACTACATGGACTCCAGTGACATAGCCATTACACCAACTGCTGGTCCCCAGGAATACCAGATCTTTAACCACCGCTCCATCTGCTGGCCCCCAAAGAACACTGAACTATTAATGCTAAAACCAGGAAAATCCCAGCAATTTGATAAAAATTATTCATTAGTGTGTGTGCATGTGCATGCGTGTAGGGTAGTACTTTAAGAAATTCTGGCACCGGGATGAGTTACAATGGGGAGAGACTAAAGGCAGTGGAATATTATCGTACTTTAGGTATGAAGTGATGAAGCCTAAAATGGGTACACAGAGAGGTGGGAATGGAAAAGAGGTTGGTAGCTACCAGCGATGTGATAAAGCAAAACCCAAGAGGACCTCCAGCTGGCTCAGATGCTCTCAGACCATTGCCTATGTTTGCCTCTTGCATAAAAGCGAGCTGTCCATTAGCCACCGGAAGGTGTTAACATGATGCATGTTCTCAGAAGTTCCTAAAGATTTTCTAACGAGTTTGGAAACCGTGTTCCAGTTTTCTCTCTCCCTTAAGGGCTTGCCTCCTTCAAGAGTTTTTGAGAGAGAAGATGGAGTGGAAATGGGGACTAGGATATTATCTGCTCTGGCATAGTGACTAGCACCCTGCGCTCCTTTGCTGATCCCAGTCGTTCTTGTTTCTGCCTGGAGCACCAGGACCCAGAGCCCTTGCTAGGATCCCTCTCTGTTCTCACCAATGGAAGCAGAGGGATGGAGGTGGTCAGGCCACACATCCTTTCCCTGCCCTGTTCCTTATTCTGGAAAGCCTAACCTTTCAAAGCTCTATCTGAGCAGCAGATTTTAGTGCGGGATGGAGGAAAACTGAGAGAGAGACATTTTACAGTTGCATGCTAATTATTAACATTCCCATCCTAGGAAAAGCCTCTAGAGAGAACTCTTCACACACTGCTGCTTTCTTTGGGCATCCTATTTCTTACAATCAGCCCATTGTCAAGGTCTTTCTGAGTACGTTCTTTCTCTGCTGTGCTCTCTCTGCAACTTTCAAGAAACCTCTCCTGCCTACAGGATCTATCCTGCCTCTTCAAGAGGGTCATTTCCTGAGTCTGAGTAATGGAGACGAATTTCCCTGGAGTGGTATGGCAGTGGTCAGTCCACAGTTGCTCATTGGCATTGTGTGTTTAGTACAGTCGAGAGAAGAGTTGGATATGGTAGGGTTTGCTGAGTCTTGACACTCTAAGCCCCATGGTGAGGCCTGTGGTGGTTCTGGGTACCCAGGTGAGGTATTGCTGAAAGTCTGCACTCTAGTGCGGATTGTAGCTTTGACTCTCATTATTCTGGTAGTCCAGCTAGGAATAATTGGAACTCTTCTGTCCCAAACACATAGAAACACACGCTCCCAAGGACCAGTGTGGATTTCAATGGTAGCATAGTGCAAGCTCACATGGTCGCAAAGCACCTCTGTCACGGTGGAGTTTCTGTCCACCTCCGTTGACTTGCTTTCAGATCATGTTCCCTCCATCCGCTATAGATACAGAATATGTCTATCTCTGAACTTCACGAAGACTGAAGAGAAGCTTTGGAATCACCATTAACAAGAGCCCACTTATATTCCCAGGGGACATTTTCTTCCCCATTTCCTTCCTATTTCTTTTCGGAAAAGGAAGCTGACTGGGTTCATTCCACCAGCTACATGATTGTGTCCACTCACCTTTGTTTCCTTCATGCAGATTTTATTTGTAAGGAATGACAATATTAGTCTTATTGAAACGTGGTTAGGTGTGCTGGGCTCATGTTCAGGCATTCTTTACTACCAAAATAGTTCATTTGAATTTCAAACACGATCATCAGTAACTGTTTTTAATCCACTCTCTTATCTCATTTGGTCTTTATAGCAATCCTGGGAGGTAGCCTAACCATATGCTTTTATTTCCTTTTTATAGATGGAGGAACTGATGTTCAGAGAAAAGGGCCCTTAAGGTCTCTCAGCTAGTAAATGATATTTAATTACAAACAACTGATCAAATACTTCACAACTATCTTAAGAAGCATTCTCTGTTTAACCTAGGCCAAAGAGCTCCTTTTTCTGCATCAGAGCAAATAGAAATAAACTTAGGGAAGATTTAAAAATGGAAAAAGAGTTGTATAGGAATTTGGTTTTTATTTTCTGCTCTTTGAGACCCCCCACTTTTCAAATTGTTATTCAGAAAGCTGGCTGATCTGTGAGCTATTCAAGTTTTGGCTTAAAAAGGAAATCTGATCTCTGTCTAAGTGGCACTAATGTGTGGGCTGAGAGCTGCTACTGTAAATTCAGCAGGGGGTTCATTACTGCTGTGAACCTCCTGGAGCGCCATGGATGGGTGACCTCTGAAATAAAAGCATAACCGGGAGAAGATAAGGCTTTATGCATGATCTACAAGACTGTTTCTGGTGATCTTCAAGATATCTTAAGTCGAGAGTGCTTAGGGCCAGAAAGCCAGGAATTGAATGGGGAGTGGGGAGACCACCCAAAGTTTTGATGGGTACCCACAAGTGATTCTTGGCTTTTTGAAATTCTTCGGCAAATCCTTAGCCCCCTCCCCCTGTACTATTTTCTCTGCTGGAAATAGTTTTTGCATTATTTTGTTGTTGTTGGGAAGAACAGGCTTTTGTTTGTGAAGTTATTGTGAACTGCTGATGGGAAGACAGGCTGGAAAATACCAGGTGGAGTCTGCAGGGAGACCCTGTTGTTAGAGTGTCAGACAGCTTTGAAAGATTCTAACTTTTGTGGGTTACAGGGTTGGGGTGTTAGGGGGCAATGTCTATGCCAGACAAGCCTTCTTGGAGCTCCCTCTTAGGATGACAAAGCCACCCTGACCCTAGGGCATTACCACCAGTTTTTATTGCAAATTGATACTCTGAGTTTGGATTTCAAATCAGCTACTTAAAAGGTTTTAAGCTTTTTTTTTTCTTTTTCTTTTCTAAACTAATTTATTAGCCTGTTCAATCTGTCATGAGAAAATACCATAGGCTGTTTGACTTAAACAATAGAAACTTATTTTCTTACAGTTCCGAAGTCCAAGATTAAGGTGTTAGAACTTACTGTTAAAAGCAAAAACGGCCATGCAGGTTGACATCCTTGGTAATTTATAATAGCTTTTGTTCAATCCCAACTTTTCAGTTTGTTCAGATAAAAAAAAAAATGAAATTACTGTGCTTGAAATATTTTCATATGGTTTGTAATATTTCTGTAAATGTATTGTGATAGTTTAAGGTTTCCCCCTTTTTATTTTCTGTAGTTGTATTTTAAAAGACTCAGCTCTGTATTATTTGAATCAGTCTGCCTGGAATCCATGTATACATTTGAACTAATAACCATTCTCATAACAGGTGCATTTTCAACTTAAGTTTCTACTCCATTACGCACAGTTTGGGATAAATAAATTTTTGAGATATGGACACTAGAAAACAGTTTGGGATAAATAAATTTTTGAGATATGGACACTAGAAAAAAAAAAAGGTTAAGGTGTTAGGAGGGTTGGTGTCTGGTGCAGCCTCACTTCCTGACTCACAGATGGCTGCCTTCTTGTGTCCTCACATGTCCTCTTTCCTGTGAGTGCTAAGAAAGAGAGGGATCCCTGGAGTCTCTTTATCTTACATAGGTCAGTTCTATCAGAATAGGCCTCACTCTTATGAACTCTAACGTTTAGTAAAATTCCTACCACCAAATATAGTCACATTTGGTGTATTTGTCAGGTTGGGGGTTAGGACTTCAACATATGAATCTTGACGGGACGCCATTCAGTATGAAGCAACCACAAAAGCACACCCCTATGGTAAAGCTTCGAATAATATTGAATTATTGGGCTGTCAGAAAACTCATGATGTGTCTATTTTATGTTTTGCTATGCAAAAGTATGTCATGACTTTTCCGGCAACTCAGTATAAGAAGAGACTGTAAACTGTTGCTGGGATGTTTTAAACTTTCTCTCTAGCCTCAAAAGTTTTGATAATTTGTCTCAGGAATAAATGGACAGTACACAGATTAATAGGAGAAAAAAATGATGCAAATGTATTATGTGCACAAGTGTCAGAGTCCAATAGTATATGAGACTCTGAGAAGGATAAGATGATTAAAGATTTTTTTTTCTCTTTTTTTAATTACCAGAGGATGCTCAGCAGTGAGAGACAGAGAGAAATAGCGGGAGAGGGAGAAAGCGCTCCTAGTAGAGCCTGGTCATGCCAGGATCCGTTCTCTTTCATCTCTCCATCCTGTTGAGATTTTGGGCACATACATATATGCACTAGGTATGTTTTCTAAGCCACTGAGACTGAGATTGGAACCATGGTAGGCCACGTGGCATCTGACTCCCCTAACCACCAGGCCACTGGCTGTCCCAATGATTAAAGTTTATATATTATCCTGAGGTTACAGAAGGGAATAAGGGCTTGGGGCTTCTGGGGACTAGAGAGGTGGCAAGAAAAGTCTTGGGAGGTGAGGGAGGAAATGCACGACTGGGTGAAGATTGTCCTGTACTATAGATATAGTCTGCCATGTCATCTTAGAAGAGCTGAAAGTCTATGGCAAAGTGCAATTTCTCTCCTGTGGGTCAATCCTAGCTCTGTCTTTGGATAGAAAAGGGGGCCTCAGAGAAAACCTCTACTTGTATTATGTTTACTAATGTAGGTTTTCTTTGGAGGTATAACCTTCTTTTACAAAAGTTTAGTTTTTCAGGGCTACTTCTGCATCTCCAGTTTCTCTGAATAGCCATCTCAAAATATGACAAAAAAGTACATTTAAGAGTACGAAAGTATATTTTATAGACTCCCACATTGTTCTCTCCTACATTGGCCTGCCCAGCAGGGAACTATTTGTGTGTAATTTTTCATACCTTTCCTTTCTTTATACAAACATATGGTACATTTTATTTTTATAGCAGTAAGATTGGATGGCATATATTACTTTGTAGCATGCGTCAAGACACTGTTGAATTCACTTAAAATATTTCTGTTGAAATTCCTCATTAGTGTCTATGACTTTACAGTGTGTGTTCTTAATGTGGAGTAAGAGTAGGTGGGTAGAATTCAGGAGGTCCATGACCTTGGCTGGGAAAAATATTGCATCTTGATGATCATTCACCTCTGTTTGGAATTTAGTTCATTTTAAGATTAGGGATATGGTATTAAGAACCTCAGATGTTTTTATGTCATGTTACAGTTATACAGATATCTCAAAATATTCTCTCTGTTTTATATTACAATATGATCAGATATGCTACTGGAACTTCTTATGCAATGTCTTTAACAAAGATGCACTTACATGACTATGAATATGCTGAGAATTGTTTTTATAAAATCTTTTTGATACTATCTTAATATCATTGATGTCTTTTATAATCCTGTATTTTTTTTCTCAGAAATGTTTTTTAAAAAATTATTTTGTTTAACTTTATTTATTTATTTACTTATTTATTTTAATTTGACCAGAGAGAGAGAGAGGGAGAGGGGGGGGGAGAGAGACAGAGAAGGGGAGAGAGAGAAAGGGAAAGTGAGAAAGCAAGTCACTAGGTCCGGGACTCAAACCACAGTTGGCCATGTGGGAGTCCAGTGCCCTTAACCACCATGCCACCTGCCAGCCCCTCTTACAAACTTAAAGGTTAAGAACTCTTACTATAGAGGTATGACTTAGACTTAAAATATAACATTTTACTTGTAAGACAAAAAGAATTTGGAATATGGAATGAGATGAGATCTATAAAAGATAAGAGCACCTCACATATGTGGGCAATTATTGGACCTGGACATGCAGCAGGGGATGGTGATTTGTATTCACTAATTTCTACGAACTTTATATGATTAATGATGAAAATTTCAACTGCCTTTACCTACTATTATAAATGATTTTCCAGAAAGATAAAATCATGACTCTCATGCAGATCTAAAATAAACAATAAAAAATTTAACTTATTAATTAAATGAGAAAATTGGAAAAGATGGGAGAACAAAAACTTACTACCTCTATAACTAGACTAGAAACTAAGACTCAAAGTCCTGAGTTATTTTCTACATTGACATGATTTTGCACTATTCCTCTGTCTTTATTTACTGACTTTACTACTCTTGGTCTTTGTTACCATGACCTTATTCTTCCAGGAATCTGTTACCCAGGCAAATGATTTAATTGTTCATTATAAGAACTTCCTTAATATCCCATCCTAAGACTCTTTGAATCCCTTGCCTTTAAATCCTCACCTTGCTGCTTCCACTAATCTGGGACTGTTGTATCGAGATCCTTACTCAATCCTAATCTAGCCTTTGAAAGAGCTTCCTTAAATTGATCTTCTTCTTTTTTTAAAAGAAAGAATTATTTTACTTAATTTTACTATTCTTCAATTTGACTAGAGAGAGACAGAGAGATAGAAGAGGGAGCATGAGAAAGCAAGCTGCCAGGTCCAGGACTTGAACTGTAATTAGCCGTGTGAGGTCCAGAACCCCAACCACCAGGTCACCTGCTGGCCCCCTTAAATTGAACTTCTAAGTCTCAATAAATTATGTTCTCACCTTTCTTCCTCCCAGACTCTGCCATAGCTTTGTGAGGTGGTGCTCTCTCTTTGTACAGAAGATAATAAACTCAGCTCTGTCCTAGTAAGAGGTCATATTGGTAGTATCTTGGATACAGCTTTCAGTAGTTTTGGAACTCCATCAAGATCTATCTAGGCCAATAATGAAGAGACTAAAGTAGAACTGAAGAAAGCAATCCCATTTACAATAACCAGGAAAAATATAGGATACTTAGGAATAAACCTAACCAAAGAAGTCAAAGACCTTGACAAGGAAAACTATGAAAATCTAAAAAAAGAAATTGAAAATGATACAAAAAAGTGGAAAGACATCCCATATTTATGGATTGGAGAATTAATATAATCAAAATGTCAATTCTACCCAAATTAATCTACATATTTAATGCAATTCCAATTAGATTACCAGAGACATTCTTTACAGATTTAGGAAAAAAGTCATAGATTTTTTTCTGGAATCATAAAAGACCCTGTATTATCAAAGCAATTCTGTGCAAGGAGAGTAGGAAGCATCTCACTCTCTGGCCCCAAAATATATTACAAATTTGTGATAATCAAAACAGCATGGTACTGGCACAAAAATACCTGTAGACCATTTGGCATGTAGACCAATGGAACAGAATAGAGGGTCCAGAAATAAATCCCAAAACGTACAGTTAACTGATCTTTGACAAAGGGTACTAGTCCATTCAGTAGGAAAAAGAAAACCTCTTTAGCAAGTGGTGCTGAAAAAACTGGGTATCCACCTGCAGAAAGATGAAACTGAACCCTCTACCTCTCAACATTAACGTCAACTCAAAATGGATCAAAGATCTAAACCTAAGACTTCAAACTATGAAACTGCTGGTGGAAAACACAGAGGAAACTCTTAGAGACATAGGAGTAGGCAAAGAATTATTGAACAAGACTCTCAAAACACAGGCAATAATCTCAAAAATAGACAAGTGGGATTATGTCAGATTAAAAAGCTTCTGCATAGCAAAAGAAACAATAATTAGAGTGAATCAACAACCCTCTCAATGGGAGAATATATTTGCAAACTATGCCTCAGATAAGGAACTCATAACCAGGATATACAGGGAACTCAAACAACTTACCTGAAAAACAAAAGAACAACTCAATTAAAAGATTGGCAAATGAGCTGAACAGACAGCTGTCTAAGGAAGACAGATGAACGGCCAAAAAGCATATGAAAAAATGCTCTATATCTCTTATCATAAGGGAGATGCAAATCAAAACTACAATGAGATATCACCTAACCCCAGTCAGAATGGCTAAAATTAAAAAAATAAAGAATGATAAGTGCTGGTGAGGCTGTGGTGAAAAGGGTAGTCTCCTACATTGTTGGTGGGAATATAAATTTGTACAGTCACTGTGGAGAACAATATGGAGCTTTCTCAAAGACCTACAGATAGAACTAATATATGATCTAGCAGTTCCACTCCTGGGTATCTACCCAAAGGACAGGAAAATGCTCAGTTGGAAAAACCCTTGTATCTTCATAGTTTATTGTAGCATTATTTATAATTGCTAAGACATGGAACCAACCCAAATGTCCATGAACAGATGAATGAATTGCAAAAGTGTGGGATATATATACTACAGAATACTACTCACTCATAAAAAAACAATGAGACCCTGGCATTTGATAGAAAGTGAACAAATATGGAAGATTTTCTGCTAAATGAAGCAAGCCAGATTATGAAAGAGAGGCATTGTATGTCCCCACTCAATATATACTGAATGTCGGAACTCTAAGGCAGAAACGGAATGTTTGAAGGTATAAAAGCATGAAGAGCAATGGTGGTATCGGAGACAGTGTGGGTCTCAGAATCCTAGAGAGTGTAGGCCCCACAGGGTAGGAATTGGTGGAGGGTGACAGGGAGAGATACAAGGGGAAGAAGAAAGAAGCAAAACATTCAAGGACTCAAAAATAGAAAGAAATCTGTTTATTATAATTTGTATAGTAATGTCTTTGACTGGACTAATAGGCAGTGTATTCATAATGAGAAAACCCATTTGGAATGCTCTAATGACTAAAAAAGAAAAAAGATTCAGTAGAGACTGCAATCTCACTGCCTTGGTCAAGGCCTTGAACTGGGAAACAATGCTCCTTGGATCCTCCTACTTGGGGGTTCCTGACTGTCATGATTGAGGAGAAAAATTAGTTTTCTTCTTCATCCTTCATGAATTCTTAGCTGGACTCATAATAACAAAAGGTAAATGAACAACAACAAAAAGCAAGCAAATATGAGAGCAGGTATACCTCCTGTATTCATGGCAAATAACCCATAGAAATGAGTAAATCTTTAGAGTAAATTTCAAAGAGTTGCCTTAGACTTCAGACTTAAATATCGTCTTCTCTGGGGACCAGCACATGGTGTAATGGTTATATTGCTGGACTTCCAGATAGTCAACCATGGTTCAATTCCTGGACCTAGTGGCTTAAAACTCATACCAGGTGTTTGTGCATGCATGCCCAAAATCCCAAGAGGAGAATGGATGAGGGAGGGATTGTAGTGTGGCTATCCCCCCTGGGGTGATTTCTTACTTTCTTACTCTCTGTTGAGCGCATGTGCCCTATAGCAAAAATCTCTCTAAAAATAATAAATAAATAAATAAATAAATACCATCTGAACTAAAGAAAAGTGTGAGGAAAGGCCAATTTTTAAATTTCATTTATGAAATGGGCCAACCAATGGTGTGGTGGTTAAAATAGCTGAATCTCATGTGGCTGACTCCGTGTTTTGAATCTCGGACCCAGTGGCTTGAACAACACACCGGTGGCATGTGTGTGCCTGCTCAAAATTCTTTTTTTTTAATAAAAATTTTGTATTTAATTAGAAGCATTCAGAATGTCAACAAAACAGCTGAAACTTTTTTTTTTATTATTTACAGAGTGGAATTCAGTTAACAGAACAATAATTACTTCGTATAAGCTGCATAAAAGACAACTGAAGACAAAAAAAAAAAAAAAAAAAAAAAAAAAACTACCATCCCCATATATAACTAATTTGTGCTGTGCACCAACAAGAACCTGCTTTAAATTTCCATGCCAACTTACAACTCCCATACAGTACCAGGCAAAGTTAGTGGCTATTGAAAATACCACCAGGACAGGACTACCTAAAGACACATTCGGTAGTGTGTTAACTATGCAAAAAAAAGACACTGTACAGTTTAAAAACAAATCTTACACAGCCTTACATTTCAATTTTTCTTTAAAAGGAGTGAGTTGTGTTCAGGGGGCTAAATGCTTTATAGACAAGGGGAAAAACATATTGCGCTAGAACCAACTTATTCATCATCATCTTCTTCTTCATCTTCATCCTCTTCATCTTCCTCTTCTTCATCTTCCTTGTCTTCCTCCTCCTCCTTCTTTTTCTTGCTCTTTTCAGCCTTGACAACTCCCTTTTTTGCTGCATCAGGCTTTCCTTTAGCTCTGTATGCAGCAATATCCTTTTTGTATTTTTCCTTCAGCTTAGCAGCCTTCTTTTCATAAGGCTGTGTACCATCTGCAGCAGTGTTACTCCACATCACTCCCAGTTTCTTTGCAACATCACCAATGGACAGGCCAGGATGTTCTCCTTTGATTTTTGGGCGATATTCAGAACAGAACAAGAAAAAGGCTGAAGGAGGCCTCTTGGGTGCATTGCGATCCTTGAACTTCTTTTGTTTCCCCTTTAGGAAGGATATAGGTTTTCATTTCTCGTTCATAACAGGCCTTGTCTGCCTTTGCCATATCTTCCAACTTCCCTTTCTCTTTAGCAGACATGGTCTTCCACCTCTCTGAGCACTTCTTAGAAAACTCTGAGAAGTTGACTGAAGCATCTGGGTGCTTCTCGTGTTCCTCCCAGCAAGTTTGCACAAAGAATGCGTATGATGACATTTTGCCTCTCGACTTCTTAGGATCTCCTTTGCCCACATTTAGTTATCTTTCCTCCGTGAGGCACACAGTCCTGCCTGCTCAAAATTCTGAGAGATGGGTGGAGGAGAAGAGATTGTGCAGTGACCATCACCCCCTGGGGGAGTGCTTTCACACTTTCCCTCTTCCTCCCTCTCTGTCTCTCTCTGCGACAAGTCATGTGACCTATAACGAATTACAAAAACAAAAAACAAACGAACAAAAAAAACCAAAGAACCAAAAAACCTCAAGACAAAATGAAACAGAACCCTCCTCCAAAAATTAAATGGAAACGCACTGGAAAACAAGAGTTATATTTGTTGCGTAGATTTCAGCCTATGGTTTCTCCATCGATATGAACCTCCAGAGATTTTTTTCCTCTTCCCGGTGCAGAGAGGGGGACACCTTACAAATGGAGATTTCCTTTGAACAGATGTTGTGTCTGACTATAGAGCTTTTACTTACTTTTGCTGACTTTAGGATGGTGCCAAAGCATACATTTAATATGATTTGTATTTTGAGTATCTGTGCAACCGTTTCATTTTTCACTTTCAGTACAGTATTCAGTAAATTACATGAAATAGTCAATACTTTATTGGAAAATAGACTTTGTGTGATGTGATTTTGCTCTACTGTAGGCAAATGTAAATATTCTGGGCATGTTTACCTTAGGCTAGGCTAAGTTATAATGTTTTGTAGGTTAGGTGTATTAAGTGCATTTTAAACTTGCACTATTTTCTTTTTTTTGAGAAGTTTTTCACTATAGGGTGCATATGCTCACCAGAAAGACAGAGAGAGACAGAGAGATAGAAAGTGAGAAATCACCCCCCGGGGGGATGCCATGCCGCAGTCCCTTCTTCTCCATTCTTCTTCCGGGATCTTGGGCATGTATGCACACGCGCCCGGTGTGAGTTTAAGCCACCGGGTCCGGGACTCGAACCGCGGTCAACTACATGAGAGTTTAACAACATAGCCATTACGATAACTGCTGGTCCCAACTTACACTATTTTCAACATTTGATGGGTTTATGGAGCTGTAACCCTTTCATAAGTTGAGAAGAATCTGTAAATGTAAATTTATTTTATGTAGGGTAACTTTTCAGAGCTTCTCTTTGTCTGCAGTTTCTCAAAATAACCAGCTTAAAATAATCCTTATGCGAGAGAGACATATATTGAGGTAGTACATTTTGGTCTCCTGCAATTATTTTCTGGGGTGGCATGTATAGTCCATCGTGAGGTAAATAGACCTCACATTGGTTGGAACTTAGGTCACTTGAATTGTGCTCCTAGGTGCTGAGTTTATTTTTCTAGAATTAAGAAACCCTCCTAAAAAAGGGAAGAAAGAAAGAAACCCTTCTTTGGTGTCTAAATTAAGAGAAAAAAAGGCATATCCTTGGCGGAAATCTGTTTTGTTATTATCACTTCTGTTTGACTCTCCATCCTTGTCATTTTTGTTCTCCATCAATAAGAGGAAGTTCATGAGAAAATAGATAGGTGTAAGCCCTGAAATAAACCCTTTCCTAAAGCTGACTGTTGGGACTGAGAAATTCAATTTTAAAAAGAGGCATGGGGTGGGGTGGGTGGGGGGACCAGCAGTTAGCATAATGGGTATGTTGCTGGACTCCCATGTAGTCGACCGGGATTCGAGTTCCAGACTTGGAGGCTTAAACTCACGCCAGGTGCGTGTGCGAGCGTGCCCAAGATCCCGAGAGGAGAATGGAGGAGAAGGGATTGCGGTGTGGCCATTCCCCCGGGGGGTGATTTCTTGCTTTCTGTCTCTCTGTCTCTCTTTGTCTTTCTGGAGATCACATGCGCCCTGCGGCAAAAACCTCTCAAAAAAAGAAAAAAAAAGACATTGGCCAAATGCTGGTGTCACGGTAAAATATGCTGCTCCGAGAGGCTGATACAGATGGAAATGTTCCTGGTTCAAGTCTGGAAACCTCCCTTAGTAGGTGGACCACATCTGTGCCCATAATCAGGGCTTCCCTGCCTGAAGGCTAGGGGCAGATTGTGGCATCAAAATTTTGTTGGTAGTGCTCTCTTTCTCTCTCGTCTGTATTTTGCTTAAGGAAGAAATAAACTTAAAAAAAAAGAAGCAAATTTTAAATTTCCCATGGTCCTCATTTTTAATTGTCATAAAGAAGCATCCAAAACAAATCGAATTCCAAAATCTCTTTTTTAAAAAAAGATACGTGGTTCCAGCAGGTGATGTAGTGGTCACATTGCTGGATTCCCAAATAGTCGACTGCGGTTTCAGTCCTGGACCTGGTGAATTAAAACTCATGCTGGGTGTGTGTGTGTGCGTGTGCGTGTGTGTGTTTGTGTGTGTGTGCCCAAGATCCTGTGAGGAGAATGGAGAAGGGATTGCGGTGTGGCCAATCCCCTGGGGAGTGATTTCTCGCTTTCTCTCTCTTTGGTGAGCATAAGCACCCTATAGCAAAAATTTCTTTTAAATAAATAAAGAGAGAGAGAGAGAGAGAGAGAGAGAGAGATTGATTGATTCATTGGCCATAGCAAAGCAATCAAACAAAAAACTTAAAACTCTCTCTCTTTTAGATCGCCTAAATGACTATTTGAACCTAATAATAGCCTTCATCCTACTTCCCTTCCCCAATCTCACACTCCTCCATTTCCTTCTGTCTCATCTCTCCGATCTCTCTTCCCTCCTGGCTCTCCAGAAGCTCTTTAAGCTCAGTTGTCATTTAGAAACTTACCATCAGAATAGATTAAAAACAACAACAACAACAAAAACCCTTCTCTTCATTTCAAGCCCTGGTCTCAGTTTGAGCTCAGAACCATTGTCAAAGGCTTTGTAAGGCCCCGACAAGATAGAGAGGAATCTGACATGCAGTGTAGCTTAACATTATGAATGTGTAACGCAGGACCTCCTGATCTGTATTGACAAGTTTATATGTTAGCAGGAACCTCCATGCTAAGAACTGGGTGGAGAAAGTGGGATAGAAAATTCTTAGGGATGATTTAAAGAACTCTGAGTTTCAAAGGAAATCAGAGGGGTTTAGGAAAGCTGTAAATGTTCAATAAGGTCTTTTGGAGTCTATCCCCAAAGACTTTCCTATGGAAGTAAACGAGACTCTAGTCACAAGCAAAGAAAGGAAGAACCTATTGGAGACTTGTGAGGATAAGCTCTTTACCTGTAGACAGTGTTCAGGAGGAGATCTTTTTTTTTCTTTTAAAGATTTATTTATTTAATTTATTTGTTTATCAATGTTCTTCAATTTGACCAGAGAGAAACAGAGAAAGACAGATGGGGAGTGAGAAAAGAAGCTGCCAGGTCCAGGACTTGAACCATGGTCAGCCATGTGGGCATCCAGTGCCTTAACTACCATGCCACCTGCCAGCCCACAGGAGGAAATATTAAAGCGGAGGCAACCCAAGATTTCTTCTACATTTTATAAATAAATATTGCCAAGCCAGAGTTGGGTCTTTAATACTTAAGTCTAGGCTAGAATAAGAAAAAACCCATTACCAGAACTCCCAACACCTTGGGGAGCATTTTGAAAACAGCTTAGGATAAAAACAAAATAGAAAACTGGATAAATTCATGGCCTCACAATAAAATATTGGAATGTTTCCACCTCAATGATTCAACTCTAAAGCAGGACTTTATTGATAATGATAGCTGTAAATATTGTAAACCAAAAAGACATTGCAAAAAGAATTGCTTTGTCTTGGCTAAGAAAATGGAGAAAACAATCAATGAGGTTTTCAGAGAAAACTAAAGATTAAAGGAGATCTTCTGATTGATTTGTTTTAATAAATGTTTCTATGGATTGAATATATTTTTTAAGGTTTTTGCCATTGGGCATGTGCGCTCACAGGGTAGAAACATGGAGAGAGAGAGGGAAAGTGAAAAATCACTAGCCAAGGGAGGATGGTCATGCTGCAATTCTGTCTCTTCCATTCTCCTCTCAGGATTTTGGGCATGCATGCATATGTACCCGGTGTGATTTTCAAGCTGCTAGGTCCAAGACATGAACCATGGTCAACCATGCAGGAGTCCAGCACCCTAACCACCATGCTACCTGCTGGCTACTTGACTGGTTTTTTTTTTTTTTTTTTTTTGAATAGAGATTTTTGCTATAGGGCACATGTGCTCACTGGAGAGACAGAGATAGAAAGTGAGAAGTTGCCTCCCAGGGACAATGGCCATGCTGCAATCCCTTCTGCATTTTTCTTTCCAGATCTTAGGCACACATGCACATGCGCCCAGTGTGAGTTTCAAGCCACTGGGTCTGGCACTCGAACTGAGGTTGACTAGGTGGGAGTCCAGCAATGTAACCATTATGCCATCTGCTAGGTCCTTCAACTGAATTTTTATTTTTATTTTATTTTATTTTATTTTTTTCTATAGGGTTCATGTGCTGCCAGAGTGACAGACAGAAAGTGAGCAATCACCCCCCAGGGAGGATGGCCATGTTGAAATCTCTTCTCCTCCCTCCCCCTCTTGGGATTTTGGGCACGCTTGCACATGCATCTGGGATGCACTGGTTCTGGGACCTGAACCGGGGCCAACTATGTGTGAGTCCAGCGACGTAACCATTATGCCATTTGCTGGTCCTTCAAATGAATACTTTTAATAAATCCCAGAAATTAGAAATCCGAACTAATACTTCTGATATGCTAGAAAGATAATTTCATAGAAAGATATTTAGAGTCCAAGTTCACATAATTTAGGTAAAAATTTTCAAATGAGGCTTATTTATTATTATTATCATTATTATTTTTAAGTTTATTGATTTATTGCCTTGGGGGTGGAAACAAATATCCTCCAGGATAATTTATTATTATCATTACTTTAAAGTTAATTAATTTTCTGAGAGAGTGAGAGAACTCCCTTGACAGGATCTCTGGGCCGTGATGCTCCCCTGAACCCTGCAGCCATCCTGGGTCATAGGTGTACCCATAGGTCTGCCATGGGTGTGGCCGGTGTGTTCAGGTAGACCCAGGATGCAGACCTGGAGCCTTCCTGCATGGCCTTCAATGTCGCTGAGGCTGAAGCTGCATGGCTGGGCTGCTAACTTATTTCTTGCTTACTTTTTTTTTTTTTTTTTTTTTAAAGTATGTCTTCTGTGATTAATCAGTTTAAAGTATAATAGAAGATTATGACTTATTCTACTTGGGTATGTTTCTAAACCTAAATAAGTAAATTGATATTTTTTCTACTTAATGCTTATGGTACAAAAATGTAAATTTGTGATTTATCCTGAAAAATTTACTGCAGTTGTAATTGTATTTTGAAGTATGTCACCTGCAAGATTGATTTTCCAGATCTTTAGAATTGGTATTAAATTGAGTTAATGAAAGGATATTCATCAGATGATTAGACAATTTCTAAGGAAGGAAGAATGCTGAAACATTAATTAAACATAATTTCAAGCTTATATATTTTGCTTTTTATTTTTTATGCTCTCTTTCGGTCTGTCGATAAATGTGCTCAGTTTTGTCTCTTCAAGATGTAGTAGAAGGAATGCGTGTGGCTATAGAAAGTTGTTTCATTTGTATTATGAACTCTGCTAGTCTATAAAATGCTGATGTGGGACAGTAGATAATGATTCATGTTTCTCTTTCCATTTCACCCATTTTCTATAAAAAAAATAGAAGTTACATTACTTAAAAATGATAACTGAGTATACTCAAATAAGACTGTACTATGAACAGCCTTGGCAGAGAGGTACCAGTCTGCATGTAAGATAAATAAAATATGTTCTTGTTAAGGGAAAAAGATTATAAAATGCTCAGATAATGAGACTGAAAAATTATGAAATGTGTTAAAATCTTAGGAAAATTTGCCCAGTTTTGATGTGTTTGTTTCCCTTACCGTTTGTTACCTTTACTTAACAGTGTAAAAGCTTATACTTATTTATTTTGGCCCATTGATTTGTTTGCTATGGAAAAGAGTTCAGTAGGGGACCAGCAGTTAACGTAATGGCTATGTTGCTGGACTCTCATGTAGCCGACTGCGGTTCGCGTCCTGGACCCGGTGGCTTAAAACTCACGCCGGGCATGTGTGCGTGCATGCCCAAGATCCCAAGAGGAGAATGGAGGAGAAGGGATTGTGGCGTGGCCATCCCTCCTGGGGGGTGAGTTCTCACTTTCTGTCTCTCTGTCTCTCTCTGTCTGGTGAGTGCACGCGCCCTAGAGCAAAAACCTCTCCAAAAAAAAAAAAAAAGAAAAGTTCAGTAGATCTTTACTTAAAGCCAATTCTGGAGTTTGAAGCTATTTTTCTTTCTTGTTTTATAAGAGGCCTGGAAAGTTGCTGGAATCCTGTTTGCTGTGGGTTGAGACAATAGTAGGCAGTTTAGACAGTGCCAGCAAGGCCACTGAAGTGGATCAGAATATATCACCCCAAAACATGCCACTTTGGCACAAAGATTATTTTGAGCTGAAAGCAAGTGAGAAATGTCAGGCATAGGAAGAACTCTCTGCTTTCCCCCTTTCTGTCTAAAAGCAGGCATAAATGTCTTTTTGTAAAAGTGACACAAATTTCCATTTGCAAAGGAGAACCCTTCTGTTCTGGGAAGAGACCAATTGCGAAGGGCATCTATTTTCCTCGAGGAAAAGGAGGAAGACTCTTTTATCTTCAAAACAAGCCTTGCCGGGGACCAGCAGTTAGCCTAATGGCTATGTTGCTGGACTCCCATGTAGGCGATCACAGTTCAAGTCCCAGACCTGGCGGCATAAACTCACGCCGGGTGTGTGTGTGTGCGTGCCCAAGATCCCAAGAGGAGAATGGAGGAGAAGGGATTGTGGTGTGGCCATCCCCCCTGGGGGGTTATTTCTCGATTTCTCTCTCTCTCTCTCTCTCTGTCTTTCCGGCGAGCGCACGCGCCCTATAGCGAAATGCTCTCCCAAAAAGAAAAAGAAAAAAAAAAAAAAAAACAAGCCTTGCTAAATAACCCATATCTGTCATACATTTCCTTGTTACTGTCTCACAATTTACTGCCCCCAGGCATCTAAAACCCCACTTTCCTTTATTTTGTTACTTGTCACAGGTACAATTTATCACCCTTGGTTAAACTGTTGGATATGCCCCAGTTTTAACTGCTTCTTTGTGTCCTCTTTTATTTTCTGTTAATACCCCTGTGCATACAAAAATGAAAACATTAACTTTAAATAAAAAATGTATTCTCTTTTTCTGTTAATATGTCTTTTGTCAGTTTAATTTTTAAGCTCCAGTCATTGAGCCTAAGAGAATAGAGGAGAAGGGGCTCATGAAATTGGACAAGTGCTGGGGACCAGCAGATGGTGTAATGGTTGCATTGCTGGACTCCTACGTGATTAACTGTGGTTTGAGTCCTGGACTTGGCAGTTTGAAATTCAAGCTGGGTGGGTATGTGTGCATGCCCCAAATCCAAGAGGAGAATAGAGAAGAGATTGCTGTGTGGCCATCGCTCCAGGGGATAATTTCTTGCTTTTTGTCTCTCTGGCAAAACCATGCACCCTACAGCAAAACTCTCTCTAAAAATAAAAATAAAAAGTCAGAAAAGTAATTGGATAAATGATTGTTTATCATTTAGAGCTGCCTTAGTGTAATATTGGCCTCTTGAGGGGAATGTGCTATTTTGGGAGAATGACATACTTAAGTCCTGCAGACTTCTTTTACATCTTCAATACTACAAAAAAGATTTGGAAAGTAAACAAAGATCTGGACAGTAAGATCTACCCAGAAAAATAGGTAATTTGGTTAAGAACGCCACATCTGGTTCTATAAACTCTTAAGATTGGGGCCTGAGATTTGTCCTTTCAGTTTATTCTTGGTGCCCTTGACTCTTGGCTGAGAAGTGGATAACAAATGGATCACAATCCTTCATTTAGCCCTTGCCTGCGTGGAGACATTCACACGCGTGATGTCCAGAGTGTAAAGGCTGCTGCTTAGCTGCTGTCCCATCAAATGATCTAGCGAAAGGTCAGCGGAAAGAGGTGGAAAATCTGACACTTAATAGTGGTTGAAAAATCATCACCGGAAACTTGGATGAAATTACTGACGACAGTTTGACATGGAATTATGACACCTCACACAGTGGTAAAGATCTGGATTGATCGCACCCTCAGATATTAAGGCTCTCTCCTTCCACTAGTGTTGAAGAATGACCTCAAGGCAGGCCAAGAACAGAAACCTCTGATCCTTCTGCTCTGGTTTGAGAACCAAACCACACCTTATTCTACATTAACGTGACTTCCTGGGATTTCTCTCTTCATCAGCATAACCTGATCCTTCCGGAGTCTGCTACCCAGATAGCTATTTATTACCAGAGCTTCCTGAAGATTCCTGGAATCCTTTATTTATTTTTCCCCCTCACATATGCACTTTCTTGAATCCCGTTGTAGACAGACATGTGAGTACAAACTGCTGTGTAAAGGGTGGGGCGGAACTGGGCTGCAGCCAGGCACAGGCCAGCAGGGGATGGCGGAGACCATGAGCAGCTACTGGAAGCCTTTGAAATATTTTTTCATCTCTGCAATTATTTGGTAGATTATCACTGGTTTGATAATGAAACTAATGATGACAGTAATGACCAGAAGGATGCCAAGACCAGGGCACAGATGTTCAGGCACTTGGCGATGGAGGCATTGGCCTGGGCCCCAATCATGACACCCAGCATTTTCCTGTTCCTAGAACTCACAGGCCTCAGGGCTCTTCTTCCCTCTGCCTGTCCTTCCTGCTGGCCACTCATCCCAGGGGAACACGTCCCTGTGATTTTCTGGCAGAGTTTGGTTGCAACTCGGGAGTGGAAGGGTGTGATTTCTTCACAGAGTAGGTGAATGTGATGAAGCCCAGGCAGAAGAAGTGGTTCATGAAGTCAGTGTTGAACAGGGAGCAGACTGTATGGTCAGGAACCAAGGTCTCTTTGTGGATATTGATCATGGTAGACACCATCAGAGCCTTGGTTGGGGGTACCCCTGGCATACGCACCTCATGTTCTTCCTTGAGCATCTCATAGTTTGGGGGAGGGCCAGTGTTGGTGCAAGTGAAGAAGGTTTGGGAAGTGTGGCTCATGGTGCAGACAGCACTGGTGGTGGATGTTCGGACGGTGCTGGGGTGTGGGTGTGTGTGTTCCAGGGATTTTTTACTTTGAAGTTTTCACTTTGCTGTTTCCATCACTTCTGGATTATTATGCCGTCATCCTTACCCAATCCTTATCAAACTTCTGCATTGAAAAACCACCCTAAATGAAACTTACGATTCATAATAAATTCTGACGTTATGTTTCTTCCTCCAAAACATGGCAACAACTTTGCTAGGTGACATTTTGCTGACCTCAGTAAGTAATAAACTTAGCTTTCTCTTATCAAGAGGTTGCGCTGGTGATCATGTGGGAGCCAGTTTTTGACAGATGTTACAATTGGTTTAAATAAGAAGTCAAACTGCAGAGACTGTTATAGATCAGAAATAATAAAAAGAATTCGCAAATGACTGCAAAATTGGCTTTTTAGGGGCTGAGGGGGTAGGTTATCCCCTCAATTTATTGGTGTGACTATAAACAAAAATTGGGCCAGCCTGGTAGTGCAGTGATTAAGTGCTGAGTATGGAGAACTGGATCCCACATGGCTGACTGCAGTTAGAGTCCTGGCCCCACAGTCTGAAAAACATGTAGGGTACATGCCCCAAATCACTGAGGGGACAGAGAAATGGAGATGGGATTGTGGTGTTACCACACCTCATTGGTGGATTGTGGGGGAGGGATGCTTTCTCTCTGTCTTGCTCTCTGGCAATTAAAAAATTAAGGAAAAAAACAGACAAATTACCTGCATTATTATCTACGATTTGCAAAAGAGTAAAATAGGTTAAAGGCAATGAAAAATACCTCCATAGAATCATAATCAGATGACCTGGAAAGGCATACTCTACACCATGAGTAATTTTCCACGGAAGTGCACATTTTTTCCCAAACTACTAGGTGCTGGGTATCTAGTGTGGTTTTAGGGTATTTCCTAAACATTATTGTGTTTACTCTTCACTACACCCTAGAAAGTGAATATTGCTATTTCCTCTTTTTTTCCCCTCCAAATGAGGAAACTGAGGCTAAGTAAGATTTTTCAAAAACCACAAAAATGTTCTCATAAAAATGTGTAGAATATATTCTCTCAGTGCAAACATTACATACTGTGAGGAAAATTGTAAAAGTTTTGAATGGCAAGGAGAGATGGGATTACTATAATAGATATCTTGCGGCATGCTGGCTGCTGGGCAGTTCTTTAATTTGGGTTCTTTCATTTTATAATGGGCTATAGTTTTCATGGTCTTTGAGCTATTTTATAACTGTGCAAATGAAAAAAAAATCATAAAGTGATGTAAATAATTCTTGTTCATAGTCAGTACAAATGAATGCTTAGTAGAGGAACCCATCTTGCATCTGTTAGCAAATATGTTCCAACATGGAACATTGCTGATTGCCTACATATGCATCTGTTTTTTGCATTCTCCTTTGAGCTAGTTTAACATTTTAGGGGTCCTTCATTAGTTCATCAATAAAATAAAATCTTTGACATGTGTTTATTTTATGTTTGTATGCGAGTCATGATTTTTTACCCTTTGAAAAATGTCTTTTAACAGTCACATAGTTTAGCTCTGGGGGTGCTTAATGTTTTGGGCCACAGAGAAGATTAGCAGTTCATCTAAGGCTCTCCTTGCTCTGAAATTATTAGATTTTATGACTACATACCTGACATTCCTAGAATTGCATGCTAAGCCTCCTATTGTTTTTTTTTTTTTTCTAGGACTATCTGATAGCACAGGCTGTCTGTTAAATACAGCCCGAGCAATTAGGCCTCGCTAATGTCTTCCTGACTAAAATGCCAGTACAAATATCTAAAAGCAACAGTGATTGAAAAGAAATAGGAGCCAATTAATGGGAACTAATTTGCTGTTATAATAAAAAGAAGGGTGACTGTATGTATTCTGATTTGGGTTAAATGCCACTTCTCTCCAAAGGTATTTGAATATCAGATACAATTAACTTTGATCATCTGAGTGCTTGGAAATTTCACAGATGACACTGTGGCTCTCACACTGTAGAACTCTCTACATCGTCTCATGTCACTCTTGGGGCCTTTGTAACCTTGTCACTCCTGCTTCAGTATCCCAAGACTTACATTATAGTGTATTAAAATTGGAATGAACAGGCTCAAGGTAGCAAAAAATTCAGATTTTTTTTAAAGAAATTTTTGCTGTAGGGTGCATGCACTTGTTAGATAGACAGAGACGGAGAGACAGAAAGCGAGAAATCACCCCCTGGGGAGATGTCCATGCCGCAATCCCTTCTCCTCCATTCTCTTCTCAGGATTTTGAGCATGCAGTCACACACGCCTGGCATGAGTGTCAAGTCACTGGGTCCAGGACTCGAACCACGGTTGGCCATGTGGAAGTTCAGCAACGTAACCATTATGCCATCTGTTGGTCCCAAATTCAATGTTCTGAAAACCTAGAGTATAAGTCAGGACCTTCTTTGTTGTAACAGAAAACTCAAACTAGTTTAAGCAAAAAACAAACAAACCTCTCTAACCTCCACCCCCCAGAATCCCCCCACTTTATTGGGTCACTTAACAGAAGTCAAGGAACAACATGAATTCAGGTACACATAGGTAGATCCAGGGGTTCTACAGATGTCTTCTTGACCGGGTATTTCTCTTTCTCTTTGTTCTGCTTCTTCTAGGTTGATTTCTTTCTTTTTAAAAAAGACATATTTATTTAATTTGTTATTATTAGATATTTTTAAATTTTATCAGAGAGACACACAGAGAGAGAAAGGGAAAGTGAGAAAGCAAGTCACCAGGTTTGGGACTTGAACTGCTGTTGGCCATGTGGGAATCCAGCACCTTAACCACTATGCCACCTCCAGCTCCTCTAGGTTGATTTCTCAGAAGCCCTCCTTTCTAATGGCCTCAAGCCATTCTTGACCTGCAACCTCACTTTCCTAAGACCGGTAGAAGAGTCTAATTCTTATCTTTTTTTTTTTTTATCTATCAAGCAAAAGTCTCAGTAGTAATTCCCATTGGACTAATTTCCATGGGTTAGATCACAAGCCCATCTCTGCACCAATCACTATGTTCAGGAGGATGTGTTTTTTTTTTGTTGTTGTTTTTTTTTTTTTTAGAGATTTTTTTGCTATAGGGTGAGTGCGCTTGCCAGAAAGACAGAGAGATAGAAAGCAAGAAATCACTCCCCAGGGGGCATGGCCACGCTGCAATCCCTTCTCCTTCATTCTCTTTTCGGGATCTTGGGCATGCACGCACACGCGCCTGGCGTGAGTTTAAGCTACCAGGTCAGGGACTCGAACTGCGGTCAGCTACAGGGGAGTTCAGTGACATAGCCATTATGCTAACTGCTGGTTCCAGGAGGATGTGATGTTTTGATTGTCTAGGTTTAGGTCATATGTCCAATATGACAGCCAGCAATTGGATACCCACCACGTTCAATCCAGAGCACAAAGAATGAGGATGGGAGACTCCCCAAAGGAATGACAAGATCTTGTCTGTTGGGAGCCAAAACACCATGTAGGAATAGTACTATGCTTACTGAAGTCCTCAGGTTAGGTGGCAGTGGCAGTATCTCTTGAGAGCTCTCTGAAGAATAGTGGTATGGTTCATTGGTATGTTGATTCACTAGTAAGCTTTCATTCATTCTATCAATAAATACTCATTGAGTAGGTCCTATGAAACTGGCTCTAAATTGGATTCTGGGAATACAGAAGTAAAATCCGTATCATTGTTTCCAGGGAGAGCATAACATTATTGCCATTTTGTTCTCAGGATCCTTGGCCATTAGACAACCTGCTGAGAGTAGAGTTCTGAGGAAAATTTGCCAGTGAAGGTTTACAAAACTAGAACATTTAAAGCTTTTGGAGGGGCCAGTAGGTGGTGTGGTGGTTAAGGTGCTAGACTCTCACATGCCTGACCACAGTTTGAGTCCCAACCTGGTGACTTGAAAATCACACTGGGTGTGTGTGCATGCATGCCCCAAGTCCCAAGAGGAGAATGGAGGAGAAGGCATTGCAGCATGGCCATTCCTCTTGGGGTGATTTCTCATTTTCCTTCCTCTGTCTCTCACTAGCAAGTGCACATGACCTATAACACAAACCTGAAAACAAAAACAAACAAACAAACAAACAAAAATAAAACTGTTGGATGTGATCTATTCACATCATCTCTCTATTTTCCCTGTGTTTTAAAATTTCTCTCTTATTCACTATACTTATACTGTCTCTCACTCATTCACGAGTGACCCATAGGCCATTGCTGGAGAGAGTAACTTTTGATCTGCCCATTATGACCCACACCACCTGTCTGCATTGTGGAATGTGAGCTGATACATCTCCAACCAGCCACTGGCTACTTAGTGAATCACTCCATTGTTACTCGCCCTGAAAATTGTTCTCAGTGTATTTATCAGATCATTAAAACTGAATGGTCATAAAAATTCCATTTTAAGCAATTCCAGGGTTTGAACATTTTCAGTGTTCAACAAGGGATTGCTTTAGTATCATAAGAGTTGTAAGTTGTATGGTTTTATTATTTTAAGAGCTAGGAATGAAGGATACATGAGACCCTGCAATTCTATAACAGGAGACCCCAAGTAAGCATGATGGTTAGGAAATTCCCTTATGTCACTGACGTTAATATTTCAAGAATGAAGAGGAATGAACTAAGTGAAGGGGATAGACATAGGGTAGGTGTAAAGAATTGCTTGTAGGGAGAGAGGGCAAAGTTGTTAGAAGTTGATGCTAATATTTAAGAATGTAGCTGATGCTATGCTAAATGATTTACGCGAATCAGATCATTTAATGATTACAACTTTGTAAAGTATACATTGTTTTAACCATTTTCCAGATGAAGAAATAGATACCTTTGATTTTCCTCGTTGCATCTGCACATAAAGATGAAGTAAGTTGCTCAGTCACACAGTAGAAGCCAAGCCAGGTGTCTGGTGTCTGACTCCAGAGTTCCTGATCTCAATTGTTACATTACAGAGGTTTCTGGGAAAAAAAATGCCAGTGTGGTTGGAGCTCCAGGAGATAAAGCTAGAAAAGTGGTTGGGGGCCAGACAGTGGAGGGTCTTGTATGTCAAGATGAGAATTGGGTGACATGAAGCCATTGAAGGGTCTTAGCAGAACTTGATTTTTGTTGTAATGAAATCAGTCTTACTGCTGTGCTGAGAATAGATTGTGGAAAGCAAGACTTTAATCCAGGAGACTGGCTGGGAGACCACTCCAGAGAGCTGATGGCTCTTTGGACCAAGGTAGTAGCAGTATAAACAACATAAATGTGTGGACTTGAGAGACATTTTGTATATGAAATTGCCTGGATTTGGTGATTGATTATGAGAAGAAAGTGGAGAATAGTATCATTGGTGACACTCAGGGAACTGACTTGTGGAACTGGATGGATATTGGCACATTCATTGAGCTGGAGACACAGAAGAGAGCAGGTTAGAGCATAGGTTTGGGCAAATAAGATGTTGGGTTAAGTCAGAGGCACGTTGAGTATAGGTTTGTCAGAGATGTGAAGTTGGCAGTTACAGATATTTGTCTGGAATGCAGAAGCCAGAAAGCTTCGATACACATTTGGTTGCTGTATTAGATTCCTAGAGCCGTTGTAACAAATTACCACGAACTTGGCAGCTTAAAACAGCAGAAACTGGGCCAGCAGATGGCATGGTAGTTATGTTGCTGGACTCCCACATGGTTGACCATGGTTCAAGCCCTGGACCCAGTGGCCTGAAACTCATGCTTGGTGTGTGTGCATGCATGCCCATGATCCTGGGAGGAGAACGAAGGAGAAGAGATTCCAGTGTGGCCACCCCCCTTGAGGAGAGATTTCTCACTTTCCCTCTTACCATCTGTGTGTCTCTCTCTCCCTCTGGTAAACACAAGTGCCCTAAGGCAAAAACCTCTACAAAACGAAGCAAAACAAAAACAGCAGAAACTTGTTCTTTCACAGTTATGGAGGCCAGATGCCCAAAATCAAGGTGTCAACAGAGTTGAATGCCTCTGGAGGTTCAGAGGGGAAATCCATTCCATGCCTCTCTTGTAGCTTCTGTTGGCTACTGATAACCCTTGGCATGTCCTGATTTGGGGCTGTAAAACTCTAGGCTGCTGCCTCAGTATCCATGAAACCTTTCCCTCTGTGTGTCTCTGTGTATTCATCTCCTTTTCTTTCTCTTACAAGGATATCTCATCACTGGGTTGAGGGTCCAGCCTTAATCTAGGATGATCTCATCTCAAGATCTAAAACTTCATAATATCTGTAAAGATTGTATTTCCAAATAAGGCCACATTTACAGGCACATTTATTCCACTCACTAGGAGTTGACATATTTTTTCGGTCACAATTCATCCATTACAGGTGCTGTCAGTTTAGAGATGTCATCCAAACCCTGCGGCATGGATGCAATCGCAAGAGAGCTCAGAGGAAAGTCTTGTAAATCTTCATCCTCTAATCGTTCGATAATAGTGGGCACGTCTACAAAGCAGATGAGAAGATAAGGCCAGAGTGGCAGAGGAATACAAGGAAGTCAAGAGAAGAGTGCATTGGGGCCGGCAAGTGGCATGGTAGTTAAAGGCGCTGGACTCCCACATGGTCGACCACGGTTCAAGTCTCGGACCTGGTGGCTTGCTTTCTCTCTCTCTCTCTCTCTCTGATCAAACTGGAAAATAATAATGATAATAATAACAAATAAAGTTAAAATAAAATATTTAAAAAAAATTATAAAAAAAAAAAAAAAGAGAAGAGTGCATTGTGAGATGGAGTGAGGAAGCATTACTTACCGATGATCACCAAAGAAGTGAGGTACTTGTTAAAAGTAATGTTGATTACTGGCCTTTTTTAGAGTCTTCTTTTTCTTTATTTATGATATAGCACATGTATGCATATGTGGCGGTGAGAGAGAGAGAGAGAGAGAGAGAGAGAGAGAGAGAAGCTCCCTCCACAGCGCCTGGTTATGTTATACTCCCCTTCTTCCAGTTCTCCAGCGTGTAGGATCTTTGGCACTCACACATATGCCCTGTATGGTTCAGGTTGAGTTGGCTAGGTATATGAACAGCAGTCACCTTGTGAGAGATCTGACTTCTTGTAAGCTGTGCATTCCCACTGGACTATGGAGCCAGCTGTGGATATTGGTCTTTAATGTTGCAAGTCTGGGGCTCATGTTATAGCTTTATTTTATTGGGTCGTTGGGAAAGTCATGATGCATTTTTGCATAGAAAGGCATAGAAAGATACATCATGACTTTTCCAATAATCCAATCACTTTCCTCAATTGAACTTTAACCAGTGTGGTCCAACTATAAAATGTGATGTTTTGCAAGAGACTCTTATATGGGAAGATTGCCAGTTCAAATCCAGAGACCTTCTTGAGTATGCCTGGCACATGTGTGCCCATGGTCCAGGACTGGCCAAGGCTGGAGGAAGATTGTAGAATCAGGACCCTGTTGAGGGTTTTGTCTTTCTTTTTCTCTGCCACTCTCACCATAGAAGAAATAAATCACTATTCTTAAAAAATCCTTAGTAAGAAAAAAAAAAATTGCACACACACACACACACACACACACACACACACATATCTAGTATGTGTACTGGAGTCAAGAGAAGATTTAGCAGCTTGTTTCCTTTGAGATAGCACACAGGGCAAAAATGCTTTGTCGAAAAGCTACTCTACTGTATTTACCAAATGAAATTCCTGGTTGCCTGGTGGGTTGAAAACTGGTTCTGGCTTTGTGGAGGACTCCTTCCTCTTCACAGATATATTGGTGCTTCTTGCTTTTTATTGAGGTGTTTTACTGGCTGTATAGAGAGTGAATGAGAGTGACATATCAATACATTCTAGTGGGAGGAATAATGGGAGCGTGAAAAGGATACAAAATCTGCCTGTTAGTGTTTGTGAAGGGAATGACAAGGGAGAAAGTTGGAACGGTTGAATTGAATTCTGGAGGACCGTGGATACCAAGGTTAGGACCTCCCAATGGAAACAGTGGGATCTGTTCCATCACAACAACACCACCACCACAAAACCCTTCCTCTACTTCTGTGGCTGTGATTCATCCTTGGACTTCAATGCAAGAACAACAATCTAGGCTGTCATTATTTATGTTCCCTCTGGGCTAATTTGGGAGTTCCTCTGGATTGAGGTCAGATCTTCATAAATCAACCTGTAATTCCTTGGCTAGAAGCTGAGAAGAGTAGCTCAGGTAAAAAGCAACGAGGCTGAGATCTGCTGCTGTAGCACCATGGGGCCCGCCCCCAGCATCCATGGACTCGCAACACACACTGCGGTCTGGATCAAATGGTGATGATCAAATGGGCCGCCATGGTGGGTGGAGTCCTCTGGAACTTGACCAAAGGGATCATATTCACCCTCTGTGGTTCTTTTCTTAATTCCTCCCTTTTTTTCAGCTCTGAGAAGCTCTGGGGAGACCAGTTCCTCCTCTAGGTTGGGGAGTGAAAGAGAAGGGAAACAGGGAAGGTGGAGCTGATGAGATGGGCTCCGAAGCTGGGAGTTATAAGAATATCCTCCCAGTGGATGATGTCGGGACAAGGTAGAAGTATGGTTTCAATTCTGCTCTGGCAAGCCCACATTGCCAACACATAGTTCTCTTTCAAGTCTCACACTGATTTGAGAGTTTGTAGACAACTTCGTACTCAGGGTCTCTGTCAGCTGTCCTGAAGAAACAGCTCCCCTTGGCTTCATGTTTTCTATCTCTCCCTCCCTGCCCCAACCAAAGTTAGAGAATAATAATTTTTTAAATCAAATACTGCTCCTAAGTAAATCTAAGAAGGACTTATATAACTATGCATGTTGGGACCAGTGTCATCTTCTCACATCCCGGTAACTGCCCTCCCTTTGATCCTATGGGAACAGCATCTTCAGATTTATAGTACTCCAGAGATCATCCTGGGAAGATTCTGCATCACCACGGACATGGGTAGCAAGTTGGAGGAATGGCCTGTTGTTCTATGTTCTATTCTTTTTTTAAAAGCTACTAATCCAGTCTAGGTTTTTTAATACTTCATTTGCCACCACATTTTCTGACATATCAGTGTAGATATCAGTGAAAGGGGAAAAAGTATCTAGATTTTATCCCTTTTATTGTCCAAAATGCCCTTTATTTATTAAAAATGTAACCCTCTCCTGTAGGATTTGATTAGCCTGTCTGTGAGTGATCCAAACCAGTGGTTGTGCCTGTCTCCCATCTACTCTTCCTTACATGGGATAGTTTACTGTGCTCTAGATAGTTCACTCCATACAGTGTGGAAAGGAAAGCAAAAATGACCATGGATCTGCCCCTTGTTGGCCTATTCTCGACCAGCGGCCTGAATCCATGCAGAAGGCAAATCTGATCATGGAAACTGTTATCGTAAAAGAGGGGTTGATGGGACCAGCAGTTGGTGTAATGGCTATGTTGCTGGACTCCCATGTAGTCAACCATGGTTCGAGTCCTGGACTTGGTGGCTTAAAACTCAAACCGAGTGCTTGGTTGTGCGTGCCCAAGATTTCAAGAGGGGAATGGAGAAGAAGGGATTGTGGCGTGGCCACTCCCCCAGGGGGTGATTTCTCACTTTCTGCCTCTCTGTCTCTCTGTCTTTCTGGGGAGCGCACACGCCCTATAGCAAAAACCTCTCCAAAAAACAAAACAAAACAAAACAAAATTGGGGTTTATTACATTTTCTGTAAAAGGTCAGAGTAACTATTTAGGCTTTTTTTTTGGCTCTGTGGTTTCTGCTACGACTACTTGAGTGTGCCATTGTGATGTATAAAGAGTCATAGGTAACAGGTAAATGAATGATGTGGCTATGTTCCAATAAAATTTTACTTTTCCAAATTAGGCTGAAAACCAGATTTGCCAACCCCTGGCTTAAAATGTTCCAGTGTTAGGGCCAGCAGGTGGCATGGTGTTAAGGTGCTGGATCCCACATGGTCCACTGCATAGTTTGAGTCTGGAACCTGGTGGCTGGAAAAACATACTGGGTCAGCAGGTGAAATAGTGGTTAAGGCAGTTGAACTCCCAATGGCTGATAGCGGTTCAAATCCTGGACCCAGCAGCTTGAAAGTCATGTGAGGTATGTGTGCATGCATACCTAAAATCTTAGGAGGAGAATGGAGAAGGGATTGCGGTGTGGCTAAGCCCCCACCCTGGGCATTTCTCACTTTCCCTCTCACTGTGTCTCTCTGTCACTCTTCAGCAAGTACATGCACCCCATGGCAAAAACAAACAAACAAAAAAACAAACCAAAACAAAAAAAATCAAAGAACAACCAAAAAACCCCACACTAGGTGCATGTTGTGAGTGCCCAAAGTCCTGAGGGGAGAATGGAGGAGGGGGAGAATGGGGGAGAGAGAACTGTGATGAGTTCATTTGCCCTAGAGGGTGATTTCTCACTTTCTTCCCCTCTCTCTGTCCCTCTCTTATGAGCACATATTCCCTATGGCAAAAATCTAAAAAAACAAAACAGAAACTCTTTAGTGTTGTGCCTGTGCTTTTAGATTGAATCTCAAATGACTAACGTGTCTGACTAACGTGTTTGTAAGCCACAATGCTTTGACCCTCCCACACAGTGCACTTGCTCTTCCATGCAGGGGAGCACTTTCTACCCATACAGGGTGTTCTGGAAGCCACCCTGACTTTGCTGTCATTCCTTAAACTTGCCTTGTTCCCTCTTAACTTGGGGAAGGCACACAAGTTCTTCCTTTTGCCGTAAGCTATCTTCTAATACCCTCTCTTCTCTTCCATATTTTTATACCCAACGTGTCCTTGAGGTCTTCATTTAATCTTCTCTTCCTCAAAGAAGTCTTCCTTAATCTCTGTGTGGGTTACCATTCTTTATGACAAATGATGGAAATTGAACATGGTTAAATTGAGGCAGTAAAAACAAAGGGCACCTTTTTGGCTGAAATAAACAAACAACCCATAGGACCAAGAGGAAACAAGCTTAGGAATGACCAAAGTCAGAGATGTGATAAATTGCACAGTTGGTGTAGAATGTAATCGTCTCATGATAGAAATTCAGAGAAGGCTCCTAAGTCTAGTGATGCCACTGACTAGATTGCTGCTGTGCAACTGAAAGCAACAGGGCCACTGAGCATCAAAAAGGTAGACACCTGTATTTTTTTTTTTTTTTTTTTTGGAGAGGTTTTTTGCTATAGGGCGCGTGCGCTCGCCAGACAGACAGAGAGAGACAGAGAGATAGAAAGCAGGAAATCACCCCCCAGGGGGGATGGCCACGCCGCAATCCCTTCTCCTCCATTCTCCTCTCGGGATTTTGGGCACGCACGCACACGCGCCCGGCGTGAGTTTAAGCCGCCGGGTCCGGGACTCGAACCGCGGTCGACTACGTGGGAGTCCAGCGACATAGCCATTACGCTAACTGCTGGTCCCGACACCTGTATTTTAAAATAAGGAAACTTTGATACACTAACCAGAGCCTATTTACTTTTAATTTAATCACATTTATTTATTAAATTTCCTATATCACACATTAGAAATGGCTTAATTTTTTATTGTTTTATCAGAGATATACTGACATCAAATAGGAGTGATAATTAAATGACAAAGAAGGTAGAGAAGGAAAGTTTCAAGAAGCAGAGGAAGCTGAGGTCATTAAGTGGTAGAGAAAGAATTTTCAGTCTTTAGTAGATCCTGAGGGCATCAATGCTTCCTAACAGTATCTGATAGCAAACTGTATATAATATTTCTTGTATACCTTGTCCTGTTTTAAGCACATTATGTGAATTATTTAATCTTGCAATAACGGTGTGGAGTGCTACTGTCACTGCCATTTTATAGACTGTATTAGTTATCTGTTACTGTGGCCTAAAACAACAAATATTTATTTTCTCACAGTTTTTGTGGTTCAAGCATCCAGATGCAGCTAGGCTGCTCCTCAGGCTCAGGATTTCTCATATGTCTATAATCAAGATGTCAGCCAAAGCTGCTGCTATGTCAAGGCTAGTCTATGGGAGGACCCCCTCAAAGCTAAGTCTGTCCTGTGGCAGCTGATAGGATTCAACTCCTGTGGATGCTGGACTTGAATTCAGTCCTAATAATGGTTGGTCCAAGGGCCTCTTTTCCTTGCAGGCTGTTGACTGGAGTTCCTTGTCAAATAAAACAAAAGTTTTATTGCTTTTTCCTATTTCCAAAATGATTTCCAGAGGGCCTGGGGGGAGTCATGCTGGCAAACATTAACAGACCATTTTGACTCATTGATAACAGGACTCTTCCTACATCCTGTGCCTGGCAGAGTATCTTAGCGATGTATACTAAATCTCTTATCTCTATTAAAGTACATTCTTTTGATGATTGCTTCTGGAGACACAGATCTTCCTTTCTAATCACCAACCTAAAAATTGTAAAACCTACTTCTAAACTTTAGGCCTCATGCCCTTCAGATATCTCACCTTTTTTGGGCCAGATCAGTGGAAAAACTCTTCACTAAATTTCAAACTTTGTCTCTTGCTCTTAAAACCAAATAAAAGGAACCCAGTATCTGAGCACCCTGGGAAAGGCATGCTTGCCTTTCTCTGGGGTGGTCACTCATATTCATGCTTAGAAATAAACTACATTAATTATTATTTCTACAGAGTTGGTCGTTTCCTTCAACACTTGCCATGTGGGTATCTTTACAGGTAAATTCACAACATGGCAGCTTGTCATCAATGTGAGCAAGTGAGAAGAGTCAGAGAGAGACTGTGAACAAGATGAAGTCAGAGTTTCTTGAAACCTAATCTTGCAAATGACATCTGCTATGGTGTGAATGATGGTGTCCTGCCCAAAATTCACATTAAAATTTAATCCCATTGCAACAGTTTCCAGAGGTGGTGACTTTGGTAAGTTATTAAGCCATGAGGGCTCCATCCTTGTAAATGGGATTAGCAGCCTTATAAAAAAGCTTGAGGTGGAAGGAGCCTTTTATTGCTCTTCCATCTCTTCTGCCAAGGGAGGACACAGTGTTCCTCTTCTCTGGAGATGCAGTGACAATGTGCCGTCCTGGAAGCAGAGAGAACAGTCCTCATGCTCACTAAATCTTCCAGACCTTGATCCTGGATGTCCCAATCTTTGGAACTGTGAGAAATAAGTTTTTATTATTTTAAAATTACCCAGTCTGGTATTTTGTTATAGCAGCACTGCTATAGACCACATCTTGCTGTATTCTATTCATTAGAAGCAAGTTACTATGGCCAGTTCACATTCAAGGGAAGGGATCACACAAGGACATGAATATCAGGAGGCAGGAACCATTAGGAACCATGTTGGTAACTATCTACCACATAGATAAAAAAGCTGAGGCATCAGTTGGCCCTGAACCTTCCCAAGATTTACCCCCAGAAGTGTTCATATGATATCTTTGTTTCCTCCTCAATTCCCTATCATACTGCATCAGAATTGCTCCAGGTCACTGCTACTCTATTGGAAGGTTTTGGATAAATTTTAAAGATCCCTTTTTCAAGGCATTATATTTTAATTTTTAGGAAAATTGTCATGCTAAATATACCAGTCTGTGATGTAGATGATGCTGAAGATGGCTTTGAACTGGTGAAGTGCTTCTTGCCTTTGTATTTATCTGTCTCCCACATGGAATGTCACCGCCTGGGACTGGCACTGTGTCTGTTCCACCTTTTTATTCCCCCAGGCCCAGCATAATGCCAAATATGTGGTAAGCTGGCAAAAAATATTTGCTGGATGAACCAATGTTCATTGTAGAAAATATTGAAAAGCAAAGGATGAAAAAAAAATACTAGATGGGGATAATCTTTGCCAGTGTTTCAATGTAATTTCTTTCCCCCGCCACTCATAAATATCTGTGTTATCCATATCTACATTTGCACTCATATATGTAATTTTTTCTCTCCTCTCTTTCTTTTGAATGGTAACAGCTGGCATTTATTGACACCATGCTCGGAAAAATCCATTGTAAAAGCTTTATTTCTTACCACTGTTAGCTCCTGGGAACTTATGGTCTAGGGATAGAGTTAGAATCATATCTAACAAGGCACAGCTGTCATGAGGCTCAATAATTTGGGATTTCTACTAGCATCTTTAATATAAGTAGGAGAGCAGCTGGCCCTAGCCCTGTCAGTAGGAGTAAGAGAGACCCTTGATAACTGGTTCAAGAGAGTGCCTTTACTGAGACCCTCTGACAGTCACTACAATTCTCCACTTTGTAAGATAAAATCTTTCCTGAAAATCTCTCATAATAGGGAGATCATCCAAAGTTGAGACATGTTATTACTTACAGTAGGAAAAACATTTTGTATCTTTTTTTAAAAAAAACCTTTTTGTATCTTAAATCTTCAAATTAACCTCCATTCTGTTAAAAACAAACAAAAACTAAACAAAAAGCCAAAGCTAAGCAACCAAAACAAAACACAACAAAATAGCAACAAACAAAAACAAACAAAAACAACCACTGAATTTCACTGAAATGGACAAAATTACTTTTTCTTCTTCTTTTTTTTTTTTAAAGTTTTTGCCATAGGGTAGGTGCACTCACTAGAGAGGCAGAGACAGTGAGGGGGAAAGTGAGAAATCACCCTCTGGGGGGATGGCCATGCTGTAGTCCCTTCTTCTCTATTCTCCTCCTGGGGTTTTGGGCACATACACACATGTGACCAGCATGATTTTTAAGTGACTGTGTCCAGGACACAAACTGAGGTTGGTCATGTGGGAGTCCAGCACCTTAACCATTATGCCACCTGCTGGCTCCCAAATTACTTGAACTCTTTTTTTTTTTCTTTCACTTATTTATTTTTACATTTTTCCACAAACATTTACTTTACATAGCAAAAAAATTTAGCTCATACTCCATAATTCTTGACAGTTTACAAACAACTTTCAAAATTTCAAAATACTGAATTTTAAAGATAATGTTCAAAATATGTCTTATAATTTTGTATAATTTTATAACTCTATAACAACAGAAGCAGTATGGTTTCAAATATATGTATATGCACACACACACATATAGTGTGCAGACACTCGGTATATATTAAGTGGGGACATACACTTCAACTCTTAAGTTGGCCTAACGAATCATTGCTCATTTATCACACTCTATATAATATGCCTGCTTACTTGCTCTTATTCATCTATTACACAGAGTACAATTAACACTGTGCTCTTGAACTAAAATTATGATGCTAAATCTTTAAATAATTCAGTCTTTAGTGCAAAAATCTAATAGGGCAGTGAAGACTAGTGAAGTCAAAACAAAGAATTCTGTTATCTTCTCTAGAGGTGGATAGTATCATGAGTGAGTCACAAGAGTATGCCTTTTATAAATCAGGAAAGCACCAGAATTCTCAGAGGATAACCTACTAAAATTCATGATGAATATAAAACTGCAACTTTCAGCCATGCCACCACACTTAACTGTAGGGTGCCAAAGGCAAATGGATCTTCTAAAATGCAGAACTTTGTTTAAAAGAATTTTGGCAGAAAGCATGTGTACTTGCCAGGGAGACACAGAGTGAAAGAGAGGGAGGGGGAGAAAGCAGATCTCAATGAGGTATGGTCACACTGAAAATCTTTCTCTTTCATTTTTCCATCCTGTTGGGATTTTTAGCATACATGTACACATATCAGTGTGTTTTTCAAACCACAGGGCTAGGATTTGAACCATGTGTTTGGCATGTGGAATCTGGATCCTTTAACCATCACTAGCATGGAGCCCCTCTCCCCCCATGCAAAGATTTTAGTAGCTGAAGGTGGACTACTTCATAAAACTGGGTTGATGAATCTAGTGCTGCTCTACCTTCATTGTATCAAAGTCTCCCAAATGTAATAGAAACCATGAGCTCTCCTACTCGTTCTCTTTTGATTCTCTTAACTCTACTCCTCTTTGTCTTCTCCATCTCAGCAAATGGCACCAACATGCACCCAGTTACTGAAGCTAAAAACCTAGTATTGTCTTTCCTTTACCTCATTCCTCAGTTCTCTACACTTCTCTGCCTGGCTCAACACATTTGGGTGACTGTATTATCTATTGCTTTGTAACAAACTATCTCTGACTAACAGCAATGACAGTGATAAACATTTCAAGTCTTGCAGTTTCTGTTGGTCAGAAATTGAGACTTAGATGGTTGGTTTTGGCTCAGTGTATCTTAGCAGACTGCACCAGATGTCAGTACTGGCTGCAGTTACCTGAGGCTTTATTGGGCTTGGAGGATCTTCTTCTGAAATGGTTTATCTACATGGCTGTTGGCAGGAGGCTTCAGTCCTTTGCCTCGTGGATTGCTCCATAGAGCTGGTTGAGTCTCCTCACAGCATGGTAGCTTGCTTTCTACAAATTGAGTAATCCAAGAAAGCAACCCAGGAATCTGCAATATGTTTTATGACTTAGGCTTGGGAAGTCAGATTCCTTTAATTTTGGAGTATCTTACCGGTTAGCCCCCATTCAGCATGGGAGGGAACTACATAAGGCATAGCTATCAGGAAGTGAGAATAACTGGGGGTCATCTTGGAGGCTAAGTTATCCTCAAACACACCAGACCTTTTACATCTCAGCACCATTGCAATTGCTATTTTCTCTAATTCTGATTTTTCTTCTTCTATCCTTTCCCAACTTGGCACTTTTCTTATCTTCTATGTCTCAGCTCAAATAAAAGAGCACTCTTCCCTAATGACCATATCTAGATGAGATATTTACCACCGTGTTATTTAGTTTACAAGAACAGCATAATCTCTAATTATATTATTTATTCACTAATTTATTTAGTGATTTATTGTTTCCTTCTTTACCCACTAAGATAAAACTCTAGAACAGCTGAGGTCTGTTGTGACCTTAGCACCTAGCACAGTATCTAGCTAATGTGAAGAACTCAGTAAGTATCTATTGAGTAAGTAAAATTGTAAAATTAAGTCTATGATAAGATAGCTCCTTTTCTCTCCTTGGAGCTGATCAGACATTTTTCTTTTTTAATCAGGAAAGGGTTTGAGGCTAGATTGGAAGTAAGAGAAGAAGACTAGGAGGTCCTGCCTGGAAACTGATTGAAGACTGGGTGAAGGGAAGAAGATGCTGGGATATGGCTCCTCCTTGAATTCTCACCACTTGGCTCCCCATGTACTCAAAGACAACTGTCTATCCCCTCAAGTTCCCCTGGGCAGCATTAAGGTTTTATTTCAACCCGGTGGGAAGGGATTTTCACTGGGATTCTGAAGAAGACAAAAGACCGAATTCTAATTCTTGCTTTATATAGGAAGTAGCAGAGTGAGAAGGTGAAGCAAAGTCATGTGTATATTGAGTGGAGGAGGCAGTGGTGGGAATAACTGGGATGTGTGTGTGGGGAGATCCAGGTACCCCATCCATTTCCTACCACTTATCTCTAGATTATTCCTTTTGGGAACACTTTCAGTCAAGCAGAACAATGTGAGGAAATTTGCACAGAATATTATCTCTTCGTTTTGCCAAATAATTGGTAAACTCCAGGGAACTGGTCCAGTTTCTACTCTGATCTGGATGTTTGATCAGAGGGAGGGAGAAAAAAAGCCCTCAGTGGCTCCATGTACTCAGCCATAAGTGAAGCCCCAAGCTCAAACACTGCCTGAGGCAGAGCCAGGTTCAGGGCTGCTCAGTGGCCAACTCAAGTTTGAAGGGCGTGGTTGGGGTGTTTTTGTTCAGCCAGGAATCATATGGATTCCTTAAAGGCCTGCATGAACCTCCAGAGAAAGCCTTGTCTCTGTGCATAGTCTGAAAGTGTAATTTTCTTTCCTTTTTAAAAAATTTGATATAGGGTGCATGTGCTCACACCATAGAGTCAGTGAGAGAGAGAAAGAAAGTGAGAGAGCATTTCCTTCTCCTCGATCCCCCTCCGGGATTTTGGGGATGCAAAAACATGTGCCTCCTGTGTGTTTTTCAAGCCTCTGGGTCTGGGACTGGATCCACACAGTCGGCCATGTGAGATCCAGTGGCCTTAACCACTATGCCACCTGCTGGCTCAAAAGTAATTTCCAAAATGTAATTCTTAAAACAAATCAAAAGAAGATTCATGCAAACATAAAAGGTACACATATCAAATACTTTATTCAATTAATTAATTATTCAGATAATGTAATGTGTTGAAACCTGTCTAAAGAACATTTGAGTAAGCAGAGATACATACACACATGTACCTACGTGTATGATCATATATTCTGAGTCAGGTAGGAGGGATACATACACACACACACACACACACACACACAATTTAATAGCTTGCTGGGTTAAAATGCAATAAGGTCTCTTATCACAATCTATCTGCTCTGCTAGACTGCCATTATTTGCATCTCAATTGGTCAAAATTCTATGAGTCAAACTTTGCCCCTATGGAATTGTGAAACAGCTCAGGAAATAAGAAGTCAAGTCCAAAGCACCAACGGAACACTCAATAATCTCTTTTGTCTATTTCCAGGGCTCAGATTGTTTTTCTGATAATTGATCCATTTGAATCCCTCCTTAGGGTGATTTAGCAGCAGCAGCAAGGTGCCTCATAACCAAAAGGTGATCCTGATCACCTGCTGTGGCTTTCCATTCCTTTCCTTAAGGAGGCTTTCCAACCTATACTGTAGGCAATGATCATAGTTAACATTGATTAAGCACCTAATCCATTCTGAAACCACATGGGTAACTATATTTAATCCTCAGAACAAATCAATTATTCTTATCTGTATTTTGCAGATGAAGAAAATAGAGGCTTAAAGAAATTAAGTTATTTCTCAAGATCAGACAGCTACCTAGGGAATGGTAGATACAAGATTTGATTTGAAGGCACACTGTCTGATTCTTTTTTTAAATTTTTTTTTATTTTTTAGGTTTTTGCAATAGGGTATGTGTGCTTACCAGAGACAGAGAAAAGGAAAGTGAGAAATCACCCACTGGGGAGGATGGCCATGTCACAATCTCTCTCCTCCAGACTCCCCTCAGGATTTTGGGCATGCATGTACACACACCCATTGTGATTTTCAAGCAACCAGTCTGAGACTCAAACCGTAGTCAGTCATATGGGAGTCCAGTGCCTTAACTATTGCAACCTACTGGCCTGCCACCTGACTCTTAAACTGCACGCAGTTGGGCTAGCCACTGCCTGTCATAATGAGATTAATTATACCGTGTCCCTGTCTAGATATGTTTAGGAAGCTGACCTTCCTACCAAAGCAATGCCTCGTAGTTTACCTGCAAAATTGGGATACTTATGCCTTCACATGGCTTACTATGAGGATAAATGAGAGTATGTGCAAGTATGCTCTGTATAAACTCTACGCCAGTGGGCAGGCCAGTGTGATTAAGGAGCATGAAAATCTCATTATCAGAGGGACCAGCAGTTAGCGTAATGGCTATGTCGCTGGACTCCCACGTAGTCGACCGCGGTTCGAGTCCCGGACCCGGCGGCTTAAACTCACGCCGGGCGCGTGTGCGTGCGTGCCCAAGATCCCGAGAGGAGAATGGAGGAGAAGGGATTGCGGCGTGGCCATCCCCCCTGGGGGGTGATTTCCTGCTTTCTATCTCTCTGTCTCTCTCTGTCTGTCTGGCGAGCGCACGCGCCCTATAGCAAAAACCTCTCCAAAAAAAAAGAAAAAAAAAAAATCTCATTATCAGAGTTAGCCTTTGGGCCATTGATAGCATGAACATTTTCTTGAGTTAGACGGACTTTGGGTTTTTCATAAGTCAGAGTCAATGATGATGAGCTGTGGCTGGCTACCAGCTGAGTTGGGACTAGAGTGGTGCAAATTTAAGGGAGCACCAAAAAGATCAGTCATCAAGATAAATAATATTTTAATGCAATATTTACTCTTTGGTTCTGCAATGTTGTAAAAAATAAAAATTAATACAAAAAATTCATGCCAAACACACTATCAAAAAATTAAACAGAGTCAGGATTAATATTGCTGAGTTTTCCTTTTGCCCTAGGCTTCAGTGTGACTCAGTATGGCCTAAGCTACTAGCCCATTCTTTGAGGGAATTTGCCAAAAGACAGAATTGTGGGGTATACTTCCACTCTTGTTTGCTGCTCTTAGATATAGATCCAGATCATAAGTACAAGTAGGACAATTAAAAAAATTTTAAAGTTAATTTATTTATTCTTATATATATATAAATATATATTTATATATAATATATACACTTATATATTTAAATATATATTTATATATAGAGAATGATATAAATAAATATATATTTATATAAAAATTTAAAGTTAATTTATTTATTCTTATATATATTTATATGTATATAAAATATATATAATATTTATATATCATTCTCTCTATCTTTATATAAATAATATTTTAAAAGTTTTTATGTATATAAATATCTATAATATTTATATATATCATTCTCTCTATATATAAATATGATATATATTTATATATATAAAATTTTAAAGTTAATTTATTTATTCTTATATGTATTTATATATAATATATACACTTATATATAAAATATATATATTTATTTATAGAGAATGATATATATATATTTATATATATAAAATTTTTAAAGTTAATTTATTTATTCTTATATATATAGAATGATATATATAAATATATATATAGTAAATATATATATATTTATATATATAAAAAATTTAAAGTTAATTTATTTATTATATATTATATATAAATATGTATCTGTATATATTTATATATAATATATATATACACTTATATATATATATTTATATATATATATATATATATATAGAGAGAGAGAGAGAGAGAGAGAGACAATGATACACCCCTAAAGGATTCCCAGGCTATGATGTAACCCCAGCCTCAGCCAGTTCAGATCACGGCATGCATATGTGCGCCTGGTGTGCAGGGAGGCTCTGGGACCTTCCCAAGAGAGTCCAGTTGCATTGCTGCTGCACCACTGTCTGGCCCTTAATTTTGGTTTTCATATTTTATTTTTCCATCAGAAAAAAAAAGAAGGATAAGAATGCAATCAGACAAGTAAATATCTCATTGCACAATGAATTTCACAGAGCAAATACATCTGAGTAAGCAGCACCCACATAAAGGAAAAGAATTTTATTAGCACCACTGGGAACTTTCCCCAGTCATAAGAAAACTAAAGGTGAAAAAAATTATGTAACTTGTCCAAGAGCATAAGGCTGACCAAGTTGGGACTAGAACCCACTGTGCATCATAACTTCAAAGCAATTTACATTAATAGAAGGGTAATGTTTGTATTGTGGAGATAATGTGCCTATGTGACCTAGGAGCACAAACTAGATTGATCCTAATTTTTGGTCCATGACACACTTCAATTGTTGGCTCATGTGCAAGACCCTCTTTTTTAAAAAAAACTTAGGATATTAAATTAGTTATTTAAAATAAGATCATAAGCATAGAAAATAGAATAGTAGCTCTCATCTTCCCACATAGTCCTCCAACACCTCGTCCCTCCCTCCCACACACCTGCCTTTCTTTTAAGTAACTTTTTTTTTTTTTTTTGAGAGGTTTTTGCTATAGGGCGCGTGCACTCGCCAGACAGACAGAGAGAGACAGAGAGACAGAAAGCAGGAAATCACCCTCCCAGGGGGGATGGCCACGCCGCAATCCCTTCTCCTCCATTCTCCTCTCGGGATCTTGGGCATGCACGCACACGCGCCCGGCGTGAGTTTAAGCCACCGGGTCCAGGACTCGAACCGCGGTCGACTACGTGGGAGTCCAGCGACATAGCCATTACGCTAACTGCTGGTCCCTTAAGTAACTTTTTGACCATAGCCTCAGAGAATGTTCTCTTGCTCCATTTGCTGAATTTCTGACATTAGGCAATCAGAGGCCTTGCTTTTGTGTAATATTAGATCATCTTTCAGAGGCCTGTCCTCCTCACGCCAACTTCCTGGACCCCCCTGTTCTGCTTTGCCCTCAGGTAGAGAAGGCCAAGGAACAAGCTGGCCCAGCCTGATAGGCAGTGCTCAGATGAGTCAGGTCTGCCTGGAGTGGAGCTGGCAGCTAATTAGCATGAGGGTAGGATTCCAGTATGGCTCTCCTGGGATGTGGGGGAGAATTTGTCAATAAGGTTTGAGGGTAGGGATGGGTGTGGGATCTTGGTGGTCAGAATCAGAAGATTCAAGTTATTTATTAATTTTTTTCCAGCTAAAATATGCAAAAGCAGACGTACCCAAAGGTGTGTGTCAGGGAGATGTTAGTAAGAAGAGGATGAGGCAGCCCTAGTGCTGTATTTAAAATGCGAATCTGGCTGCATCACTCCTTGGCTTAAAAACACATGCATTACGGCTGGATGAGCACATGCTCAGATGGACAATGGATTCATCCGTCTTACAATCCCGGACAAGTTACATACTTTTTTTCACTCTTAGTTTCCTTATCTGCAAAGTAGGACTCATCATACCACTTGCCTCATAGTGATGTCAAAAGAATAAAAAAAAAAAAAAAAAACCACGTGAAAGCCCTCAGATGTTGGCACGTACCAACCATGAGATAAATATCAGACTATTATTATTCATGTTGATAGGGTTGCTCTGTATACAAGATGAACTCTTAAACTCATAATATGGCAGAGAAAACCCTCTGGGATATGATTTCTGCCCATTTCTCCTGCCTCCTCTCTGCCCCCTCCCTGCCTCATTCTCTGTGATCGATTGAGATTGAGAAATGCTTCCATCACCTCCCAGCCTGTACACGACTTACAGGACATGGGTGGCCTTTCACTCATGTTGTTCCTTCTGCCCACAGGAGGAACTAGGTAGAGGCAGGCCAATTTCTTTATTGGCCTGGTGCACCTATCTGCCAGCTGCTTGTACTCTTGGCTACTAACACCCCACTGTTGCACTCTTTTCTAGGAAAATTACTTTTGACTAAGGAGCCTCCTGGTGAGGAAATGCCTGGGAGGTTACACCCTGCAGGCATTTCCCCAGAGTGGTCAGTAGTCACTGACGTAATGCTGTTGAGTTACAGAGGCCTGGTCTCCTTGCTTCAAGGAGGGATCCTAACTGTGGGGTTACTCACACTCCAGAGCCCCTTATAGGATCAGGCTGACCCTATACTTCAGTGGACCCACATCTTTGTTCTTCGTTCCATGTCCTTCATCATTCTTTAATCTCCTACAGGTCTCCTCTATGATCACACCCTCCATAAATCACTTGCATAAGAATCTTCATCTCAGGTGTTCCTTCTAGGGAATCTGACCTAAGTGACTTCCTTTCTTTCTTTCCTTCTTTTTTTTTTTTTTTTAATCTGCCAGAGGGTGCGGGCACTCACTAAAGAGAGACAGGGGGAGGGAAATGAGAAAGCACCTCCCATGGGAAATAGTCATGCTACACTCTCCTTTCCTCCATCTTTCCCTCCTTTTAGGATTTTGGGTATGCATGCGCATACACTCAGAGTGCTTTCAAACTGCCAGGTCTGAGACTCGAACCACTCAGTTGGCCATGTATGATCTAACTTCTTAACCACCAGGTAACGGTCTGGCCTGAGACTACATTTTTTTCAAGTTATCAGCTCTGGTGGTGTCTCCCCAAGGGAGTGGAGCCAAAGTGGTACCAAGTACTTTTCTCTGAACTCTCACATCTCAAACGTATCTGTCTCTTGTCACACACCTGCTATACTGAAATAACCTGTTAAAACACCTTTTTCCCACCACCAGATGATAAGAGGCGTCAAGATCATTACTCTTCTTTCTGCTTTCTATACCTTTGGCCCACAGGCTGGTGATTATAACACAATGGATATTTACAGAGAGATTCAAATAGAGACTTTATTTAGACTTGTGGACTACAAAAGTTTTTCTGGCAAGAGTAGCATTTAAAAGGTGAACTTTGCCAAGACAACAGGCACCATCTGGATCAGCCCTCACAGTTCTTATCCCTGGCTGGTGCTAGGTATTTATTACAGAAATAGATTGGCAAAAGTATTTGGCAAATGGGGAAATGGACTTTGGGTTTGTTTGTTCTTCCTTCTGTATTTGTTAAGATCAGAGACAGCTGCACATGAAAGAAAAGAGTGGTTGAAACACAACATATTTTTCCCTTTGCATGAGAAATTCAGAAGCACTTAGTCTAAGGACTAGCATGGTGGTTTCATGTCAGCAAAAGCACCCTTCATCTTTTCTACTCTCCCATCAAGAGTCTGTAGCTTTTATGTTCAAGGTCACTCTATGGCCCAGGATGGCTGTTGGGACTCTGACTACCGCATAGGTATGTCTTAGTCTTTTTTTTTTTTTTTTTTGTGGAGAAGTTTTTGCTATAGGGCACGTGCACTCACCAGAAAGACAGAGACAGAGAGAGAGAAAGCGAGAAATCACCCTCTAGGGGGATGGCCACACCGCAATCTCTTCTCCTCCATTCTCTTCTCAGAATCTTGGGCATGCATGCACATGCACCCGGCGTGAGTTTAAGCCACTGGGTCCAGGATTTGAACTGCGGTCAACTACATGGGAGTCCAGTGACATAGCCATTATGCCAACTGTTGGTCCTAGGTCTTAGTCTTATAGGAGATAGACACACTAACCATTGGGAATCTCTCTCTTGTTGCCTCCAATGGGAGACTGAATCTTTGGAAGGCAACTGGAAGTTTCTTTCCTACCTTCCATCCCAGCTTTTCTGGGAGAGTCCTATTTCTACCTTCTGCCCAGGATCTTTGCAAACAATCTAAATATTACAGATGTTGCCATTCAAGCTGCACCTTGTGGACTGCCTCTCATGATAAAAGTCCATTGCCTAGGAGCAGCCCTGTTGCAGCGGTTAAGTGCTGTGCATAGGGAGCTTGATCTCATGTGGCCAACTGTGGTTTGAATCCCAGCCCTGGTGGCTTGAAAAACACTCCAGGCATGAGGGACCAAAATCCTGATGGAATGATGAAATGGAGGAAATAGGATTGTGGCATGAACGTGCTTTATTGGGGAAGGGGTACTTTCTTTCTCCTACCCCTGTCTCTGTCTCTCTCTGGTGACAACACGTGTCCTCTGGGCAATTAAAAAAATCCTTTGCTTAAGCATGGGTCTGTATTTTTGGTCTTCATTCCAAACAGCTTCTGAAACGTGAACCTCTTTAAACAGATTACATAGACAAAAAGGTGTTTGACAAATTTATAAAGGACCAAGGAGTTAAACTAGGCACCGCTTAGCAGTGAGTGACCTGATGGCCATGGACAGATTTCATTCCTTAGGTATTTTATTCTTTAACAGCTGAGCCAATAATATACTTGGGAGATGGGGAGAAACAGCTGCTGTCATTCTCGGGAAGTTCCTGGGAAGAGAAAGGACCACGAGGAGGAATGACAGAGCTTTTTGGGAGGGTGGACACAAAGAATGAAGTCCCAGAACAAGTGATAGATGCTGTGGAACTAAGAAATGGCATTTGGCTCTATTGATTATTGTGTAAATTTGCAGGCACCATGAAAAGTCTTTGCCTTATGTCCTCCATGATCTGGTTCTCACACGCGTTTCTGGTCTTATGTCCTCCTCCTTTCATGGACTTGACTCCACAGCCTTCATGATTTACTGTCCCTCAGCATGCACATCACTTTACCAGGCAGCCTACTGGCTCCATTTCCATGAGTACGGATGCCAAAATGAAGCGTCAGGGCATGGCAGCTTGAGGTCGGATAGTGTGTGGCTGCTGTTGAAAAGCAGACAGGCCTCCCCACCCTTGGCTAACTGTGGTCTGAGACCTTGGTCTACCTGAACCTACCTTTAGGGTCCTCAGAGATCAGCTGGAGCCCGAGCCATTTCCACATTTTGAAATATTTGGTTATTAAAAAGAAATAAATGCTAACACATTGGTAGAATGAAATGTTTATAAAAGTTTACAGTGAATGGTGGTGGCTCTCTGCAGCTCTGTATACAAACGTGGAGGTAATGTCAAAAATCTAAACTTGAGGCCTTTTATGACAATGATATTTGGGCCAAAGGAGCCTTCTATACCCTGAGAGAAGCTCTGTTTTGCTTCTTTTGACTTGGAATCCATGACTTGGTCCTTCTGAGTGACTCATTGTACTCATCATGCTATTGACTATAAATAAAACCTTCTCATGTAGTACCTCTGACCAGGCATTTCCTCCTGCGGCCAATCAAGACTTCCAATTCAGGCATCCTCACAGCCCCCACAGATCCTCATCTTCTGAATTATGGAGTAACATTTCTGGAGTGATTTCTATGTGCCAGGCATTATGCCAAAAGCTAGACATTCATTACCTCTGTTAATCCTTTCAACTGTCCCTAAGAGGTAGATATTATTGGTCCTAATTCACAGATGAGAAAAACTGAGGCTCAGAAACATAAATGACATTCAAGAATTTTGCATAGTTGGCCAGTGGTAGAGACTAGAATGAACCCAACGATCCTGACTCAGGGCCTTATATGCTATTTAGCACCTCACCTTACCACCTCACTTCTGAGGAAATCACTCTTAGGAGCCACTTCTTCCAATAACTAGCTCAAATGCCATCTCCTCCATGGGACTTTTTTTTCTTTTGACTACTTCAACTAGAAGCTTGTTCCTCCTTTGACTCATTATAATAGCATTTTCTCTTAATCTCTCTTCTAACTCCTACCACATTCTTTCATTTCCTATAGTTATTTGTATATATTTCTGAAAATAGGGCCGTTGTTTAATAGAATTTCTTTCCTTGGAAAGCACAATGCCTTGATTATAGAAAGGGCTCAATGCATTTCTGTTGAATGAAGGGAATTTGCTTGTTGCCCTTGGGGGCCAAGCCTTCAGCTGCTCTGTGTGCGCCATGCTCAGTGTGGTATAGAGAGAAAGTCGCGGTCAACAGACCCTGCTGACTGGTTGAATAGAGAGCTGAGATGCCTCCTGAGGATGGTTTTCTAGGTTTTACTGTCTTTGACATCTAAAAGACCTTGTTTTTTTTTTTTTTTTTTTTTTTTTTTTTTTTTCGTATTAAGTTTCTAAATACAGAAGCTAAGAATTTTTCCATTCATAAGGTAGGAAATACCTTCTGGAAAGAAAACAAAATCCTGCCAAAACCCTAAGAAATTTCTCAGCAAAGGTCCCTTTAGAACACTCAGGGGTCTGTCCAAGCCCTAATGCCCTAGGTTGAAACTCTAGCTACGTAAAGAGGTCTTTCTATAAAATCTCACCATGTCCAATTCTCCTGGTGTATGTGTATGTCTTTTTCTTTTTTCTAAATAAGGGAAACTATTGTATCTCTGGTGAAAAAATAGCAAATTAAAATAGCTTCCTAACAGGCTCCCCTGAGAGGGGGTGATTTCAATAGAAAAGGGTTCCAGGGGATGTGACTGAGTTAAGATGGAGACACAGATGCCACCTGACTGACAGAACTCTTGCTCAGTTTTACCCTTTCCTCACCCAATGCCATCCATTATTCCCTTGCTGGCTTCCGTTTTCAGAAGACCCCACACAAGGTGCTTACTCTTTCCTCTCAGTCAGGATCTTTCTGATCCCTTCCCTTTCTGTTGAAATGTGTACATCCTGTCCCAGCTTCTTCAGGGCCTGCTCGTGGAGTCCAGTTAATCTGCTAATGTGATAATGGGAATGCAGGCATTTCTCTTTACTCTGGATAGCATATTTGAATTTGAATTGTACCCAGACACAGACAAGCTAGGAGGCTGTAGGAGCAGGGCCAAAGCTATCAGATAGCATCAAAGTCACTGCAGTTCAGCCTTCTTGTTATTGTTTTCGTTTTACAAAAGCAAAGACCAAGCCAACCAACAAATAAAACAGAAGCTGCTTTGCAAATCCAGGTCCCACTTAGGATTCATTGTGGCTCTGAAGTGGTTTTTTTTTTTTTTTTTTTTTTTTTTTCTCCCTAGTAGACTGTTATTGGCTTTCTCCAGCTTGTATATTACACCATGATATTTGGATGATCAGCATAAGCAAGAAAAATATGTTAAAAGTATTGCTCCCTTCAACAATACAGATCAGATGTTATTTCTTTCTCTCTTCTTCTTGGCAGTAAGACCCTTCCTCACGGACAGCATTATGACAGAGTGAGATGACAAGGATCACAATTTCCTGAATCCTCTTCTAGCCTTACCACCCCCATTTTGCTTAGGATTCTAGTTCTGTCTGTGAGAGGGGCAAGTGTGGCGATCCAAGTTATTTCAAGCCAGGGCTTTGGCCTTGTTCTTGAGCTTCCTTTTGACTGGATAGCTGAGATGTATGCCTGGAAGCTTCCATTTATTATTTCCTGGAGCCACCCATGTCCTATCTTTCCCTTCTTCCTTCTCTTTATCTTCTGGACAGATGGTGCCCCTGGCTAAGAGGGTTATCTCATTTCCTCAGTTACTAGGGAGCAAAGAGAAGAGCCCATCCCATGGAAGAGAATGTTACCTTTTTCAGCCTCCTCCCAGACACGGCACTCCTACTTTAGCAGCCCTGATGCTGGCCCTCGTATGCTTGGTCTGCACAATGATTCATTCTCCCTTGCCCTTTCTCTTCTTGAGAGATTTTTCACTACAGGGTCTGTGTGCTCACTGGAGAGACAGAGACACAGAGAGAGAAAGTGGGAAATCACCCTCCAGAGGGTTAGTCATACTACAATCCCTTCTCTTCTATTCTTCTCTCTATATTTTAGGCATACACACACATACACCTGCATGAGTTTCAAGCCACCAAATCTGGGACTTGAACTGTGGTTGGCTATGTGGTAGTCCAGCACCTTAACCACTATGCCACCTGCTTACCCCTACTTCTCCCCTTTAATAGGGAGGCTTGGTCTTGATTTCTTAGAGATTGATAAAAACAAATCTCTTTTCCAGGACTGTGGCAGACATTACTAATCAATTGTGAGTTTCCAGTGAGCTCAGGGGAGGGCTCCCCCAGTTGGCATGGTCAATTTGTTGGGATTTGCATTGGAGAGCACACATCTCTGCCATTCCTTTCTTAGTGATGTTTGTCATCTGTGCAGGAATATGGAGGATTAGGAACAACTCTTCAGCTCCCTGCAGCTAACAAGGCATGGAAATTGTGGAGGGAGGGGGAAAAAGCTATTTTCTTAGCTTTCATGTGGATTTAGCTATTAGGTTCAAAGCTATACCTGGTTCACCTTATCTGAACATGGATATAACATCCCCATTCATTTTCTCTGCTGAATAGAAAACAAAAATGCAAGAAACCAATTACTCTCCCCCCCCTTTTAAGGTTTTAGACACAGAGCAAATGTGCTTGCAGAGAGAGATAGTGAGAGGGAAAATGAGAAACCACCACCCCCCCATTTCCTGGAGGGATAACCACCCTGTAATCCTTTGTCCTTCATTTTCCTCCTGGGATTTTGGCATACACACACACACACATGCCTGGTGTGATTTTTAAGCTGCCAGGTCTGGGTCTCAAACTGTAGTTGTCATGTGGGAGTCCAGCAACTTAACCACGATGCCACCTGCTGGCCCCCAAACCAGCTACTCTTAAGATAGTAATAGACGTGTTCCCTGACGAGGAATAAGCAATGCATTCTGGTGACGGTGGCTGGTGGCCCAGGCAACCAGAGGGTATCAGTAGAGCAGAAAGTGTGGCAGGAGCTGGGGACAGGCAGGCTGAGTGGAGGTATCTGGTTCCTTGGCAGCACTGGAGACCCAGGGTGATCCTGCAGAAACACATATTCTCCTTGTCTGCTGCTGGTATTTTGACGCTGCTGGAATGTCCTGGCAGGACTGTCTGTCCAAATCCATTTAAAATTGATTTTTGTGTCTTCGATGGGAATTTTGGCAGGAGCCCCATAGACCCCCGATTCAGTTAGACATTCTCCTCTCCCTTCTTCAGCTTATGAGCTGCCTCTCTGTGGGAGTCTGGGACTTTGTGCATCCTTTTGAGCCAGTTCAAATGATCCAAAGCTGTAGGGAAGATCGGGTGTGGGTCCACACTACGAGCCTAAAGTGCTCAGATGCATTTATTTAATGCAGCAAATTCTCAGCAGGGTTGACACAGCCCAATGCTGAAAATTCAGGTTCTTAGCCAGGATCTCCCCACTTTTGCTAGAGAGCCAGGAAATGGGTAGCGATGTCTAGACCAGAGCAAGGGTGAAGAAGAAAGGAGTCAGGAAATAAAAGCAGAGCCTGAATAGGACACATCCTCCTAGCATATGTTCAAAGCCCAGCTCTGTTGCTCAAAGGGCCTTTCAGAGACCTCTGTCTGTGAGGCTGCTCCTTCAGTCAGCAACAGTGCAGTGGCATATGGGTGTGTATGCTCCAGGTCCTCTCAGGTGCTGAGAGGTGGGGTGAGACTACCAAATTCCATCTGCCAGGACTTTACAATCAGGAAGAGATGATGTGTACAAATTTAGTCATCAGTAAAAGGTGGACAGGAAAGTGGACATCTGCCACATGCTAGGAGGAGTTCAGATGAAGTCGAAATGCAATCCTCTCAGGACCAGCAGTTAGCGTAATGGCTATGTCGCTGGACTCCCATGTAGTCGACTGTGGATTGCGTCCTGGACCCGGTGGCTTAAAACTCACGCCAGGCACATGTGTGTGCGTGCCCAAGATCCTGAGAGGAGAATGGAGGAGAAGGAATTGCAGCGTGACCATCCCCCCTGGGGAGTGTTTCTCGCTTTCTGTCTCTCTGTCTCTCTCTGTCTGGCGAGCACATGCACCCTATAGCAAAAACCTCTTCAAAAAAAGAAAAGAAAAAAAATGGAATCCTCCCTATGGGTCCTAAGAATTAGATCTTGAATAGTTTAGTATGTGTGTGCATGCTCACATGCATGCACACACATGTCTCTGTGTTTGCATATGTGTATCTCTGTTCATGTATGTGTGCATGTCTCTGTTTGCATATGCGTGTGTATGCATGTATGTTTATGCCTCTGTGTGCATGTGTATATGTGTGTGTTTCTGTGTGTACGTGAGAGTGCATGTGTATATGTGTGTGTATATGTGTGTGATTAAGAGTTCTCATCCTTTGGACCAATGGCTCTTATTCCCAATCTTGGTTTCTTGGCTGTACATTAGAGTCAGCTAATGAGCTTTAAGAAATATTGATGTCTAGGACCAGCAGTTAGCGTAATGGCTATGTCGCTGGACTCCCATGTAGTCGACTGTGGCTAGAGTCCCGGACCCAGTGGCTTGAACTCACGCCGGGCGCGTGTGTGTGTGTGCCTAAGATCCTGAGAGGAGAATGGAGGAGAAGGGATTGTGGCGTGGCCATCCCCCCTGGGGGGGTGATTTCTCGCTTTCTGTCTCTCTGTCTCTCTCTGTCTGTCTGGTGAGCACATGCGCCCTATAGCAAAAACCTCTTCAAAAAATAAAAAAAAGAAAGAAAAAAAGAAATATTGATGTCAGGCTCAGCTATGGTGATGCACAAGTAGCACCACTGTTTAGGTGGCTAGAAGTCACATGAGAAACATGAGTTTGGTTCCTGGCCCAATGTTAACATGCCAGTTTAATCGTGTGCTTGTAATTCTAGCTAATTGGGAGGCTGAGGTAGGGGGATTGGATCATGGTGAGATGCTGTCAAAAATACCTCTTTGCTTTTCTTTTTCCCTTTTTTCTTTCTCTATTTATTTCCCTTTCTCATAAAGGGAAAAATTACTGATGCCAGGCTCTTTAGCAGAATCCAGAGATTCTGATGTGATCGAGTTGAAGTCCTGGGAGAGAATCTCTAAGGATTGGGCAAAGTCAAACTATATAATAATTGGCTGGACTCTGGTGCTTGTCCGCTTTGATTAATGAGTTGGAAAAAGGGTGGTTATGGTAGGTTAGAGGACAGTTTCTGTGAGACAAATGAGAGATACATTCTTTGTGTTTATTTTATTATTTTTATTTCACATTTAATCATTGTGTATTATTATAGCATACAAAATGAAATTTCCCAGCACGAATATGCTGTATATTAGTCCAGTCAAAGATATTACCATATCCATTATCAACATTTAATTTTCCATTTTTGTCCCTTAAATGTTTTGCTTCTTTCTTTTCCCCCTTGATTCTCTTTCTCTAACACCTCCCTATTTCCCACTCTCCTCTCTCACTGTCTCTAGTATCCACAGTTGCTCACCATGCTTGTGTATCTTCCAATCTTTCAGTTTCTGACATAGAGTGCAGATGTTCAGTATATACTGAGTGGGGATATACAATGCCTTTCTTTCATAGTCTGGCTTGCTTCACTTAGCAGTAAATCCTCTATATTTATCCACTTTCTGTCAAATGCCTGGGTCTCATTCATCCACTTTCTATCAAATGCCTGGGTCTCATTATTTTTCTTATAGTTGAGTAGTATTCTGTAGTGTATATATGCCACACTTTCTCAATCCATTCATCTGTTCATAGACATTTGGGTTGGTTCCATGTCTTAGCAATTGTGAATAATGCTGCAATAAATATGGATGTGTTTTTTGCACTGAGTGTATTCCTATCCTTTGGGTAGATACCCAGGAGTGGAATTGCTGGATCATATGGTAGTTCTATTTGTAGGTCTTTGAGGAACCTCCATATTGCTCTTTTCAGTGGCTATACTAATTTACATTCATACTCACAGTGTAGGAGAGTTCCCTATTCATCATAGCCTCACTAGCACTTACCATTTTTTTATTTTTTTAATCTTAGTTATTCCCTACTGGGGTTAGGTAGTAACTCATTGGTTTTGATTTGCATCTACCTTGTGATAAGAGGTGTTAAAACATTTTTTTCATATGCTTGTTGGTTGGTTGTATGTCTTCCTTAGAGGTTGTCTGTTCAGCTCATTAGCCCATCTTTTAATTTTTTTTTTTTTAGGTTAGTTGCTTGAGTTTCCTGTATATTCTGGTTATAGGTCCCTTATCTGAGGCATATTTTGCAAACACATTCTCTCATTCTGAGAGTTGCCAATTCACTCTAATTATTGTTTCTTTTGCTGTGCAGGAGATATATATTCTTTACTTTCTCTGGGTTAAAGGTGGAAAAAGAGTAGTCTCTTTTTTGGGCTTGCATGAAGAATGGCAAGATTTTTCAGTACAAACTTCTCCTTCCATTTCTTTAATACTAACATACACTCTTTTCTTTTTTTCCTATAGGGTTTGTGTGCTCACCAGAGAGACAGAGTGAGAAATCACCCTCCAGGGAGGCTGGTCACATGCAATCCCTTCTCCTCTATTATCCTCTTGGGATCTTGGGCATGTATGCACACATGCCTTGCATGAGTTTTAAGCTGCTGGTTCCAGGTCTTGAACCTCAGTCAACTATGTGGGAGTCTAGGGACGTAACCGTTACACCACCAACTGGTCCCTTCAACATACTTTCTTGAGAGGAACTACGTCAATTGCTCCCTCCCACCTTCCCTCTGTTAATCCCCCTCTTTTCTCCTTCCATCTTTCACCTTTATCCACAAAAATTTATTGAGCATGTGCCATGTTCCAGGTACAGTTCTGAGACTCTGGTAATGAGCAAGGCAGATTAGTTCTTGGTTTCAAGAAGCTGACATTTTAACTGCTTATCACAAAGCAGACATAGATAGTGCTGGAAATGTGTGTGTGTGACCTGTAGATAGGACTTTTCTTGAAGAGTCCGCAGTTGGTGCCTTAGTGCTCTATTAATATGTTGTGGCAAATGATGGTTCCAATATTACAATGCATTTACATTAAGACATTATGTTCTGTTGATCATAGACAAAAAAACTCAGCACTCTTATACACTAAGTTATTAAGTATTGAATAGATAGAAGAGTTTTAATAATAAATGGATATGGTCTAAAGAGTAATAATAAACCAAATATCCACATACCAGCTACTCAGCTTAAGAAATGAATAATTTCACTTAGTTTTGAAGCCCTGCCAGAGATGGATAGCATATTGAATTTTTTGTGTAACATTCCCTGAACAATATTCAGTTTGTGCCTGAGTTTGAACTTCATGCAGGTGTTAATCTATATTATTCAATAACTTGCTTTTTTTTCTCAACATCATGTCTAAGAGCCTGCCATTTTGTGCTGACCTTGCACCTTTAAACCGGTGAACTAAATATGCCTCTATTATTTATTTATTTATTTATTTATTTAAATTTGCTATAAGGTACATATGCTTGCTGTAAAGAGATGGAGAGAAAGAGAGAGAGAAAGGGAAAGTAAGAACATGACCCTAGAGGGGATGACCATGCCACAATTTCTTTCCCTCCATTCTCCCCTCGGGATTTTGGGTACATACGTAAAAATGTGCTTGGCGTGTTTTTCAAGTTGCTGGGTCTGGGACTCAAACTGCACAGTCAACCATGTGGGATCCTGCTGTCTTAACCTCCAAGCTACAGGCTGGCCTAGCCTCTATTCTTTATAAGTTCCCCAGACTCAGCTATTTCTATTATTGAGTTAGGAGTTAGATCTCACTTATAGGTAGATAGGGGAGGAGCTCCCCATAATGGAGTTATTGTGATTTTCTTTTTCATGTTCTGATAAATGTTCACTAAGTCTCAGAAGAATTTATGACTCCTTCTTGCTGGGCTACAATCAGACAGAAAACCGTTACTGTCTGGAGCATAAAATTTAGGAAGTCTCCATCATTAACTAAAACAAAGGGCCTTATGGCCCCTTCCAGGAAGTTAGACTCCCAGGGGTCTTACGTTCCTGGACCTGGGCTGATAACCTATTTCAAAGAGAAATAAGTTTTTCTTCCTTGTCAGGATCCTATTTAATTAGGCCATTTTAGCCTCCTGTGGCAACATACTCTGGTTCCCTTCCTTTACTGTATTGGAAGCTTTTCCTGTTTCAGTAAAGCTCTGCTTGCTATCTTCTCCATTTGTCCACATTTCTAATTCCTTATGAATATTGGACAAGAACCAGCACAGGTATCAGGCCTGATTACCCCAACACCCCTGCATCTTTATTAGCAATATAAGGAACCAAAAGCACAACCCAAATGTGCATTAACAGGTCAATAGATGTTCAAATTGTGGTATATCCATATAATAGAATATTAATCAGCAACAAAAAGGAATAGACTATTAATACACATAACACGAATGAATCTTATAATAATTTTGATGATAAAGAAGCCAAAATAAAAACTTATAATTGTTTCCCAAAATGATTAAATCAATTTCTACTCCTTCCTACATGTGGAACTTCCTTTGTAGTGTATCTTTCCAAGATGTGTATTGTCAGGTTATTCATTTTTGGAATCTAGTAGTATATAATGGCATCTCGCATTTCTCTGATTACTAATATGGTTGAATATTTTCTTATGCTTCTTATGTTTAACGAGCATTTGTGCTTTCTTCTTCTATGTAATTTTTATTTACCACTTTGGCCATTTGTCTGTTGGGTTCTTTGCCTTGTTCTTATTGATTTATAATTTTTCAGAGTCTCTGAAAACCATTTTTTTTTTGTAGTTTTATAAATTGGAGAGGGAGGAAGCACATCAGCTGTTCCATCATCCTGGCTAAGTCCAGCAATCCATTATCCCCACCAAGGTACTTGGAGAGAGCCATTTTAGATGTGCCGTCTAATAGAGCCCTGAGACTGCAGCCCCATCGGGCATTAAAATAAGAGCCCTCCAACTTGTCGTGTCACTTGTTCATCAGCAAGTATGCATTCTCAACACTATAAAATGTGGTGAGACAACTATGATGAAATGGGAAATTAATTATAGAGGAGTTAGAAGAGTTGATTTTTTTTTTTTTTTTGCTAGATTTTTGCTATAGGGCAAGTTTGCTTGCTAGAGAGACAGAGAGGGACAGAGAGACAGAAAGTGAAAAATCACTCCCCATGGGGGATGGCCACACCATAATTCCTTCTTCTCTACTCTCTTCTTGGGATCCTGGGCATGCATGCACATGTACCCAGCATGAATTTCAAGCCACCAGGTCCAGGACTCGAACTGCAGTCAACTGTGGGAGTCCAGCAATGTAACTATTATGCCATCTGGTGGTACCTGGAAGAGTTGAATTCTTATTTCTTATTTCAACCATCTCACTAGCTAGAGTACATTGGGTAAATCTGTTGCCCAGGTTCAATCAGTTTCAATTTCCCTAATTGTAATAGTAAAATATTTTCCGAGAGCATGTTGTAAGGCTACTTACATATGTTGGACACTTTATACAGTTTGCTTTTTTTTTTTGTCTCAATCCTTTTTATTTTTATGAGATAGATGCTATTATTACAGGATGCAGAGAGGGCAAAAAAATATGTCCAAGGCCACGTGGATGGCTAGTAGCAGGAATTAATACCCAGGCTGCATGATTTCAGGGTCTCAGTTCTTACCAAGACACTGGAATAGTAGTATTTCCTCACTAGATTTTTCTGAAGATCTCATTGCCATGTGAAAGCAGAAGGTAGCTAGATCAGTGCCTGACACACAGGAGCTTATCAATCATGGTTAGATGATTTTTCAACAAAGAAGCTTTCTGACTTTAGGCTAACCTTTTCCTCAACCATGATGTGATCCTCCTACACTCTACATACTACAAACTTAAGTGCATTAAGTGTTTAATACATGTAAACACATATTTAAGTGTTTCATAATGTTTCCTGTCACACTTAGCAGAATGTATAATAGATAAATATGAGAGGACTTCAAGAAGTTCAAAATGAAATTTATGAACGATTTTATTTTAGTGCAAATATTTTGAAATCCACACATACATTTTTCATAACATGCGTTTCCCAAGAACTCTTTGACGGCCCTTCATAGTTCCACAGTATTATAATAAGATGTACATCTGTGTACCCTATAAACTGAGCTTGCATCCTGGTATCACCATAAAGTTGGACATTCTACAACTGTTCATAGAAAGAAGAAAAATTCAATGTCAGGAAAATACAGTTCAGTTCTATTATTTCTATAAGATGGTACAGATCTTCTCATGGAAAAATTAATAATAGTATGATTAAGCAAAATATCACTCTATATTTTCATAGGAAGATCTTCAAGCAAGCTCTTAGTATTCATATTTCCAGTCTTCATTATTTTTAGTCTTCATTTTGCTCTCCTTCTCTATGACATTTGAAACCACTGGGCATTCCTTCTGCCCACTCAGATTCCAGATATTACCCTCTTCTATTCTCTTGTCTGATATCAGTCTTCCCAGTTTGGCTGATTGTTTCATTTCTACCCAACCCTTAAATGTTCCAGCTGTTACCGTTGAGGCAAAGCATCACTCGTTCATTCAGTCAACAAAGAAATTTATTGAGCACCTAATGTATTATGTGCCAGACGCTGTTCTAGGTGCTGAGGATACAGCTGTGAACAGATCAGACAAAGATACCTCCTCATGGTACTTTCATTTCAAAGCTGAGATAAGATGGATAAACAAAACCAGCCTCTAAAATCTGTAGTGAACTAAGTGACAAAGGCAGGCAAGGGAAAGTGGGGTGAGAGTTGGGAGTGACTTTGATTCAAAATAAAATGGTCAGGGAAGTTCTCACTGAGAAAATATGTATATGAAGAGTTGGAATCAGAACAGACCTCCAAAGAGGTGTCTTCCAAAAGTATTTGAAGATGGAGGGAGGTAAATGTGGAGTGATGAGTAGGAGGAGGCTAAGGGGCTCTTGAGAAGGGAGGCCTCCTGGGCCTCTACCACCACTGTGAGGACACTGGCTTTTAGCCCTTGTAGGGTTTTACGCAGAGGAGTTACATTTGACTGATGTTTTAAAAGATCACTTTGGGTTCTGGTGAAGAACAGACCAAGGATATGTGGAGAACAATATGGAGGTTCCTCAAAGATCTACAAATAGAACTACCATTTGATCCAGCAATCCCACTTCTGGGTATTTACCTGAAAGACAGGAGAACACTCAGTCAGAAAAGTGCTTGCACATCAATGTTTATTGCAGCATTATTCACAATTGCCAAGACATGGAACCAACCTAAATGTCCACAAACTGATCAATGGATTGGAAAAGTGTGTTATATATACTCTATGGAATACTACTCAGCCATAAAAAATAACAAGACCCTGGCATTTGATAGAAAGTGGTCAGATATGGAGGATCTACTGCTGAGTGAAGTAAGCCAGGCTATGAAAGAAAGATATTGTATGTATCCACTCAATATATACTGACTATCCGCACTCTATGGTAGTAAGCGAAAAATTGGAGGACATAAAAGCAGTGAAGGCACTTAACAAGAATAGGACAGTGTGGAATGGTGGGGTGTGAAGAGAAGAGGATAGAGAAAGATAGCAAGACAACAAATAGAGAGGCAGGACGTTAGTGGGAAACAGATATGGCTTATTGCCTTTTGATAATGACATGTATAGTATTCTCAACTGGATTGGTCTGAGAAGTATTTCATGATGGGTAAAGTCTTTTTTACAAGCAAAATGAGAAATAGTGATCGACTGTTTTAAAAATAATTAGAATAATAATAATAATGATTGGGAAAAACATAGAAAAGATATTGAATGATGAAGCGGGGAGATTAATGTCTCTGTATTGACTGACATGCATGGCCTTCCCTTTTGAAAAAGCATTGTAATACACTGTAAAGTTAAATGTAATCCAATGTAATATAAAGAAGATTATGATGATAATAAAAATTAAAAAAACAAACAAACAAACAAAAAACAGATCAAGGGTAGAAACAGAAGAAGTAGAAAAACCCATTTGAAGGCTATTGTAATCTAGGTGCCAGATCATGCTGAACTGGTCTAGGGTGGCTTTCACAGGGCCATGATAGATGAATTGGCTGTTGGTTCATTCCCTGAGTCATAGTCCTAGTTCGGCCACCTGTTGTATAAAAGATCTGCCCTAATCTTTTCAGGAGTAGAGATAAGAGTACACACAGAGATCTCCAAACATTCAAAAAATTTCAACCAAACTAACAAACTTTTCAATAAATAAGAGCATCCCCCCCTGCTTTGAAAAAATATATCTTTATGATGAAAAAATTAAAGAAAAAAAATTATTAGGATAGGGTCAGTCAGGTAGTAACTTGGAGGTTAAAGTGGCTGGATCCCACATGGCCACCTTTGTGGTTTAAGTTCCAAATTTGGCAGCTTGATAAACACTCTGGGTATGTTTGCATGCTTGCCCCAAATTCCAAAAGAATGGAGGAAAAGGGATTGTGGCGTGGTCATCCCTTGAGGGGTGCTTCCCTACTGCCCCCACTGTGTGGACAAGCACACAGGCCCAATAGCAAATTAAAAAATGTATTATTAGATTTTGACCATGTTTTGCTGTTAACCATTGAATGGACCAGAAATCCCACAGTCAAGACTTTCTGCCTCCCCTTGAGCTGTGAGCCTGCCTGGGAGCACGTATACTCTTCCCATGTAAACGGACACTGCCAAGACATTTCTTCCCCTCTCTGTGATTTGTAGGCACCTCTCTGTTTCAAAATCATGTTTTTGGCCCAGGACCTGGTTGTCCCCTGCCATCTGAATCAGAAGGGAACAAAGGTTACTTTTCCAGGTTTCTGGAATGGCAAAACTTTTTCTGGACTTTGTGCCATGGGACCTAACTCTGCCAGCTCTCAGGCTGCAATACCACATGTAATAATAAACAGTTGCTAGTGGGGGCTGTCCCAACATCCACAAAAAGGAAGAAGAAATGCAATGCTTACAAGTGTGATCTTCCTATTGTAGAGAAGCATTTCTAGTTCATTGGGTAAGTTCTATTTTTCAAAAATGACTTTATTTTATTAAGACATATATAATTTACATACCACAAACTAAATATGTTTAAAATGTACATTTCAGTAATTTTTTGCATATTCACAGAGTTGTGCATCTATCACCACTATCTAATTTAGAACATTTTTATTACTCCCCCAAAGAAATCCTATAGCCATTAGCAATCACTCTCCAAACCCCTTCCCTCCTCCTGTACCCCTAGGCAACCACTGGCCTATTTTTTGTCTGTATAGCTTTGCCTATTGTAGGTATTTCATATAAATGGGATCATATAGCAAGTAGTCTTTGGTGACTGGCTTCTTTCAATTAGCATGTTTTCAAGATTCATCCATGTATAGCATGAATCAGTACTTCTCTACTTTGTATGGGCTGAATAATATTCCATTGTATAAATAGATCATATTTTATTTACCTACTCATTAAATTAGGGACATTTGTGTTGTTTCTACTTCGGAGTTGTAATTAATAATGCTACTCTAAATATTTGTGAACTTTTAAAAAAATTATTTATTTTGAGAGAGAGAGAGAGAGAGAGAGAGAGAGAGAGAGAGAGAGTAAAGGAGTTACCTTTGACAGGATCTTCATACCAAGATCTTTCCTCCATCTCTACAGTCAGACAGGATTATGAGGCACCTGTGAACATGACCAGTGTGTTCAGGCATACCCTGGGCTGCAATCCTAGAGCCTCCCTACATAGCTTCCAGCATCATGCAACACTGTCCCTATTGTTTGTACCACTGTGGCTGTCTGTGAACAAGTTTTGAGTGAACACATGGTTTCATTTCTCTTGGGAATATACCTAGGAGTGAAATTGCTAGGTCACTTTGAGGAACTGCCCAATTATTTCCCACAGCAGCTGCACCATTTTATATTCCCACCAGCAACCTAGAAAGGTTCAAATTTCTCTGAATTCTTACCCACACTTCCTATCATCTGTCTTTTTGACTATAGCTATCTTGGTAGTTGTAAAGTGGTGTCCTGTGATTTCAATTGGCATTTCCCTAATAAGTAAGGATGTTGAGTATCCTTTTATGTGCTTATTGGCATTTCGTATATCTTCTTTGGAGAAATGTCATTTTGTATCCATTGCCCATTTTTAAATTGGATTCTTTTTTCTTGTTGAGTTTTAAGAGTGCTTTATATAGTCCAGATACTAGTCCCTGATGATTTGCAAACGTTTTTTCCCCTTCTGTGAGTTGTCTTTTCACTTTCTTAATCCAACTTTACTGTTGACCTTTCAAGGTTTTGGAACACTGTCTAGCCCTTATACTTCTGACCCTTATCAAATTGTAGAACATTAGAGAAAAGAGCAAACGTTTATTAAGTACCCTTCATGAGTTACCTGTTTGAATCCCCACAACAGGCTAATGGTCTATATGATTAGTCCAATTTTACAATAATACAACTGAAGTTCAGACATTTTGAGGTACCTTGAACAAAGTCTACAAAACATGGAAGAGATTTAAACCTATATCCTTGTGATTCAAAATCTCTGCATTTTATTCTGTAGTTAGTAGGGCCCCTTCTATCACAATGAGTTGACATTAGGTCCATCATTTTAATAAAAATAAAATAATGATATTAAAGAAACAATAAAGGGCCTGGCCTGAAAGACCATTCATTTAATGCCACTTCTATTTAAATGAGTGGGAATTCTGTGTATCTGGGAATGTGGCCGAGAAATAAGAAATCTCAAGTTGAGACACGCGACTATTGTTGGTAAGCTATTGTGTTTGCTCTTTCTTTTTGTGGGTGTTGGGATAGCCCCACATGGCAATTATTTATTGTTCCACTTGGCAGTGCAGCCTGGGAGCTGGCAGAATGAGGCCTCATGGCACACTGGGATATTTATTATTTGCATCAGAAAAAGGAGCTTAAAATCACCAGATGGCCTGGATTTCCTAGTGAGATTAGGAGGACAGATAGCACTGGGTAAAAAAAGGGCCATGGGTAATGTCCTGGGATAATGGCCGGTTATGGAGGGTCAGGAGAGATAACTTCACACAATCTTTCTCTGGAACATGACATAGGGGACATTTGATAAAACAGGATCTTCAGGCTGAAACAATGTAGTTATACAGAAAGGAATTCTGCTGGAAATGTGGTCCCTACTCTAGCCTACAACCTACTCTGTTGTAGGTTAGAGCACCCTATAGCAAAAATCTCTCTTTTAATAAAACAAAACAAAACAAAACAAAACAAAACAAAGACATGGCTTCCACTTTCATAGAGGTAATGGTATAGTAGGGGTTGCTGTCAAGGGGTGAGTAGATTGATTATAGTTCAGTGGCTGAAATCCTCTGTGAAAGAGGTACAGTACTCTATTTTCTGAGAAGGCAGATCCAGTTCAAATTGGGAGGGTTAGGCATGATATCCGGAGAAACTGAATTTTAAATTTAAAGAACTACCTCTAAGGCATTTGCTCAACTTCATTCTGTTTGTTCCTCGGGGTGGGGGGGGGGGAAATATCTAGGAATCATATTCTTTATGTAAGTCAAGTATGCAAGACCCTGACTTCTCTTTATCCAGGCCAAATCTTAGAGTTATCTTTGCAGTGGGCACCCTTAAGGAAGGAGGCAATGGCTCCTAGAAAAAGGGTCGGATGACTTACTGCTTGTTATAAAAGTGGGGGGTTCCCTAAGCTCAGTGTTCCTCAGTTGGGATGCAGACTCACTGTATGTGAAGCATCCTTCAGTGCCTTAGTATATTCCCCCCGTGAGACTTGAAGTTCAGGAGACCTGACACGAATAGCTGCTCCTTATGCTGCTTGCTTGCTGTGAGTAATAACAAGCTCTGTCCTTGACCTAGGAGTCTCATGTCTTCTCCCAGAATCCATGAAACAGTAATGGGCTAACTTATTAGCTTGTAAGACCATTAGTCCAACAGGGCCCCTTTCACCAGGAAAGGACATACACTCTTTGTGCTATGCCATGTTAAAAGGGAAGAATAGGGACCCCTGACAAGGTTGCTTGAACCTCCAAAGTGTTACAGTCATGTAAAGAATATTCACAATTCTGTTTTGTGTGGAGTTGACCTATGTGGCAGCCCAAATATTCTGAGCTTGTTTAATAATAAAGTGTTTGGCAGTGAAGGCCTCTTGCCAGGGAAGACAGCTAATTATCCACTCCAAGGCTTCATAGAGAGGCCTTTACCTTTGTGTATTTACCACATTCTTCTATTTGTCCCTCAGCCTCATATATTCGGAAACTTGATTTATTAGCATAGCAAGAAGGACTTTCCAGGGCTGACTCACTCTAACTCTGCTCAGGAGACTGATGCATAAACTGGCATCACATTTAAGGGATGAGCAAAGAGAACTTGAAGGATGTTGGGGCCAGAGAAGTTACCCAGAAAACTGACCTGACATACCTACCAAGTCTAGCGCAAGAGTTAGAAAACTATGACCCATGGGCCAAGTATGGGCCACTCCCTGTGGCTTACCCATGAGCAAAAATATCTTTTTAAAAAAGTAATTAATTTATTGACATTTAATCACATCTTTACAGTATACAACATTTCTTTTTCTAGCACAAATACTATGCATGTCAGTGAAACCAGAGCTATTACTCTATAACTTATCAGCAAATAGTTTCTCACTTTTTTGTCAATTAAGCATACTTTTATTTGTTTTTTTTTCTTCCCCTTCCCCCCTCTCCCTTCCATACTAAACTTTTTTTCCACATTTTATTGATTCACAAAATACCTTAAACTAAAAATATGGACAAAGCTAGAATCTAGTGACAAGTGCCTGTAATTTTCTTCTGAAACATTTTTCAAAATTAATTAATTAATTTACATTCATTCCCTGAGCATCGTCACAGCATATAAAATGTGATTTCCCATCCAAAATACACTGCACAGTGGCTTACTCATACATGTTATTGTCAATAATTTTCCATTCTAGTTTCATATACACATATACGTGTGTGTGTGTGTATATATATATATTTTTTTTTTTCCCCCCTATATCTCACCATCTGCCATTTTCCACCCTCCTCCCACACTATCTCAGGTATCTACAGTTGTTTTCCATTCTTTTTTTCCTCCACATTTTGATTCACAAAATTTCTGAAATAATCTAAATACTTTCTATAGCAAATTCAGCTGGTATATACGTATCTGTGAATACATGTCTGACTTTAGGTTTGAAACTCTGAGTAGAACAAATATACTATAAGGTAGCACCTAGCTGATGCTATATAGCTTACCACGGTCTTTAAATAGGTATTTTTAAATATATTTTTTAATTTCAAGAAAAGCTGTTTTAGCTTTAATAAATCAAAGAAATGCTAAGGAACTTTGCTTAAAACTTAAAGCCAGGAAACAGGTTAGGATTCTGTTCAAATAGTTGGTACATGAACCTATCTGCAGCTCAAGACAGAACAAAAATCCTTAAAACTGGAAAACAAAGCCTAGAAGAAAATTAGCAATGTTTTAGTCAAAAGTCATAAAATGGTATTTCATCAGTTCAGTCTCATGTACTTAATCTATCTTCTGTTGTGGTTCAATTGGAAGATTAAATTCTGGGTTAAAATACTCAACTCCAGACTTGTTCCTATGATTAAGTTGGCCATGTTCTTAGTTTTTGAACTCTTATTTCTGTGTGTCTGTATACCTTTTTAAATGGTTGGAAAGAAAAATGAAAAGAATACCATTGCAAAAGTCATAAGAAAGTCAAATCTCAGTGCCTGTAAGTAAAGTTGTATTACAACACAGCCTTCTCTATTCATGTACATTTAATCTATGGCTGCTTTCATGTTGAGCAGCAGCATTGGGTATTGGGACACAGATCAGAAGTCTTACTGAGCCTAAGATATATATATATATTTTTTTTTTTGGAGAGGTTTTCGCTATAGGGCGTGTGCGCTCGCCAGACAGACAGAGGGAGACCTAGAGACAGAAAGCGAGAAATCACCTCTCAGGGGGGATGGTCACGCCACAATCCCTTCTCCTCCATTCTCCTCTCGGGATCTTGGGCACGCACGCACACGTGCCGGGCGTGAGTTTTAAGCCACCGGGTCCGGGACGCGAGCCGTGGTCGACTTCGTGGGAGTCCAGCGACATAGCCATTACGCTAACTGCTGGTTCCCGAGCCTAAGATATTTTGTCTTTGCCCTTCCACAGAAAAGTATCTAGAGCAGTGATTCCTAAAATGTACTATGTACACAGATCTTCCAGTGATCTTTCAAAAACACAGATTCTGCGTTAGATCTAAGGAAAGGGGTCTGAAATTCTTTCTTTCTTTCTTTCTTTCTTTCTTTCTTTCTTTCTTTCTTTCTCTCTTTCTTTCTCTCTCTTTTTTTTTTTTTTTTTTTTTTTGAGAGAGATTTTTGTTGTAGGGAGCATGCACTCCCCAGAGAGACAAAAAGAGACAAAAGAGATTTCTCCTCCCGAAATCCTGGATACATACGCACATGTGCCCGGTGTGTTTCAAGCTGGCAGGTCTGGGACTTGAACCGTGGTCGGCCATATAGGAGTCCAGTGGTGTAACCATTACACCATCTGCTGCTCCCAATATTCTGCATTTCTAACCAGCTCCCAGGTGATGCTGATAGTATCTGAGTGGCAAGGTGTGGAGCTCTTTCCCCACTGGGTGGCAATTGGATAGTCATCTTAAAAAAATGTTTTTTAAAAGTTTCTTTCTTTCTTTCATGGGGAGGAGAGAGAGAGCGAGAGAACGAGAGCGAGAGCGAGAGAGCGAGAGAGTGAGCGAGAGCGAGAGAGAGCGAGAGAGAGAGAAAGAGAAAGAGAGAACACCCAACAGGGTCTTGGTGCCATGATCCACCCCCAGCTTCATCCAGCCTCAGATCAGGGGCATCCACATGCTTTGCATACTCAGGGAGGTCTCAGGATGTGACTCTGGCACTTCCTGTGTGGTCCGACCTCACAGAGCATCATGTTTTACTCCTGTCACTGTCTGGACTCCACGCCCAGTTCTTGCTTCCCTAATTTATCTTTTGTTCTGATCATCCTGTGCTCTTTGCTTAGTCTTTCTTCAGACAGGGTACAGCACATTGGAGTGAGTTTCCACACATTTCAGTTAAAGCACACTCTTGGCTTATTCTCATATGTGGTTTGTATCCACCACATCCTTTATGTACGACTGTCACTGGAGTCTCAGAAAAAATCTACTTGTTGGAGGAGCCTCCCTGTTGGTCTCAGGCCGACTCCCTGAGACCCGATGGGCGGGACTGGATGCTGCACTGAGGGAGAAGATGCTCGGAAGTTTACAAGGGGAAGGAAGTTCATTTTCTTCCCAAGGAACCTCTCAACTTCCCAGGGCCTAGCACTTAGGGCTGACACCTTGGAGGTGTTCAGAGATACTTGCTAAATGAAGGACTGAATATTTGCTAACTTCCCAGCATTCAGCATTATTTGGCGTTTCTGGGACTTCAGCCAAAAGAACCAACCTGGCATTTCCCACACTGGCTTTATGCTTTCATATTTCTGTGTCTTCTCAATGAGTTTTCTTTCCCTGGGAAGGCTTTTTCCTGTCTTTCTGCCTGGCAAATAATTTCTCCAGAAAGAAATTCCGGTGATACATCTTACCTGAAGTTTTCTCACTTTCCCCAGAGGACATTAGCCTCCCTGTGTTCCTGTTGCTCTCCTGGTCCCCAGTGCTCTTAGCCCATCCCTATGGTACCTTCCTTTCTGGCTGACACAATCCTACACCCAGGGGTTGACCAGAGAAGTGCCTCAGCGTCACTGGGGCATCCTCGCCTGCACCGAGCTGTGTGGGGCCTTGCTCCCAGCAAGCTGTCCACGAAGTCGCAGCTCTTTGTTTAACACCTGCATTCCCCAGCTGCATGTTGAGCTATGTGAAGACGGGACCACATCCCATTCATTTTATATCCATGGGATTAGGGCAGGGCTGTGCCTTTTTCTACAAATGAAAAGAAAAGAGAACAAAAAAGAAAAAGAAGGAAAAGAAAGAAGAAAGGGAGAAAGAAGACAGAAGGTGGACATCAAATAATAACCTAAAAAGGTAGAGCCTTTCCAATTTAGCAAATGCTTTTCTAGGTATTAGAGCATTAGATCCTGCATCCATGATGTGATTATAGCAGTTCTGTGAGATACATCAGACAGGTTTTTGTTATTCTGCAATTGGGAAACAGACTCGGAGAGGTTGTTTGATCAACAAGGTTACACAGCTCATAGACTTTAGAGCTGGGCTAGAAATCCCACTTTCTTTCCTACTCCCTGTCTGTGACCTTCAGAGGACACTGCCACTCATCTATAAGGGGTGATTGGCAGAGCCACCCCAGGAGGAAGGAGGAGGGAGGAGGACCTCCCTGGTGGGTGCTGTACTAGCTCTGCTCTGGATGGCCTTTTTTGCTTAATAAGCTGAAGTAATTTTTACTAGCACTTGTTCTTGGCTTTGTTGCACAGCAGTGGTTTAGGCAATGTGTTGGTTAAATAAGTGCTAATAATTGCAGACTCTAATTTTTTGCCATCTTTAAATAAATACTTAGCATTTTAGTACTTGGAGAGAGAAATGGTTTAGTGGAGCTGGAAGAGTAACAGGTTGGCAGCTGGCAGGGTGGAGCTGGAAGGCTTGACGAGTGAGCTATTTGGAAGGCTCTAGGGTCTACGTAGTGGGAGAACTATATATGTGGGTGCGTGCAGTGGGAGGAATGCTGTAGGGAAGAGGTGGAGGGAAGGGAGTGGTTGGATAAGTGCTCATTAGACCTGAAGCCTCTTCTTCCTGGTGCAATATTCTCATGGAAGAAGTGCTTTTTTTGAATCTTCGTATGTCATTTCTCGAATGAGAGATTCAATCTGCAATTTATAAAATGCATGCCGTTATACCTTACCTACTTAGAATCAACAGGTCACATGAGCAATTTTTTTCTTTTTTGTGCAAGAAGGAATATTGATAGTATCTTCTCAGGACTTACCACCCTCTTCCTTCGGCCTCTCCCTGCACAGTATTTACTGCTGCCATCCATGCACATAGCCCCTCTCACTAAATCAACCCCAGACCCTACGGTATGGGGCAGATTGGCCCCTGGCCCCATGAACTGACAATGGAGTTCCAGAATAGTAGAGCTAGATGGGACCTTAAAGATAATCTCTTTATTCTTTATTTTACAGTCACAGAAACTGAGACACACAGAGAGGGAAAGAACTCTCAAATCTCTCAGCTACTTAATAGCAGAGCTCACAACAGAACCCAGGTCTTTTGACTCTACTTAAGTTTGCCTTAAGAACAGTGTTGACTCATGACCGGGAGCCATAGATCGTGGACGCATGCTGTAGTGTATTAGTTAGTCACAATTAGTTTATTCCCCATGTTTGTGACTATGGGGAATAAATAGTGAAATCTCAGTGGATGGAGCAATCCCTTATGCAAAGTCCTTGTGCATCCAGGGCAGCACCGTCATACTCTGTTATATTTAAATATGGCTTCCAAGGTCATCGGGATAGCCCCAGATTTTGCTAGAAATGGTTTTGTACAAGCCCATGCCTGGAAGTGGGGCTCTCAATTCATTAGCTCAAACTCAGTCACATAGTGACACCTGAGTGCTAGGGAGGCTGGGAAATCAAGTTTAGTGTACCCAGGAGAAGGAACTGGGGCTGATGAGCAGTTAGCCAATCACTGCCAGATACATTGTCTATGAGTTTCATTTCAGAGCAGTGAAAGAAAAATTACAAAATATTTGTTACAAAAGTGGACATGGGATATGCTAGTTGAGAATCACCCTGAAATGTGGAAGCCCTTAGGAGTACATGCTCAGTAGATCATCTTCCCCCCCACTTTTTTTCATGATTTTCCAATCTATTTCTAGTAAGACTTGACTTTGATCTGATGTTGAAGGCCACCTTGACCTGATTTGGAAGGGTATACACCTGACTCTGAGGAAGAGGGAGGGAAGTCTTCGGACAGGCTTTTAGCAAATACTCCCTTCGCCTTGGGTGTGTGAAATAGTGAGCAACACAGAACTGACACCATGAATGATCACATTCCTTAGTTTGTGAATTATGAACCCTTATAAGCCCTCATGTTTAGGGGCCAGCAGGTGGCAGTGGTTGAAGTGCTGGATTGTGGTTCAAATCCTGGACCTGGCGGCTTGCTATCTCACTTTCCCAGTCTCTCTCTCCATGTCTCCCTCCAGTCAAATTAAATAATAATAATAATAATATTAATAATAAATATAAAATTTGGAAAAAATATCTCATGTTTAGATACTGCCTCCTGGTTTACAAAGAGCTTTCTGGAACATTATCTCACTTTGGCATCACAAAACCCTCCCAGATGGAGGAGAGGAGGTGAAAGAAGCAACTAACAGGAACTGTGGGACTTCAGAGTGAGGATTATTTCTAGCCGATAGAAGGACTGAGGAGGTCTCACTGAGAAAGTGGCATTTGAGATGGTCTTTTAAGAAAGCAAGAAAGAGAAAAGGACAGCATTCTAAGTGGAAGTGACATTGTGGACAAGGCACAGGGGCGTGCATGCACGGGTGTGTCTTGGGCTGGGAGAGACTGTCAGGGTGGCTGGAGCATAGACTGCCCAGAGGAACACTGGGAAGCCAGCCTGGGAAGATCCACTGGACCCAGATGGCAATAATTTCTTTATGATCATTTCATTATCTTCACTGCCCTCCTTAAAAACACACTTCCACTTGGTTAGGTGTGGGAGACACAGAAAATTGTTTCTGCCTTGAAGAAGTTTATAACCCACTGAGGAGAAATGCCATCCACTCAGCAGCCCTTAATGAAATGTGTAGAAGCTACTTGGAAAATCGCACTCCCACTTAATGTGCATACTCTCCTGCCCAAATCCGAACAATGGAAACCTCAAAAAATTTCCCTTTTACTTGTACCTGTGTCTTTGGCAAACTAAACCTGGCTGCTTCTACTGTGGTCAATGAAACGAGAAGTGTCGGCTGAAGAAGGGAGTTTATTCTTTTTTTAAAAAATATGTTTATTAATTTTATTAATTATTATTATTTTAAAAGTTTGCTACAGGGCATGTGCACTCACTAGAGAGAGACAGAGAGAAAGAGAGCGGAAATGTGAGAAAGCAGGCCACCAGGTCCTGGACTATGAACTAGTTGACCATGTGGGAGTCCAGCGCTTTAACCATCATGCCACCTGCTGGCCCAAAGGGAGTTTATTTCTGCAACTGGGTTACAGGGAGACAGTCAGCAAGCACCATCAAACTGTCTCTAAAAAGCTCAGCATGTGCTCAGTATGGATACAAGATACAAGCACATGCACATCATTCCTCACCACCATCAATCAAAGTGAATCACTTTCCTCTGAGCAATTCGCCTGATTCTCGTGTTTCTTTAAATGTCCATTCACCTCCTGGATCTCTCTTTGAAGGGCCCTCTATGTAAGTGTTTGAGGAAACTGTGCAGCACAGTGCTAAAGACCACCGTCTCTGAATCTGAGGGCTTGGGTTAAAATCAGGCTTCACTCCTGATGCCCTATGATCCCTGATGGAGGATTTTTTTGTTCCCTGGCTTTAGTTATGTTATCCATAAAATAAGGATACAAATACAACCTGATGGATTGGGTTGTCTTACCAGTTGCAGTGACGCAAAGAAATACTTAGAACTTTGCATGTAACACTGAATAAATGCTAATAAATATCAGTAGACATGATGCTGCTGGCCCCGGCCTCTATAACCTACTGAGCTGCAGCAGTCTCTGAGCCAGCAGCACACCAAGGAATCGGGCCTTTCAGGAGTCCCCCTCAGGAGAGCACAGCTGCGCTGGTGTGGCAGGTCACTGCTGGGTGATTGGGCAGCCTTGGGGACATTTCTGGGTTAAAGGAGTGGGGGTTTCTGAGTAAGTCAGGTGTTTTCCACAGTGCCTGGAATGTGCAGAGGATGTTTTGAATGTGGTGCCGTGGATGGTTACATGCTGTCCTGGTGCAGTGTGCTCTCAGCAGTGGCTCCAAGGCCGTTGCTGTCTGCAGTGGTGGATGATGCGTTCCTCTATAATATGTGACTCCTGGAGAGCTTCCTCCAATTATTCTGCCCTGTGGGAGCTTGCACACCCTCACACACAATTGGCTTTCCTCTCTTAGGAGTTTGGAATATTTCAGGCCTTGCGTATCAGCTGTGTTTATTAGATAGTCTTTGTTTTTCCCTTCTAAGATAGGAAGCTCATTAGAAACAAGCACAAACAATCAGCCTTTAACCCAGAGTTTAAATTGTCCCCTGAGAGTAGGGGATATTTTTTAAGGAGGGCATGTTCAGAGGCGCAGCCCTACTCAATCAGCTAGGCTGCCAAATCGGGTCCACAGGAACCCACGTTCCGAGCATTTCAAGGTTCCCGTGAGATGAATGCCTTTCTTCTGTGAACCTATATTATGGCAAGGAATACAAGGGAAAGCCGAGGCCAAGTATATCACAGGAATTATGGAGTTAGACGACATGGTCTCATGTCTGGCTCAGACACTTAATCATGTGACCTTGGGCAAGGTACTCAGCTTCAAATTTTTCTTCTTCTTCTCCTTCTTCTTCTTCTTCTTCTTTTTCTTCTCCTTCTTCTTCTTCTTCTTCTTCTTCTTCTTCTTCTTCTTCTTCTTCTTCTTCTTCTTCTTCTTTTTTAGAGGTTTTTGCTATAAGGACATATGCACTCACTGAGAGACAACAAGACAGAGAGACAGAAAGTGAGAATATCACCCCTTAGGTCGATGGCCACACCACAATCCCTTCTCCTCCATTCTCCTCTTGGGATCTTGGGCACAGACACACACATGCCTCTTGTCTCTTAAATATGAGGTTTAAGCCACCAGGTCTGGTACTCACATTGCAGTCAACTATGTGGGAGTCCAGCGACATAACCACTACACTATCTGCTGGTTCCCAGATTTCTCATCTTAAAATTGGGTAGTGCTACTCATTCCATAGGAATACCGTGATGCTTAAATGAAATAATGTACAATATTATTAGCTATTATTTTTACAGTAGATTCACTCTTTTTTTTCCCCTTTAGGGCATGTGCAATTGCCAGAGAGAGAGAGAGAGAAAGTGAGAAATCATCCCCCAAGGGGGATGGCCATGCCATAATCCCTTTTCCTTCTCCTCTTGGAATTTTGAGCATGTATGCATGTGCACCTAGTATGATTTTCAAGCTACCAGGTCTGAGACTGAAACGGCATAGTGTCATGTGGGATCCAGCCACCTTAACTCCCACACCACCTACTGGCCCCATTCATTCATTCATTTACTGAACTAATAGATTTAATACTTTCTGTGTGCCAGGTGCTGTATGAGGAGATATGTAAATGAATGAGTCCTTGTCTCTGCTTCGAAGAGATCACCACTCAATGGGAGACACAAAATGTACACAGGTTATTATAAAACAGTATGAAAAATGCATGCAGCAAGCTTTGGTAGCACAATGATGTTGGTGTTGCTTTAGGTGATGGTGGTAGTGGTTGTACTATAAGTATATGAAGGATGGTGGCAATAATGATGGTGATGATGGTTGTGTTGGTGATGGTTTGCTTATAAGGATGGTAGTAATGATGGTTATGCTGATGATGGCAACAGTATAATGATGGGGTTGGTGGTAGTAATGATTATAGTAAGGATGCCATTTTATGATGGTAATGGTGATGATGACACTGAAACTGGTGACTGTGGTGATCATCATGATGGTGGTTATGCTAATGATTTATCATGAGGATGGTAGTAATGATAGTGCTGCTGCCAGTGGTGGTGATAGTGGTCATAACTATTGTAGTCAAGGTGTCAGTAATCAGGATTGCAGTCAACATAATAGTAATGATATGGTGGTGTAGTGATGATGATGGTGACATTAATGTTTTGTGTAAAGATAGTACTGATGAAAGTAACAGTGTGATGGTGGGTAGCAGTAGCAATGACTATAAGGATAGTAAAAATGATATAATGGTAGTGGTGAATATCGTGATGGTAGGTGAGGGTGATGATGTTTTTCCATGAGGATGGTAGAAATGATGGTGCTACTGCTGATGACCATGTCATGGTGGTGGAGGAGGGGCTCTTCAGGAAAGACTTTCTACTAGATGAAACAATTAAGTGACTCTAAAAGGATAAATACTTGTATATGCCTCAGATATTGTCAGGGCTGGGGATCAATGGTGATCCAGGTAGATGCAATTTTAACCTCTCAGACCTTGCTGGAGGACAGGGACCAAGGATCAGGCAAGTTGACAGGCAATTACTACATGGTGAGATAAATTAGATGAAGTACAGGGCCCTATGGGAGCAGAAAGGAAGGATTCTTAACTAAGTCTGGAGTGTGGCTGGCATCTTGGAAAACTTCGTGGAAGAATTAATACCATCTCAGCTGACGAACACAGGAATGGATGGATGGTTTTATCACAAGTCACATAACCATGGAGGCAGGAGAGAGATGATGAGGTGGTGGGCAGGGAGAGACATCCGGAGATTTGCGGGTAATTTGTTGAGGCTGAAGAAAATGCAGCAAGTGGGTGGAAGGAAGGGATAAATGAATGAAGTAACAATGAAATTAGTTGAGGTAGGTGGATTTGAGAGGCCTGGGAAATGTATATGGATAGGTATTTCAAGGGCAATGAGATGCAGAGCTTTGATGCTCAAGATTATGCTATTTAGGCTATGGTCCAGGATTCCTAAAAGTAGAGACAGTTGAATGTGTCCACATACAGAAGGACTTAGTGGAAATTGGTCACATGTCGTCCAGTGAACACTTGTTTTATGGATTACAAGCAATTTTAGCATGAGGTCCATGTTGAGTAAAAATGTACAGGGTTGTAGTAGATTCCTCTGAATAACATTTAGAATTTTGCTTGCAGAGCTGAGAGAAGGATAAATCATAATCAGGGAAAGCGGTATTCTTGGATTCTAAATAGTATCCTTATCTCTAACCCAACCAGAGAAGGGCCCAACTTGCACCCAGCCACAGTGAGGAGCAACTACCCATGCATTGTTAAATAGGTCTCTCCACTTCTCAGTCTGAAGCAGCTGTGGTTGAATGACAACTAGACTTCAGGATCTTTGCCTTTTATCTGAAAGAGCAAAATGCCTTCCAACAAAGAACCTTCCCCAAACCCAAGTTGTATACTGTATTTGAAAATAAATAAATGGCCACAGTTTTAGGGACATGAGGGTCTTGTTTTAGGTGGAGGGTCATGGAAGCAGCAAGCTGAGCAGGGTTTTTAGGGGTGAAAACCACAGCTGCTGCCCCACCCCCAGGGTACCTTGTCCTTGACAGCACACTCATCCTTGGTCCTTGGGAGCAGACAGTCCTGTGATGACTCTGGAACATAGAACTGCATGGGACCTGAAAGATGGATCCACAGTAACCGCCTCTAGGAGCTCATTGCAAGGAAGGCTCTCATGACAGGCTCCAGAGTAATGAGAGCTATATCATCCCCAAGTGTTCCTAGGAGATGGCTTGTCTACCTGGGACAGCACCAAGAGCCATGAGGACCGTGGACAGGGCACGGTCTTCCGCATCACCACAAGCTCTGTGTGACTCTGCTGCATCTCAGTTGCGTGACTTTGTCAGTTTACTTAAGCTGTCCAGGCCTCAGTTTCCTTATTTTTAAATGAGACTAATATTAAGACTTTCCTAATAGAGGCTGTTGCGAGGTTACATGAAATAACACCTGTACAATGCAGCCCAGCACCTGCCATTTGATGGTTGATATATGATTGTTATGTTTCCAACAGCAATTTACTCTGGAGAAAATAACTACACGAGGTATCATTGGGCCTCCTAACATTCTCATGTAGAGCACCATGAGACTTATGGGAAGAAACTTGCAACTTGTGGTTCTCTTTCTTTATCATGCTCTCAGAGTCAACGGTATTGGGCAGAGGAAGAGAAGGTGGATTTTTCCCAGTGGCACAATTTGATAAGACAGTTGTCTTTCAATGGTGTCACTGCGTTCCAGCATCACAGCTTGTTACTACATTTTTTTTCTTGAGACTTTTGGTAGTAGCCCTATCAGGAAAAGCTATTGAAAGGGAAAAGAATATGCGTTTATTGAGTAGCTAATATGCATTAGATCACTTACAGCATGAGAGGTAGGAGCTTTTCTATCCCTTTTTACTGCAGAGGTGAAGAGGATTGTTCATCATGCCAGGTATTCAGAGGCAGAACCGTAGGTCAAACCCAAGTGGCCTCCAGCCACAATCACCTCCCTTTCTTTTCCCTACTTGCTCACTCTGCATAACTCCAGCTTTTATTGGAGAACAATAGAGTGATCCGCTAACACCATAGTTATCAGCTAACTACAAGAAGATTAATGGGACTAATGCTCTGAACAGCCAGGAGTGTAGGAAAGTTTCTCAGTTATGTAAGTGAGCGGGCATGGAAGATAAACTGCCTTCATTAATGGGCCACCTCTGGGCTAAGCTTTAGCCAGTCAGCCTCAGTGTATCTGTCCATGCTGCAATCCTTTCCCCAGCCAGGATCATGGGCACACCATGGGTTCTCCTGGTGTGTTCAGGCTGACCTAAGGTCTGAACTTGGCCCTTGTGATGTGGTTCCAGTATTGCACAGTTGTGGACTACTGCTCACACTACTGCAGCTGGGCCTGCCTTCCTTCCTGGGATGCACTTGTCTTTAATATGTGCCCTTAAAGATCACTGTGGAAGGGGAGGTGGATAGCATTGACCCACAACCCAATGGCAAAGACAAATCAAATGGCTAGAAAATATTGGTTCAATTATGTATCCTTGGGAAAATCATAAAAATTATTTATCATTTGTCTATAGAGTCTATATCATCTTTCACATAGACAGTCCTATCACCAACTATGTAGTTTTGTTTATTTCTTTCTAATACTTTTGCCTTTTCTTTCTTTTTTCTTGGAGGACCATGCTATGTCCTCCTGTTTAGTGTAGAAGAGAGGTAGTGATAGTGGTGTCTTTTTTTTTTCCCTCACTTTTTAAATTGCTGGATGGCATGTATACTTGCCAGAGACAGAGCAACAAATAGAGAGGGAGAGGGCAAAATCCTTCCATGGAGTGTGGTCACATGTAATCCTTTCTCCTACAATTCTCCATCCTGTTGTGATTTTGGGCACACATGCATATAGACCCATGTGTTTTTCAAAATGCCAGACTGTAATGCAGACTGTGGTTGGCTATATGGGACCCAGTTCCTTTAATCTAGGATATGAGACTAGTTCATGTTCTGATTTTAATGGAAATGATTCTAGTGTTCTAAAAAAGATGCTTATTATAGGTTTAAAAGATATCCCATATGAGGTTATAACATTTCATTCTGTTAAGAGTTTTTCGTTGTTTCAATATGAGTATCTGTTAAAGTTTTTTTTTAAGTTTTTTGTTCATACCGACAAGATTATATGGTGAGTTGAATATATATATAATATATATATATATATATATATATATATATATATATATATATATATTAACCCAATGTCAGAGTACTCAGTCTTCACATATTCTTCCTCCCTCCCTCTCTTCCTTCTTTCTTCTCTTATGTTAAATTTGCTATATGGGGTGCATGTGCTCACTGGAGACAGAGAGAGCGACAAAGGAAAAGTGAGAAAGCAGTCCCCAAGAAAATGACTGTGCAGAAATCTCCTCTCCACCATTCTACTCTTGGGAGTTTTGGGGCACACATAAACATGTGCCCATTGTGTTTTTCAAGGGGGGGGGAGAGAAAGTTTCCATTCCCCTCCCCATGAGGCATGGTCATGCCATAGTCCTTTTTTCCCCTTCTTCCCATCAGGACTTTGGACACACACGCACATGTGCCTGGCAAGCCACAGGGGCCGGAATCTGAATCACATAGAATCTGAATCACATTTAACCATATGGGTTCTGGTTCCCAATGCACAGTGCACAGAAATTAACCACTGCATTAAAGAGCCAGACCCTCTTTTCCTTATTTCAGCCACTGCTGCAATGACTGCAAAGACCAATGCCATGTGGGCTCTGACTGGCCCCTGCAGGTACACTCTGACAGTCATTGAGTTTGAGTCCTACTGTTCGCCTGTCTCTTCCCTTATCTGCTTGATGACCCAAGGGGACAATATATGGGAACCACTTGGCACTCACTGAAATTTATACATTGAGAAAAAGAATCCCTTCTGCTCTGATGCAGGCAGTCCTGAGATGCATTTTACAAGCCAATCAGGCAGTCCCATGGGACCCAGTCACTAATACAGTAGCAAGCTCGATAACTCCTCTCTGTGTTAGTTTTTCCCCCTTTCTTCTCACCTGTCTCTCTAGCTCCCTTGATCTCGATCTCACTTTTCAAAAAAGGCTTTGTTCTGGAGAACTCAGGTTTAGACTAAGTTTTTTTCTCTCTTAGTCTATGTTGATCACATTGATAAAGTTTCTGATAATTGAATTTTCTTTGCATTTCCTTGGTTAGATCAGCCTGGTCACAAGTTTAACTTAAGACAATTTTTGAAAAGATTTTTAAAAACTTTATTTATTTACTTTTTCCATGAGTCTCTCTCTCTCACACACACACACACACAGAGAGAGAGAGAGAGAGAGAGAGAGAGAGAGAGAGAGAGAATAGTACTCTCAACAAGGTCTTGATGTCTCAGTCCGCCCCAGCCTTAGCCAGCTTGGAGTCATGGTTACATGTATGATGGGCATACCCAGAAAGGTCTCCAAACATGAACCCAGAACTTTCCCACGTGGCTCAGACTTGCAGAGCTCTATGCTCCACTGCTGTACTGCCACCTCCTTCCCTCTGAAAACTATTTTTTAATACACTGCTGGAGTTGGTTTGTTAATATTTGGTTTGGAAATTTCACACCTATGTTCATAGATTAGTGTGTAATTTTTCTTTTTTAAGCTTTCTTTGTTTGTTTTTGGTGCCAGAGATGTATTAATCCTATAAAATGGATTGTGGTGAGTTCTATTTTTTCTAGTACCCAGAAAAGACATTTGAACTTAAATATCTGAATGGTTGTTCCTTGAAAGTTTGAACATATACTTGTAAAATTGTTTGGGCCTGGTGTTTTTATTGTTTGTTGTTGTATTTTTTTTCCCAGAAGGGTATATATTGCCAATTAAATTTCCTTAATGGTTATAAGATTATACAAGGTTTCTATTTCTCCTTGAGTCAATTTTGGATCCCTACCCTTTCTTGGGAATTTATATACTTTAATCCTGATTTCAAATTTATTAATACTACATTTAAATTTAATGTGAAGCTAAATGTGATAAGTTAAATATTCACTTATCATTTCTGTGGTAGTGTTATAGTTCCCTTCCATTTCTAATAGTGCTCATTTGTATGTTCTTTTTTCTTTTTAATCAGTCTTACTGCTGGTTTATCTGTGCCTTTAGCCTTCTCAGAGGATGAACTTGCAGAATTGTTGACTTTTTCATGTTATGTTGATATTATTCTTCCATTTTCTTTATAGTTTTTTCAATTGGCTCTACAGTTTATTAATTTTAAGCCATTATTATTTCTAATACACACTGTAAAATTCCTTGAAGTTTTGCTTTCACTGCATGCTATAGGGTTTTTTTGTTTGTTTGTTTCTTTTTTTGTTTGTTTGTTTTTCTTTTTTGGATTTGGAGCATGCACACACACCTGTGCCCAGCATGATTTTCAAGCTGCTGTGTCTGAGACTTGAACCATGATTGACCATGTGGGAGTCCAGCATCTTAAACACCATGCCATCTGCTGGCAACCCCTATAAGTTTTTTTTTTTTTTTGGAGAGGTTTTCACTATAGGGCGTGTTCGCTCGCCAGACAGACAGAGAGAGACATAGAGACAGAAAGCAAGAAATCACCCCCCTGGGGGGATGGTCACGCCGCAATCCCTTCTCCTCCATTCTCCTCTTGGGATCTTGGGCACGCACACACACGCGCCTGGCGTGTTTTAAGCCACCGGATCCGGGACGCGAATCGCGGTTGACTACATGTGAGTTCAGCAACATAGCCATTACACTAACTGCTGGTTCCCACCCCTATAAGTTTTCACATGTAGTAATTTTGTTATGATTGAGGTCTATGTGATTTAATTTAAAAAATTTTTTTCTCTTTTTTTTGGGGGGAGGGGAGAGGTTTTTGCTATAGGGTGCGTGCGCTCGCCAGAAAGACAGAGAGAGACAGAGGGACAGAAATCAAGAAATCACCCCCCCAGGGGGGCGGGGGGGATGGCCACGCCTCAATCCCTTCTTCTTCATTCTCCTCTTGGGATCTCGGGCACACATGCACATGCACCTGGTGTGAGTTTAAGCCACTAGGTCACACACACGCACACACACACACACACACACAGTCGTACTGCGGTCGACTACGTGGGAGTTCAGCAACATAGCCATTACGCTAACTGCTGGTCCCAAAATTTTTCTCTTTTTTCATGAATAATTTATAAGTTTGTTTTAAAAATTCCTGGTGCATTTAAAATTTTTCCTTCTTTTTTGATATCCGACTTAAATGCATTGTAATTATATCATGTTACCATATGAAACTCATTCTTTGTCCTTTATTGAGACTTATTCTTTAACATATGTAAGGTAATTTTAAAGTAAATATTCTATGTGAGTTTCAGATACACAGTTTCTAATTATTGGAAGCAAGATGCATCTATTTTTATTTATTTATTTTCTGTTAACTTACACTTTTATTGTTGTTTTAATTGAAATAATAGTTGTACATATTTTGGGGTACATTGTGGTTTTTCAATTTATAAATACAATAGTGATGTTCAAACCAAAATAATTTGCATACTAATTACCTCAAACTTTTTATTTATTATTATTATTAAAAAATTTCACATATAGTTTTTCTCTTTAAATATTTATTGTACTTTATAATTTACATATAATCATTACACATCTTTGTAGGATACAGAATTGTCTTTGAAAGCATGCATATAGTGTAATAAACAAATTGAGTATATAAACATATTCACCACCTCCAACATTTAACATTATGTTGTAAACATTTGAAACTCACTCCCATTTTTATTCTGCAAGTATGTACAGAATTGTCTACAACATTCTTTACTGTGAGGTACAGTTCTGAAGAAAAACATTTTGATTAAAATTCAGGTAACAAACAATCCTGTAAGTTAACAAAGAGAATCTTAATGTAGCCAATGAATGAAGAATTTGTAATTTCCATCTAGAGTACTACGGAAGATAAGCGTTTATAATTGTACATAACAATAGCCCATTAGGAATAGATAGAAAAAGAATATTTTACTCATACACTGTGAGTTCTAGTAAGACCATAGTACTGAGCTGTGCATAAAGAACTAAGTATTCGAAAAGCGTAGTTAAAACAAAATTGGAAAGAGATGTTTATAACTGAAGACATAGTAAAGCCAGTAAAGCCATTTGGTGATTTATAGGCTTTACAAAGTTTTTGATTTTAGCCTTTTTAAAATTTCATTCCAAAGAAAGACTTAGCTGTAACATTTTGGACCCTCTACTATTTAGTTTTATACAATGAGTAATGGTAATGATAAATATATGAACGGAAACCTGTGGAGACAATTGTCTATCAAATATTTTGTGAATTTGTATTTAAACCCGCTTGCATGTTAAATTGTTAAATCTACATTTAGTCTCAACACTCAATGTTATTATCAATATGTGTGGACTTATGCACCTTTTTTTTTTTTTTTTTTTTTTTTAGTTGTTTTGTGTTCTCTTATTTCTATTTGTCTCGCTCTGGCTTTCTTGGTATTGTAATCCCTTAAATATTTTCTGAAGAGCTGTTTTCATTTTGGTGAATTCTTTCAGCATTTGTTTATCTGAGAGTGATTTTATTTCTCTTTTCCATTTGAAAGATAATCTTGCTGGATATAGTACTCTTGGCTGAAATTGCTTTTCTTTCAGAATTGTAAATATGTCTTCCTATTCTTTCTTTGCCTTCATTGTTTCAGCTGAGAGATCTCATGCTAGTTTAATGGGATAGTCTTTGTGAGTTAACTTGGTGTTTCTCTCTTGCCAATTTTAGAATTTTTGTCTTTGTCTTTGATTTTTACTAACCTGGCTATGATATGCCTTTGAGAGGATCTTCTTGTGTTAAATCTATTTGGTGTCTTTTGTATATCCTGAATTTGGATGTCCACATGCCTCTCTAAATTTGGAAAGTTTTCAGCTAATATATTATGAAAGATGTTTTCTGTACCTTTTCCTGTCTCTTCACCTTTTGGAATACCTATTATGTAGATATTTTGCTGTTTAATGGTGTCTAGGATTTCCTGTATATTAATGGTTATTCTTCTATTCTTTTCAGTGGCTTGGATTAACCTGGAGATTTTGTCTTCAAGATTAGAGATTTGTTCTTCTGCATGGTCTAATATGCTGTTGATATTATTAAGAAGGTTTTAATTTCCTGCAAGATATTTTTTGTCTTTAGAAGTTCTGTTTGATCCTTTTCAGTGTGTTTATCTTCTTAAGGAGTTCTTCCTTCATATCACGGAAAGATTTTCTCATATGTTGAAACTGGTTCTCTGTTTTCTCTTGCATTTTGTTGAGTATTGTTACAATGAATATTCTGAATTATTTTTCAAACATTTCTGATATCTCTTGTGTTTTATCCATTGTTGGTGAGGAGTGATGATCCTTTGAGGGGAAGGTATTTTTCTGACTTTCTCCTATTTCTTTGGGTTCTGCTTTAAGTTTTAGTCATCTGGTGGTATTCTCACTTCTTCATACTTCTTTGCAGGAGCTATGTGCTCCTGCACTTCTTTATCATATGAATAAGGTCTGTGCCAATTTCCCTCCTCTATTATGGGTGGGAGTGTAGAATACAAAGTAGGAGTTTAGTATTTAGGTATTCAGAGGGGACTTTGTCTCCTTTTACTGCTAAGGGAATTATAGGGAAAGAATTCCTCCAGAGTCTCTTATTTTCAGATGTTCTGTTCTTGGATACCCAAACTTATCCGCTCCCAGATGGAATGGAGGTTGCACTTACAGGTAGAACGTCAGGTGGTAGACAACTTTTATGCAAATGCACTGTGTGGATTGGAGAGCCCCTCCTCCTCCTCCTTCATTGTAAGCTGGGTGGAGGTCCCTGCTGATAGGCTCAAACCTAGTGGCTTGACTTGGGTCTGTCTGTTGGTCCTGGATGGTTGAGAGGCAGAATGGCATCAGCACATGTGGGGCAGTAGCCCCTACCTTCTATCTCTGGGATGGTTGGTTCTCCCTGTTGCTCCTTATTTCTCTTCTATCTCTGGGGTTGCAAGGTATCCCTGTTACTCCTGCTTTCTCTGGGGTTGCAGGAATCAGGTATTAGTTTTTGAAGGCTGGAGAGGAGCCCCTCCTCCGCCACAGCCAGCTGTGTGGGAGTCCCTGCTGATGAGCTCAAGCCGGACAGCTTGGGTTGGGCCTGCCATTTGGTCCTTTGATCTCAGGGGTTTTAGGGTCTCCCTGTTACTCCTTATTTCTTTTCCATCTCTGGGGTTTCAGGGTCTCTCTGTTACTCGTTACTCCTTTTTCCTCTCATAAATATATTTTAAAATCAAGTTTGTCAATATTTTGATTGGTTGTCCAGATTTTCTGTAGTATTTTTCTTTTACATTTGATGGATCAATAAATCTTTGAGATGATTTTATCAATTTCTCCTTATAGTTGTATTAGTTTTTGATCTGTCTGAATTTAAAGGTCATTTAAAAAAATACATACAAGTCTAGCATAATTATATCAAATGGTTAAACAAACTATGTGTCAGTCTGCCATTTCCTATCATTGTACATATACAGTATATTGTAATTGTCCAATTACGTGCCATGTCTTCCAAGACTTTTCAGAGTTTGGGCAACAAATCTGTCTTGTTCCTCTAGCACAGTCCTCAATTAATAATTGTCAAATAAATGGCTGCGTGAATAAGTTGACTGCTACCCTTCTAATGTGGCAAATGATTTATACTGAGTTATGTATAGCAGGGTCTCTTGTTTAATGCCAAGTGCTGAATGTGTGCAGTGTGTCAGATTTGTAATGCATCAGAAGCTGGATCTCTAATATCCATGTCTTGGTTTAGTAATCCTCCCCATTCTGCAAATGACTCATCCGCTGAGGAATCCTGTTACAGAATTTTGATGACGACTCTCTTTTCATTTGGTTGATAATCTTTCCTCCTACAATCCTCTTTTTCTTTTCGAGATTTTCATTTAGAGAAAACATAAAGTCGGTAGGTTCTTTTCTTTCCTTGTGTTAATATCAAAGGGCCAGTGAGAAGAGAGAATGCTCACCTTAGAGTCTGGAGGGTCAGAGATTAGGTTGAGAGTCTCTAATACCCTTCCTAAGAAAACATCCAAAGGACTTTAAGTGAATAAAGCCTGAAAGCCATTTTTGTCATGAAGCAATCTGACTAAAAAGAAGGTCTTCTGGCCCATTTGCAGATTTGAGGAAGTGGGCAGCTATTTCAACTCTATTAACCAATACTTTTACTGAGTACCTACTCTGCGCCAGGTGTTTTGCTAAGCATGGCGGTTGCAAAGAGGCAAAGGATTCTTTAAGGAGCTCCAGGTCTTTGGGGGACAATGAATCTTATATGATTACTAGCAAGTTTACTGAACCTCACAAACATGCCCTGTGAACAGCATCTGAGAGTCCTAAGCAGGCTCAACGATGACAATTATTTTTGTGGCATAACTTGTTATAAACAACTTTATATTCATTGTATCTTTTGTTCTGCACAACACCCCAGGAGTTAATTTTAAACATTTTATTATTTCTAATTTTTTTCTACATGTATTTTTCTTAGTGTATTATTTTTAATTGATGATATACAGTGCATGTACATTTGGGGGAGAGAGAGAGAGAGAGAGAGAGAGAGAGAGAGAGAGAGAGAGAGAGAGATCTTGCCACTGTGATACCATTTCCCTAGCTTAGTCTCCAGCTTGTCAGGATCTTGGGCATGTGTGTTTTTAGGCTGTCTTGGGGATCTGAACCTGCAGATTGCCATGTGGAGCCAGCCTGTAGTTCAATTTACTACTGCTTGTGCCATCTGGCACAATTTTAATTGACAAATAATAATTGTACATATTATGTATTTATGAGTTACAATGGGATGTTTTGATATATATTTACATTGTGGAATGAGTAAATTAAACTGTAAAATCTATTGCCTCATATATTTGTCATTTTGGGAGCAAAAACATTTAAAATCTGTTTTCTTTCTTTTCTTTTTTAAGCAATTTTGAAATATACAATGCATTGTTATTTATTATAGTCACCATTCTGTGCAATAGATCATTAATGCTTATTCCTCCTAAGAGAAATTTTATACCCTTTGGCTAATGTTTCACTTTTCCCACCCACACTCTTCCATCAGCCTCTGGTAACCACCATTCTGCTCCCCACTTGTGAGTTTGGCTGTTTTAGATTCCATGTATAAGTAACATCATGGAGAATTTGTTTTTCTGTGTCTGCTTATTTTACCTACTTATGTCCTTCTGCTTCACTGTGTTGTCAAGAAGACAGAATTTCTTCCTTTTTACAGGCTGAATGGTATTCAATTATTTATATGTGCCACATTTTTCTCCATCTGTTTATAGACACCTAGGTTGTTTCCTTATCTTAGCTGTTATGAATAATGCTTCAATAAACATGGAAGTACAGACATTGCTTCAATATATTGATGTTAGTTCCTTCAGGTATATACCTAGAAGTGGGATTGCTGCATACTATGGGTTTAATGTGTTGCTCAAAATTCATGAATTAGGGGAACCAGCGGTTAGCGTAATGGCTATGTTGCTGGACTCCCATGTAGTCGATCGCGGTTCGCGTCCCAGACCTGGTGGCTTAAAACTCACACCGGGCGCGTGTGTGTGTGTGCCCAAGATCCCGAGAGGAGAATGGAGGAGAAGGGATTGCAGCATGGCCATCCACCCTGGGGGGTGATTTCTCGCTTTCTGTCTCTCTGTCTCTCTCGGTCTGTCTGGCGAGCGCACGCGCCCTATAGAGAAAAAACCTCTCAAAAAAAAAATTATGAATTAGAATCTGGTTGTGTTGTAGAGGTATTAACAGGAAACTTAAGCCAACTATGGATTTAAGACGTGGAGTCTGGGCCTGGCAGAGGTATGGTGGTTAAGGCAGATGAAGCCCACATAGACAGCCTTATTGTTCAAGACTGGGACCCCACAATGTGAGAAATATGCCGAGTGTGTGTGCAATGCCAAAACTGTAAAAGGAGGGAGGGATGGAGGAGAAGGAATTGTAGAATGATCATTCCCCATGGGGGGTGATTTCTTACCTTCTCTCTATCTGTCTTTACCTCCTCTGAATGAGTACATGTGCCCTTTAGCAAATTAAAAAAAAAAAAAAAAAAAAAAAAAAGGAGTCTTCGGGAGGTATGATCAGGGTGAGGTCCCTGTGATTGAATTCTAGTGGGTTTATAAGGAGAGATAATGAACCAGAGACATTCTCTGCTCTGCGGGTGCTCCAGCCATCTGCCATGTTGTGATTCAGCAAGAAGACCCTCCCTAGATACCAGCCCTTTTTTTCCTCTTAGATTTCTCAACCTCCTAAATTGTGAGCTAAATCAACTCCTATTCTTTTAAATTACCCAGACTCAGGTATTTATGTTATTAGTAACACAGTGAACTAGATACTGGATAATATGACAATTCTCTTTTCAGTTTTTTGAGGAATCTAGGAATTAACTTTTATTGTTCCCATTTTGCAGATTAGCAATCTGAGGTTCTGTGGGGTACTCTTCATAATTAACGCTTGACTCCAACCTGGTCAATAACAATAGGTAACATTTGCTGAGCTCCTGTGATGTACCAGATACTGATCTGCTTATGAATTATTGCTTTTAATTTTCAAAAATGATTCTGTGGCAATTGTTGCCATTTCTCCCCTGATCCCATTTTGCTGATGATAAAAGGATGCAGAGAGAGATGAAGACAACTGAGCAAAACTAACAGATGGCAGAAAAAGGCTTACCGCTACCCCTCACATAGCAACATGATTTGCTATACTAACCTTGTACTTGGAAACCTAACAGTCAATATATTTTTTATTGTCAGAAGGTATATGCATTCACCAGAGAGAGTGAGAGGGATTCCCCCACCCACTACCCACCAGTGGGATGTAGTCATGCTGCAATACTTTCCCTCCATTTCTTCATCCCATCAGGATTTGGGGCATGCACACGCAAGTGCCTGGAGTATTTTTCAAGCTGCTGGGGCCAGGACTCAAATTGCGGTCAGCCATTTGGGATCCGGCTCCCTATGCACAGGGCTTAACCTCTGCCTATGGGGTTAGCTCCTAAGACTCAACTTTTATTCTTTTTCTTTTTTTCTCTCTTCTTTAGAGGTTTTTGCCTTGGGGCATGTGTGCTCACTGGAGAGAGAGAGAGAGAGAGAGAGAGAGAGAGAGACAGAGAGAGAGAGAGTGAGAAACCACCCCCTAGGGAGGATGGCCACACTGCAATCCTTTCTCTTCTATTCTCCTCCTGGGATCTTGGGCACGCATGCACATGTGCCTGGGAGTGCTAAATCTGCCTGTGAACAACTTGTTCCTTAAAGTGTGGTCCATGGACCAGCAGCATTGGCGTCACCTGGAAACTACTAGAAATACAGAATCTGAGTTCCACCCCACACCTACTGGATCAAATTCTTCATTGGCTGCTTGGTAATGCCTTGGTAACACGCTGCTCAACTGATACCAGATCTGGTTCAGTTCCCCAGTCAACCTGTACATGCTGGGTCTGTGCACTGATGATCTTGGCTGGCTGGGAAGACTGGGGAAAGGATGGCAGCAGGAGATCCTGTTGAGGGTGCTTGGGTTCCTCTCTCCCTCTCTTTCTCTTCTCTCTGTCTCTCACTCTCATGAAATAAACAAACTTCAAAAAGAACATCTTAATTTTACTGATCCCCAGATGATTCTCCTGCTCATTGAAGGTGAGAAGCTCTCTCTTATCAGCATCACTTTCTGTCTCAGTTTTTCTGAATGTAAAATGAGGACGGTCTGCTTCTGTGCCTCTCAGGGCTGCTGTGGAGATCCAAATGGAGGTGGAGAGGCATCGTAAATTGTACAGTGTCGTGTAAAGGTCAAAACCAAAAAGAGCATTAAAGCTTTAGAGACAATTAGACAAATAGATAATGTCTTTTATCCCCACAGCTTGGCTGCGCAGGAACTCACAATGCTGTGTGTGATGCCAAATAACCAGACAGAAGAAATGCTTTCTACAAGCAGTTCCTGGAAATTTCCAGTTTTATCAAGGAATTTGGTTTCTCCAGTTCACTGCCTAGTGAAAATAGCTGTGCCTTAATAAGGCCCAGATGTTGACATAGTCACTCACCTTCACCATTGCATGGCAGCGTTTCATACTGAATTTCACCTAAGGAATTTTAGACTTTAAAGATAATAATCAAAAACACGGCCAGCTTCCCTTTGGGATTCTTGCTGATTTGGGAGATCAAAGATGTCCCAATGACACAACGAATGCAGACAGAAAGTTAGGTTTCTTGCCTACTAACACAAAGATGAACTCAGTATAACAATGACCATTTTAGCACTTTTGTCCCAAGGTAGGTCTGCTCAAAGCGGGTCCAATTCTCATATATTTTTATAATTTCTCCCACCTGCCCTCCCTCACCTCATGCTTTCGGCAAACGTGGTCAGTGTGCTAACAACATTAGCTTCTGTTTCAAATACAATTAAATGGATGCCCTTGCTGGTTAATTCTTGGCATACCTACAAAATAGTTTCTCTGTGTCTAGGATAAGTATGAGATGTTTAAATTCCAAACACTGAATGATTCCCAAGGGCATCTCACATGGAGTTTCGTGGGATGGGAATGTGGCCCAGAGGAAGGGCGCCCTCCATGGGGGCCCCTCACTTTTTCCGGAGGCGGCCCGATTAGACTTTCCGAGAGTTGCTGAGAAATAACATAACTCTTGACTTCTGAGAGAGCCCTGCACTCATGTAGACCCACATATAGAGACCAGGCTGTTTTCATTACACGCTTTCTGGAATGCATGGGATTTGCTATAGGTCGCCAGGGATTTCACAAATCCCAGAGCAGGAATGGCAGAAATTTGTGAGAGTGCCCGCCGCTCTTCAGTTTGCTATGTGTGTTTCTGCCTTTCAAAGAAACTACAAAAGGATATAATCTCAAAATGGTTGTAAAGGGCCAGTTTTCTCACCTTCCTCCCCTAGGCGAGGGTATCACGTGGGCCTAGCCCCTCTGCCTCAAGATGAAAGCATGTATTAGAGTGCTTCAAAGAATTCATGGAAAAATAGAATTAAAGACGAGTTTGGGGCTGGTTGATGGTTCAGCAGTGATGTGCTGCTCAAGTGAAGGTGGATCCATTGGAAGATCACGGGATTGGTTAATAGTCGACCTGCATTTGCTGGGTGTGTGCTCTCATGATCTTGGCTGTCAGGGAAGGTCAGGAGTCATCATGGAGTCAGATCCTGAGGAAGGTGCTTATCTTTCTCTCTCTCTCAGAAATAAACTTAAAAAAAAGTACGGATTCAGTCAGCTCTCTAGGGCAGTGGTTAAGATCTGTGCATAGGGAGCCAGATGCCACATGGCTGCCTGGTTTACATCCTGGTCCAAGTGACTTGAAAAAACACAACCGGCATTTGTGCGTCAGTGTCTAAAATACCAATGGGATGGAGAAGTGGAGGATGGGGACTGTGGCATGACTATATCCCATTGGAAGGTTGTTTCCTGTCTGTTTCTCTGTCAAGTGCATGTGCCCTCAAGCAATTAAAAAAGAAAAAAAAGTAAGAGCTTTGGGGGACCAGGAAGTGGCAGGGTGGTTAATGTGCTGGACTTCCACCTGGCCAACCATGGTTTGAGTCCCAGGCCTGGCGGTTTGCTTTCTCTTTCCCTCTCTCTCTCTCTGAGTATGCATGTCCTGTAACAAATTAAAAAGTAAGAGGGAACCAGCAGTTAGCGTAATGGCTATGTCTCTGGACTCCCACGTAGTCTACCGCGGTTCGCGTCCCGGACCCGGTGGCTTAGAACTCACCCCGGGCGCGTGTGTGTGCGTGCCCAAGATCCCGAGAGGAGAATGGAGGAGAAGGGATTGCGGCGTGACCATCCCCCCTGGGGGTTGATTTCTCACTTTCTGTCTCTATGTCTCTCTCTGTCTGTCTGGCGAGCGCACGCACCCTATAGCGAAAACCTCTCCAAAAAAAAAAAAGAAAAAGAAAAAGTAATACTAATTATAAATAAAAATTAAATAAACAATTCTTTAAAAAATGTAAGTGCTTGCACATCTGTATTCATTGCAACCTTATTCACAATTGCTAAGACATGGAACCAACCCAAATGTCCACAAACAGATGAATGGATTGAAAAATTTTGCGCATATACTCCATGGAATACTATTCAGCCATAAAAAACAACAAGGCCCTGGAATTTGATAGAAAGTGGACAAATATGGAAGATTTGTTGCTGAGTGAAGCAAGTCAGGCTATGAAAGAAAATTGCCTGTCTCCACCTAATGTATACCAACTGTCTACAATCTATGGAAGAGGCTGAAAGACTGGAGAACAAAAAATTATTAAAAATTATAATGGACACTAGAGACAAAGTGGAAAGAGTGTGGGAGGGGAAGAGTGTAGGAAATTTGGGGGGGGGAAATGAAGCAGTAAGACATTTGTGGGACACAGATAAAGTTTATTTTCTGTTGACGAGGATGGGCATGGTGGTCTCAACTGGGCTGGACTGAGGTGTATATCATGCTGGGTAAAGTCTCTTCACAATCTAAATGATGTATAGCAATTTAATGTATGAATAATAATAAAAATACATATAAATTTAAAAAGTATGAGCTTGTTTTGCTGTAAAATAATCTTAGAATCCATACATAACTATTTCATAATACACATTTTCTGTGAATTATTCAAAGACCTTGTGTAAAAGGAAATTTAGACCTAGGTTTGCATCCCAGCTTTGCACTTTCTAGCAGAGACTTTTCTGAGGCTCTGTATTCTGGCTGTAAAAATCTCAACAAACATCTTAGAGGGTTGTCATAGATTACTCCAACCCCTGGCTCATGCTACTGGCAATCTGTGGATTTCTTAAGAATGATTTTTTTTTTCTGCATAGGAAGCTACCACTGTCAAACTTTATTTTGAGTTATATTATTTTAAAAATATTTAAGAATGAAAATAAGGATTTGGTCCATTTAAGGAGCAGACTAGATAATACTTAAAACCTGATCTATGTCCCAAGCTGCTCTCAGTGGGAGCTTCAGGCATGTGAAATTCATTTCAACCAATGTGTATGGAGGTCTAGCTCCAGTGCAGGCACTGTGTGTACTATGGGCTTTGATTACAAGAGTGGATGAGAAAGAACCAGTTCCTGTGGTCAAGGGCCTGAAGGTTAGGGGGGAAACATAAATAAAGTACACTGACAATTTCAAAACACTGTGAAATAAATGCCATGATGAGGAAAGCTTCTGGTGCCAAGGATGCTCTCGGAGCTCTGCAAGGTTGTAGGAGATGTGCTCTAAATGACAAATGCGACACGGAGTACCTGTGCAAAACCTTGGCAATGTGACCCAGCAGCATCTGTACTGGGAGGTCAAAAAAGTGTTGCAAGAGAGAACAAGGCCTAGAAGCGGGGATTGTAACAGTAGATGAGTCTGAAAAGAGGACAAATCCAATCACAGAAGGTGAAATAAACCAATATAAGGAGTTTGGATGAACCTAAGGACAACTGGGAGCCACTGAGGAATATATGGCATCAGGGTAATAAGACCAGGTTTTTATTTGATGTGAGCTATGTTTTCTTTGAGTTCAGCTCGCAAGAAGATTCTTCCCATGAGCCCTCAGAGGCTTTGTGCATATCTGTCTGTGTGGTGTTACCTCTTTCCCTGTCTGCCACCCGAGATTAGGGACAAAGTCTGACCACTCCTAATAGCCCAGCTTTCAACAGAGGCTAAAGTCAAGGTCTGGGTGAGAAGAGAGGGCTCAGAGGAGACTGACTAAAGTGTGGTCAAGGAGAGATTCTTTGTCCATCCTTTGGACTGCCACCTGGATAATCTGGAGTGTGTGGTAGGCAGTTAGAAGGCCTGGCAGATGACCCAAATTCAAAGAATAAGAACATCTATCCTGCTCCCAAGCCCCTGCCCCTTACATGGAAGGAAGTGCAAGATGACATGGCAAAAGGCATGACTCCATGGACAGAGGAAAAATTGGGACCAAAATTGCAATCTACCACGTTGATTTCTGTATCTCTGGTGTGTAACATATGATAGGAACTCAGTACATGCTTCTGGCTTGAAATGAAAAGCTAAGCCAAGAGCGATGAAGTGATTTGTCCAAATAACTTGGCAGCAGGGCAGGGTGACAGAAAGTGTATGGTAGGAAGCATTTGGTAGGAAGAATAAAGTTGGAGAGGGCTTTTCCAGTGGTTTAGACTGATCCTTTCTTTAAAGATGCTCAGGAATCTTGAGTGAGATTAAGTTGCTTCCTTAAGATCCCACGGCTCTTCCTAGAGAGAGTTTGCCTTAAAGTGCAAATGTACTGTGTTCTTCTAAGTTCTCCTGGTATGGCATCTTGTGAACCTGGGACTCGTAGCTAGCTGAGGGCCTATCAGCGTGATGAGATTGGGATTTTTCTTTCTTTACTTAAGAAACCAGGATGTGAAAATACATGCTTTGTTAATGGGACTCCATCCCAGGCAATAGAGGAGGCCCATCTTGGCATGTGAAAAGTCTGCTTTTCTGGAGAATACTTCACTTATAAGATCAAAAGAATACTTTCCCTTAGGCAGGCGCCCAGAATAACACTCTAGTACTACAACCCTACTGATGGAGGGTAGATATGGAAGAGTTTATTATTAAATTCTCTTACTATTAGGCAGCCAAATACATCCAGAGAATCCAGAATAATGCACAAAAGAGTTCTTTGAGTCCCATCTTCCAGTACTCAAGTTCATGTAGTGGAGGATTTGGAAGTGGCTCTGCCTCTGTTTTTGACACATCTCCTAACTTTTCATGGATATAGATCCCATTCTCTCACCTTTTTGGATACATTCCCTTCTCATGGTGACTAGACAATAAACAAATCTTTATTTGGCACACTCTTCTTTTTAACCCCTCTGTTCTTTGCCTCCTTCCTTCAGATTTTTCTTTTAAAGAATTATCCATTTAATTGTATTCATTATTTTTGTTTTAAGATTTGCTAGAGGGCATGTGAGCTTACCAGAAAGAGACAGACAGAGAGAGGAAGAGAGAGAGAGAGAGAGAGAGAGAGAGAGAGAGAGAGAGAGAGAGAGAGAAAAAAGCAAGCTGCTAGGTCCAGGACCCAAACTGTGGTCTTCTATGTGGGAGTCCAGTACCTCAACCACCATGCTATCTGCAGGCCCCTCCAACCTTTAGTTTTTTTATTTTTAAAAATTATTTAGTTAATTTTCTTTATCATTATTATTATTTTAAAACTTTGCTACATAGCATGCATGCTCAGAGAGAGACAGAGAAGGAAGGTAGGGGGAGTGAGAAAGCAATCCACCAGGTACAGAACTTGAACCACAGTCAATCATATGGGAGTCCAGAGCCTTAACCACCATGCCACCTGCTGGCCCCCACCTTTAGATTTTAAGAGAACACTTGCTCCTTATTTATATCAGTTGTACTGATGTTGTGATAAGAGTTTTACCAAGAGCCCTCTTATAATTTTGTTCATACTTAAAAGCATAGCTGGGTTTGGCTAGTATGAGTGTAAGTTCTGGGTGGGGTCAGGCAGGGTGATGGTGACAATGGTGGTGGTGATGGTAGGGGTAATGGTGACAAAGGTAACAGTGTGGGTGGTGATGGCGGCAATGGTAATCGTGGTGATGGCAGCCATTATGAAAAAGGAAACTTAGTCAGTTACCCAACTGAGCTTCCTTAAGAGAAAAGCCTACTGGTTGGTAGAGCAGAAGTCCTGTAGCTTACCTGATGGCCATCTTCCCAGAGACTGGGAAGCCAAGTTGGAACTCAAATCCTCCCTGCCTTCCACACCGGTGCTTGTCTCATTCCTTCATTCTGACAAGGCTGTAGATTTTGGAGACAAAGGTAAAATGGGGCTGGTTTCAACTCTCTTTCTTTTAACAGAAGCTCCTAGCCAGCTGGCATATGTATTATGTGCAAATATTCTGAAATATTTGAGGGTGCATAGGATTTGTTTTCAAGCTTGTGTAAGAGATACACAACTACCGATCTCTGCTGCTGTGGGATGTGTGGTTGCCTCCAACAGTCTCTTTTGGCATACTGTGTCCTCACTTCTAAAGACTAGCTTCTGTAGAAGGCTCAGGCACAGTGAATGTATAGATAGCGAGGTCCCTGAGAAGAAGAAACAGGGCCTGATTGGGAGGAATGAGTGGGACTTTACCATCTTCTGATTCCAAGGAATCTAGATGTTTAGCTGCCTTTCACACTCATCCCTGGAAATCCTAACACTTGGGGAATACGGAATTTCTCACTTAGGAGAGAAGACTAGAACCTGATTATTACCTTTGGGTGAAGTGTGAAGGCACATGATAAATTATGCATTAGCAGATAAGAAGGTGAGCTGAGGAAGTGGGAGACTCCAGTGCTCTGTACTCCATGCCTCTTTGTTTAGAGTTCTTTCTTTGAGATGTGATATGATATCCAGACCTATTTATCACTGTCAAGTCTAGATGGGGGAAAATGCTCGTGTTTTTTAATGTTGATTTAATTTGAATCCCTCTTCCCTGAGGCCCTGGCCTCCCTTGTATAAGATGTATTGTTTCAAAGGTGAGTGGTTTATGCTTGGATGGTAGTAGCAGTATTGGTGTTTACCAGGGGGTTACTGTGTGCTGGGCACCATGGTTATTGCTGTCCTGCATCACCCTCTTTGTTTCTCATAACAGGTATTATGATTATACCCCAAGTGTGCGTAAGGAAGAGTAAGATACAGGAGAGCTAACGAAACAGTAATATCACATGGTGGAAATGTAACATGATCAAGATTTAACATGATCAAGATTTGAACCCAAGCCTGACTAATTCCAGAACTCATAGTTGAACCACTGGTTTGAAGCTGTCTCCCAAAATAGAAACTGCAGGTTGATACAGTTCAGAAGACGAAGCTTTGGGCTTGATGGAAGTTCTGCTATGAGACTGTTGGTGAGGTTGTGACCTTTCCAGATCTCAAATTCTTCAACTGTAAGAAGATGCTGTTGGTCTAGAGATTTGTTAAGGTCCCATCTTATCTTTCTTTCTTTTTTTTAAATGAACTTTGTTCCTTAGAAAGGAGAATTAGTTTTGAGATTAGGCTAACATTCAGCATGAAGTTGTATGGTCTTTGGAAACTTTAGACCAGGATTCAAATCTTGACTTCATTATGAGTGGATATAAAGCCTGCGTGAAGCTTTATTTTTCTGAGCCTCAGCTTCATTGTGTGTAGGTTGAGGATAATAAACCTTCCTTATGGAGGATACATGAATACCTCAGTTATATTGGTGAGCATATAGTTTTGTGTTATCTTTGAGAGTGGGGCCATGCCTTGTTTATTTCTGCCAGGCAGATTGGGGTTGACTTGACTTTAAGAAGGAAAAAAAGGAAAGTTTGGCTTTCTCTGGACAACCAGGGTGTGTTTCTCCTTCGTTCAAAGTGACAGAAGGCAGAGGTTCATCTCCATACCCCAACATGTCCCACTGCCCAGGGTTTTGCTCTGTCCTGGGAAGATCTCCCCTCAGTTCCAGGGTACTGTATCATCTCCCACTACAATAGATAGATCATACTTAAGCAAAAGTATGCGGTAAACAGTGTCTTCAGCTTTGGGATTGCATGGTTTTGAGAGGAAAGGTCAAGAGCGTCTACAAACAACTAGACTTATAAAATTTTATAAAATTCCATCTAGCATGGGATTGCAAAGTGATTTTCTGCTGAATGGTCCAAACTTCAGCAGAACCCAGAGCAGTCCAAAAACAGTGTCCAGAACTCTGAGAAAAGCCATAGGAAGAGGCCCAAACTCAGAATTAATAAAGGGGAGCATCACGGAGCCTTCAGTACGCTTAAGTCTCTAAGACTTAATAAGGGCACATAAGGGAGGTGTGTGTGCATGTGTGTGTGTGTTTGTGTGTGTGTGTGTGTGAGAGAGAGAGAGAGAGAGAGAGAGAGAGAGAGAGAGAGAGAGAGAGAGAGAGAGAGAAATGGCAAGGAAAATAGGAGAGGAGAAGAAAAGAGAAGAGAAAAGGTGAGAAATACAGTATAAACATCAGGGATTGGTAAGGATTGGATATTGGCATTATTTTAGTCAGATGAATTAAGAGAGAGAGAGAGGCCAAGTCTAGGTGGCACAGCTTGTAATTCACTGAATTGCAGGGCTGGAAGCCACATGGCTGATTGTGGGTTTCAATTCCCAGGTCAGCCTGCACACGTGACTGGTGCAGGTGCCCAAGATTCTGAGGAGATGGAGCCTGGGAAAGTGGATCATGGCATGATGAGACTTTGTCAAGAGTTCTCTGTCCTGGAACCAGCAATTAGCATAATGGCTATGTCACTGGACTCCCATGTAGTAGACCGCAGTTCGCATCCCGGACTGGGTGGCTTAAAACTCATGCCGGGCGCATTGTGCGTGCGTGCCCAAGATCCCAAGAGGAAAATGGAGGAGAAGGGATTGTGGCATGGCCATCCCCCCTGGGGGGTGATTTTTTGCTTTCTGTCTCTCTGTCTCTCTTGGTCTATCTGGCGAGTGCATGGGCCCTATAGCAAAAACCTCTCAAAAAAAAAAAAAAAAAGTTCTCTGTCTTTTTTTCTCTGTTTCATAGAAAGGAAATAAATTACAAAACCCAGATGTTTATCTAGTAGCTGAATAATAAACTTAAAAAAAAAGAACAAAGCAAAAACAAAAACAAAAACAAAAACAAAGAAAGTGGGGGGATTGGTTTCCCAAAGAAAATCAGTATGCTGTTACTAGCAGAGGGTAGAATAGACACTGGACAGGCAAAGACACTGCACTCCACCTAATGAGGGAATTGAGAGAGAGAGAGAGAAGGGAGAGCAGAGATGAAGATAGAAAAATGATTATGATGGAGAAAGGAAAGGTGTTTGAGAGAAGACAGAAAAGAAAAACAGACAGAAAGACATACAGAAAGAAATACAGAGATAGGGAGGAAGGAAGGAATGAAGGGAGAAAGGATGGAGGGGAGAAAGAAATGAACAAAAGGAAAAAAAGGAAAAGAAAACCAAGGAAAGAGGGAAGGAAGGAGCGAAAGCAGAAAGGGTGAAAGGAAGCAGAGAAGGAAGGGAGGGAGAGGTGTGTTTACCTGTACATGCACATGAGAAGCAGAGTGGAGGAATACAAAGTGTAGCAAGCCTTTGCTACAACCTAGCATCATAACCCAGGATCCTCCCACCACCTCCCAAACAGACTAGATCTAAGAAGGGATGAGGTCTCACTGAAGTTCCTTTCTTTCCTCTCTCTTGAGCATGGCGCCACCCTACATCATTTTCACCTCACTATGTCCACGGCAATGGGATCCTGGAGCCTCTTGAATTGTGGAATTGTCTCAGCAGTTATTGGCCATGCTTTGGTCTAGAAGCCCAGGGGCATCAGTTTGTCCATGTGTTTTCAGCGTGTGGCTGCCTGAGAACACATCTGTCAACCTTAGCACCAGAGAACAAAAGTGTGGGTTTGACATAAAAAGGACAGCAAAAGCGCAGTCCTAACCTAACTGCCATGTGGCATTCCTAAGCGTGCAGAGATTCGGCCTGGAAGATATGCACATTACTTGAAAGAAGTCTTTTATCCAGGCAAGAGGGGATAAGCACATCTGTATGGCATTGATTTCCCCCACTTTCTTTCTGGGATTTGGAGCTGGGCGAGGGGGAAGGAACAATGAAAACATTTAAAACATCTGACACTGAGTTGGTGTTGTGGATAGGCAGCATTTGTGGGGAAATGAAAGGTGAAATGCCAAATTTAGTTTGGCTCTTCTTTCTTTCTGGCACCATTTTTTTTCTCTCATATTCATCCCGTATTTTCCTTTTAGCACTGGTGGGGGGTGGATCATGTAACCTTCCTACTTAGTGAACACATAGCTTGCCTTGTCTTGAAAGGGAAACATACACTGACAACGGAAACCTCACAACCTCCCGAGTGGGAGACAACCTTAGGTTTCTGGCTCCCAGTATATTTATTTTGGTTACTGTTTAGTGTACTAAACACCAACCAGGATCCTTTGACTCTCAACTGAAATGGGATCAGAATCTGAAGGCCTGACGTCTCTGCTGGAAAGGCAAAGGTTGTAGCTATCCAAAGGCAAACGATTCTATTTAAGAAGTAAGCCATTAGTCCAAGGGTGGGGCCAAGTATATCTATGTGTCAGGAAGAAAGGGGTTGGTGCATTATATTCTGGAATTGGTTGGACTGTTTTGATTGAAGACTAATCAACCCCGTTGGTGCAGTTGGGGCTCCATGGCGTTCTCCCAGATATCCCAGGAAAAGGATCCATGTATAGCAATAGGGCAGTTACTAGGTACGGGCTAATGTTGGAGAAGAGAAATCATGAAGTTCTTCACCCAAAACTCATGAGATCTAACACTTTTCATGTGGCTACATGTTGTGGCAGACTTTGGTTCAAAACCCAGATGTTTATCTAGTAGCTGAATATACTTTGAAAATTAAACCACTTTTCTGAATATCAAATTCTTAGGTTATAGATACTGGAGACAATGTGGGAAGAGGGTGGCAGAAGGGGGAGAATGTAAGGAAAGAAATTAAAGAGGAAAATAGAGAGGCAAAACATTTATGGGACACAAAAATGGATTATCATCTGTTGAAAATAATGTGTTTTGTATTCTCAGCTGGACTGAGAATACAAAGTATAAAATATATTTATGTTGGGTAAATTCAAATTATAAGCTATGTTCTATAAAGTGATTAAATATATAAATTAAATTAAAGTAAAATAATAAACATCTATTAATACTTTGCGTTATATTGATTTTAATATTGATTTCATATGTTGAACTATTCCTAAGATAAATTCCAATTAATAATGGTATATATTTCTTTTAACTTTATTTTTAAAATATTTATTTAATTGTATTATTATTTTAAATGAATTATTTATTTTGTTGTTATTATTATTATAATTATTTTTAATTTGACCAGAGAGAGACAGAAAAAGAGAGAAAGGAAAAGTGAAAATGCAAACCACCAGGTCCAGGACTTGAACCATGGTAGGCCATATGGGAGTCCAGCATCTTAACCACTGTGCCACCTGCTGGTCCCTATTTTTACTATTTAAAAAATTTGACTATAGGACATGCACGTTCACCAGAAAGAGACAGGGAGAGAGGGGGAAAGTGAGAAAGCAAACCTCCATTTTCAGGGTCAAATCATGGTCAGCCATGTGGGAATCCAGTGCCCCAACCATCATGTCAACTGCTAGCTCTTTGTAGTTCTTTTATATATCGCTTGATTCAATTTAGCATTTTTGGGAGGAATTTTTGTGTCTACATTCATAAGGTATATTAGTCTGTGGTTTTCCTGTGACATCTTTGTTTTTTTTTTTTTTTTTTTTTTTTTTTTGCATCAGGATAATACTGGTACTCTAAAAGGAGTTGAGATATATCTTCTATTTTTTAAAAGAGTTTGTGAAGAATTGACGGCTATTCTTTTCATTTAGTAGGATTCGCATGTAATGTTTTATGGGCCTGAACTTTTCATTGTGAGATTTTTTTGTTTATTAATTTTATCTCTTAATTTGCTATAGGTATATTTAGATTTTCTATTTATTTTTGAATTGTTTCCTGTGGCTTATGTCTTCTAGAATTTATCCATTTCATCTAGGTTATCTAATTAGTTTTGTTTACATTATTACATTAGAATTCTTATTTATTAGGTAGGTAATGATGTCCCCTCTTTCATTCCTGATGTTAGTAATTTGAGTGTTCTGCTTTTATCTTGGTCAATTTGGCAGCAGGTTTGTCTTTTTTTTTTTTTTTTTTTTTTAATTTTTTCAAAGACCCAACTTTTAGTGTCATTGATTTTCCTATGTTTGGTATTCTCCATTTTCTTTATTTCCACTCTATTCTATAGTACTTCCTTTTTCTTTTTGTTGTAGGTTTCATTATCATTTCGCATCCCTCATGCTTTTGTTTTGTTTAATAAGGTGGAAGGGTAGGTTATAAATATAACAACTTTCTTCTTTTAGAAACATAGGCATTTACAGCCATAAATTTCCCTCTCAAAATTGCTTTGACTGCATCCCATAAGTTTTGGCATATTGTATTTTTGTTTCTATTCATCTCAAATTATTTTTTAATTTCTCTTTTGATTTATTCTTTGATCAAATTTTTATTTGGAATATGTTGTTCAGTATCAAATATTTGTGAATTTCCCAAATTTACATCAGTTATATTGATTTTTAATTTCTTTCCATTGTGGTTAGATATCACACTTTATATCATTTCACTCCTTTTGAATTTATTGAGGTTAATTTCATGACCTAACAAATGACTTATCCTGGAGAATATTTTATGTACACTTGAGAATTATATGTTGACTGAAATGCTCTATATTTATTATATATATCTATTTATCTGTTAGATCTAGTTGTTTTTCAGTGTTATTCATGTCTTCTTTTTCTTTCTTTTTTTAAACAGTTTTCTTTTTTATTATTATTTTATTTAACTTTATTTATTTATTCTAATTTGATGAGACAGACAGAGAGAGAGAGTCAGAGAGAGAGAGAGAAAGAGAAAGCTTCCAGGTCTGGGACTCGAACCATACTCAGCCATGTGAGAATCCAGTGCCCTTAACCACCACGCCACCTGCTGGCCTCTTCTTTTTCTTTTTTGATATTCTGCTTATGATTAAAAAGTGGACATTCTTGTGTGTGTGTCTGTGTGTGTGTGTGGGTGTGTATGTGTGTGTATATTGTAGGGCAATTAGTATGGATACTCTCCATACTAATATTAATATGGATACTCCAGGTCTCTTTTAGTTATTCTTTGCATAGTGTTTTTTTTCATAATTTTACTTCTACCTATGTGTCTTTGAATTTAAAATGTGTCTCATTTATATAGCAAGTAATTAGATTATTTATTCCCATTTAGTCTTCCATTTTCTACCTTTTGATTTGATTCCTTAGTCTGTTTACATTTAGTGTAATTTCTACCTATGGTCTTTTTGAGTATAATTTCTCAATGTTCCCTTTATCTTTTTCTTTCTCTTATTACATTTACTTCCTTTAAAAAATACTGTCATAGAGACCAGCAGATGGTGTAATGTTACGTTGCTGGACTCCCACATAGTTGGCTGCGGTTTGAGTCCCAGACCTGGTGACTTAAAACTCACACCAGGTGTGTGCACGTGCATGCCGAAGATCCCAAGAGGAGAATGGAGAAGAAGGGATTGTGATATGGCTACCCCTCCCCCCAGAGGGGGTGATTTCTTGCTTTCTGCCTATCTTTCTTGGTCACTCTGGTGAGCACACACACTCTATAGTAAAAATCTCTCTTAAAGAAGAAAATACTTTGTTTTTCTCTTGGAATGCAGAGGAGATAGACAGCAAATTTTTATATTTTAATATCTATTTAATTACATTTTAATTTTCATTCTCTCTTGTAGAAACCATATACATTTAGGTCTTATCAGAGTCCACCATTCTTGGAGGAGAAGAGACTGCAGCATGGCCATGCCTTCTGGGGGGTAATTTCTAGTTTTATGTCTCTCTGTCTCTCTGGTGAGTGCATGACCCTATAGCAAAAATCTCTCATAAAGAAAAAAAAAGAGTCTACCATTCTTAACATATTCATCTTTGTATTCTCAGTGGCCATTACCATGTCCTGTATACATTAAGTGCTCTCTTTAATGTTTGATGAATAAGTGTCAGAGTTTAGAGATTAAAAAGTTTAATTAGACTTAACTCTCATATTTCTTTTTATTTTTTAATTGCCAGAGGGCACATGCATTTACCAGAGAGAGACAAAGAAAGACGGGGAAAGAGAAAGTGAAAAAGCACCCGCCATCAGGGATGGTCATGTCACAATCTTTTCTCCACCATTTCTCCTCTTGGAACTTCAGTCATGCATTTACACACCCCTGCAGTGTTTTTCAAGCTGCCAATTGCAGGACTTGAACCATGCAGTCAGCCATGTGGGATCCAGGTACATTAGCCACTGTCCCTTAACTCTCATATTTTTATCCACCACTTTGAGCTGATGTATTATTGGCTTTAGCTGGAACAAGTTTTTTTACTCTCTGTTGTATGGTTTATGCTAATTTATCCTCCAGACTTTTATTTATGGTATGATACTACTGGATTCTCTTACTGATTATTTCCAAATCTCATCTATCCTTCAAAGTCTTATATAAAGTTAATTTTATCTAAGGAATCCTCCCAGACTAGCCCACTGGATCTCTGCAATGCTTTGCAACTTAAATAAGTTGTAGGTAAATGAGTTAAAAAGTCTATTATCTAAATTAATTCTTTTTTGTTTTGGAGAGGTTTTCACTATAGGGCGCTTGTACTCTCCAGAAAGCCAGAGAGAGACAGAAAGTGAGAAATCACCTCTCAGGGGGGTGGCCACGCCACAATCCCTTCTCCTCCATTCTCCTCTCAGGGTCTTAGGCATGCACAGACACGTGCCTGGCGTGAGTTTAAGCCACTGGATCTGGGACTTGAACTGCAGTCGACCACATGGGAGTCCAGCGACATAGCCATTTCGCCACCTGCTGGTCTCCTAAATGAATTATTTTAGGAAGAGAACAGCCTTGACTGAAAACACTTTGATTTATCCACTGAGGGAATAGGCAAGCCCAAAGGCATGGGTTCACAGGAACACAGAGAGATGGCTCAATTTCTCAGCCTAAAAAAGAAGTTTTTTTTTCTTTTTTTTTTTTTTTTTTTTTTTTTTTGCTTCTTGGGGGTTGGTTAGGGAGAGGAAATCAAGGTGATGGGCAGGAATGGGAAAGAGGTGAGGGAGAAACCAGTGAGATTAGTCAAGGTGGAGCCTCTAAACTGTGAAAAGCAACTTGGCTGTAGTGAGGACCTTTAAAAAGAGAAATATCTGATGTTCACTGCAAAGTTGTTTTTGCTTTGTTGTTGCTGTCCCTTTTCCCTGGTTCCTTTATATCTTAAGGAAAGTTGGACACTCATAAATTTTGAACCAGATAGCTTTTGGGTGGCATTGATGAAAGAGTTGGATTTTATAGTTGGGTTGAATGTAATGTAAAGTTGGAAAGATGGGTGAAGGGAAACTGGCTTCTATGACTGCACCAGGATTTTGTTAAAATCTTTAGGAAGAATCTTTTGAGAGTTCTAGTTAATTGTGAACACTTCTCAGAGATCACAATGGGGCTATCCTGATTTAGTCTTCATTTTGTACAATGAACTTGTACAAAATTTCTTGTCCCAAGTTCCCACTCCTACAGAAATCTAATTCTCACTTTTTCTTTCTTTCTTCTTTCTTTCTTTCTTTCTTTCTTTCTTTCTTTCTTTCTTTCTTTCTTTCTTTCTTTCTTTCTTCTTTCTTTCTTTCTTTCTTTCTTTCTTTCTTTCTTTCTTTCTTTCTCTTTCTTTCTTTTTCTCTTTCTTCTCTTTCTCTTTCTTTTTCTCTTTCTCTCTTTCCCTTCCTTCCTTCCTTCCTTCCTTCCTTTCTTCCTTCCTTCCTTCCTTCCTTCCTTCCTTCCTTCCTTCCTTCCTTCCTTCCTTCCTTTCTTTCTTTCTTTCTTTCTTTCTTTCTTTCTTTCTTTCTTTCTTTCTTCTTTTCTTTCTTTCTTTTTTTTGGTGCTACCTCTTCCCTTCTTTCTCTTTCTGCTGCCTCAGCCTGTCTTATTTAGAACAATTTAGCTTCTCTCATCCTATGTCTACTATCTTAGAGTACAAACACCTAATAATGGTCCTATTGATTAAAAGATTATTCCTTTTGGATAGTAGGTCAGGTACAGAGGTAGTAGACAGCAAATTTTAGTATTTATTTAATTTTAATTCTCTTTTGTAGAAATACTTATACAATAAGGTCTTATCAGAATCTATTTTAAATTCTATGGGAGTAGGGACCATATATTTCTTATGAACAAACTCCATGCTACCTTATGAACCACCCAATATACAGCTAGGCATGTAGCCCTTATTCAGTGAGTCATGGGTGACCTGTAGTGAGTTACATGAGATCTATGAAAGGAGGGAGGAAGAAAATGGGAAAATGTTTGTAGAGTTCTACTTCATGCCAAGCATGGTATAATACACTGTATATGTAATATCTACAGTATATGTAACACTTACTATGCAGCTAATACTCTATGCAAGTATTCTTAATTTATTCTCATTGCTAGGCAAAGTTATCTACTAACAAGAATTAGGCAATATGGTGACTATATCGATCATAACCATCTTACAACATAGATATCATTCAAGTTATTGCACAGATAAGGAGTCTGGGCTTCTTGAGCTTTTTCAACTTTCCACAAGTGGAGTGGCAGAAATAGAACATTTGCTTTATCTTTTGGACTTTGTGGCCCACGATCTTTTTCTCTCACTTCACCACAAAATTAATCTATTTCAAATATTTGAAGACAAGAGAGACCAGGAATGAGGAAGCTTGTGCTCATAGCCAGTTTTCTCTGGGTTAAGAGGAAAATGGATGGGTACAAGATGATACATTCCAGAAGAGTTTCTCAAGGGAGATACTATTGACATTTTTTTGCTGAACAATTTTTTTTTATCATGTGCAAATGATCTGTGTGTGGCAGGGTATTTCATATCCTTAGTTCTTGCCCACCAAATGTCAGGGGTGTTTCTTTGGCTCATGGCTCCCTCCCCCAAAATAGATGCCTTCAGACATTTCTGAATGTCTCTAGAGAGTGTACCATTTCCTTCTTCCTGAGAATGACCATAGACCGGATTGTCTCCTTAAGCAATCCTAAATCCTCTTTAGCATCAATATTCAATAATGCTATGCAGAAATGAATGAATGAATGAGCAAATGAAAGGTGGTCAGAACTAATCCCAGACGCAGGCTGATTTTATGAGGGGAGGTTTTGACAGGTTTTTCTCTGTCTTTGGAGTACTGAGATCCCTGGAGTATTCAGGTTGATACCCTAATGAAGGTGTGATGTATGACCCAGACTGAATGAAAGATCCAGAAGGCAAACTTCACCTACTCCAGTTTACCTCTCACCAGACTCCTTGATGCTTTCAAGACTGTCAAGTGAAGATTCTGCTCAATGGCAGCTCAGAGTGGGAACAGAGAAAGGGAGGGAGGTGCATCGGCTTCCCTATAGTAAAGTGGAATACCATTGCCCTGATGCTAATGCAAACCAGCTGCTGGCCGGCCCCAGCTTGCGATAGAACAGGCGGAATTCTTGGACACTGAGTTATTCTTAGAAGCATGTGCACAGTCCCCTGGCAGGGCTCACTGTGAACTGGCTGCTGCCAGCCCCTTGTCAGGATACTGTGCCAGCAGACCTGAGAGTGATTGTTCTTGCTTATGAAAAATAACTTTGGGATTTTAATTTCAAATTACCCACAGAGATGGGGCCTGGATATGGAGAATGGTGGGAAGGGCAGAGAGGGGAGTAGGACAAAGGACAGAAGAGCATCACCCATTTGCTCAGCAAATATGTACTGAGCGTCTGCTCTGTGTGGCTGCTGGAGCTCTCAGCACATCTAGACTTCCATCTGAATTCAATGGACATGGGTGGGCAGTTGTCTAGACCTTGAGAGTGGGCACTCCTACATGCTTTTAGGTTCTTTTTATTGAATGCTTTCTGTGTACTAGGTTCTTTACATAGGAGATATCATTCAATCTTCACAGGAACACTGTCAAGTAGGTATCATTACACTGTGAAATAGGCATGATTAATCATATTTTATAGGAAACCAAGTGTTGCAGAGGAATCTGCCCAAGGTTCCAGAACTACCAAGATGCAGAGTCAGGATTTGAACTTAGGCCAGTTGACTCTTCTCTTTACACCTATGCTAGCACCGACTATGAGCCAAGGCCAAGCTGGACATTGAGACTATGCAGTCAAATAAAAGGACTGAATTCCAATCTTCAAATCTATTCCACTGTCTACAGAAGAGACAGGCACTTGACAAGGAATTACTAGAAGAGGATCTGTAATGTAGGAGATCAGATCTATTGATAAACTCCACCGGGATATGGCAGGGACAGCTTTGAACAGGAGAAGCTGGTGGAGTCTTACAGAGGCACCTACATGGGAGGCAATGGAAGAAGGCACTTTGAGCAGAAGACCAGCATGTGGATGGGTGATCATAAGTGATTCAGTGGGTCTGTAGCATGGGGTACAATGAGGACATGGAAGATGAGATGACTGGAATGGGGCCATTTCAGTCATTTCATCATGAAGTAAGTCATCTAACTGTGAAGGGCCATGGGTCAGATTGATGATCTGGTACTTTGTTGTGGAGGAAATGAAAACTCATGTATCCATCATTTAGTAATTTGCACATTTAGCATAAATTGATTGAGCACCCACTGTATGCCAGGCACTCTACATTTCAAGAGTTGGTTTTCTTTTCCAATTGCTAGAGGGCATGTGCATTTGCCAGAGAGAGACAGAAAGAGAGGGAGCCATAAAGCATGCACCCCCTTCTCTATTTCTCTGTCCTACTGTGATTTTAGGCACATGTGCATATAGGTCTGGTGTGTTTTTCAAGCTGCCAGGGCTGGGATTCGAACCACAGTCAGTCAGGTGGGCTCTGGATCCCTTAACTACTAAGTTACAGGATCAGGCCTACACTTAAAAAGATTTTGTTGTTTAATTTATCAAAGGGCGTATGCACTCACCAGAGGGAGACAGACAGATGGAGAGGGAGAAAGTACCCCTCAGTGGGGTGTGATTCTGTTGCAATATCTTCATTTCTCCACCCTGTTGGGATCTGAAGAATGCACACATGTGTCCAGTGTGTTTTCAAGCCACTAAGGCTAGGATTCAAATTGGAATATTTGAATTGTGGGATCCAGCTCCTTTAACCACTAGGCTACTGGGCCATCCCTACATTTAAAGGGTTTTAAGTGGGAAACAGGTGCATGTTTTTTACTTTAGAGGAAAAGAAAAAAAAAGATACTTACGTGGAAAATCATTAAGGGGCCTCCCTAGTGGTCCAGATGAAAGATGACCTCAGAATGACCCGTGGTAGCAGCTGGGAATTTAGGAGCCTATATGGCAGTAGGGAGCCCTCGCCACTTGACAAACATAGGGGATTAACTGAAGCTCATTTCCTCTGAGAAACACATTGCTGAATGTGGGCCCACATCATGGGAAGTGCCTGCAGATGTGTGTTTCAGGATACCCACATATGCCTGCTCCCATCAGTAGGACTGTATGCCCATCAAGGGTCATTTGTATTTGGTGTCAAACACAAATGTCAGTCTACATTATTAATTAATTATTCAAATATTTGCTAGAAAATAAGTTGTGCAAAGCAAAACAAAACAACAAAAAACACAGAACTATTTCTATTATGCTGGGTTGAAAGCTTTAAAAAGAGAATTGCTGAAAGCAATTGCCGTAGAATTGGGCATGTATGAGACAATGGAAGGATTGGGAAAAATCATAAAATTCTAGCAAGATTCTGCACTCAGATTGCTTTACAAGGGTCTTTAAGGTCTCTCTCCACTTCAAAGAAACTTATGCTAGAAATTGTAGATGATGCATTATGGGTGTGGTTTATGTAAGAAAGATGACAAGGATCTACAGTCAGCAGACCCGTTCTCAAAGAAAAGTCTTGGCTCCACATCAAAAGAGTGGTGTATGAATGTGCGTTTGAATGTGCGTTTATATGTTTTAAGTTAAAATTAAACAGGTTTGAAGTATGTATGTATCATTTGCTAGCTTTAAGAAAAGTTTTTATTGAAGTATAGCATACATAGAGGAAAGTGTACAGATCTGAGAGGATGGTGGGGTGTATTTTTATAAAGTCAACTCCCAGGGCAACCCCACACCAGACTGAGAAATAGAAGTTTGCCAGCACCCCCAAATCTTTCCTTGTGCCTTATTCCAATTATTACACACTCCCACTTCACATGTAACCACTGCTCTGACTTCAATAGCAGCATTGACTATCATTGCCTATTATATAAATTAAATCAAGCAGAATGTTTTTGTTTTTTGTTTGGGGCTTGACTTGTTTTGCTTGGCATGTTTGTAAAATCCACCCATGTTGTTTAATGTGGCAGTAATGAGCTTGGTCTCTTTGTTGTACAGTACTCTGCAAGCTGTGTAGAAGTATACAGTAAGTACTTAATACATAGTAGTCAATGAGATGGGAGTGACTTCTAACAAAATAAGGCAACATTTGGACAGCTGTTAGCTCTCTGAATTCAAAGGGTGTTTTGGAAGTGGTGAATACTCCAATTTATCTACCTGTTTTACTGCTGAAGGATTTATGGGGGGAGGGGTCTTCAAGAAGTTAATGGAAAATGCATATGATGAAAAAACTACATGGATTTCAATGGTTTCTTTGGCATTAAATGGAACTCATACTTTAATTCTACTTTCCACAAACTTTTTGAAGTTCCCGCATGTATGTTGCTTCCAGTGTCTGTCTATTGTGAATAGATCTGTGATTAAACACTGTGATCAGGTCTTTGGATGAACATATGCATATGTGTTTTTTTGAGTGTCTAATAGGAAAATCGTTGGGTCCTCAGTTGGACATACATTCAGGTTGAGTCGACTCTGCCAGTTTTCCAAAGTGATTGTGTCAATTTATGCTTCCCCGCGTGGAGTATGAAAGTTCCAGTGGCTCCAACATTCTTGCCGACGTTTAGTATTCTCTATGTAGGGTTGCAGTGGTAGTATCTAACTTTTTTGTTTGTTTTTAATAAACCTTTTATTATAGAATAATTTAAAATTTACAGTGAAGTTGCAAACAGTACAGAGAGTTTCCAGATAGTCCTCTCAGTATTCCTCGTTTGTTAACATCTTATATTATCATAGTAAATTTGTCAGAGCTAAGAAACTGATATTAGTACAGTACTATTAAGTAAATTCCAGACTTGAGATTTCACCAGTTTTTCTATTATCATTCTTTCTGTTTTGCCATTCCAGGGCAAATTGTAGATACCACATTGTATCTAATTGTCATGCCTCTTGTCCCTTCTGCTTCATGATTGCTTCTTAGTCTTTCTTTTGCCTTTTATGATCTTGATGGTCTTAAGAAATACTAACAAGGCATCCTGTTGCATCTCCTGAATCTTGGTCTGTTTGCTGTTTTTCTCATGACTATACTTGAATTAAGAGTTTCTGGAAAGAATACCAAAGAGATGAAGTGCTCTTTACACCATAATTAAAGAGTACCTTACATTCTTCTGACATCACTGCTGATGTTAACCCTCATCACTTGCTTAAGGTAATATTTATCAGGTTTCTCCACTACAGTCACTATTTCTCCTTCACCCTGTTCTATCGTTTGAAAGTGAATCACATGGTCTAGCTCATGCTCAAATGGAATAGGGAAGTCCAACCTCTTAGAGGGTGAGATATCTACTTCTGTTATTTGGAATTCTACAAGGAAGGCTTTATTCATCTCATTCATTCATATCATGTACACTAATGTTTTAAAAATATTTTATTGAACTTTATTTATTTATTTATTTATTTATTTTAATTGGGCCAGAGAGAGACAGAATGAGAGCGAGAGAGAGAAAGCTAGAAAGCAAGCTGTCAGGTCCAGGACTCAAACCATGGTCAGCCGTGTGGGGGTCCAGTGCCCTTAACCACCATGCCACCTGCTGCCCCCATGCATACTAATTTTATACTTTGGTTTATAATACAGCATGATGGTATTCTTTTGTTTTTGTTTTGTTTTTGCTATAAGGTGTGTGTTCTCATAGAAGACATAGAGAGGGAAAGGAGATAGAGTGAGTGAGAAAGTGAGAAATCACCCCCTAGCAGTGATGGCACACCACAATCCCTTTTATTCCATTTTCTTCTTGGAATTTTGGGCACATATGCACATGCATCATGCATATTTTTCAAGTTGCTGGGTTAGGCACTAGAATTGCAAAGTCGGCCATGTGGGATCCAGTCAACTTAACCTCTATACCACCTGCTGGCCCTCAATATAACATTATTTGAAGTTCAAATTTTTTCAGCTTTGGCCATTGGAAGCTCCTTGTGGGTGACTACCATGTCCCTTTAATGTGCCCTCAATTCTCTACTTCCTTACTTTCCAGTACTATAATATATACTCCAGTGTCATATTGTACTTTCCCCCAGCCTTAGAATCATTCATGTCTCTTTGAAACCTTGATTTTTTTAAACTGGAAAATAGTATTTAGAAATCAGACTATCAGTGCTTCATGCCTCATTGGCTTTCATTTGCATTTTCCATGAAGAGGATGTTTCTTGGCCGTTTGGATATTATTTTTAACTAAGTGCCTATTTAAGTCATTTGCCTTTTGTGGGGGCGGGGTATATTCTGGATTTGAGTCCTTCGTTGGGCGTTTACATCACACATATCCTCTTTCACTCTGTGACTTGACTTTTTGTTCTATTAGTGGCATCTTCAAAAAGCAGATATTCTTCGTATTATCATGGAATGATTAGTTATCCTGCCCCCTCAATGATTCTGTTTATAATCATAAGAATATTCTCAGGGCCAGCAGGTGGCGTAGTGATTAAAGCACTGAATTCCCATGCGGCTGACTGCTGTTTGAGCCCCTGACCAGTGGTTTGAAACACACTAGTGCATGTGTGTGCATGCCCAAGATCTTGAGAGGAGAATAAAGGAGAAGGGATTGCAGCATGGCCATTCCTCCTGGGAAGGAGGGGTGATTTCTCATTTTCTGTATCTCTGGTGAGTGCATATACTTTATAGCAAAAATCTCTCTAAAACAATTCTCAGATGTTAACTTCTAAAAGGTTTATTGTTTTACTTTTCATTTTTAGACCAGCAATACACCTGTGGTTGCTTTTTGTGTGTACTGTGAGGTGAAGTCAAGATGTTTTTTTTCCTCCCACATGAATATTCAATTCCTTGAACCCCATTTATTGCAAAGACACTCCTTTCTTCACACTACACATCTTCATTTTGTTTCTGGGCTTTCTGCTCAGCTCTGTAGGCCTGTTTGTCTATCTTCTCTGCAATATCACATTATCTTGATTACTGTAGCCTCATACGAAGTCCTGTTGTCAGGTATTGTAAGTCCTACATTTTAGAAATTATTATTATTCAAGACTATCTTGACTATTCTTGGTCTTCACTTTCATATAAATATTAGAACGGGAGTCAATTCTCTCTCTCTCTTTCACACACACACACACACACACACACACCCTACATACTGACAATTTCATTAAATCAATAGATCAATCTAGGGAGAACTGATAACTTTAAAATAGCAAGTCTCCATAGAAATATGGTAGATCCCTCTATTATTCAGATACTTAAAATTTTTTCTCAATAATGCTTTCCAGTTTTATTGTAAAAGTATTATGTACATTTTGTCTAAATTTCAAGTAGAATATATATATATATATATATATATATATATATATATATATATATGTATATTGTTTCCAGAGGGCACATGCATTCACCACACACACACACACACACACAGAGAGGGAGAGAGAGAAGGCGCCCTCCAATGGGGCACAGTCATGCCTTGATCCTTTTACCTCATTCGTCTCTGTAAGGAGTTTGGGCATGCACACACACATATCTGGCCTGCTTCTCAAGGCACTGGGCGCCTAGTTGAACCACAGTCAGCCAAGTGGAATCTGGTTCCCAAAGCACAGTGCCTGACTATTGCATTATGGGGCTGGCTTGTAAGTAAATATTGTCTTGTTGTCATTGGATATAAGGTAACTTTAAATTTTTTATTTGTAGTTGTGTATAGTATATCAAAGCATTGTTTAAAAATATATATTGATGAAAAAAATATATATTGATGTTAGATTCTGTTCTTTAATTATTTGCTACACAATCATTTGACTTTTCTACATACATAGGTATATTATCTGTCAATTAAGGCAATATTTTTTCTTTCTTTTCAATCCTTATGTTATCGTTATTTTCTTATTACATTGACAATGACTTCTTTTTTTTTTGGAGAGGTTTTCACTATAGGGTGTGTGCGCTCGCCAGACAGAGAGAGACAGAGAGATAGAAAGCGAGAAATCACCCCCCCAGGGGGGATGGCCATGCCACAATCCCTTCTCCTCCATTCTCCTCTCGGGATCTTGGGCACGCACGCACACGCACCCAGCGTGAGTTTTAAGCCACCGGGTCTGGGACATGAACCACGGTCGACTACGTGGGAGTCCAGCAACATAGCCATTACGCTAACTGCTGGTCCCGACAATGACTTCTAATACAATGTTAACTAAAATGCTGATAGTGACACTCTTGTCTAATTTCTTTTTTTTTTTTTTTGGAGAGGTTTTCGCTATAGGGTGCGTGTGCTCACCAGACAGAGAGAGAGAGAGAGAGAGAGAGAGAGACATAGAGACAGAAAGCGAGAAATCACCCCCCAGGGGGGATGGTCACGCCGCAATCCCTTCTCCATTCTCCTCTCGGGATCTTGGGCACGCACGCACGCACATGCGGCCGACGCGAGTTTTAAGCCACCGGGTCCGGGACACGAACCGTGGTCGACTATGTGGGAGTCCAGCGACATAGCCATTATGCTAACTGCTGGTTCCCACTCTTGTCTAATTTGTGACTTTAGATGAAAAGCTTTAAATATTCCACTGTTAGGTATTTTCCATTGTTTAAACATATACATACTTATAGTTACATAAAAATTTCTAGTCTAGGCCTATTTTGTTAAGATTTTAAAAAATCATGAATGCAGAGCCAGCAGATGGCATGGGATTAAAGTGGCTGATCCCATATGGCCCACTTCATGGTTCGAGTCCAGGATCCAGCAGCTTGCAATACACTCAAGGCACATATGTGTGTATGCCTAAAATCCTGAGAGGAGAATGGAGAAGGGATTGCAGTGTAGCCATCCCCAGGGAGTGGTTTCTCTCTCTCTCTCTCTCTCTCTCTCTCTCTCTCTCTCTCTCTCTGTTTGTGTCTTGTGAGTACACATGCCTTACAGGAAAAGAAATTATTAATGTGTGTTGGCTTTATAAATACCTTTTATTTGCGTGTTGATCTTACGATTCTTTTCCTATATGGTATTAATGGGGTGAATGCTATCTATTAATTACTTCCAAATATAAAACAAACCCCACATTATTGGAATAAGTCCAACTTACTTGTCATAAATTAGTGTTTTTATATATAGTTAGATAATATTTGGTTATAATTTTTCATCTATGCTCATGAAATACATTGACTTGTAATTTTCTTTAAAAAATTTTAAAGCGTGTGTGTGCTTGCTGGAGAGAGAGAGGGAAAAAAAACCACCCCACCGCCCCATGGGGCATGGACATACCATAATCCCTTTCCTTCATTTCTTTCTCCTTTTGAGATTTTGGGCATGTATGCAACACTATAGGCTGGCCCATGATTTTCAATTTTTAGAATGTTCCCAAAAGGTTTTGTTTGCAAAGTTCTTTTGGCATTGTAGGTTGGGAAGTTTGTTTTGCTGTTATTAAATGAAATTGTTTAAAATTAGTGCTATTTTCATTTTTATGTATTTTAGAGGAATTCACCTACCTCACCCTGGGGATTTCTTTGTGAAGGTTTTAAATTATAGATTCAAATTTTAAATAAGACAGAAGAACTTTTTGTTTGTTTGTTTATTTTTTAAAGATAGGGTCTTGCTAATTGTGGTCCCCCACTTTAGCTTCACCAGTGGCTGGAATTAGAGGAATACATAGCCACTCTTGGGTGACTTAAAAATAAAATAGAGGTTTATTTGCAAAATTCACAGTTCTGGTGGCTGGAAGGCAGACCCTCGAATGGAGCGGAATGTGGTCTATTTCCATGTACCTTCTACTTGCCTCATTTCAGAACTCATCACGGGGGCTTGCCTTAATTTCATTGCCTCCAAAGACCCCACCCTGGGACATCATGAAGGATTAAGTTTTCATTTGATACCTTCACAATACAGTCCAACTCCCAACACATGAATTTTAGGGGACATCCAATCACTACCTACTAAGACCAAATTGTAAAACATAAACCTCTGGGAGACAAACATTATCCAAACCATAGCACCAGCTAAGTTGCCACCTAAGATTATTGCATTGACTAGTTCCTGTCCACACTGCAGATGTTAGCTAAAGTGTCATTCCTCAAAGAAAGCCTTTAATTATGCTGGGTCTAAATCCATCTCATAATCCAATAACTCTCACTTTCTTTTTGTAGCATGGACCATGATTTGTTATTCTTTATTCTTTTGAATGACTATTTGTTTAAACATTTTCCCTCCATTAGCTTGTAAGTTCTATAAAACCGTACATTATGCCTTTTTGTCATGCTAAATTGGCCTTCTCTCTTTCTATCTCATATACATACATATATGTACATAGGCTATATACATACACACACATAGACAAACCCATATATAGAGATATAGATGGATATATATGTATTTTTTATTAAAGTATACTTTATAAAAGTACACAAACTTAAAGTGCTCAGCTTGATAAATGCTTATAAAACAAATATTTTAACATTACCACATCAAAATCAAGAAAGAAAACACCATGAATAATCAGAAATCTCTCTTGTGCACATCCTGTCATTCTCCAAAGACAGCCACTATTTGGACTTCTCTCATTAGACATCATTTTGCTTGTATTGTATTGTCTAAGTGAAATTGTGGTCATGTACACTTCTGTCTGGCTGCTCTGCTCAACACTATGTCTGTGAGATTTATCTGCGTCATGCATGCCCTGGTAGTTACTTTTCATTGCCCTATTGCAGTCTATTCTATTGTCTGAGTGTGCCACACTTTATTTACTCATTGTACCATTGGTAGATAGCTGAGTTGTTTCCAGTGCTGAGTTCTCACACGTAATGTTGCTATGAGCCATTGTTTTGCATATCCTCTAGCAGACATAGGCACTGATTTCTCATGGATTTACAGTATGAGTACAATAGTTGCCAAAGTAGAAAAAAAGAACACAAATATTAATATTTCATGAGGGAGCTCTTGTTTCTATTTCTGATGAAGATTTGCCAAAGTTCTAGAGGACTTCTTAGTCTCTTCACAAAGTGTACATGGACCCTAAAATTCTCAAAGATAGATACAAATCAGCTGTCATAAAGTGCAGAAAGAATGTACAGGAATATGGGTGTCCAGAGTGCAAGATCTCTTGTCTAGTGCTTCGTGGAGAAATGCTGATCTCAGCCCTGGAGGGTTTTCTGGGCAGGGTTCCTGCTCAGGTGCACCAGTCCCTTTCCTTTCTCTTTCTTGCCTTACATCTTTCGTTTCTTTCTTACTTCTGCAGGAATCAGTTCCAGAGGTGAGTTTGCAAACATCTCAATCATTTGCTTTCTAGGATCAAAGCTTCTCACAGGCCCCTACAGCACTAGAATCTACAAAGTTGGAAGGTGATCAACCCACGTACAAGGGGTTCTTTGCTATGTATGCTTGAAGACTGGGAGTCAGAACTTAGAATTAGAAAGAGCTCTCTACTCAAGCTTATCTTCCCCTTTCGTGTGACAGTGACACACTCTACTTCGATTTTGCTCTTCAGTTACTCTTGGGGTCCTTTCCTGTAGCAACCCTGCTATCTCAGCTAACCCTGGTTGCAAAGTCATCATTGCCCCAGCCAGAGCTCATGGATGGTAAGTGCTTGAGCACCCACTCAGAGCCCAGTGGATACTGCAACTTTCTTCTTCTTATCATATGGCTCTTTAGGCAACACTAGATTTCCCTCTCCGGCACATCTGGGGTCTCCTATACTTTGGAGAGATTTTTGCCATAGGGTGCATGCGCTTCCCAGAAAGAGAGAGAGAGAGACAGACAGAGAGACAGAAAGCAAGAAATCATTCCACGGGGGGATGGCCACACCGCAATCCCTTCTCCTCCATTCTCTTCTCGGGATACTGGGAGCACGCGCACACACACATACACGTGCCCAGTGTGAGTTTAAGCCACCGGGTCCGGGACTCGAACTCTGGTCAACTAAATGGGAGTCCAGTGACATATCTATTATGCCAACTGCTGGTCCCACGGGTCTCCTATTCTTTGGTTTCCCTCTTTTTTGGCTATTTCCCTCTCTTCTCCTGGGATCCTGCCTTTATCGTGCATATTGCAGACTAGAGGTAACATTTTTGTGTTCTTCGACCTCCCCCCACCTCCCATGTTGCTAAGTTCCTTTGCTCCAGACTGTCACCTACTTTTTTATAAAAAGAATTATTTATTAAGTTTTATCATTACTATTGTTTTAAGATTTGCTATATGGCATGCACACTCACCAGAGAGAGACAGAGAGAGCGCATGTGCAAGAGAAAGAGAGAGGAATGTGAGAAAGCAAGCCAGCAGGTCCAGCCAACATGATCAGCCATGTGGGAGTTCAGAGCCTTAGTCATCATGCTACCTGCTAGCCCCCTTCTAAAAAGAATTATTTACCTATTTTTTTATCATTATTATTGGACTCCCACCTGCTTCTCAAAAGAGCAGCCACAAGATAAAGACTCAAGAAGCTCTTGTTAAGACAGACTGTTGCCCCTAAAGCACAGCTTCGATGCACTATAATCCTAAAATTATCTTCCCCATCAAGGTTGAGGATTGATTGGAATGGATCCACCCTTTTGGACCTATAGGACAATGAGTTATGGTGAATGTATAGTTGTGTAACCACCTCCATAAGTGAGATACAGAATATTTCCATCTCTTTAAAAAGAGCCCTCTGGCCTGAGCAGTCAGTGCCCTGCCCAGCCCCCAGAGGGGTCTGTCTTTTACAACAGAAATTCTCCCTAAGACAGTCACACTTGTCCATGCAGAAGGTATGGGGATAGTGCTCTGTTTCTTTATGATGGAAGGCATTGGGGGACTGCAAGTTGAAGACAGAGTAACTAGTGCTGAATATAAGGGACAAGGTTCTGGGTGAAGGGCTAGGGGACTGAGACTTGGGAGGGTCAGGAGGGAAAACTGGGAGAAGCAATACCCAGGGCATGAACCAGAGCCTGGTGTGAATTAGGGATTGGAAAAAGGAGCAAAACCAGAAATCGAGGTGCCAGAACTGAGCTTTTAGCATGGAGTCCAGTGGGTTTTTCAGGCTGGGTCTCCACCAGGCTTAAAGTGTCATAAAGTTATCACCTGACTGAAGGATTATAGACCGAGATCAAGAAAGAGAGCATAGAGGAGAGAGACTTGCTGGTTTCAGTGTGTGTGTGTGTGTGTGTGTGTGTGTGTGTGTGTGTATTTGGAGTCTGCCAACACATAGGGCCATCTCAAGACATTATTGCTAACCCATATTCTCAGCCAGGTGGGGAAGCTTGGAGCTGGGCCAGTCAGAAGCCTAATCTCGTCCTGCACTGGAGCCTGGCTGGGCTACCTCGCAAACAACCCGTGCTGGCTCTGAGCAGAGCAGCACGTGCTCGGGGCTGACATGCCAGCCGCAGGCTCACAGGCCGTCACTCTGGCTGGAGCAGCCGCACATTCTTAGACGCTCTATGTCATGGAAAGAAAGTCGAAGCACTCCATCTGCTGTGTCCCCCCCAGATATTACCGCTCCACAACAAAAGAGGGGTTCACAGAGGTGACGTACTCCTTTTCTTCTCTCAGAGGGTGGGGAGATTCAGATCCTGGAGTCTTTGGTGATATTAAGTTTGAGGAATTTAAAAAATCATCACACAGAAGCATCTGCTAAATACCCTTCTGCATATGGTACTCATGGAATCTTGTTCTGAGGAGGGGGACTCGGCAGGTTGTGTTTTTATGGGATTTTACACTGGAGGAGATGAGAGCATGCTTTTTTTCCTGCACTTGTTCACTTTAACTGATGATCACATTAAATTACATGCTACATGCTAAGTGCTATAAAGTGTAGTGAACAAGCCAGGCAAGGTCTCTGGCCTCATGAGCTGATGGGCCAGCAGGGGTGGGCACCTGTCAAAGGACCCCGTAGAGCTCTGACTTACTCCCATGGTCCTGATTTATCACTCCTCTGTGCCTGTTCCCTTTACACGGGCATCAAGGGATGGAGCCTATCTGCTTATCTTCAAATCTGGCTCTTTTTGTGACTTACCCTGCTTAAGGGAAGGTGAGCCTGTACCAAATGTGAGCTGAGGCTTCAAGAGACTTGCTGCATGTCTTCTCTTTTTGAGAACCATGCCTGTGCTTGCTGAATGAATAAACCTGGCCCAGTTTGGTACAGGCTGCAAGTCCACCAAAGAATTGCTTATTTGTCTGAGCAGAAGCCATTCTGGATCAGTCACCAGCCAGCCTATTCCCAGACACATGAGAGAGGGTAGTTCGAAGCAGCAGAGCTGCCTACTCTACCCAGAGCTGACCGAGACACATGGCTGTGCCCAGCCAAGAGCAGCAGTGCTGCCCAGTCCACCTGCAGAAACGTGAGCAGTAAGAAATCTTGATTTCTCTCTATGCAAGGTGCTCTGTGCTCACTGATGGTTGGTGCCAGGCTTTGACTTTCTGGAGGCTCATCCCCCCCCCAAAAAAAAAACCCCAGCTCCCCTGTATAAGTCCTTTCCCTCTTTCTCTATACTTTCTCCCCCTACCTTTAAACCATCATCTATTTGAAGCAATCAGAACTGTCATAATGATGTTTATTGCATTTCATAAACCTTTCTAAAGGGAGGAGGACGACACTGCAAAATCTGTATCATGAATATTTATTTTCCTAACATTACTTGCCAAGAGTTGGTTGTGGAAAAGCTCATCTGCTGGATTCTTCTGCAGCTGGGGGAAAGGGTAGGTGTGCCAAGAGGAACTCAAGAGTGAGAAGTAAGCACTTTCTATTTTTTTTGCAGAAGAGAGAGAAGGGAGTAGGTGGAAAAATGATACAGGCCTGCCCAGATGGAGATTTGGTGGAGTGGTTCAGAAGTGAGTTTGTCTGAGCATTCAGTCATTCATTCATTCCTCTGTTCATAAGCTCTCAACACAGCTTATTTTATATAAAATTTTTAAAAATAAAAAGTAAATATTTAAGGTAAATAGCATGATGCTTTGACATATATAAGAAATATTTTAAAGAATAAAATATTATCCCTTAATATGTATGTGTGATGTATTTGAACAACCACTATGTTCAAATTAGAAAATATAGTAATTTAGTGGAAGGACCTTTGAGTTCTCCTTTCATGATTTAAACCTTTGGAGAGAGTTGAAAATTTGTCTTCAGAAAACATTTATTGTTGGTTCCAAGGCTTTGTTTGTATGAAAGGATTCATACCAGTTCATGGACATCACAGAGCACTAGGCTGGGCTGCACCTGGGTTGGGCGGGGCTGGGGCAGGAATCATGGCTCGGTGTTTTTGAACCTTTGAGATCATGAACTGCATCACACAAAGGTGCCATTGTGCCTGGTGCCTCAGTGGTGATTTCACTGCTGGGCCATGTCCCTCAAAGGTTTCTTGCAGCCTGGGGAAGGCAGCTGTAGCATGATTCTCCAATGAAATCATTGGGCCCACACCACAGCAGTCAGCCTCACCCTGCACTCCCAGGTCCCATTTTAATCCCCCTGGGCGGAGACGCTGAAGGGCAAGCAGGCTGCGTTAGTTAGCAGTAGTGATGCTGAGTCTGCTGGCCCCCAAAGCCTGAGAGAACTTAGCTTAGGGGGTCTCCTCAAAGAAATCTGGCCATTCCATGGAACTGGGTCAAGAGGCCACCTTTCCAAACTAAGGGACTTTGGCCATCCTCTTAGAAACCATGAATGCCCTGGAATCTTGGGATTTTCTTTGGGGGTGATGTGGATTGTAGGCCTGTGCCTGACTGAAATGACTCTGGAATGGTCTAGCACCATGTTTGGTACCTCATATGACTCAATCAAAAATGAACTACTTCAGGGAAGCGTATATGAACACATGGCTCCTAGCAAATAACTTCTTTTACACAGTGAATATACTGATTTGCCTAGAGAAATAGTATAGAATGATGGATAAGAACAATAGCTCCCAAGCTAGGCTGCCTGGTTCAAATCTTGCCTCTTGTATTAACTAGTTGTGTGCCCTGGACAGATTACCTGACTTCTGTGTGTCTCTTTACGAATAACATGGAGATTAAAATGGATGTCCAGTCTCTTTGATGCTCTTGCTTTCTGTCTTGGTTTTCCTTTCAGAGAAGCTAGCCATCATTTTATAAGCCATAGGCATGGTAAAAAATTAAAGCCTCCTGCTAACATCCTCTTGAGTGAGCCACCTTGGAAGGGGATACTCCAGTTCCAATCATGCCTTTAGATAACTGCAGCCAGAGCCCACATCTTGACAAGATGTGGGCTCACAAGAGAACCCTGAATTAGAATACACACTCCTGGTTTCTGGATCCCCAGAAACTACTAGGGATAATAAAAGTCTTTTTTTTTTCTTTTAGAGAGAGAAAGAGAGAGAGAGAGAGAGAGAGAGAGAGAGAGAGAGAGAGAGAGAGAGAGAGAGAGAGACTTTTTTGCTATAGGGTGTGTGTGTGTACTCACTGGAAAGACAGAGAGAGACAGTGACAGAAAGCAAGTAATCAGTTCCCAGGGGGATTGCCATGCTGCAACCGTTCTCCATTCTCCTCTCGGGATTTTGGACATGCACGCACATGTATCCAGCATGAGTTTCAAGCCACACGGTCCAGGACTGAAACCACAGTCGGCCATGTGGGAGTCCAGCGACGTAACCATTATGCCATCTGCTGGTCCCAATGTCTGTTGTTTTAAGCCACAAGGACTGAGGAAATTTGTTATGTGGCAATAGGTAACTAATACACATTCTTTCTTTGGTGTACAAAGTTTGATGGAACAGAAATGAATCATCTGAGGACTCTGATACTTATGGAAAGAGCTAGGGAGAAAGCCTAAGGCACTATAAAAGAGGAGTAGCAGGGATGGCTTGAAAGTGTGGTGCTCAGCAGAGGCTCCCTACAATCAGTAAATCTAAGTTGCATCTTGAAGGATGAACTGAACTAGTAAAGCAGGTGTGGAGAACAGGGACAGGCATTTCAGGAGAAGGAACAGCATGTGCAAAGGCCTGGAGGTGAGGGATGGCAAGTAGAGGTGTGGGTGAGAAATGAGTCAGATGATACTGGGCTTTGGTTCCATGACAAAGGAGTTTGAACTTTGAAGGGTTTTATAGAGGATGGGATTACATTTTAGAAATACCGGAGTATGACATGGAGAATAGATTAGAGTAGGACTAGAAATAATAGGAGCCTGATCATTTACTCCCATTTACCTGTTCTATGATGATATATTACATTATCAGATATATGTACTTATTTTTTTAAAATAGGCATTATTCTTTTTAAAACATTTTATTTATTATTATCATAATCTTGTTTAAATTACATTGAATCACATATATCTTTACAATGTATTACATTTCTTTTTCCAGAAGGAATGCCATGCATTTCAGTCAAGACAAAGACATTACTAACCACATTATCATGACTTCAGGTTGGTTTCTTGGGACTTTAAGATGAACTGGCACCCCTCCGCACCCCATCTGGGGACCGGTTCAAGCCAGTGGCAGCGCCAGACACCAGGCTGCCTGTGGCTACAGGCCCTAATGGCCGAGACCCATCACTCATCCCCGCCCCTACTCGTCTCTGGACTTCAGGTTGGTTTCTCGGGACTTTAAGATGGGCACTAACCACATCATCATCAAATAGCTTTTCATTTTTTTCAGTTTATTTTATTATTATTCTCATTATTTTTAAAAACATTTCATCACTATATATAATTTTGCTTGTAAAGGGAATTTACCCAACATGAAATACTTCTCAGACCAGTCCAATTGAGAATACTATACATGTTATCATCAGCAGGTAATACACCATTTCTCTGTCTCACTAATGTCATGCCTCTCTATTTCTGATCATATGAATATACTTTCTTTATTTGAAATAAATTTATGTTGGGATAATTTTCTCATGTTATTTTTATTAAATAAAGTGTAGTGTGATGGCATAGTATAATCAAATATACCCTAACTGAATGAACTAATCTCCTATTGATGGATATTTAGATTATTATTTATTTTTCACAGTTTATAAATAATACTAGGGTCTTCATGACAACAGTCTCCCACAATCTTGTACGGTGAGTTTATTTTAATAGGGAGCTGAGGTGCACATGTGGGCAAGTATATGTAGACAAGGCAGCAGACTGCGGTCCAGCTATCCAGTATTTTAGTGACTTCATCCCTGGTATGTTCTGAGACATTCTTGGATTTGGAACATTCCACTTCATGGAGGCCATTTATTCTGTGTTTTTTTCTTGGAAAATATTCTCACCACTCCATTCCATGAACTTCATGCTTCAAATCAAGCCAGCAACATTGACTTGCTTTCCACCATATCCCACACCTGCATTGCTGTTCTCACTTCCTCATCTGCATGTGCCAATGCCTCTGCCTGAAATGCACCCCTTTATCTGTCTACCTATTTTCACCATTTCTTAAGACTCATCTGATGCACCTCTTCTGAGCAAGTTTTCCTAATCTTGTTCCACCCAGGATGGATTAGGGTCTTCTCCTAGGGCACCCCTGGTTCCCTGTGCTTTTATCAAATTTAGAACAATATGTCAAAATGATCACTTTATGAATCTCCCCTACTCAGCCATGAGATCCTCTGGAGTAAGCAATCATGAATTAAATGAAACAAAACAAAAGAAAAAACAACTCTATGACTTTATATAATGACTGAAATACTTTGGGCATTGATGAAATCTTACTTAAAGAATGAATGAATCAAAAACCCTGGTAGAAAAGGTGAGTAGCTGGATTGTTCAAGGGCTGGGTTTTTGTTGAACAAAGTTAACCCAATTGGGGAATGAAATTGAAATTGCCAAGTGGGTTGAAGTGGTAGACCTTGGGGCTTATGAGGGACAGGGAGAAAGTGAAGGCAGGAGGTGCTGATCGAGAGGAAGCAGAAGAATCAAGGATCTGAGGGCCGTGGATTGGAAGACAGGTGTGGCGAGAGTAATGCTGGGGCTAGAATAATAGGCAGTAGTTCTCAAACTCAACTATGTACATGTATAATCCAAGAAGCTCATTATAATTGCAGATTTCTTTTGAATTACCAGAGGGTGTGCATACTTGCCAGAGACAATCAGATGGGCAGAGAGAGAGGGAGAAGAAGAAAGCATCTCTCAGTGGTGTGTGGTGTACAACAATACCTTCTCCTCTGTCCATCCTGTTGGGATTTTGGTCATGCTTGCACATGTGCTTGATGTGTTTTCCAAACTGCCAGGGCCTGGATTGTTTTTCAACAAAAGCTTTATTTAGTTAATTCAGAAAACATTCGTAAAATAAATTTTAGTTGCGATTTCACATGTACTGAAAATACAGGTGATGTTTATAACAATAACTTACAGATACAAATTAATGATAAACTACAATTTCACAAAATATTATAAACATTTTGCACATTAGTCAGTCCTAAAACAGATAAGTGGGATTATATCAAACTATAAAGCACCTCACATAGAAAGAAACAATAACTAAGGTAAAAAGACAACCCTTGAATGAGAGAAAATACTTGCAAATTATTCCTCCAATAAGGTATTGATATCTAGAATATATAAAGAACTCTAGTTGCTTACCCATAAAGAAAGAAACAATCCAATTAAAAAAAATAGGAAAATGAATTGAACAGACAACTCTCCAAGGAAGACTTATGAATGGCCAAGGGCCATATTAAAAATATTCAGAGCCCCTGGGCATAAGGGAAATGCAAATTAAAACTAAAGTGAGATATCATTTAACCCTAGTCAGAATGGCTAGGATAAAAAAAAAAATAAGGAATGATAAGTGTTGGTGAGGCTGTGGTGAAAAGGGAACTCTTTTACACTGTTGGTGGGAATGTCTGTGGAAAACAATATGCAGATTTCTCAAAAACATACAAACAGAACTGTCATATGACCCAGCAATCCCACTTCTTGATATCTACCTGAAGTAGATCTATACTTTGCTTAGTTGGAAAGACCTCTTCCCATCATTTTTTATTGTAGGATTATTTATAATTGTTAAAACATGGCACTAACCTAAGTGTCTATAAAACTGATGACTGAGTTAAAAAAAAACTTTGGGCATATTACAGAGCTATAAGAAATGATTAGATCTGGGGCCAGCAGGTGGTTAAGGGCACTGAACTGCCATATTGTCAACCGTGGTTTGAGTCCCAGACTTGATGGCTTGCTTTCTCATTTTTTCTCTTTCTCTCTCCCTCTCTGGTCAAATTAAAAATAAATAAAGTTAAATAAAATAATACTTAAAAAAAAAAGAAACAATGAGATCCTATTGTTCAACTCAAAATGGATGAGTATAGAAGATTTGATGTTGAGCGAAGTGAGCAAGACTTTAAAAGATACACATTGTATGGGACCAGCAGATGGCATAATGGTTACATTGCTGTACTCCTACATGGCCAACGCAGTTTGAATCCCAGACCTGGTGGCTTGAAACTTGCACAGGGTGCATGCCCAAAATCCTGAGAGGAGACTGAAAGAGGGATTGCAACATGGCTATCCCCTCTGGGAGGTGATTTCTCGCTTTCTGTCTCCCTGTCTCTGTGGCAAATACACAAGGCCTAAAGCAAAAATCTCTCTCTCAAAAACAAACAAACAAACAAACAAACAAAAAGATACACATTATATATACCCTCGCAATTTGTACTGAGTATCTGTACTTACTTTATGGCAGAGGTTGAGAGATTTGAACATGTGATGGTGGGGAGGATTGTTGTGGATGGTAGCTACAGTAAGGCAAAAGTAGTTGGCATAGAGTGGGTGGTAGATAGTGGGTGTGACAAAAAAAGAAAAAAGATTTTAAATTATAAACTTATTTTTAAAAAGAGAAAAACAAATTGTCATGTATTGTCTGAAATAGTTCACAATAGTGTGTACCTGTTAATTTATCTGTCATCAAAAGAGCACTTTGCTTAACAGGGCCAGGATTTAAATCATAATTGGTCATGTGGCATCTGACTCCTTCAATCAGTTGGCTGTAGGCCTGGCCCACAAATGCAGATTCTTGACTATCTCTCTTAGTGACTCTAAATCAGTAGGTCTAAGGTAGGGTATAGGATCTGTATATTTAATTAATATCCCAGAAAGATCTCACTCAAGAATTCTTTTTCTGTTTTCTGTTGCTACAATAGAATACTGCAGAGTGGATAATTTATAAAGAAAAAAAAACTATTTAGCTCATGGTTCTATAGGCTGAGAAGTTCAAGGGCATAGCAATAGCTTCTGGTGAAGGCTTTTGTTTGGCATCATAACATGATAGAAAAGTAGAAGGGCATGGACGTGCCTGTGAAGAAACTGCAGGAGTGAGACAAGCTTGCTTTTGTACCAACTCATTCTTACCAAAAAATAACTCTCATGATAATGGAATTTTAGTTCATTAATAATGGCAGAACACTCATAACCTGATCATCTCTTAAAGGTCCCACCTCTTAATGCTATCACACTGGCAATTACATTTCCAATAAATGAACTTTTGGGAACACATTTAAATCATAGCAGATCTTGCAGCACCATGGGCACTTTCTGAAAAATATGACTTCTGAGGAAAAGAGAGTTGTCTGATTTTAATATTTCAGAGGTGGAGATGACCTTCCTGAAGTCAAAGTTTAGGTATGGCCACAGAAATACATGAGTGGAGCCAGAGTGGCATGGAGATAGGTGGAAGTGAAGATGAAGGGATCCTCCATATGCTTGTGATCGTTCCCAGGATGGTGTAGTGCTTAGTGGGAGGAAAGATTAAGCTGCATGTGCCAAAGTCTTCCATGAGTAAAGGGACAGCCCAGAGGGATGTTGGATGATCCCCATGCTGGAGTGGACACTTTACAAACCAATAACTATAGTTCTTGTACGTCAATGCCCAATGGTAATACAGGGTAGAATCTGTAGCTGAGGAGAAGAGAGGGGGATATGTTGGAGCCTTTCTATTACCAATATTTCTAGGGTTTCAGGCACCATAGGAGGGTTGGGCAGGTGGCTGCAAAGTGGTACAGAAGACCGACAGAGGATAATCATGGGCACAGATAATGAAGACACTTTTTGGAAGGCTGTTCTAAAACCATCTATGGACCCCACCACTCACCATACAAATAGTGGCATCAACAGAAATCATCTTTGGCCAATAATCCAAGGATTTCAGATCTGGCACTACTGGAGATCTAAAGTGCTAATTAACCATCTCTTCATTCCAGTGGATTCTAACCAATCTGTGAAACAGACATGAGAGCTAAAGATTCAGATACCACATTTGCTTTATTATTCAAAGCCAGATCAGAGAATGTAGCTTAGAACTGAGGCTGAAATCAGACTTTCTACCTCTGCTCCCCCAAATCTAGTGCCTACTTATGGGGTGAATTAGGTCTGCCTAGCCAATCTTGCCCTATCAGCTGCATCCCAGAGAACACTGCCTTGCCCTACATCATCCATCACAGGGGAGTGAGGGTCGTCCAATGTGCCTTTTCATACAAAGAATCCACCCCTGGCTAATGTAGTTCAATGGATAGATGGCTCTGTCCAGGAAACCAAAGAGATAAGCTCCCTTTTCTGCCCTGAAGAATCACAAGAGAGGGAGTGAAGAGGATGGCTCTCTGAGTGATTGAGAGAGTCTGAGAAAATTCTCATTTTATGGACCAAGTTTGTTTAGGCAGAGAATATAAGTTTCTCCTGTTTTAGGAGAAACTTTGAAAATATGGGAGAGATGCCGCAGGTTGCTACAGAGAGGATGTCAGTCCTTAAGAGCAGTCCTGGGAATGGAAATTCGGTAAGATGTCTGGGATGTTGTAACTCCCTAACGTTGTCATCTATTGCTTGATTTCTTATACTTCTTCTTCTTTTTTCTTTTTTTAGTATAGCCTTTAAAACTAAAAGGATTCAAGTCCATGGTCTTAGATCCAGCAAGCATGCACTCATGAGAATGCTGCTCACCAATTCTTGACTATTTGGAGTGTTTGATGCTGGGCTCTAAAATCCAAGCTAGTGTTTGTGCTTCAGTTAAGCCTCCCAGAGATAGCTCCCAGTCAGTGACTGATGCAGTGGCAAGGATAAGACATGGGGCTCCTCTGATAGCTGACATCAGCTTGAAGACGGACAGTCTTTCCGAACTCTTCTTAGATACCACAACACTTTAAGGCCCTTCCTTCCCTGTTTTCTTCACTTGGCCAGACATGCACTGTGGTCAGAAGGCTCTCCCACCACTCTGAGTTTTCTTCCGATTTTCTCTCATAGATATTTCCTCTAATAAAATCCTTGCATGTTTATTACTATCTTGATGACTGCTTCTTGGAGGATCCAGACTAACACAGCAAGTGAAATAGGAAGGGTGCCATGACCTACGACAATCATCTTACTCTGAAATCTACCTCCGAGAGTGGAAAAAAATTTAGGAAAGCTGGGAACCAGCAGTTAATGTAATGGCTATGTCACTGGACTCCCACATAGTCGACCGCGGTTCGTGTCCCGGACCAGGTGGCTTAAAACTAATGCCGGGCACGTGTGCGTGCGTGCCCAAGATCCCGAGAGGAGAATGGAGGAGAAGGGATTGCGGCGTGACCATCCCCCCTGGGGGGTGATTTCTCGCTTTCTGTCTCTATGTCTCTCTCTGTCTGTCTGGCGAGCACACACGCCCTATAGCAAAAACCTCTCAAAAAAAAAAAAAAATTAGGAACACTAACCAAATCACTGGTTATTAAGTGCAAAGAGATTAGGCCATGGTGGTTTACTCACCAATGACTCTGTGCTATACAGGACACAATCATTATCCCTGGAATCCCCAGCTCTACAGATCAGGACCAAACACTCAGTGAGATTAAGATCCTGCAGCTGCGGGAACCAGCAGTTAGCGTAATGGCTATGTCGCTGGACTCCCACGTAGTTGACCGAGGTTCGCGGCCCGGACCCGGTGGCTTAGAGCTTACGCCGGGCGCATGTGCGTGCGTGCCCAAGATCCTGAGAGGAGAATGGAGGAGAAGGGATTGCGGTGTGACCATCCCCCTGGGGGGTGATTTCTTGCTTTCTGTCTCTATGTCTCTGTCTGTCTGGCGAGCACACGCGCCCTATAGCGAAAACCTCTAAAAAAAAAAACAAACAAAAAAAAACCAAAAAAACGATCCTGCAGCTGCCAAGTCACACTTTCAGGTGAAAAAACAGACCCTCTGTTCCTCACACTCTCTGTTGTTACTCCTGTGTCTGGCTGTCTATAGGGAGGATGGGTTTCCCAAAATGGTGGCACACCCAGGAGACTTGGCCAGCACTTTTTTTTTAGTAATGCCCAGACATCTTGGCTGTACTGGTATCCTGGTATCTACAAGCCTCCCCAGAAATATTTCTCATTTTATGGCCTGCCTACTTGAAGTGACTACTGAGAATTTAAAATTATTTTTCCTAAGGCCCCTGACTCAGATGAGAACCAAAGTCAACAGACCCTATAATGGACCAACTCAAAGTCTTGATCAAATGGAAGACTGATGCAAACCTGGAACCTCCTGCATGTGAAAAATTCTTTCTTACTTTAATCTCATCTAACGAGGTAGGTCAGCTCGATTTGTGACATGTATCCCAAATCTGTCTGCTTTTCTCCATTACCACTGCTTCCACCTCATCCATGCCACCATCTCTTCTCAACCACAGTAGCCTCCTAACTGGTCTTTCTGACTCTGTCTCTGTCCTTCCCCATATAGCTCATTCTTTATATAAAGCCAAAAGGATTGCTCTAAAAATCAGATCATGTTTCTCCTCTACTTTAAGCCTTCAGATATCTTCTAAGTATACTTGGTAAATGAGTCATGCCCCTTCCCATAGCTCCTGTGTTCTTCTGTGACCAGACTCCTGCCTCTCACTCCTTAAACGTCTCCAGTCAAATTGCTTTCTGTTCTCTCCTCTATTCCCTACTCTTCCTTGAGTCCTTACCACTCTGGACATCTGTGTGTTTCTGGAACAGATCAAGTTCTTCACCCCTCAGTCTTTGCACAGGCTGTTTCAATGCCTGAGAAGGTGCTTTCCCACCTTTGCTTGTCTTGCTTCTCACCATCATTTAGGGCCTCAATGGCCACACACTCCAAAGGTGACTCCCATCCCCCTCCTGGTTACATTCACACAATCCTGCTGTATTTTCTTCAGAGCACCAAGCACAATGAGAAGGTGCATGATTCCTTGTTCATGTGCTTCTTGTCTGTCTCTCTCTCTGAGTACAACTCCATGTTCATGTAGCCTGTTGTCTGCTGTGTTTGATTCTGCATCCTCAGTACTGAGAATAGTTTAGGCACACAGTAGGTGCTCAATAAATATGTGCTGACTGAGGCTGGCTCTTCGGTACAAGAGAAGTCAGATCCCATGTGACGACCACAGTTTGAATCCCTGGCCAGGTCAGCCTAAAACCCACTGGGCATGCATGCAAGTATCCAGGACCTAATGGGCTAGAGAACTGGAGAACTGGTTATTGTGGCATAACCAGACCCTGTGAATAGTGCTTCTCTCTCTCTTTTTCTGTCTCATTTTCACATGCACATGCTCTCTTATGAATAAAGGAAAAAATAAGGATTTGCTGACTGGATCAAGATCAACTGACAATGAAAGTAGAAATGTCTAAATGAAAATGTAAGTGAATGGAGAAAAGGTGAAAAAAGCATTTATGTTATAAGCAGCAACATATTTTAAATCCATTTACTCTTAGAAGAAACATACTTTTTCTGGCTATAAAATTGAGCTTAAAGAAAGAATTCTTTAAAAAGTTTTAAAGACTAGATTTAAGATGGGAGGATTTGTTGCATATGTGTCTGATCAGGTCTATATCAGAGAAATTAGAACAGAAGGGATGTACCACTAAGTGGAGACCTACCAGTGTCAGAGCTGGACTAGAGTTGTAAAAATAATAACAAGCAGTACTTATCTTGCGTATACTTCATGGTATCATACTTTATACCCATGTGATATCCATTAAGTCCATTCACAATAACCCTACGAAGTTGACACTGTTATGGGCCCCTTTGTACAAAACAAAGGAGTTGGGACTCTAAGAAAAGAATATGGCGGAGGAACCACAGCTAGTAATGATTAGAGCTGGGATTTGATCCCTGGTGTCTGATTTCAAACCTCTTTGTTGTACAAACTTATATTTAACCTGCATGGCTACCATTCCTTGTACATTTATGGAGCCAAGCCCAGTACTAAAACTGTACCTAGAGGTGTGCTCATCAGCCAGGATCAGAACCCAAGACCTGTGCTTCTCATATTGGGTCACTTCACCTGTTAACTAGCTTTGACCATCAAAGATGACCTTTAGTTTCTGGTTATTTTGGCACCAGATGCCAGGGCAACCATGTGATAGCCTCAAGTACTACAAATCAGATGTCTATGAATATTTGTTGGCCAGTGTTGGAATAATACCTGCCATTTCCAAGGATATCACAAATGCACTAACTTTGTGATATTTGCAGTGGAGTGCAGGTTTGTTGTGGGTCCTGGAGTTGGAAAGACTAGATTTGGATTCTGGCTCTACCATGTACAAGACAATGTGAAGCCTCCCTTTCCATATTTGTGTGCAAAGAAAACAGGAGTTGCCTACCTCACAGCTTATAATTTGTTACCATCCTGTACTCCACATGGTGTGAATACCCAGCTCTTAGTAGCATTAGTTATTGGCAATATTTTATCATCATTACTATTGAACTTGACTGTTTTGAGCCAGACTGTCAGGACTGGGAAGAGAATGATGGAGAGGTAATTTGTCTACCTAGGGCAACTTTCAGTTACTAAAAGCAAGATCCTGACTGCTAACAGTTTCTACAGCTATGAAATAGCAGTAATAATCCTTTCTTGCTAGTATGAAATTTAAATGAAAACACCTATAAGGATAATGATAACAATGGTTAATATTTATTGAATACTTCCTATGTATGTTCTGGGCATCATTCTAATAACTGAACATATATTACCCCAGGAAGTCTGCATAGGAACTCATTTAAGTAGGTGCTGTCATGATCCCCTAATTTAAGGATGAGGGAAGAGAGGCAAGTACATGTTAGGGATGCTACAGGGTTTAATTAAATAGTTATGAGATGCTGAGATCTTTCAGGGGAAGCAGCTTTTCATTATCTCCAGTATACAATAGGAACTCAATACATTTTCATTATTGAGTAAACTGTATAGATCAGAGATTGGCAAACTTTTCTGTGAGGGGCCATGTAGCAAATGTGTTAGACTTTGGGCTCCATGTGGTCTCTGTTGCAGCTTCTCAACTCTGCTGCTGCAGTGCAAAAGCAGCATAGATATTATGGAAGTGAGCAAGTGTGACTGCATTCTGATAAAACTTGTTAAAAACTGGTGGTAAGATGGATTTGGTGTGGGCTATAGCTTGCCCATCCCTGATATAGATGATACTAATAAACCGTACCATTTATTAAATGCATACTCTGTGCTAGTACTGTCCTAGGTAGTTGCATGCATTATCTTATGAGATTGAGAAGAAGAAAGTAGGTTTGTTGGATTTAAGTTGTTTGTCTATGCCTGTGAGACTACAGAGCCTAGACTAGGGAGACAGTGTGAAGGACTTCAAATACTATCTGGTTGAAAGTATGAATTAATTCGAAATTGGCTTGCTGGTCTGGAGGTTAAAGCAGGCAGACCTTACATGACTGACCCAGCAGCTTGAGAAACATGTGGGTATGTGTGAATGCCCAGAATCTAGAAAAGAGGAAAAGAGGAAGGAGAAGGGATTATGGCATGACCATTTGCCATGGGGAGTGCTTTCTTCTCTCTTTCTTTCTCTGTCTCTTTCTGGAGAGCATATGCAACTTCTGGAGAAAAACTAAGTGAATAATTTAATTCTAGACTCTTACTACTCTGGTCCATGGACTAGCAGTATGGATATCACCTGGATATTTGTAAGAAATGCAGATGACTGGGTCCCTCCTTAGAAATGTTGAATTAAAATATTAATTTTTATAGGGTTCCAGTGATTTTCAAACATATTAAAATTCAAGAAGCAAGTCAGGGGCTCTAGATCAGGGTTCCTCCACCTCTGGGACCCAGATGGGCACTGGTTAGGAGCCAGGCCACACAGCAGGAGGTGAGTGGCAGGCAAGCAAGTGAAGCCACTCCCCATCACTTGCATTACTGCCTGAACTCCACCTCCTATCAAATTAGCAGCAGCATTAGATTTTCATAGGAGCCCAAATTTTATTATGAACTGCATATGTGAGGGATCTCGGTTGCATGCTTCTTATGGTGAGTCACATAATTATTTCATTCCCTAGTACAAGGTAATAATAATAGAAAAAGTGCACAATTGATATAATGCACCTGGATCATCCCAAAACTACCACTCTCCTCTGCTTCAGTCTGTGGGAAAATTGTCTCCCATGAAACTGGTCCCTGGTGCCAAAAAGGCTGGTGATTGCTGCCCTAGGTCATTTGAGTTAGAAAACCAACACTGCTCAATATCCAAAAATGTTTAGCTTTTATGAATAATGTGGTTGAGCTTTTCATTCCTCTTGGGCATATAAGCCTACTATGGTCAGCATGTTGCCAGAAGAGGGGAATCAGAAGTTAAAGAGGAGAGGTAAATTAAGACACCCAACAGAAGCTTTATTATCTAACAACTTTTGGAGGTTACTTGGAAAATGCGGCAATGATTCAATGATCTTTAACTTAAAGACATTAGAAATATGCAAGGTGTGCTAATCAGTTTCATCCCCTGAGAGTTGATACTTGGTTGTCTACAGAGATGAACACCTAGAAGAAAATTTTTCAGAAGCTCCTCATTGGAATCAAGTGTATTGATGATCCATTTAGCTTCTTTCTTGCCACTGAGACAGACCAGGAGCCCCTGAAACAGCTCTCCTTGCTGCGGCTTAATCTAATTGACAATCAGATCAGCACACAAAGAGGAGTGAGAAATCACTCCACTAACAAGCTGCCTGCCCTCCTGTCTCTAGAAGAATGTTGGCTGACAGGGACACAATTAAAAGGGGATTGATTTATTGAGCTGGAATGCTCTGGCCCCCCTAATCTCAGCATCTCTCTGCTTCATGCAATCACCATTTCCAAACAAGAGTCAGCCTACACAAATGAAACCATTCGTGATCACCAGGGAGCCAAAGACGCTCTTAATTTACCAAAGGTAGCTCAGCCCTAGAAACCCATAAAGAAAAACCACATAAAAGAAGTCCTTTGCTGCACGAGGGCCTGGATAAGGATCTGGAATTCAGCAGGGAAGGATGATCTAAACAAAATGTAAGCAGTGGTAATGAAAACTGCTAACCTTGGCTCCAGGGGGGAAGAGGGCTAAGAAGAGTAAATGGGCAAGAAGCCCTATTTTCATCCTGTGTGTGATGAAACTGTAAATTTCTTTTCAAAATCACAGGCTCATCAAGTATCTGGAATGTTGATGGGAATGCCGGTGGGATTCAAGGGAAGAAAAACGTGTGTGGATTTGAATTCAATTCTCCCTTTGAACTGTTTCATTGAACCAAGGAAACACATCTCAGCTATCGTATGCATATCATTATTTCTAATTGTTGGGATTTGAGGGGCACCCAATAAATAACACCTCTGCCTCCCCCCACACACTAGTGTTCTGAACTGATGGAGAAGTAAAACAAAAGCCTTGACAGATGAAGACTGAAATCCAGCATCATTTTTGTTACTGATGAACTAGATGTTGGAAAATGGGACTTATACCTGTGGATTGATAGATTTCTTGAGATGGAACCCTCAACCTAAAAAGATAGACAGTCACAGCAGCTCAGGGCAGGACCTTGTGAGAGCACTGTGTGGAGAGGGCAGCAGAATTTCTCTTTGCAGGTAGCCTCACTCCTAAGAGAAAGAGAAAACCCAGAGGCTGGACTGCCCATGTCCGATTTCTCTTTCTAAACTTACCAGAATAATAATAATAAAAATAATGACTTCCTCCCTTCAAGAGGAGGAGTGTGTGAGGGACTAGAGAGAAACCAGGAATGAAGTTGGATCTCTTCCACATGGAAGGAATCATCACGAGGTAGGGAAAAGCGCCCTCTGTTTTCTTACTGTTTTGAAATGAATGGAAATAATAATAATGGTAATGATAATAATAAGGACAGAAGTTTATAAGATTTTTATTCTGCTTGGTTTCTGGGAGTAATACCCGTTCTCATTTAATCTTCACAACTCACTGAGTTGTTGTTGTTGTTGTTGTGATTTCTCTGCAACAGATGAGAAAACCAAGACAGAAAGGTTGTGTAACTTGCCCAAGGACACACAGCTAGGAAATGGTAGAGCTACAATCCACAGATAGCTTTTCCCAACTCTGGGCCCTGAATTATGCTCTAGACTCTGCTCTATTTGTTGAAAGAATAAATGAATTGAACAAGTTACTAAATGAATCAATGAAGTGAGACTGACAAAGTAGGTCTGGAAGTCTGGCTGGCATGGGGGAGTCTGTGTGCAGTACTGCTGGGTTTGGCAGTCTGCCTCTTCTCTCTCCTATTTCAGGGGCTGGCCTGAGGACCTATCACTGGAATGTTCTATCCTGCCAGGCTAGGCCAAGAAGAGTCCCAGTAGGTAAATCCTGCAGCTGGTCTTGCTGCCCTAGGAACCCAGTGTCAGGGTGTGCGGGTGACTAGAACCCTAGGTACCTCCCCGTCCTCTTGGCCACAACCATTTCTTCTCTTGGTTTCTGACTTACATTCTAGAAGGGTAATAGCCTCTAGAACAACGGACCAGAGAAATGCATAGACATGGCCCTACGTCCGTGGATCTCTGCTGAGCTAGAAATCTGACTCATGGATTAGAGCAGGTCTTTTTCCTTCTCTGCGTGGAAGAGTCCCAGCCTCCTGTGCACCTGGCCACCACATTACTAAGCATCCTTCTCACCACTGGGCATTAAACAAAAAAGAGCCCTGAGACCTCATTTTCCCTTACTGTTGGCAGTGTGCAATTTCTTTTGAGTCTTTGGAGTAGTATGGCTACTGTCCTCAGGGCGTCCTTTCTCCAGGGGTGATCCAGTCGCTTCTTCAGGCTTCTGCTTCGTTCTTGTCCCTGTGGCCACCTGGGCTTCTTCAGTCCTCCTCCCGCCCACCCCTGCCTTGACTTCTGTGACCTTAATCTTTTCCTTTGGAAACTCCTGTCACTTGTACTTCTTCCTAGTTTCCTTCCTCCACCTCAGCCTTTCTCCCAGGCCCCTTTCACCTTCTCAGCTTTCATTTCGAAGATGTTACATTTCTTTTTCTCCTTATTTGGTCTGACGTGACCTGACAGGGTGAATGAATTAGCATAATGGGAATAGAAATATGTACTAGTTCTTCACAGGCTTTTCTTTCTTTTTGTAATTGCCAGAAAGAGACAGAGAAATAGAGAGGGAGAAAGTACCTCCCAACGAGGCATGGTCACACTGCAATCCCTTCTTCATTTCTCCCCGTCCGGGCTTCTGGGTTTGCCCAAGCACATGCCCAGAGCACTTTTCAAGCTGCCAGAGCCAGGTTTCAAACCTTAGTCAGATGGGTGGGATTGACTTCTTTAACTACGAGGCTATGGGAATGGCCTCATTTTATTTGCTTTCTGTTTTTGAATGTTGCATTTGCAATCAATTTACAGAGTTTAACTGAAAACTTGAGACTTTACAGCTTAAAAATCAACTTTCCCAAATAAAAGTTTATTGGTGCCTTTTTTCCCCATTATTGTCCAGGTTTGTATACACCCCTATGCTTAGCAACTTTTTGGGGCAGGGTGGGGGGCGCTTCCAGAGAGAACCTGTCTGTGTGTTCCACTTCTGCTTATGAGTCTTAGGAAAACTGACTTGATGGAGCATCAAGAATGTGCTGTGCTTTTGTCCTCTTTAGGATTCTTACTTAGAAAAGCGAGAACAAAATAAAATATTTCCGATGGTGCTCCAAGTGGGGATGAGACCAAGATGGTGTCAGGCCAAGAGACCATGTGTATTTGAGCTCTTCCAGGAGAGGTCTTTATGGTAATAAATGTCCACAGAACAGCACAAGACAAAGCAATCTAGAATTATTAGCTGAGTCTCAAACAACAAACCTGACTATAGAACCTCAGTAGATCCAGGCTCCATCACATGGAGATTTCCTTTTCTTAAGCTAAGGAGCCCTGAGAAGTCTGGTGAGAATGCTAGATACCCCAACCGTGGTCTCATGACCAGGCTGGTTCACCCACCTCCAGCTTCTCTGGATGCTGCCTTCTAAGGACTCATAGCTGCCCTCTCTCTCTAGACATCTGCCTTACCCTACAAGAATCACTTCACTGGGGAGAACACACGTAGCCCCTCTCCCCAGCTGTCCCCTGCAGCTGCATCCAATGACTGCACAATAGGGAATACAAAGGGCATCCCTTGTTTCAAAGTGAGACCAGCTCTGTGGTATAACCACACTGCAGAGCTCCCTGTGGAGTTAGCTAGACCCCGGCTGACACTCTATCTTGACTTAGTGCCTCTACTTCCTATCCTGCTTTTCTCACTTCCTCAGTAAGTCTTGCATACCCAAATCCTTGCCTCAGACCCTGATTCCAGGGAACCAGCTCTAAAACAGACTCCAAAGCCAAATCAGCCCCATTACTGCCCAAACCTGAATTCTGGGTCTGATGTGTGAGGAAAAATCACACGCATTGAGAAAAGCTGGAGAAACTGTCGTAGTGGGCACTTTTCCCAGAGCTGCAATGGTCTAGAATATTTGACCCAGGCTTGCTGGAGCTGTCATAGTGGAGAAGTTATGGACCAAGCAACTACTCATTGGCAGGACCAAGAAAGAAAGTATAGCAAAACGGAATGGAGGGTGTCAAGGAGGAAGAAAGATGACGTTCTCTGAAGGGAGGTAGACTCCAATTTCCTAGGAAGAAGCGACAGCTGAGAGAGAGGAACATGTGCCTTAGGTTCTTGCAATTATGACGCCAAGACATATGCAGAAGAGATCCTACTGTGTGCTGCTAACCTCTCAGGCATGCCCAGCGAAAGCACCAACTCATCTGTCCCAAGCATATCTTCCCTTTGCAGGTAGTGCAGGGGTGGAAGAGAAGGACCTGAGTCCTAACCTGAGATGTGTTAGGAGATGGATAGAGAAAAGGTGAAGAGAAGAAGAGCTCTTTTTCCAGAGGCCTACATCAACCCACATGAACCTCTCTACTTCAACTTACCTGTTGGACTTCAAATGCTTCCAGCCCCTCCTCTCTGGGAAGTCTTATCCCACAGTCACCTTTTGCTGTTCTCAGCTCCTCTGCCACTTCCTTTCCCGGCCCAGCTTCTTGTCGTGCATTCAACAAATATTCACTGAGTGAGTACAAGGTAGCGCACAGGTTTTTTTAAGAGATTCATTGGTGAATAGCTGCCCTCATTCATTGCTGATGGGAAAACATATACGATAAGCATGCAAACAGCTAAATAAGATTGATTCAGCCAGTGGGACGTGCTATGAAGGAAATAAAGCAAGAAGGTTGATGTACCTATTATGCTAGTACTTGTTTTTGCTGTGAGCCTTGTCTGTCCTGTGGCATTGCAAGTGCTTTGAGGGCCGATACCTCAGCTGACAGCTCTCTGCTTCCTCCAAGGAGCCTGATTCAGTGCCTCGGCCATCACAAAAAGTCAGGACAAACCGTCTGATTTCAAGGAGTGATTACACTCAAGCTTTTCAACTTTGGGCCAGCCTTGGATTTCGATCTTTTTCTCCTTTGGACTTTACTGATCTGTGAATAAAGTGGCTGTGGTCTCCAAGGGTCTGTATTAGAGTTTTCTGCTACTTGCTGGGGTGTGACCCACAGAGAGTCTTGACTTTCAAAGTCTCATTTCCTTCTGTGAAAGGCAGGGAAAGTGAGAAAGCTCACTTCGCAGAGTGTTGGAGGATATAATGAGAGGATCCGTCTTTCATAACAGGAGGACAATGAGGCACATCTTCATTAGCACCGAAGGTGTTACCAGCCTCAGAGGATTCAAAAGGAATGTGGAACCCCAGGCTCTGCCAGTCCAATTAGCTCCAGGAAAGTCTTGGCCATAGGTTTTGGGCTTGGTTGAAGGTCCTGAGCCCAGTTTGCAGGAGCCAGCAGAAGCAAATGGCAAGAGAAAGGTTCTCTCCCTGAACTTCCTGCTGCCACAGAGTGGGGATTCACCTTTTCTGTCCTCAAACGGATGCCCTCCTGGTGTCCCTATTTCCCTCCTTACTTGGGCTTGGAATTCCAGGTTCACCTTTGTTTTTCCTTTTCTTATCCCATCTTTTATACAGAAGCCAGTCTTCCCTACCCTGCATTTTGTTTCCTCTGCTCTTGCTTAGCCTCTGGTCTCAGATCCTTACTTCACATATGCAAGTGGTTGGTGTGTCTTTCTCACTAGTGTCTCTGGCTCCTGATTATCCTCCTCATAATGCACCTGTCATACTCAGAGATCTTGCTTCCAGAAAGAACAATAGTTGGCACCCTTCACGCAGCATTTGGAGCTCTCTGCCACAGGACCAAACCTACTGCTGCCCCTTCCATCCTCAGGACCACAGCCAGCCTCACCCACACTCTGATCCCTGACCTGCACCCTCCTCTTGCCTCTGAGCCTTTGGTGTTGCTGTTCTGCTGTTGGGATGCCATGTTTGTGCCGATCTTCAAGGCCCGGTTCAGAAGTGGCCCCTGATGCCGCTGGTGGGAACTTGCTCTCACCTCTGCATATTTGTATCTCTCGTTTTATACCTTTCAGTTTTATTTTTATTTAACTTTATGTGTTATTATTGAAATTATTTTCCAGTTTGATCAGACACAGAGAGAGAGGGAAAGTGAGAAAGCAAGCCACCAGGTCCAGGACTTGAACCATGGTCAGCCATATAGGAGTTCAGTACCTTTAACCACCACATCACCTGCTGGTCCCTCATATGACTCTTACATTCTACTTGGATCTCTAAGGATTGTTGTGCTTTTATGATGCTAATAGGAAAATGTTATTTTCTTAGATTCTGATATGAGACTCTCTGTTGGGTGAAACCCATGTTGCTTGCAGATGTGAAATCCAGGATGACTGAGGCAGGTGGATGCTTGATAGAACACAAGGAGATGACCGTATTTGTACTAAGGGGGACAAGGAGAGGCAGCTGGGGACATGGCGAAATGCTATGTGTCCTGTGCAGTCTTTCCTCTTCCTGGAATTCTCCAAATCTTCAGTAAGGATGAAATTCTGGAGGTAAGAGTCTTTTCCGTGGTATGTAAAAAGGTACTGGATTATGAACCTGCAGCATCCCAGGTGGGCTGGGAGTGGGTGGGCCAAAAAAAAAAAAAAAAAAAAAAAAGCATGAGAAACTCCTGTGAGGATTGAAGAAACGGCATGATTCTCCGCAGGTGAGGAGGCTGCTGGCTAGTTCAATGCCATTTTGGGGCTCAGGTTGGCTTGGGAGTACTCAGATGGCATCTGAGATGTTTCTTATTTCCTGTCTGAAAAATTTGGGGGGTAGAGTTCTAATATGCTTCCTTTTGCTATCTCTAGTTTGATATCTGGCACGATAATTGCTGATTTAAACTGAGATATTCAGAGGCAGGTGGTGATTTCATTGCAGAGGTGTATCCTGCTGGACAATTTGTTTCTCTTACTTAGTATTATACAATATAATACTGTAGACAGATAAAGAAAATGAGGCTCAGAGAGAGCGAGTGACTTCCCAAAGATCACATAGTTAAAGTGCCAGAGCTGAGACTTGAACTCAAAGTTCCTGGCTACAAGTCCAGTGGTTGGTTAGTTTTCTGTACCAGGTAGCCCTATGAGTGCTTATAATTCATGTCAGGCTGAACTGGGGGATTCTGGGAGAATGGGTTGTGATGCTATCTATTTTATCTCCCAAAGGAAAATGACATGATTTGAGAATATGGGCTGATGCCAGAACCCTCTCCTCTTTCTGACATTGTCTCTGTGAAACATTCTGGGTGTGCACAGGTAGCTAAGTGTTAACAGAATGGCTTTCGAGCACTATCCAGATCTCACCACCTGGAACCATAAGAAGCCATCGGTCACTTGGATTATCCAACCAAAAGCAGAGCACTCCAGTTTCGTTAAAACTTGAGTTCTTGTCTTGGTGTCCATTCCACCCAGAAGACAGTTATTGTGGTTGTTACCTTTCTACTGTGCTGTGCATTGATCCCTACCTTGAGCTCTGTATAGGGTATGTGTTGTTTGTCCTTTTTACAAAGGAGGAAATGGAGCTTGGATTAAATTACTTGCCCAAGTTCGTGCAGTTAGAAATGAAGGGATGCAGAATACAAACCCATATTATTTATTAATCCCAACTCTGCATTCTTAGCCACTATGTGCTATTATGCCTACAAGTAGATGTTTGCAGTTTGAATGGAGTTGAAGAGCAATACAGGAGTAGAGTGGCTAAGGACCAAGTGTCTAGCCCAGGTAGAAAGGTGGTAGGAGTCAAGAGAAGAGTAGATGGCCTCAGAGAAAATATCGGCTGACAGGTGACCTCTCCATTAGGTCCAGCACGGAGCTTCTGGTGGGGAGAAGGGAGAAGGCACCTGGGCCTTTCCAGGCAGCCCAAGAAGGATGAGCTCTCACAGGAAAACTGACTTACGATGAACCTGGCCAGACATGGCCAACTCCGTCACCAGCCCTGTCTGAGGTCATATTTCAAAGACTGGCTTAGGGCCACAGGCTGGGATGCAGGGCTGTGAGATCATGGCTGAGCAATCTGACTTTTAAAAATATAAGGACCAACTTGGGAGTTTTATCGCATTTCGGCCGCCCAGGCATGAAGTCAGCTGGCCTGCGTGTGACAGGGAGCGTTTCACTTGTAATTAGCTGGGTTTATCCACCCCCCCCCCCCCCCTTAATGTTCTGCCTAGACTGCTAGTGCTGTGAGCTCTCCGCTCCCCTGGAGCTACACCCCCAGCAGTAGCGGAGGTGAGTCATAGCCATAAAATCTGGAAAACTTGTAGGGGAATGGAGGGTGGTGGAGAAATATAAATTATTCTGATCGTCTTTCAGGCACGCTTGAGTTAATTATTGCACACTCGCCAGCTGCATTGCACCTTCATCAACACTGAGCCAGAAGTGATGGCTTTAGTGAGGAAAGCAGTTCTCTAATGGGGCAGCAGCCTTAGAAGCCCCACGTTCTTTTGAGGGAGGTTGGGGCCCTTCAATTCCCAGCACCAGCTGGGACCTGTGTGGATTTGCTCTGAGACACTTGGGTGTGAACAGCATCACGTTTTCTTTATTTTTCTAAAGGAAATAAATCTGGCTGGTTCTCCACCTGCCAGGGCTGGCAGAAACTCATTCTTTCTTATGTCTTTTTTTTTTTTTTTTTGGAAGAGGATGAGAAGTTTTTTCTTTCTTAGAAACATACAAACCAGGAATTAGACAGTTCAGCAAGTTCTAGGGCAACTTTTTGAGCCTCTGGTCCACTATAGAGTGAGATATATATATATATATATATATATATATATATATATTTTATTTCATGTTCTTTTATACACTCAATCACGTTATTTAGCCTACAAAGTGAATATTCCAACATGTGTACACATATTACTAGTCCAGTTGATAATACAATAAAATTATCTTCAACAGATAATACCACATTTCTTGGCCCATTAATACTTTGCCTCTCTATTTTTCTTCTAATTCTTTTTTTTTTTAACAGTTTTTTTGTTTTGTTTTGTTATAGGGCATGTGCACTCACCAGAGAGACAGAGAGAGACGGAGAGACAGAAAGTGAGAAATCACACCCCCCGCCCCGGGGTGGATGGCCACGCCACAATCCCTTCTCCTGAATTTTCCTCTCGGGATCTTGGGCACACATGCACACGTACCTGGCATGAGTTTAAGCTACCAGGTACGGGACGCAAACTGTGGTCGACTACATGGGAGTCCAGTGACATAGCTATTATGCCAACTGCTGGTCCCAATATGTAAATCTTAACATGGAGTGATAGCTTTTTAGGTATCTGCCGAAGAAAGAGTACTAGACAGGAAGACAGAATTTCTCAAATCACACCATGTTGGAACTGGATGGGTTCATTTATTCCATAGTCTTTCAAAGAAATTGCTGAGTTCTGCACCTACTATGTGTGCTGTTGGAGCCAGAGGAGCATTGGGAAGGTCCTGCTGGAATCTAGGTAGAGTTTTAGCAGCTCTCACATCCTAAATCCTTGCCAGTCTAGTTGTGAACCTGGCAATGATTGAGTCAGGCAGAAGACAGATGTGGCACTTGCAGTGGCTTGGACACTCCTTGAACATAGCCTGTGTCTTGTCTTGTGTGAGCTCAGGGTATTGAGAGGCAGGCAGACAGGTGGGTAAACCCTCTAACACACTGTCCTAGCCTGCCCTTGCCTAGAGCCTGTTCTTAATAAAGCCCACACATGTCACAGCCTCTGAGATTTGTAATGGGGGCCTCTGCTTGCCAAGTTTACTCACTGGCTGCACTGTGGACCCACTGGGGAAGTAATCTGCAAAGCCACAGGACAAGCCTTCCAGAATCCCCTCCTTCTCATCCTCTGAGGTTAGAGCTAGCATTAGAGGACTCTGGAGACATATACCATGATAGCAAGGAGACTGTGGGTCTGGAATTTTACTGCTATTCTCCAGGGTGTCATGATAACACTCAGAAAAGCTGTATCTGTGTCCCCTGTGGTAAGGGAGAGTGGTCTATGCTGGCTCATGTTGGCTAAAACACAAGCTTCCTCTCCACCTTGCCCATGGTGACAGTATTCTTTGTGAAATAAGATCAAGAAACAAGAGAATCAAGGTCATGTATCTTGAGTTTTTATTAAGTTCTTTTTCTACCAACTGCTATTTGTGTAACTTTGGGCCAGGCATGTAACCTCTTTGGCCTCAGTTTCTTCACAGAGTATAGCACAGATGGACAGTAGGGCCTCCCTATCAGTGACACAACAGAAAGGAGAATTAAATATCCATAAAAATCCCCCATATGTCTGAACTTAGGCTTCAACTTCCTCCTATACAGTCTCTGTTCTGTAGTACATTAAACCAATGTGAAATCTGATCCCTCCTGAGAATTCTAACCTTAGTAAGTAGCAAGGATAAAATTAGTAGAATCAAGCAAGTGTTCTTGGTTTATTGCTTTTGTTTTTCGTTTGGTTTTCATTTGGGCAGGGGAAAGAGAGATGAGGGGTTTACATGGTGGACATTTGATCAATTTCAGAAGGGTAGTAGATGTTATATGATCTGCTATATGATCCATAAACTATCCTTCAGCCACATTGCCAAGGGGCATCTCATTGGTTCTTCACCTCACTTAGTCCAAGTCCTTCTCGACCTGTGGGTCCTCTCACCCTAATCTCTATTTTCTCTTCTCTTCATTGGTCTCAGAAAACTCATCCCATTTCCTCTTGCCCAATGTTACCCTTTCTATGTTGTCTAGCTCAACATTCTTGCCCTCATGATTCTCACCTACCTCAATGACCTCTAAGCATTTTCCCACAAAAGGTCATTTCTTTTCCAAGAGGATTTTTTGTAGTCACTTTTTTTGGTCACCATTAATAATAATAGGAAGTCATCAAATTACATGAAGATTACATGAGATAATGTAAAGAGAGTATTTTTTGAAATGCAAGATGTTGTACAATTCATCTATCCACTCATCCATTCATTTATACAACAAATATTTGTGAAGCCTTTACTGGGTGCTGAAGACACTGAGATAAACAAAATGCCTTTGGGAACCAGCAGTTAGTGTAATGGCAATGTTGCTGGACTCCCACTTAGTCGACCATGGTTCGTGTCCCAGACCCGGTGGCTTAAAACTCACGCCGGGTGCGTGTGCGTGCGTGGCCAAGATACCGAGAGGAGAATGGAGGAGAAAGGGATTGCGGCGTGACCATCCCCCCGGGGGGTGATTTCTCGCTTTCTGTCTCTAATGTCTCTCTCTCTGTCGAATGACGAGCGCATGGGCCCTATAGCGAAAATCTCTCCAAAACAAAACAAAACAAAACAAAACAAAACAAAATGCCTTCAAGGAGTTCATGGTTAAATTAAATGCTAGAAAATAATTGTAATAAAATGCAATAAATACCGTAGCTGTCTTACATCTCACGTACCATGGAGGGATAAAGAAGGCAGTGATAGCTCTTTCCCAGTATACAAGATGGCAGGTGAAAAAACTGCGAAGCAGGATACTAAGGAGAAGAAACCAGAAGCCAAGAAAGATGATGTCAGTGGCAAGGTTAAAAAGGGTGACCCTAAGGCTAAAAAGCCCAAGAAGGGGAAGCCCCATTGCAGCCGGAACCCTGTCCTAGTCCGAGGCATCAGCATATATTCCCAGTCTGCCATGTATTCCAGGAAGGCCGTGTACAAGAGGAAATACTCGGCCACTAAATTCTGGATCGAAAAGAAAAAGGGGAAGGTTCTTGGGACTGTCACAAAACTGAGAAGTTTTTCTGAGACACTAAAGCGCTCTGCCCATTATCACGTGATTGTAAACTCTGCCAGACCTAGGGCTTGGTGGAGACAAGAATGGTGTTACCCGGGTGGTTAAACTGTGCAAAATGCCTAGGTATTATCCTACTGAAGATGTGCCTCGAAAGCTGTTGGGCCATGGCAAAAAGCTCTTCAGTCAGCATGTGAGAGAGCGGCGAGCCAGCATCACTCCTGGGACCATTCTGATCATCCTCACTGGACCCACAGAGGCAAGACAGTGGTTTTCCTGAAGCAGCTGAGCTGTGGCTTGCTACTTGTGACTGGACCGCTGGTTCCACTACATAGAACTCACCAAAAATTTGTCATTGCCACCTCCACAAAAATTGATATTAGCAAAGTAAAAATCCCAAAGCACCTTACTGATGCTTACTTCAAGAAAAAAAAAAACTGCGGAAGCCCAGACACCAGAAAGGTGAGATTTTTGACACAGAGAAGGAGAAATACAAGATTTCAGAAGAGTGCAAGATTGATCAGAAAGCTGTGGACTTGCAAATGTTATCAAAAATCAAAGCTGTTCCTCAGCTCCAGGGCTACCTGCGATCCGTGCTTGCCCTTACAAATGGAGTTTATCCTCACAAATTGGTGTTCTAAATTTTTTGCCAAGAACCTAATTAAATAACTGATTTTATACACACACACACACACACACACACACACACATATATGTATATGAAGGCAGTGATAAAACAAAAGCAAATATAGGGGCCAGCAGATGGTAGAACGGTTATGTCGCTGGACTTATACATAGTCGACCACGATTCAAGTCCAGGACCTGGCAGCTTAAAGCTCACACTGGGCACATGTACATGCATGTCCAAGATCCTGAAAGGAGAATGGAGAAGGGATTGTGGCATGGCCATACCCTGTACCCTCCCTGGAGGGGTGATTTTTTGCTTTCTATTTCTCTGTTTCTCTCTCTGCCTCTCCAGCAAGCACATGCTCCCTACAGCAAAAATCTCTAAAACAAAAACAAAAATGAAAAGCAAATATAATGGAGCAGATATTAGAAGTATAATCTAAACAAAACAAGCTCAAAGTGTCCTCCCAAACATTTTGCAGAATAAGAGATTTCTGTTGAATTGGTTCAGTCACTAGAATTATATTGACAATCATCTGCATCTTTTCTATGTGTTTACATAACAGGATTTGTGTTCAAGATTTGTTCAAACTTGCACCAAGTATAGGTTATTTGGTTACTTAGAGTCTCAATGTTTTTATTTGTCACATTTGTATGATAATCCTTCATCAGATTGTCATAAAGACTAAAAGAGATTTATCCATTCACTCATTCAACATATGGTTATCAAGAAGCTACCATGTGCCAGACATTGATCTCATATGATAATGTCTGTTGGTGCCCAGTCTTGCAACTCGCACCTAGGAGTTATGCATCACCTTCACTCTACCCTCTCCTTTTTGAATTGTCTTCATTATTTATTCCTCTACAACTTGCCTCATAATTCATTGCCTTAGAGTCTTTCAGCAAAAGGTTGGCATGAGGGAACTCCTGGGAGTATTGAAGAGGGGACAATTTCCAGGCCCACGGGCCAACAGGAGTATCCTAGTTAGTTTGGGCTGCTATAACAAAATACCATAGACTGAGTGGCTTAGATAAACTTCTTGGAAACAGCAGATGGCATAGTGATTACATTACTGGACTCCCACGTGGCTGACCATGGTTTGAGTCCCAGACCTGATGGCTTGAAATTTACATTGGGCACATGTGTATGTGTGCCCGAGATCCCAGGAGGAGAATGGAGGAGAAGGTATTGCAGTGTGGCCATCCCCCTGGGGTGATTTCTCACTTTCCATCTCATTGTCTCTGTCTCTCTATCTCTGGTGAGCACATGTGCCCTAAGGCAAAAACCTCTACCCACCCTCTCCGCCCCCCCCCCAAAAAAAAAACCAAAGATAGAAAGAAATAAACTTCTATTCTTATAGTTCTGGAGGATGGGAAGTCCAAAAAGAAGGTGCCAGCAGATTTGATGTCTGATGAGGGTTTGTAGATGCCGTCTTCTTGTTATGTTCTCACATTTTAGAGAGAGAGGTGATCTTTCTTGTGTCTTTTATTATCAGAGCACCAATCTCATGTATGAGACTTCACTCACATGACCTAATTATCCCCAAAATGTCAAATACCTTCCAAATACCATCACAATGTAGGATAGGGTTTCAACACATGAATTTTTGGGGAGAGCATAAGTCAATTCATAGCAGTGAGAAAGAGTGGAGAGCAAACAAAAGATACTGAAACCAATGAGGAAACATCTTTCTCTGTGTTTCTTTCTTAAAGGCCACTGGGGAAAAAACAAACTTTTTAAATGGCTTCTCTTTTCTTTTTTAGAATTTATTACAAATATGCTTCCTTTGTTTCTCCTATAATCATGTCATCAAGTGGCCCAGAGATAAATGTCAACAATGCAGCTCTCTGGCTGGAAAAGGGCCCAGGATGCTTGGGCTTGTCATTAAAGAGACCTAGGAGTGGGAAGAATGGAGAGCAGGCTGGGGGGCTGGCAGGCTCAGCAGAGGACACAGTCATTAAAACATGGGCAGTGTGGGTTGAGCCATCCAAGCCCTAGGTCTGGCAGAGTTTACAACCACGTGATAATGGGCAGAGCGCTTTAGTGTCTCAGGAAAACTTCTCAGCCATTGGGCTGGTTTTCTCTGGCTCTTTTGTCAAGTCTGGGTTCTTTAGTTTTGACATTTGCTTTTTCCTTTTAGACTTTTCCTCTCATTACAAATAAGTATTGTGAATTGAAGCCTTGGAAAACACTATTGCGTTTTAGAATGCTGGTGGTATGGGGGTGGGGGGCTGATGAAAGGCATCCAGTGTCTCAGACTTAGAGAGACGAGGCTTGAGGTTTTGTGCTGCATGTGGGGAATGATGCATACAGGTCAAGCATTTAGGAATGGGACCAGGTTTCTTGTCTTCCAAGTTGGGCTGCCAGCACCACACACCCCCAAAGGGCTCTGCTCACATAGTTGCAGCATAAATAGTGCCTTCTGGTGGTGCAGTTCAACGGTCAGCTCCCAAATCAGAGCTCTTTCTCTATATCCCCCTTTTTCTCAGCCTTCCTAGTTTTAAGTGGTTGGACTAAGTGCCAGTTTCCCTAAGAGCTTGGACTGGATCCAAGGAATGTACTCCTGGGGGCTACATCAGGAATTCTGCTGTGGAGACAGATGCTGGGGAGTCATATAGTCAGAATTTTGTCTGCAAAGCTGCAAGGGGGCTCTGCTTGAAATGGCTCTGGGTAGGAATCCTTCTCAGAATTGAGCTGAAAAATTGGGGAAGATCTTGCTTAAGATTATCTTTACTTACCTTTCTCCTTTCGTTGCTTCTTCCAACAATGTTTAGGGTTTACCTTGTGCCAGTATTATGGTTACAAAGATAAACAATGACAGGAGTTTAGCAGCTTGACTCTCATCTTTCACTTCTTGTGCCTCTTGGACTCTCCAAAAAGAAATCTCAATTCCTCAGTGACAAGCACTGAATGGAAATAAAATATTACTCTAGTGATAGTTGGGCACATATCCTGTACCTCTTTCTCTCCACACTGCCCCCATCCTCACTGTCATTGCAGGGCTTCCTAGGAAACTGTACCTGGGGTATAAGACTGACCTAGAATCTAAGAAGATGTCATATTGCTCCCCCGAAAGCCAAGATAGATCTATATAAGAAGGCTGCTTCTTTAGCTATCCCATGGTAGGTATATAGAAGCAGGAACAGAGCTGGTGATGTGGATAGGGCTTGTCTACTGTGTAGGTGGGTTCTTGTCTAAGTCCTACTCTGAGTGTACTGGGATCCTCCCCACAATAACTCAGGGCCCAGGGAATGTCTTGTGCCTAGTATCACAGGCTGGGAGTTGGTCTTGACTCTTTCCTTCCTTCAATCTCACACTCAGCCACTCACCAAATCCTGTCAATTCTACCTCTAAAACATCTTCTGGATCCATCTGCTTCTTCCTATCTTCTCTTCCACCATCCTCATTAAACTCTCACCTCCAGTATAGCAACTAGATATTTCTAGGTCTTCCCCCAATCTCCTCTGCCCCATCTTATTCCATTGTGGCCAGAGAAATGTCTTACAAATATATACTTTGTTAAGTATTACCTTTACTAAATCTTTCAATGCCATCTTTTTGTCTTTGAATAAAAATGTTTTAAATGTTCTTCATCCTTCCTCCCCTCCCCCGCGCCGCCCCAGCTACTGCCCCTTGTATTCTGTGTTTCATACATAAGGAACTACTTTCCTTTTTCCCATATAGGTCAGGCTCTTTATTGCCTTTTCCCAGGCCATTTCCTTTTGCAGGGACTTTTAACAGCCCCTCCCTTCAATTAAACTCTTATGTCTCCTTCAGAGTCTTGGCTTAGCTATCACTTTCTCTAGGAAGGCTCCTTTCCATTGTCTGGTTTGGTGGTCCTTTTACATATATCTGTAGCTACGTAAGTCATGTATTGTCATTGCCTGTTTCCTTGCCATTCTCTCTGGCTTCCAGAGCAAACTCTGTCATCATCAGTAGGAACCTCCTTGACACCTGCTAGGCTAAGCATGTCGAGTCTTCCTTCCATTCCAAACCATGTGGATTCACTTCATCTCTTTATGAGTTTGCCTAAATCAAAAAGAAATGGGATGTTGGACACCATAATGCACAATGTCCTCAATAGCAATAATTTCTTTTAATATAACCACATTCCATATATTACTGGTTGTTTTACTGGCTCTCTATAAAACCAAGGGTGAAATGAGATATCAGCTCTTTAAGTGGCAATTCTATGGGGTAGCAGAGTAGGGACCATTTTTAGACTATGTCTAGAAACTCCCATATGGAACACAATTTCACCTCCCTCCTCTTAATTAGGGAGGAAATGTTACAAAAATCTTGGTAAATTTTCTTTTCTCTCTGGAACATGGGTAGTCCAGCCAGTATTTTGATAAGAACTAGGTATCAGGCAATTCACTAGGGAGAGTCTAAGAGGATGTATTGTGTAGAAGAGGATCTGCATATTCTAGACAACAAAATGATTCTTGTCTACAACCAACATTTCTTGATCACCTAATCTGTTCTAGGCTTTGCTAGGTATTGGGGTGCAAAGGAGACTTAAGACACAACCCTATACATAAAAATTTTCACTGTCCCTAACATAAGACACAAACAAAATATCAGGAGTTAAGAAAGAGAATACAGACCGAGACATAGCAAACTGAGAGGAACAAGCAAAAATAGTGGGTCAAACTGACACAGGGGAACCTTTAAAATGGAACACAGCTCCCAGACTGTGGCAGTGCCAAGGGCCAATGTGACATTGAGAAGGTTTAGGTTGTCCCCAAATCTCTATGAGTATCCCAGGTTCTTTATATAATCACTTCTTCCCTAGTGCTTTGTGAAGTGTGGTGCAGGAACCAGCAGTTAGCGTAATGGCTATGTTACTGAACTCCCATGTAGTTGATTGCGGTTTGAATCCTGGACCCGGTGGCTGAAACTTATGCTGGGTGCGTGTGCATGCATGCCCAAGATCCCAAGAGGAGAATGGAGGAGAAGGGATTGCGGCATGGCCATACCCCCTGGAGGGGGTGATTTCTCTCTTTCTATCTCTGTCTCTCTCTGTCTTTCTGGTGAGTGCATGCATCCTATAGCAAAATAACCTCTCCAAAAAAAAAAAAAAAAAAAAAAAGTGTGGTGCAAACACACCTTCAAACTCCCCCACTCACATCACTGGATTGTCCCTCAAACCCTTTATTGATAGACATTACTAATTTTCAAAAACCCAACAGTTGATCTGTAGTTAGAAACAAACATACTAGGTTGTCAGAGACATGGGCACAGGCTGATGCAGACACATGGGCTTATGATGCCGTGCACTTTTCTATCTGCACATAGAGACATAGTCCCGTGTACTCTGCGACTCTGTATTGTTCAGTTGTCCTGCTTCAGCAGGAGAATGTCTGCAAATACTCCAGAGACTGAGAAGGCCCCTGAGTAGGCCCTTTCCTTCTGTTAGATACTTGGCAGACTTTAGCAAAATTGACCTAACACGCCATGGTGTAAGACAGTGAAACAATGCAATTTTAACATTATTTATGACTTTCTCTCTTTGTATTGTTGGTGACCTTGGCTGCCCTACTTCTGAAGCAAAAATTTATATGTAAAGAAGTCAGGAAGATATTTGGGTGTGGAGTGACAATGATGGATGAGTATTTAGGGGAGAGAAGTGGGGAGCAGTTGGGATAAGAGGACAGGTGCTGACCTTGAGGTCATTTGGTAATGGGCTGTCTCTGACGAAACCAATGAGGATAGCAATCCTAAACTTTCATTATTAATAGATCTGTCTCCAAAATATGACAATAGCAATATTAATAACAATAGCTGCCATTTTTGATAACTAGGGTTTTGAGGAGGCCCATCCAATAGCTCTTCTGTCCCTTCTGACTCTAAACTGAAATAAAAGAGTGAGGAAAATGGGACCAAGTTGTCATCTCTAGGACTGGAACAAGTATTCAGATTTGAGAGCCCAGGAGGTTTTGTTCATTTCTCAGTTACCAGATTGGACTCGGAGCAACCAAGCTGGGTACACATTGGAATCTTCAAAACCACACACTTCATCAGGTAGAGAAAAATGGAAGAAGAGTCAAAACCTCCTCCTTGTGATTTTATAGATTAACACAACTCATTCATAAAACTCAAATGATCAGTTCTTGTTTTCCCATCAGGTAACTTAGTTTCTCAGGGAAGCAATAAGTGGTGGGATACCAGACCAGGTATTCTAAAAGGGAATCTTCCCCACCCCCAACCACAAGGACCATCTGGAAAGGGGCACAGTTGTTTCCTTGAACATTCCCTGTGCTTTTGCTATTGTCAACTCATAGTCAGTGTGAGTGTGTTGTCCCTTCAGGGAAGAGTGGTTCTTTGTCAGGACAGATTGGTTTCCCTTAAGAGTCTATTTTTCTCATCCAATCTCCTCTTCATCAGATGTTCCCTTTAGGGTGCTGTTGGGCAGGTATTCTATGCCCTCAGAAGGCTCTGAAATGAAGCAAACCATACCCTAAGCAGCTCATCTCCAAGGACACCCGGTTCAAGGTTGAAAAGGTGCTCTATTTCTTACCTCTTATCCCAAATGGTATCTAGCTGTGTTGTTTAATACAGCCCCAGAGATCTGGGCCAAAGAAGAAATACCAGTAAAGAAGAAAGTCTGCCAGGCCGAGCACTGTGGCAGAGCCTCAGAGAACAGTAGAGAGTTGTCTCTATGAAGGGCTTGTTGAAGGGGCACCTCTGATTCTGGGTGGTGAGGGGTGCCCACTTGGACTTGTGGCCCATGAGCTCAGGATAGGAATGAGAATAGGAGTGAGGGCCGAGCCTCTCTGTCTCAATCTCTTTCTGTCTCTTTCCCTCTCTGTCTCTCCCTTTCCACCCCCCACCCCCTACTCCTCTCTCTCTTTTCTTCACCCTTCCAGGATTAATGACCCACCAGGACTTCCTGAGAAAAACAATCAAGTCAGAAATCACCCTACCTCTCTGACAGCCTTGCCCATCCCTACACACCCATATCTCATGGCAGCCACCCCACATGTCACCCGGGCCACTGAGAGACTTCCTGTTCATTCCACTGTCAGAGACATTAGTCGTTAGCACTTCTTGGCAAAGGATATTGACAATTACCCTGGGAAGGAAAACAACACTATGGGTGAGTTATTGGAAAGAATGTGGCTGGTGGAGCCAAGCAGGCCTGGGCTCAACTCCCAGCTTTGCCACTTAATACCTGTGTGACCCTGAGAAAGTCACTTAGCCTCTTTAAGTTCCTGTTTTCTCCTGTGCAAAATAAACAACACAAAGATGATCATAGTGATCTTGCAGAGGTGCTCTGAAAGGTAAGTGAGTCAATGTATGAAGCATGACTTGGAGACCCATGGAAAGTAGGTTTTAATAGTTTGGGAGGATTCCATCCTAGACTAATTGCAGAGTTTTATGGGCCTCTTCCTTTGGATAAATAGCAAGACTTACTTGAAAACTCAAAAATTACAGAAATCATGAAGTGTTTTCTCTGCCTAAGGAAGTTCTTCTTATGCAGTATTCATTAGGCTTTCTAATGAGCTTGAGTTTTAGCTGCTCATTAAGGAGATTTTTAAAATACCCTCACTCCATACCTTTCAGGCATCTCCTTACAAGATTGGCTTTAGTTGGTTATGAATTGTTTGTATACAAAGGTTGCCTACATGTGGTGGTAAAATTTAGCGTAGACGCAAGTAATCAGGACACAGGAACCTAGTTGGACCATGGTCCTTGTGATCTTTGTTATGGGTTTACTCAGTAGGCAACTCAAAGCACCTTTGTCCTTCCAGATTCAGCACCTTGATGAAGCCCAAGTCAAACTAGTCTACTTGTAAATCCTGCCATGAAGCTGATGCTTTTGAGAGAACATCTCATTATGTCACATGCATGTTTCCCTCAGGGCACTGCTCAGGAACATTAGATGCAAGCAACAGATTTCAAAAAGAAAATGCATGTATTATGAAAATATTGATGAGTTTCCAAAATTGTTGGAAAACTGAAGAACCAATCTTAAGAAATGCATGTTCTCTAAAGAGGCCGTAGGTGAAGTCCCTCAGCAGAAATTGTTTACTGGCCTGCTGCCACTAAGAGGGGTCTTCAGAAAGCTCATAGAACATGCATAAAACTGTGCATGGATTTGAAAAGTTTTTGTTACCAAAATAGACTCTTCTAAATTCAGTTTTCAATATCACCACGGGACCCTCATACTGCTGGCACCAAATCTTGCTGCTACTTGGAATAAAACCTTAATTTTCTCTCTGTCATTGAACTACTTGGTCAGTATTCACATCCATGGGTGAAATACCCAACTAGACAATTTGTTCATTCTTCCTTTCTTTCTCTCCCCTTTCTTTCTTTCTTTCTTTCTTTCTTTCTTTCTTTCTTTCTTTCTTTCTTTCTTTCTTTCTTTCTCTCTCTCTCTCTCTCTCTCTCTCTCTCTTCCTTCTTTCTTTCTTTCTTTCTTTCTTTCTTTCTTTCTTTCTTTCTTTCTTTCTTCTTCTTCTCTCTTTTTTCTTTCTTTCTTTCTTTCTTTCTTTCTTTCTTTCTTTCTTTCTTTCTTTCTTTCTTTCTTTTTTTTGAGAGAGATTTTTGCTATAGGGTACGTGTGCTCACCAGAGAGTCAGAGAAAGACAGAAAGACAGAAAGCAAGAAATCACCCTCCCTGGAGGTGGATGGCCACACTGCAAATCCTTTCTCCTCCATTCTCCTTTCAGGATTTTGGGCATGCATGCAGATGCACCCTGTGTGAGTTTTAAACTGCCAGGTCTGGGACTTGAACCGTGGTTGACTCTGTGAGAGTCCAATACCATAATTATTATGCCATCTGCTGGTCCCTCCTACTGGACAGTTCTTACATTATGTGTCTGGGATCCAGGAACCAGAAAGCAGGTAGATTCTTTGCTTTTCATAATCAAGTCACATTATAAGGAGTTCCTCCAAAAGTAGAAAGGTGTTTGAAAGAGTAATGTCTAGTACGCTAGAAAATTATCAACTTTAACTTATCCCATTTTAATACAACTTCACATCCAAAAGACAAAAGATGTACTTGAAATAATTGAAATACCTTGCTTACCCTAAACCTTCAGTTTACCAGAAAAAGTACTAACTTGGGCACAGCTATGCTGACTCTCAGCTTCTCCTCCTTTGAAATGGAAATTAAGATTATACCATTCTTTTAGTTGTTATGAAGATAAAATATAATAATACAGAAACACTGCAAAGTGTTCAGTGCTATATCAAAAGAGTAGGTGGCATTAATGTTTTCCTCTACAGTCTCATAAACCACTGACAACAAATGACATTTACAATTGGGGTTATGTATTTTTTATGATTTGGTGATGTGTACAGTGGCATGAAAAATCTCCTGTAATTAAGGTGCCCAAAGCTCAGAAACATGCAAGGTTAAGTGAGTTACTTGAGGTCACATGCCTGGTAAGTGACAGAACCAGGATTTATACCCAGATCTGTCTGATTCTGAATTCTAGCTTCTTTACAATCAAAAGGCCTGGTTGTAATTCTCAAAGTTGACTAAACTGATTGGAAACTAAGAAGAGAAGTGTCTATCAAGAAAGTGGTGGAAGGAACAATAGAAAGGCAAGAAATGGAAATTTTTTCCTTGATCTCTTCAAATGATAATAAAAGATACTAAGATCATAAGAATGAAATAAGAGCATAAGTCTTCAAAGCTGGAAGGCTTGGGAACCAGCAGTTAGCATAATGGCTATGTCGCTGGACTCCCACGTAGTCGACTGCGGTTCGCGTCCCAGACCCGGTGGCTTAAAACTCACGCCGGGCGCGTATGCGTGTGTGCCCAAGATCCTGAGAGGAGAATGTAGGAGAAGGGATTGCAGCGTGACCATCCCCCTGGGGGGTGATTTCTCTCTTTCTGTCTCTATGTCTCTCTCTGTCTGGCAAGTACACATGCCCTATAGCGAAAAACTTCTCCAAAAAAGAAAAAATAAAAAGCTGGAAGGTTCTAATGAAAACCATCATTAGCTTTCCTAATGAGCTATGAGCTATTGCTCTGCATGTTTTTCATTTTGTGGATGAGGAAACTGAGGCTGAAATAAATTAAATAATTTACACAGAGGTATTCAGATAATACATTTAGGGCTTAAGATTTAATTCAGGCATATCACTTGGAATTTTTAGTTACAAACAACAGAATTGGTTTGTTGAAACAAAGCAGTACTTTCATAAAAGATGTTGACTGATGCTAGCAAAGTAGGCATCAAACAATATCCCGAACCACACCACTGGATTAGTTCAGTAGTTTATGCTGCTAATGTTAGCACCTATTGCTTATGTTAGAACCTCTTCTATTGCTGCTTCTGGGAGATGAATGTAGTTGCTACTGCTCTTGTTTAAACAGATTCTTCCTGGTGCTACTTCCTTGCATCAGATAGTTTCCAGAGGCTTCTGATAGGCCGAGTTCAATTACATGCCTGCAACTCAGCTGCAAGGGAGTTCAGAAAACTGAGCATATGGCTTCTATAGAGGGAAGAAGTTTTATTCTCCCACCAAAATGGGGACTTCCCTAAATATAATCATGCGTTCCACGATATGATGATTATAAAGACTTCGCTTGTTGTTAGCTGATTTCCCAATGTCTAGAACAAGTGCTTAGCACATGGTAGGTGTGTAATAAAAACTTACCAACTTGTTAACCAGATGATCCTGAGTTTACGGTCCATGTCCTTAGTCATGTACTCTACCTCTCTATAGATGGTCCTTGACAAAATCTAGCACAAAATATGTGATTGCACACTAACAAAATTTCATGAAGTTTCCATTCTGTAGAAAATGATCTTTTTTGGGGCCAGAAGATAGTGTAATGGTTACACCACTGGACTTCCATGTAGTCAGCCGCAGTTCAAGTTCCAGACTCAGTGGCTTAAAACTCATGCTAGGCAAGTGTGTGTGCATGCCCAAAGTCCCGAGAGGAGAATGGAGGAGAAGGGACTGTGGTGTGGCCATCCCCGCTGGGGAGTGATTTCTTGCTTTCTGCCTCTCTGTTGAAGGCATGTACCCTAGAGCAAAAAATTTCTAAAAAAAATTATCTTTGTTTAGGCATATTATTCATTCATTCAACAAAATGTACTGTTATGGTTTATAATCTCAAGCTCTGAGAGCCAAGGACTGCATCTATCTTCTTCACCATCATCTTACCCATTTTTAATACAGTGCTACAAAAGAAACAATTGTTAAATAAATGAGTGGGCTGCTAAATGAGTGACCTTAAGAAGTGAGGTTGTCAGAACTTGGAGATGGATGGATCTTGTAGGTGAGGGAGAGAAGAAGTGGAGTTTAGGATGATTTCCAGGTTTTGGCTTGACTGTCTGGTTGGACGGCAGCTACTATTTACTGAGCATGGGAGGACAAGTAGGCCCTGGAAGGAAGATCATGAGCTTAGTTTTAGACATGCTGAGTTTGGGTGTCTGTGAAACATGAATAAAACTGGGATGTTGAGTGGGTTGTTGGATATATGGGTCTGGAAGTTTGGAACAATGTCTGGAATGGAGATATAAATTTGGGAGTTGTCAGCATTTAGCTAGTAACTGAAGTTATAGGCATAGACATGTAAACATATGATCTATACAATGCATAAATTCAAATTTAAATATAAAATTGCATACACGTATAACCAGACATGAAGAATACACAATATCAGTCTGAAAATTAGATTATTAATGTTCAATGGATACCAAAGTGGCAGAAATAATATATGGGAGATTGAAAGAGTTTAATTCCCAAGTCAGTTGGTCTCCATGAACCCTATAAACACAGTATGGGGTTGAATCTGTGTCCTGGAGTTCCTCTGCCATGTTACTAGACATAGAATGTTAGATATTTCCAATGGAGATAGCCATAGCATAGGCATTTCCTTCATGCTAAGAATGTTCTAGGGAGGACAAAGGCAGGGCAGTGAAAAGGCTAGACAGGGCTAGGAAGCTCAGAGGGTGTGCAGGAAAGCCTGCAGGAGAGCTCTTGGGGGATTGAATCTCATTTTCACCAAAAGAACAGGAAACTATAGCCAGGGAAAATAAATATTCCCTATCCTTTCTCATGTCTCTGAAAGGTATTTTCAAGGGGTGAGGTAATCAAAAGATTAACATGGATTCTTCCCAAGCTTCATAGTTTGGGAATGGGCTAAAGACACCTGTGTTATAAGGCCCTTGCACTTTATAGTACAGTAATTGCAAGCATTCATCCATCACTCCTGTTAAGGGTAAGAGTAGTAGATTCAGACAGTCACTTACTTACTGGGCAGCCCTTGGTAAGTTACTTATTATCTCCAAACTTCAGTGACCTCATCCTAATGAAGGAAAAATAGCAGTGTAAGACAAAGTGTGATTTGGATGTAGTGAACATTAGAAAAATTATTACTTAAAAAATTTATTAGAGGATATAGAGACAGAAAGAGGGAAGAAGAGAAATCACTCTCCAGGGGGGAATGGTCACCACAATTCCTTTTCCACTTTTATGGATTTGGAGCACATATACATACTCAGCATGTTTTTCAAGTTTCCTGGTCTGGGACTTGAACTGCACAGTCAGCCATATGGTATCCAGCCACCTTCACCACCACACCACAAGCTGACGCCAGAAAAATTCTTATTGATGACAAATTTGAATCCAGCTCTGCCGCTCTGTTAGATGGGAGCACTGGCAAGCTTTAGTTATGGTGGTGATTGAATCTGACTTACTATTTAAAAATACCCCTACTATTTATATGAGAGGTCAGAGTGGATATCAAGGGACAAGTGGTGAATATGCCAGTCCAGGCACAGAGTGATGGTGGTTGAGAGCAGACTATAAGTGAGGTGGGTGGGAGTTTGATAGAGGGACATTTCTGGTTTGTTGTCAAGGTTAGCATTTAGTAGGGACTTAATTAATAATAGTTACTGTAATAATTATCATTATGTATATTACTTCCAACCTTAATAACAGTAGTCGGTTGCAAAAATGTATTTGAAAATATGAAAACATTCATTTTAGCTATTTATTTTTTAGGTATTTAATAAAAGCTTACTGACTGCAAATTTGCTGACTGCAAATCTTGGGACTAGCTTCTATAATCATGTGAGCTAATTCTGTATGTGTGTGTTTCTGTGTGTATCCTGTTTCTTTAGAGAACTCAAATTGATGTAAGTACTTGGTACATTGCCAAGTACATAGTAAGCATTATAAGTATCATTTTCTCATAATGCATATTTTTCATGAACCTTCTAAAGACTCTGTGTATCTTTAACTATACAAAATGATCAATTCCATGGCTTTTGACAGAAAGTGGAAGAATATGGAAGATTTACTGCTGAGTGAAGCAAGCCAGGCTATGAAGGAGAGACATTGTATGTCTCCTCTTAATATATACTGAGTGTCCGTACTCTATGACAGAAACTGATTGACTAAAGGATATAAAAACACAGTAAATGGATGTGAATACCTGATAAAATGTGTGTGAAAGAGTAAAATCTGAGGAAGGACATTTAGAAGGAAAATAGAGAGGCAAAGCATTAATGGGACAAAGAAATGTGGTATTATCTGTTGAAGATAATTTTATAGTTTTATCAACTAGACTAGGGAGAAATGTTCACAAGTTAGAATATTCACTTTGTAAGCTAAATAATGTGATAAATGTATAAAAGAAAATGAAATAAAAAATATTTAAAATAAAAGAAAAAACAAACAAAAAAATTGATCAATTCCATAGTTTTAAGTCAAACTGTCTGGTTTTGAATCGCACACCCCCAGGCCTAGGGTTGGCCAAGGGGTGATTCTTTGGTGGGGGTGGGGCATGAAGTCTCTCTTAATCAGACTTTTTGTTCTATTCAGAGCTGTAACAAATTAGATGAGGCTTACTCTCAGAAGGGAGGGAAATTTTTGCTTGGTTCTACCAATGCAAATGTTAATCTCACTCAGATCTCTCTCACAATCACACCCAAAATAATGTTTAACCTAATATCTGGGCACCCCATGGCTTAGTCAAGTTGACAAAGTTATCATCACTGCACTTCACATACAAGAGTATAATTAATACTCCTAACTCTTCTATTATTCTCGTGTTGTGGAAGAGGAAACTGAAGCTCAAAGATGTCACATAGTTAATAGGTAGCAGATATAGGTTTTGACCCCATGCAGCCTGGGTTAATATTAAATTTTCTTTAAAGATGGTTATCAGAGCTTATTCGTGACCATCTCTGTTTTTGTGCCTTCAGTAATAGCTGGCTTGGAATCTCTTGCCTGGGAATTGAATGAAGCTCCTGTGCAGAATTCAGCTGTCTCCCTCCTCTACTCCAGGGCCATTTAGGACACACCCATTTTGGTAATAATCATATAAACATTTGAACTAGTGGGTATTTGAATTGAAAGTCTCTTGGAAAACTTCTTGTAGCTCTCTGGGGTGTATGCTTTCAGTTCTAATAAAAATTTAATAATGAAACAAAATAAAATGTAAAAAGTTTAAAGATTGCCTGACTGTTGGACTGCCAAGAGCCCTATTAGTCAGAGCAGCCCTTACAATACAAATCAGGTTGCGTACACACTGGAGGAAGCCTGATAAGAATACACTGCCTAGGATGATTTCTAATTGGCAGCAAAAAACGAGCTAGAGAACAATAGCTTGATGGTGCCAATTCCCTTCACATTTCTCACTAAATCAATGTCTTTTTCCCATCCGGAGTGCTCTACCCTCCTCATGACCCACCCATTTATATAATTACCTATGGGAGTTGGCTGAAAAGTTAGCTCCTGCTAAATGCCTTTCCCACCCAGCATCCATGTGCATTGATTTAATGGACTGAATCATTAATTCCTTATTCAGTGAAGGCCTTCTGGGTATCAGATACTCAATTAGCTGCTGAGAATGTAGTGATCGGCACCATTCCTGGCCTCCTAGTGCTCCAAACTTTTAATGATGTTGGAAATAGTCCATGTTATGTTATCTAATAGAGCAGGCAATAGCTCTGTGTGGCTGTTGTGTGTTTGCAAGTGGCTAGTGCAACAGAAGAACTAAATTTTAAAGTTAAATTAAATTAGTTAATTATTTCTAGAGATTTTTTTAATAGGGAACATGCGCTCACTGGAGAGAGAGAGATAGACGGGGGGACAGCCATGCTGCAATCTCTTCTCCTCCATTCTTCTCTTGAAAATTTGGGCACATGTGTCCAGTGTGAGTTTCAAGATGTTGGGTCTAGGACTTGAACCATGGTCTACCATGAGGGACTCTAGCACCTTAACTACTACACCACCTACTGGCACCAAAAAATTTAATTAATTTTAATTAAAATAAACACATGTGGTGAGTGGCTACTGTATTGGCCAGCGTAGGTCTAGAGCAAATGAGAGATAAAAACAGAATGGACTCAGGACCAGCAGTTAGCGTAATGGCTATGTCGCTGGACTCCCATGTAGTCGACTGCGGTTCGAGTCTCGGACCCGGTGGCTTAAACTCACGCTGGGCGCGTGTGCGTGCGTGCCCAGGATCCCGAGAGGAGAATGGAGGAGAAGGGATTGCGGTGTGGCCATCCCCCCTGGGGGGGTGATTTCTCGCTTTCTATCTCTCTGTCTCTCTCTGTCTGTCTGGCGAGCGCACGCGCCCTATAGCAAAAACCTCTCCAAAAAAAAAAAAAAAGAATGGACTGCAGCAGAGTCTTTTGTAATCTGTAAAAGGCTGAGAAGGGAAGCAAGGTGGGGTGGTCAGCTCTTCTGGACAGAGTCAAGTTGTTTAGGGGAGCAGTGATGCAGATCCTCTGGACTCAGCTACTTGGGCTCAAATTCAGGTGCTTTCTGTATGTTAACCTCATGTTTTGAGGCAAGTTACTAAACTAATATATTCATGAAATACTGCTCACCAGTAATACAAAATGAACAACTAACAGAAGCACCAGTGAAGGTGAATTTCAAAAGCATTACACTGCATGGAAGAAACAACAGGCAAAAGATAATGTTTTGTGTGTTTCCCTTTGCATGAAGCTCTAGAATACACGAACACTGCTGATTTCTGATGATAGAATCAGATCAACAGTACTTGTCCCTCAATGGGAGCATGGGATTGTCTGGATATGGGGTAGAGAATAACTATCTAGGGTGATGGAAATGTTCTACCTTAATGGGGGTATGAGACCTGTATGCCTTTGTCAAAATTTATCAAACTGTACACTTAAGAGCTGTGTGTTTCACTCTGTATGCATTTTACTTAAACATTAATATAATTAGTTACATACAGTTGTATCAATGGATTGTGCACCTGTAAATTTCACCAATAATGGATCAAAGCTTTTTGAGGGGGAAAAATACAAATAAAAATACAGTATGACCATAATTTACCTAGCAGTTACATTTTACTCATTATTATAAGTAATCTATAGATGATTTTAAATATATAATGGAGTATCTGCAGATTTTGGTACCTTCATGGGGCCCTGGAACAAATGCCCTGAGGATACTGAGGGATGACTATGCACATGAGATAGAGATAACAACATCACAAACCTGATATAGCTTTTAATCAGTCTAAAGGATTGTTAAGACACGACAGATTTTGTCTTATCTATACTTGCATTCACCTTCTAAATTATTTTGAAGCAAATATTTCCATATATGTGAATATATCTGTGTGTATATACACACACACACACACACACACACACACACATATATATGTATAATGTCTAGAAGAGTCTGAGTGTTCTCTTTGATTACTGTCTGCATATCTTTTCTATCTGTCTCCTTCTCTGTGACCAGCTCCATTGCCACCATCAGACCCACCACCATCTCCTACCTCCTTCTTGAACTCTGTCTTTCTCCTTTGCACCTTTCCAATTCATTCTACTTACTACAGCCTACAGAATCTTTTCAGAAATCCAATGTGAGTATATGAATGCCTCCGAGACTCTCCTTAAAATTTGCCAATGACTTCTTAATGCCCTAAAAATAAATACCGACTAATTTTTTTAAGAGAGATTTTTTGCTATAGGGTACATGCGCTTGCCAGAGAGACAGAAAGTGAGAAATCATCCACCGGGAGGATGGTCACACCACAATTCCTTCTCCTCCATTCTCCTCTCAGGATTTTTTTTTTTTTTTTTAGAGGTTTTTGCTATAGGGTGTGTGCGCTCGCCAGACAGAGAGATAGAGAGACAGAAAGCAAGAAATCACCCCCCAGGGGGGACGGCCACGCCGCAATCCCTTCTCCTCCATTCTCCTCTTGGGATCTTGGGCACGCACGCACATGCGCCCGGCATGAGTTTTAAGCCACCAGGTCCGGGACGCGAACCGTGGTCGACTACGTGGGAGTCCAGCAACATAGCCATTACGCTAACTGCTGGTTCCTCCTCTCAGGATTTTGGGCACACACGCACATGTGCCCAGGGTGAGTTTAAGCTGCCAAGTTCTTGAGCCAGGGTCAATTACGTGGGAGTCCAGCAACAAAATTATTTTGTCATTGGCTGGTCCCAATATCAACATTTTTAAACAGCTACATTAGTTTCTGTTGCTGGGTAACCAGTTACCATAAACCCAGAGATTTAAAACACCCATTAGTTATTTCAGATTTCTCTCTGGGCAAGCAGTCTGGGGCTGAGGTAGCTCTCTCCTCCAAATCTCGCAAGGCTGAAATCAAGATGCTGCCTGGGCTGTGGTCGTCCTAGAGCTTGGGATCCTCTCCCTCATTCAGGGAGGTGACAGAATTCACTGGCTTGTGGCTGTAGGGCAGAAGTCCCTGTTCCTTGCTGGCTGCTGCCCCAGAGCTGATCAGCTCTACAGGTCAACTCAGGTCACAAAGGCCACCATTATACACCGCATTTACTTTCTTCCCGGGTCCCCAGAGAGTGCCTGCTGCTGCTTGTCTTTCTCTCACTCTCTCTTTTTTTTTAAAGTTTATTTATTTATTTCTTCCCTGAGAGGAACACTCAAAGAGAAAGAGAGATAGAGACAGAGACAATAGGGTCCCAATGAGGTCTCCACAAACAATCTACCCTCAGGCCCAGCCAGCTCAGGATCATGGGCATGTGTGTGCCCAGCATACTTAGGGAGGTCTTTAAATGCACACCTGGGACCTTCTTAAGTGTTTCAGCCTTCCTGAGTGTTGTACTTTACTGTGGTGCTACCATCTGGTCTTCCTTCTTGTATCTTTTAAGAGTGTACCTGATCAGATCAGTCACTTAGGATAATCTTCCTTTTGACAACTGCTTAGTAATCTTAATTATTAGGTCACAGGAAAAGTCATGATACATTTTTGCATAGAAAAATACATCATGACGTTTTTGACGACCTAATACATCTGCAAAATTCTTTTGCCATTGAATGAAACATAATCTCAGGATTGCTAATTCGTCCTATTCATGAGTCTCACCTACTCATACCCAGTGGGAGCGGGTTGCAGGCGATTACGAGAATCTTAGAACTCTGCCTACCACACTTGCCCTTCAGAGTTGCCTTCCCTGACCTCTGCCTCCCTCTGACCTCATCTTATTCCACTCTCTGCTTAAATCTCTCTCTGTTCCAGCCCCCCCACCCCCACCCCAACTCCTGGTGGCTTTCACTTTCCTAAAAGTGCTCTTTCCCCTGCTCTTTTCTGCCTCATGGCTTTGCATATGTTCATTCTCTCCCAGGCACCACTCCCTTCCATCCATTTAAAGCCTATGCTGTCTTCAGGCAGACCTGCTCTAGTCAAGTCAGCAGGTCTGCCTGAAATACATCATCAGTGCACTGTGTCCCTCTACAAAGAACGTCCCGGTTTATGTTAAATATTCTTATGTGTGATAAGGCAGTTGATATCTCCTCCTTCCCCCCTGACTGCAAGCTCCTTAAGGTCGGGGCCGTATTCTTTTGTGCACCCTTGCACCTCACACATGGCCTGATACATAGTAGGGCTCCATAAGTACATGTAGAATACATGCCTGACCCTCTGTTTACTCACCTGTGCTATGAAGGGGTGACCCTCATATACACTATAGATCCAAGATCCACTCTAACAATTTCAATTTACAGTCAGGAAAGTGGCCAAAATATGAAGGGATTCCCAAATAGTTGGTAGAGTGGAGGGAGGAGCTGTTCTCTCAACCTCTTCCATGATATAGCTCTCTGGAGCACTCTGGCAGCCAACTAGCCCTCATTGGTGCCTTTGATCTTCCAGATCCCAGACTGCAGATGGAGAGGATGCTCAGCCACAAGGCCTGTCCAACAAGCATGGACAGAGCCTTCTGGTGTTTCTTGTTGGTCAACTCAATGTGACCTACTCAGTGAAGAAAGACAATCTGTCTTGCTTGGCAGAAGTTGGGTGACACTGTGGGAATGAGGCGAGGCATGTTGGCAGTCCACTAGAGAGGACTCCCCTGGAGATGCACTGGCTTCCTCACTGGACAGCTGTTACTGCTGGCTGTTTTGCTTCTTGGCTTGCAGTGGACAATAAGCAGCAGACCTCCCGGATGGAGGCCTGAATCGTATTCGCCTTTCACTATGTGGTTTGCCTACCTCTGCAGCATGAGGATCACCAGATGCCTGGAAGGAGTCTGAAGACAGAGTGAGGCATTTTCTGTTTTGTTTTGTTTTGTTTTGTTTTGAGAGGTTTTGCTATAAGGCACGTGCACTCTCCAGAAAGACAGAAAGAGACAGAAAGCAAGAAATCCCCCCAGGCTACGCTGCAATCCCTTCTTCTCCATTCTCCTCTTGGGATCTTGGGCACGCACACACACATGCCTGGTGTGAGTTTAAGCCACCGACTCTGGGACTCAAACCGCTGTCGACTACATGGGAATTCAGCGACATAGCCTTTATGCCAACTGCTGGTCCCTTTTTGTTTTTGTTTTGTTTACAGAGTGAGGCATTCTATGGATTGCTCTTCTTTGCTCTGAATTTCTGATACAGTCGAGAGAAGCAAAATAATTGGGTAAGATGCAGTGTCATGTGACCTGTAGAAACAGGAGCATCACGGGAGGTACCAAATTCTCATGGGAGGGAAATGACTTTGTAAGAAAATGAGGAAGCAAAAAGTCCAGGGGACCCTCCCCGTGCAATAAGGTAGTCCAAGAAAGAGATAAAAATAGTGTTTTCTAGAAGGCGCTTTGCAGGTCTGACTTCCAGTATGTCTGAAATTTGAGGGCTAGAAGCGGAAACTAGCTGATATTTTAAAACTGCCAAAAATTTGTTTCCCTGCCAAGGTAGAAGCAGAATTCATCCCTGGAGTAAACCTGGTTTCTTATTTTGTGAAAACACAGAATGTCAGAGTATGCAAAGGTCAAACAAAAATTCTATTCTGGAGTGGAGATGTTTGAAACAGAGAGAAGCTCAACAGAATAGCTGAATGACTCTACATAATAATGTGAAAATAGTTGTAACTCTGTAAAGTATTACAGTCTGAGAAGAATTGGGGGCTTGAATTTCAGGACATTGATGATGGTGGAAGGTGGGCTGGCCCTCAACATGGCAGAGGGCTGAGCAGGGGGAATACCAGGAGGTGGGCAATGATACCTGATAGCCATTTTCAAGTCTTTCTCTCATCCCATGTGAATTACTGAAGCTTCTTTAATTGTCAGCAGTAAACGCCAATGCTAGATAACTAAAGAAAAACATTCTGAAAAAATACGTAGTGGAGGCCCAGAGGATTGGAGGAATAAATAGACACTCATGAATCAGAAAGGTATGAACAAGCACAGCCTCCAGAAATACAAAACCAGAAATTCATGGTCCTCCTCACCAGGACAGGCTCTAAATGTGACCCAGCACCCTTTACTTTTAGTCTGTGTCTCTCTGCTCAAACTCCAAATTCCAGGTAGATGGAATCTGATTGCCCAAGCTCAGGTATTCATACCCCTAGACCCGTTGGCTATGTGGGACATGGGGAAGCATAGGCTTTGTTGTTCAGACATGTTGGGGACCTGGAAGCTGCCCCAACCTCATTTCTCTCCAGGAGATCATTAGTCAAACTTTGTTAAAAGCTTCTCTCTTTCTGGGAACCAGCAGTTAGCGTAATGGCTATGTCGCTGGACTCCCATGTAGTCGACCACGGTTCGCGTCCCGGACCCGGTGGCTTAAAACTCACACCAGGCATGTGTGCGTGCGTGCCCAAGACCCCGAGAGGAGAATGGAGGAGAAGGGATTGCGGCGTGACCATCCCCCCTGGGGGGTGATTTCTTGCTTTCTGTCTCTATGTTTCTCTCTGTCTGTCTGGTGAGCGAGCGCACGCGCCCTATAGCGAAAATCTCTCAAAAAAAAAAAAATTAAAAACTTCTCTCTTTCTGAACTATGTAAAAAATAAGGAAAGGGAAAGTGTCAACCAACCAGGGTTCTTCAGATCTTTAAAATTTTATTATTTAGTAATTCTCCAGGTTTGCTCTTGTAGTGCGAAACTGAATTTAAAAAAATATTTCTAGGGCTGGTCCATAGCCTAGTGGTTAAGGAAGCTGGATCCCACATGGCCAACAGCAGTTTGAATCTTGGCCCTGGAGGTTTGAGAAACATGTGGGGTACATGTGCATGCCTCAGATCCTGAGAGGATGGAGAAATGGAGGATAAAGGATTGTGCTGTGACCACACCCCATGAAGGGAGTCCTTTCTCTCTCTTCCTCTCTTTCGTGTAGCCTGGTGAGTGCACATGACCTCTGAAAATATAAATAAATAAATAAATAATATTCCTAATTGTGTTCACTTTTATAGACAATAAATGAAGATGCAAGCTTCATTGTTTTGTGTTAAATATTAAGACATCCAGGCAAGCTTATAGCGTGGTAGTTATGTGAACTGAATCCCACATGGGTGACTATGTGGTTTGAGTCCCCCACACCCAGTGCCTTGAAAAATAGGTGGAGTGGGACCAGCAGTTAGCGTAATGGCTATGTCGCTGGACTCCCACGTAGTCGACCGCGGTTCGAGTCCTGGACCCGGCGGCTTAAACTCACGCCGGGCGCGTGTGCGTGCATGCCCAAGATCCCGAGAGGAGAATGGAGGAGAAGGGATTGCGGCGTGGCCATCCCCCCTGGGGGGTGATTTCTCGCTTTCTATCTCTCTGTCTCTCTCTGTCTCTCTGGCGAGCGCACGCGCCCTATAGCAAAAACCTCTCCAAAAAAAGAAAAAAAAAATAGGTGGAGTGTGTGTGTGCATGTATGCCCAAAATCCTGAAAGGAGGGAGAAATGGAAGAGAAAAAAATCATTCCCCATGCTATAGGGGAGTGTGTTTGTGGGTTTCTCTTGTGAGCACATGTGCTTTATGTCAAACTAAAAAACATATATATTAAGACACTCATTTTATCTATTTTTATCTCATCATCATCAATTCAATAAAGTTTGTTTTACATATACTACGTACTGCAGTGTGTAGTCCTGGGTATATTTAATTTTAAACCCACATATACTACTATTTATATTAATTAGGATTTGTTTTTGGATGTAAATGACGGGTCTAAGATTTGGCCTAAGCCCACATCAGCATTTACAGGTTTACATAACTGGGAAATCCTGAGGTGGCTAACCTCAGGCACAGCTAAACCTAGGAACTTAGAAAATATTTGGAATTACTTTTCTCTTCATGTTGTGACTCTGAGTCCCTTTGTGTGTTAGCCACACTTTGTAGGCCCTTTCTCTATTACAATGGAGTAGATTGCTCCTAACAGACCTAAATATGTAGCCTCCCAAGTGGACGAAATGGACTTCTGGTTTTCAACATGCACACAATCCCACATTGCTTAATGGTGGGGATGTGATCTGAGAAATGCATCACTACATAATTCTGTCATAGGCACATGTCATAGAGTGTACTTAAACCTAGATAGCATAGCTTACATACACACCTCAGCTATATGAACTAGCCTACTATAATCTTATGGGACACTGGTTATATATGTGTTCTGTGGTTGACTGAAACATTATGTGGTGTGTGAGTATGTATAAATTCAGTGGAAAAATTGGATTGGGTTCTTTCTCTGGCCAATCCCTGTTGTAGGATGCTGAGACCCTGGAGTCCAAGCTGGGTCACCTGCCTACCTCTGTGGTGATGACAGGTGTGGGACAGTATGAGGGCATAAATTGCAGTGATTCTCACATCAGAATCGCATAGAATGAAAGGAGTGCCATCCCCAATGATTCTGAGAGGATAAAAATGAACAGGTTTCCATTTCATCTACATTTATAGATGTCTGAATTACAGATTTGGGAAGTACATTGGTTTGAATGGGTCCTTCCCTAATTTGTGTACTGAAATCTGTTGAGTAATTATAACTGTTGAAAGGATGGAGTCTTAATATGATTATGGTAGATTGGAGTTGGATGAGGTCATCAGGTTGGGGATCCCTTGATTGAATCCTGGTAATTTCACAAAGAGACACAGTCACACTCATCCATTTGTCTTCTTTCCATGTGATACCCTGCACCATCTTTGGATTCTGCAGAGTCCCTACCAACAACCACAATCACCCCTCATCAGATGCAGCCCCTTGACTCTGGATCTCCAAAATTGTGAAATAAACAGATCTCTCTTCTTTGTAACTTTCCCAGACTTGTATATTTCTGTTATTAGCAACAGAGAATTTAATAATACAGGAGGGAAATATTGTTGTCTAACCTCTCAGTTTTATTTATTTTTTATTTTTTCAAGAGCTTTTTGCCATAGGGCATGTGTGCTCACCAAACAGACAGAGAGAGACAGAGAGACAGAAAGCAAGAAATCACCCCCCAGGGGGAATGGCCACACCGCAATCCCTTCTCCTCCATTCTCCTCTCGGGATCTTGGGCACGCACGCATACGTGCCTGGTGTGTTTAAGCCACCGGGTCCGGGACTCGAACCTTGGTCGGCTACATGGGAGTCCAGCGACATAGCCATTATGCCAACTGCTGGTCCCTAACCTCTCAGTTTTTTTTTTTTTGAGAGGTTTTTGCTATAGGGCGCGTGCGCTCGCCACACAGAAAGAGAGAGACAGAAAGAGAGAGACAGAAAGCAGGAAATCACCCCCCAGGGGGGATGGCCACGCTGCAATCCCTTCTCCATTCTCCTCTTGGGATCTTGGGCACGCACGCATATGTGCCCAGCGTGAGTTTAAGCCACCGGGTCCGGGACTCGAACCGTGGTTGACTATGTGGGAGTCCAGCGACATAGCCATTACGCCAACTGCTGATCCCTAACCTCTCAGTTTTAAAGATAACAGTCCCAAAGAATTGAAGAGGCTCTATTTACTCATTCATTCATTCAACAATGCTATGTTTTGTAAATACGACTTTGGCCAAAGCCATTACTATTCCAACCTCCAAGAAATATTTTTTTCCAGTAGGAAAAATACATAAGTAAAGAGTTGATCATCACACGAAGTGATAGATACTGAAGGAGTAAGAATGAGGTGTTATGGGAGCACATAAGAGGGGATCTTCTGTGAAGATATCAAAGCTAAGATCCAAAGAATGGGTATATTAGCTCAGGCAATTCTAGCTGCTTTTAACAAACCCCACATTTTGGTGACATGATCCAAGTCTAGTTCTCGTTCACTTATCTACTAGTATGATTGGTTTGTGGATGGCTTTCCTCTTAGTGAAGTGGGGGCCCAGACTCTGTCCATTTTGTAAATTTGTAGATCCATCATGTCCTAAGAACTTGGAGTCTTTTACGTTAGTTGGCAGATGAGAAAATAGGAAAAGAAGTAACAGCTACTTTTTAACCATGTTGGTGCAGAAGCAACATGCACGCTTTCGCTCACATTCCACTGGTGAAATCTCATCACATGGCCCCACCTAAATCCAAGAAGTTTGGAAATATAGTTCCTTAATTGACAGCCACATGCCAGAAATAACTTTAGACCATGGAAAGTGAACATAAAGCTTTGGTGTCCTTGACTCAATGAGAAAGAAAAGGTTTCGTATTCTAGCTAAAAGATGGCACATTTAGAAAGTCCCAGAGGTAGACAAAAATCTCAAAGTAGGGCCAAAATTAAATATAGGTGCTAGATTTATCAAATAAAAACATAACCCTTCCAGTTAAATGTGAATTTCAGATGAATAATGAATAATATTTTAGAGTAGATATGACTCAAGTATTCCAGTGGGCATATTTGTACTAAAAGTGATCATTGCCTACATAAAATTTACATTTAAGCTGGCATACTTTATTATATATGGCAATCCTACATTTGAGTTAGGAGCAGGTGGTTCAGAATGACTGGAATATAGAGTTTGGGTGATGGAAATGGGGAATTGTGAAGGTGGAGAAGTAGACATTGATCAATTTGAGAAGATCCTTTTAAGCCATGTTAGGAAACTTATTCTCATAGAAAAGGGGATTATGAAAGTTTTTTTTTTAATTTTTAGAGAGATTTTTGCTATAAGGCACATGTGCTCACCAAAGAGAGACAGAGAGATAGAAAGCAAGAAATCACTCCCCAGAGGGGATGACCACACTGTGATTCCTTCTTCTCCATTCTCCTCTCAGGATTTTGGGCATGTACTCACAGGTGCCTGGCATGTGTTTGAAGCTGCTGGGTCCAGTACTCAAATCACGGCTGACTACATGGGAGTCCAGGGATGTAACTATTATGCCATCTGCTGGTCCCAGGAAGTGTTTTAAATAGCTGACAGGGTGTGAGTATACTAAACTCTACATTTTAGGAAACCTAGTTGTAGAAAGGAATATGGGCTATATTGGAGACCAACAAAGGAGATGACTACAGACAAAGAGATAGTGCCAAACCAGGACTACACCCAGGTTTCTGAGTCCAAATCCATCAATTCATGATTCTGCAGGATGATTAGAAACAGAATAGTGGGAAGAGCATGGATCAGGAGAACCAGGATTCAATTCTAAGTAACTGGGTAGTCACTAGACCATGCCAGGCCTCGCCATTCTCATCTCTAAGTTCCTCTGGGGCTCTAGGATTCTACCACTCTGCACAATGAGTCTCCTCTGTGTCTGCATTTCTGAATTCTAGTTTCTTCCATACACCCAGACTTTGAAAGTCTGAGTAGCTCACAGTTAAAAGTCAGATGTTGCCTGGCTCTGGCACTTGTAGAGCTGTCAGAATCTCCACCCTGTTTTCTTTCCATCAACAGTTTGGTGCTATCAGCTCCAGCTGCCATTGGTCAATCCATCACGTTAAGCTGAAAGAAGTCACACCTGCCAGGCCCAAGCTGTTTATCTCAATAATTTCCCCCTATAAAGCACAAACAGGGGACTATTTATTTTCCTTCCTGACATACATAAGGCTGTTAAAAGTCTGAGAGCACTGGCAGTTTACATGAAGTCCAACTTAATTGCATACTAGAATGCCATAAAAGGAAGATGAGGGCCTCATTAGCTAGGGACCAATTTGACATTTTTCTCCTCTGACCAAAACTGTTTAAAAATGTGGGGTACTATCTCATTCCAGTCAGACATAAATTTCAGTGCTGTCAAAATGCCCTTGCTGAATTCCAACTTTTCTCATGCTTGAAAATGTTCAGTGTGTTAACTTGGACTATGGAAATGAAATGTTATATTTTCCTTAGTTTCCCCCCAAATGAATGAAAAGCTCTTTCTCATATATACAGCACAAGCTCAGTTACCCATAGCATGTAATCTTAATTTTATTTTCACAATTCGGGGTTAATTAGAATACTTTGAGCTCCCCTTATGGAAACTTTTCCTGGCCTTCTTGCTATTTATGGAACACTGATGATCAGTGCCCTTCTCTGTGCAATATCTCAATATGTACAACTGCAGCCCAAATGGCTATCACCTCCATATGATTCCCCTGCTTAGCAGCAGGCCCAAAGCCCAGAACTACCTCCCTGAGTTCAGTATCATCTCTGGGAGCTCCCAAGCTAGTCCATCAACTGCAGTCACCCAAACTCATTACTGTGTAACCTCTCTTCTGCTCAAGATTTTCCTTTTGCTTGGTCAGTACCTGCTCAGTTATTAGGAAAATTCTTCCTCTTCAACCATTGTTTGTGTCAGGTCTACTTTTAGCTGCTTCCAGGAGCTGGATTATATTGACAGAGTCAAGAAGGACCTCGTGCACAACTCTACAACCCTACTTTCTACAGGGCCTCCAAATCTTGTATCTAATATCCCACTAAGTGCCCAGCATCTTCTACTGCATATCTTCTCCCTACTGGGTGCCCAGCTAGACCAATGGACCTGAGCATGAAAAGAAGTTTTCTGGCTTCACCTTATTGCTTTCTTTTCTCATTCCCCCTTCTCACTTCTAGCTAGCATCTCTTTCTTTCCCTGGGTATATATAAAGCTAAAGATAAAAAAAAAGAACTCCATATATCTTTATAAACTAAAGCTTCCAGTGATAAGAATGGAATGCACCAGACAGCTAGCACATTTGTAGCTGTGCTAGTCACTGCTCTAAGTATTTCTCATGTAACAACTCATTTAGCTTTTACAGCAGTACCAGAAGGGGGGCTTTATTGTTATCTCTATTTATAGAAAAGGAAACTTAAGGTGAAAAGATATAAGTCACCCAGCTGGGAAGTGGTAGTGCCATGCTGTGCTGATCAACCCTGCACTGTATGACTGACTTGAGACACCTTGCTACATTCTGACTCTCAGACAGTGGGATGTGTATGCAGGAAGGAGCCAAGTATTAGCTACACTGATGAATTGCAGCTAGAAAATGCCAGGTCATGCCAAAGTTCTTGGAGAGAGGTAATTCTGTCCCCACTTTATTGATAGAATAAATGAAGCACAGGAAGGTTAAAAATCTCAAAGTCAACTAGCCTAATTTGAGGTTTCTAGGATTCAGTCAGGCAAGCTCCAGAACCTGAGCAACATGTGCAACCACCTCCTCCCTTTCTAAAGTATGTTATTCTATGTTCCTATTAACTGTGCAGTGTACAATTCAACCAACCAAGTTCTTCACTGAGGAGCTGACTTTGCAGATTTCTAGTGACAGAAGGAAGGACACTAGACTTCGAGCTGAAGGGCTGGTTGAGGCCTCATTGTGACGACTTCCTCCCTGTGTGAAGAGCCTTGAGCTCTCTGGTTCTCAAATAATTTTTATTCAAGAGAGAAAGAGAACGAGAGAAAGAGAGAGAGGGAGAGAGAGTTGTGTAGGATAAAGAAGGTACATTCTGGAGTCCAACCTCTTGAGCTTAAATTCCGGCACTTGTGAGAAACGACAAGGAATGATTCCAGGCCTCAGTCTTTCCATTTATGAAAGGAAGATGCTATCAGGGCCCACCTTAAAGATTTAGTTTGAGGAGAAACAAGAAAATAGCACACGCTGAGCCCTCAGTTCCCAGTGATTGACACAGAATCAGCAGTGGAGAAAGGGCAGCTATTTTTATTAACTAGGCCTCCATTCCCTGGGACTTGGTATATGTTAGGCCCTGCATATAGAATATTTACCAAGAATGTTAAGGACAAAGCTCCATCCTACCAGCCCCTCGACCTCCCAGGAGAGCAGAGAAATCAATGCAAATAGTATTTTGGGCAGAGTGGAACTGCACAGGTGTGAATGGATGTTTTTGCTGTTTGGAAGGACGATTGGTCAAATGCAGGTGTGGAGTGGAGTGGTACAGAGTGTATTTAGAAGGAGCACTGAACTGCTAGTTAAGAACCCCAGATTCTGTTCTCAGACTGGACAGTAAGAAATCATGTGGCCTTGCACAAATCACTTCCTTTCCCAGTGCTGCAGTTCCTTGCCTCTGAAAGGAGGTTGTACAAGAAAAATTTCTAGATTCTCTTTCAGCTGTAACCCTCTGATTCCATGCTGTAATTTTAGCTAGAGTCTTTGAACCCCCGGAAGTTGTGTTGGATAAATTCCTAACACAATTATTACTTTTGAAAAGATTTGCTTCTTCTCCTTCATGTGGAGGATTGTTATAAGCTTAGTAGTCAAAGGTGTTTTAGTGTACTTTCTATCCCTAATAACTGAATGCCACATGTACTAATTGTAAAGAATAGAGATCATGGATTTAGAGGTCCAGAAAAGAAACATATCCTTTCTGCCTGCAAGGCATTTGATTGGGTTGAGGGGGAGATCAATAAATACATATTATAGTAGGAGGGGAGAATTGCCACTATCAAGATAATCACAAAAGGAGGTTTCTGGAGATGGCAATTTGAGGATCATATGCACAGAGAGAAAAGAGCTTAGGCTGTGGGAGGGAATAGAGTTACCTAAAAGTAATGGGTTCTAGAATTTGTGAAAAACAAAACAGAACAAAAACTTATGCTTAGGTACCAAAGGGGTAGATGGGAAACTAATGCTTGCTCAGATTCTTTTTCTTTTTCTTTTTTTTTTTTTTTTTTTTTTTTTTTTTTTGAGAGGTTTCGCGTGCGCTCGCCACACGACAGAGAGAGGCAGAGAGCCAGAAAGCCGGAAATCACCCTCCAGGGGTGATGACCACGCTGCAATCCCTTCTCCTTCATTTTCTCTTGGGATCTTGGGCACGCATGCACATGCGCCTGGCATGAGTTTAAGCCACCAGGTCTGGACCCGAACCATGGTCGACCACATTGGAGTCCAGCGACATAGCCATTACGCTAACTGCTGGTCCCAGGATTCTTGTAGTGCCAAGTATCATGCTGTTGGTTTACAGGTTATCCCATTTAATGCTCACAACCTCTTGGCTTCACTTAGATGAAGAAACTGAACCAGTTAGAATTTAAGAAACTTGCTTTAAGATCTTTGTGCAAATCTTTTCAGTGAAACTTACCTGATTATCCTATTACAATTGCAACCCCCTTATTACTCCATGCCACTATGTATTTCCATTTTCTCTCTTTTTTAACCAGGGAACTTATTGCCACTTAAAGTACTATGTATTTCAATTATTTATTATAGTCTTTTTTCATTGCTATAAATATCAACTGTATGAAGGCAGAGTCCCCACCCCATGTTAAAATTGTGATATCTCTGCCACTTAGAATGGCATTCTAGGTCCTCAATATTTTTTAAATGAATTTACATGGCTGAAGGACTGTCACATGATTTGAACGCCCAGTTCTCTCATGAACAAGATTGTGAGCTCTGCACAGTGAAGGTGAAAGAAACCAAGAAGAGGTTAAAGAGGCATGCAAAGGTGAGCAGGGGAAAGCTTCATGAAGACTGAGGACTGAAGAGTTAGGTAGGCCAGCATTGCATCAGTGACTTGTAAGGAAAGAAGACTGAGAGCTTCAAGGTCACTGGTGATATGAGAGAACTTCTTAGAGAAAAGGAAACAGGAATGCAGAGGGTTAGACAGTGGGAGACAGAGAGTGGTAGCCAAGCTTGTTACAGAGTGGTAGCCAAGCTTGACGTTGAGAGGAAGGCCCTAAGAAGATACTGTGAACAAAATCTACTATTCTCAGAGATCTCAATCCATTGCATTTCCTATCTAAATCAAGTTCTTTACACAATCTCACTTAATCCTGACAACCATCCCGTGAGACACCCATTTTTTCCTTTTGCAGAAGTGTAAACTGAGGTTGAATAATTTTTCCAAGTCATACAGTGAGTGAGTAGAACTCAGAATCGAACTTAAGACTGTTTGACCTCAGAGGCCCAGCATGTAACTACTGCACCATACTACTAGCATTTCTTGATGGCATTCCAAAGAGTTTTACAAAAGAGTCATCACCCCCATCCCCACTTGCCAGGCCAGAGATTTTAGCATTGTGTACATTGTCAAAGGAATGAGGCAGAAAGGCTGGAACTTCCAATCTTATGATGCCTTCATGCCTTAAGAGAATGTGGCCTCCTGTTCTTAAGGTGTTACTAAACCTTCCCTCTGTCTTCTCTTTCCTGGGAGAAAGAGCCACATTCTTTCCACCTTTCCTCAGAGGACCTATTTAAGGAAAATTATCATGAGACCTGTAGGTTATGAGCTCTCTGACCTTTGCCTGGGTAACTGAAATGTGATCCATCTTGCAGAGGGATCAAAATATCCCTAGGATTAGCTAAGTCCATTACCAAATGCTTTCCACACTTGGCAGAAATTCTTCAAAAGTTATTGACCTGAATCAGCTGAGACAGGATTTTCTGCGAAGTTAGTGACATCACCTGCAAAGCCCATCTATGCAGGCTGCCACTATGTTGGGTTGGTACCTGGGGAAGAGGAAGAACTCCCTATACATACATTCAAGACTGGAGGGCAAGGTGCTTATGTGACATTCAGAGTAAAATTCAGCAGCAGGCCAATTCTCACCAATCATTAGCATATTAGTTGTTAGCTTTTTCTTGAGATTAATGGAAACTTCTAAACCCAGGCACTTCCTATTTAAGTAAAAGTTATTGTTAACTTTAAGGATATTTGCATCTCAAAATAAGATATATTGTTTATGGGTAAACAAAACAATCAGCTTCACATTAAAAATATTGTATTATTTTTCTGGTCATATTTATGTTTGTACATTATAAGTAAAAATGAGATATTAAAATGGTCTATAATTCCACCAAACTAATATTGGCTAATATTTCAGTTTCTATCTTTTAGATATTTTAATATATATTTATACTTTATTTTAAAAAATGCAAGCATATTATGATCACCACCTTTTAAGTTACTTTGCTTTCCTTCCCACATTATCATATTTCATATATTGTTGATGGCAGATAATTATTTCTTGACTGCTTAAATGAATGAATATTCTCAAACAATGTCATTTGTAAGAGTTCAATGAGATTTGATTATTATTATGATGTACCATGATTTAGTCAATCAATCATGTGTTGCTGGATATTTAGGATATTTCTATGATACATTACTCTGCAGTTGACAATCTTGCAGAAAAATCTTCACGTACAGTCAGTCATATTCTTAGTATAAATTCTTCAAAGTGTAATTGTTGGAATAACAAAATGCATTTTTGTATTTCCTTTTTTGCTTTCAGTGCTTTTTAAAATTGTGTCTACATGTGGTAATAGTAATTAATAATGACATTCTGTAACATAAATACATTATAAACACAAGTGGCAGATAAGGCAGATATAGTTAAAGGCAGGCTCAGTCCAGTCCTTATTTATGGTAGGCATTATCTGGTCCTTGGTTTTAGAAACTGTATATCTATATATCCATATATCTATAAAGACTTTTAGATATATAGATATACCTGTGTGTGTATGTGTGCTTGTGTAGCATGTATATGTATGCACTTACATATGAGGAGTCTTCACAAAGCTCATGGGAAATGTGTATTAGAAAAAAAATTATGCATGAATTTGAAAATATTTTTTGTATCCAAATAAACTCCTACTTTAATGTCATTTTTGCACAAATGTTTTGAAGTCCTCTGGGTAAGTTCTATTGACTCCCTAATGCAGGCAAACAAAAGGCAGCAATCCTTCTTTTATGTCTCCAGTAGCAAACAGGAATCCTCTGTATCTCCTTGTGAACCAGGAACATCAAGTTTAAATAGCAGTAGTTCCTCTTATTTGTCTAGCCAAAAGGATTATTTATGTTTGGATAATAGATTAAAAGATGTCTGTGCCTTTCTTCATCTCAACTCGCCATTTCGCCCATATTTCCCTACTGATTTCCAGAATCCTGCCCCACAGATGGCTTCTGATATCTTAGTCCCTTCACCTTGGGCTCTGCCTTGCCAGTGATGGCCAGTGGAGTTAGAAGGCCCTTAGGAACTGGGTGCTGGTCCCTCACAGATGCGGGTGCAGGTCCCTCTCCCTGCCTCATAGAACCTGCCCAGCTGGCTGCTTCCTGGTTCCTGTTCTCAACCTACCCATTCAGGCTACTGGTAGGATGGCACAGGAAGATGACATATCTGGAATGGGGACACCTCCACCGGGTAATGCAACAAAAGATGTCACTTTGCTTCCTTCCCCCCCCCCCCCACTCTTCTCTCTTTTTCTTCCTCTTTGTGCTGAAGCATGTTCCAAATACAAAAGTGGAGAATTACATATGAATGACAAAAAGGTCAAATTTAATATGTCTCTCCAAAAATATCTAAAACAAAACCAGAGATAGAATAATGTCAGCAGAAAGTGTCCAAAAGCTCTTATAACATCTGTTTTGGGGCACTGGGGAAGCCCTTCTATAGCTTAATCCCAAATCATGACCTTCAGGTTCTATCAGGGAGTCAGCCACTGAAACAGTGAGATGCACACAGGGTTTTGGAAGAAAGTTGAGGTTCAAGTGGCAGCCCCAGCCATAATTCCTCATGAAAACCAGAGACAATGGCAGGTTATTTATTTGATATGTAATCATTAAAGGCTTCTCCAGGTTTGTTGATTTGGAGCCCAGAGATAAAGCTGACTTTCTTGTAAGATGACTGTGAAAACAGGCAAGAAAAACCACTCTTTTCTAACCTGGAGGCGGATTGGAAGGGTCTTTATCAAAATGTTATTCTTTTCCATAAGGCATTCATCATTTTCAATAAGGCTTCATTCTGGTGTCCTGAAGAGAATGCTTGCCTCAGGCTGGTTAAACTAGCAGCATTCAGGAGAAAGAGAATTTTTCTGACCCGCATCCAGAGAACTGTCACTATGATTAATTAGCTCCGACAGTCCCAGGTGGATAATAAGAACCAACGCTTTCTCGCCTACTGTTTGTGCTTAGTTGATGACATAGGCTTACACTTAGGTCTCCACCCATCAGCCCTATTCTGTGGAAATGGCTGCCCTCAGTCCTATCTTCAGGAAGTCAAGGGGCAAGTTTTGGTTTAAAACCTGGGAAGGTGGGAGCTCAGGATGGCTTTGCGCCTAATTTACTCTAACCTTGAGCAAGTTTTTTGGCATGCTTTGGACTTCAGTTTTTGCAAAATAAACATGGCTCCTAAAGGCCCTGGTTTTTGCGTGGCTGTCTGCCTCTCCAATTTCATCTCTGCCTCCTCCCTCGAGAGCACACTGCATGCCAGCCTTACGAAGCTTCTTTGAGCATTTTTAGCTTTCCTTTCTTCCTCTCCACCCCAGCCATTACCTAAACCCTTTTCAGGTCTACTCCAGAATATAAGAGTTCTTCAAAAAAATTGATGGAAAATGTGTGTTATAAAAAAAATTTGCAAAGATTTCAATTTTTTCTTTTTTGCACCAAAATAAACTCATACTTCAATTTCATTGTTCCACAAAATGCCTGAAGTTTGCTTATATGCTTTCCTCTTCTCTGCTTGGGTAATTCCTACGTATCCTTCAAGCCTTAATTTAAATACAGCTCTTTGTGGGACCAGCAGTTGGCATAATGGCTATGTCACTGGACTCCCATGTAGTCGACTGCCGTTCAAGTACCAGACCCAGTGGCTTAAACTCACACCGGGTGATTGTGCATGCGTGCCCAAGATCCCGAGAGGAGAATGGAGGAGAAGGGATTGTGGCGTGGCCATCCTCCCTGGGGAGTGATTTCTCTTGCTTTCTGTCTCTCTGTCTCTCTCTGTCTTTCTGGCAAGTGCACATGCCCTACAGCAAAAACCTCTCCAAATAAATAAATAAATACAGTTCTTTGCAAAATCTTGCTGTATCCTACCTCTCTGGTGAGTGAAGGCCCTCTAATAATCCTCCCATAGTCTCTATAGTCCTTACAGTAGTGTTTATCACTCATATTGTGATAGCTGAACCCCTGGCTTCCCCAGCTGTACTGCAAGCTTTTTAAAGAAAAGAAAGTGTCATCTTTCTCATCATGGTAGGTGCGACTTCTAAGTATAGTGTCTGGCACACAGGAGAGGTCCCCAAAACAATAATAGGTTGTGAGATGAAATAGGGAGAGTCATATTAGGTAAACAACACGATTTTGAGTATAAGTCCTTTCTTTTTTTCTTTTCTTTTTTTCCCTCTAATTTGCTAAGGGGCATGTGAGCTCACCAGAGAGAGGAAAGAGAGAGAGAGAAGGAAAGCGAGAGAGCATTCCCCATGGCAGTTGGCCATGCTGCCATACTTTCCTCTCCATTACTCCTTTTGGATTTTTTGAGTGCACATGAACGTGTACCTTTCAAGCTGCTGGGTCTGGGACTTGAACAACACAGTTGGCCATCTGGGATCCAACCATCTTAACCATGAGGGCACAGCTAATTCAATCCTTTATCTTAATATCCTAAAATCTGCGTTGCTTTCCCCCACCTCACCCCCACATACATGCATGGAAGTTGCTGGACTTTTGATACCCAATTATTGAGAAACAGGAAATGACAAAAGTTCAATATTAATTAGCAATGTTTTAACTTAATTTTTATTATATTAAGTACTATGGCATCAACATACATTTAAAAATAAATTCATACACATAAGTAATGGAATGCTCCATCAGAGACTGAAATTGTGTGTGTTTAAAATTTTTTTTTCCAGAGGGAGAACTGTCATAATATTGCTTTTGGAATCACTGAAGGTGATTCTTCCCACACATCTCCATTCACCCCTTTCTCCCCTATTTTCCCTGTTGGGGTTGATATAGAACTCTCAAAATCCCTTGGAAAAGCAAATCTCTTTTGAGTAGCAAAGGCTATTATTAAGGCTATTATTATTAGTAGTTGTTATATTGTGATTATTACTACTCACTTAGAAAGAGATATATAGCCCTGCAAACTGAGGAAAAGAGTGTAATTACATTTTTTGTCTTTTGAAAGTATAAAGAAAAGTTGCTTGACTCTTGAGGGAAAATGAACAGTAGTTCTGGGTACAAGAACTGGCAGATATCGTAAGATAACATGACCCAGTGCTTCTGGGAGAGTTAATACCTAAAAAACTAAGTCTAAAGAAACTAAGATCTACCATCTTTTAAATCTTAAAACTAAGATCTACTATCTTTTAAATCTGAGCATATCAGAGCTCAACCCTGGATGAAGAGAATCCTCTTCCTCCATCCAGAGAACTGAGGTGACCAGAGAAAGTTGCCATAGCACCCAGATCAACACCTGTAGGATGAGTCTTCAATGGCAACAAAGAGGCATAATGAGAAGCCAGAGAAGTAGAAGGCTGTCAATCTCTAGTTTTCTGTCTAGGTGCCTGGGAAGCCACAGATACCCTTTTAGAAGACAAAGGTTCCGAGGGTCCTTGGATGGTGTCAACAAGAATCTCTCTTAAAGGAAGATAATGGCTTTTCTGTTAATGAGTTTGGTAGGATTTGTTCATGAAAACGTAGCAGAAATGAGTGTCACAGGTCAAGGAAATAGCAAAGAACAAAGGCAAGGAAGTGAGAAAACGTGGGCTTCATGGAGGAACAAGGGCAACTCAGCTTAGTTTAAATTCATAAGGAAGAAATCACATGTAATTGTTGAGAGACTGGGCCTTGGAGTCAAATATGTCAGGTCCTTTTCCCCCCTCTCTTTACTAGACACAGACCGATTTCTAATTTTTTTCATTAATCTTTTGTTATGAATAATGTAAAACATGCAGAAAATTGAAATTATTTTACAGTGAGTATATATGCTTAACTCAGTGGTCAGTTTACTATAGTTGTTTTTATCATTTTTTCTGTCTTTTTTTTTTTTTTTTTTTTTTTTGAGAGGTTTTTGCTATAGGGCACGTGCACTCACCAGACAGACAGAGAGAGACAGAGAGATAGAAAGCGAGGAATCACCCCCCAGGGGGATGGTCACGCTGCAATCCCTTCTCCTCCATTGTCCTCTCGGGATCTTGGGCACGCACGCACACGCACCTGGCATGAGTTTAAGCCAACGGGTCTGGGACTCAAACCGCAATCGGCTACGTGGGAGTCCAGAGACATAGCCATTACGCTAACTGCTGGTCCCTCATTTTTCTGTCTTATCCATCCGTCAATCTATTTTCAATTGTATTTCACAGTAAGTTGTAGAAGTCAAAACAATCTTCTCCCTAATTCCTTTGGATACATGTTATGAATTAGAATTTAATATTTATGATGCTTTAAAATTTTTCCTTTTGAGATAAAATTTACTTACTAAGAAATGCACAAATCATAAGTGTGCTGTTTTGTGAGTTTCATAAAATAACATTTATTTCTTTTATGACAGACAGAAAGAGAGAGAGAGACAGGAACTTCCAAAGGGTCTTTGGACCTTCTCGTGGAGGTCCTGGGACCCCAACTCAGAACCTTTTTCCAAGTTACAGTGTTGCGGCTGCACCATCACCTCCTCCACCGTTCAATGGGTTTCAATGAAAGTGTAATTCAATGCCTTACCAAGATAAAAGATTATCCCTTTATAACACTTCCCAATCATTCTCTGTTCCTGAACCTTCAGAGGCAACATTGTATTGATCTTTTCCCACCATAGATTAGTTTTGCATGTTTTAGAATTTATAGAAATGAATTTGTATAATTTTTTTGTGTAAGGTTTTTATTTCACTTAGTACAATGTCTTTGAGAGTTAAGTATGTTTCCACATACACCAGTACATCACTATTTTTTGGGAGTGAGTAGTATCCCCCCCGCTTTCCCCCGTAAATTGCCAGATGGCATGTGTTCTTGCCAAAGAGAGATAGAGAAACCAAGGTTGCAGAGAAGAGCACCCCACCAATGGGGAGTGATCACACCACTATTCTTGCTCCTCCCTTTCTTATCCTGTTGGGATCTGGGGCCTTCCATATCACCTTTTTAAATAGATATGCAACTCCCTTGTTCAGAAACATTAAACATTGCAGACCACAAATTTACAAACTCCTAAACTTTGCACTAGAAACATTTTCTGGTCTGGTCATTTAATTATTTACCTATCTATCAAAGTCCTTTCCAGATGATGTAGTCCTGTGTCATTTCTTCACTTTAAAGAATGATATTTCTTTTCTTTTTTAAATTTGTTTTGTTTTATACATCCAATCACTCCATATCACTTAGCTTGTAAATTGAATTCACCCAACACGAATATACCTCACACCAGTCCAGTCAAGGATACTCTAAATGTTATCATCAACAGATAATAATTCATTTCTGTGTCCCATAAATGTCTTGACTCTTTATTTTTCTCCTAATTTCTTTCCTCACACTCTCCCCCTTTAATATTTAAGTGTCACGTATTAGAAGATTCACTCTCCATTTAATAGTAGCTCTTGAGGAAAACAAAAAGACACGCTACTACAATAAATAAATATTTTAATCAGAAATCATATTGCAATTCCAGAAACATTAAAATACAAAAAAGTGATAGGTCTGGGAGTTAAAGACAGGCTAATTGGCACCATTTTTAAAGTGTCAACAAAAGGCTCGGTACTAATTTATCTAAAGAATCTTTTCTTGCTTTCTTTTGCCTCCAAGTTGCTCTCAACCATGTAGTCCTGCTCCTCTTTATGTGACTTTCTAGATTGCTCTCTCATACCCAGATCAAATTTCACACAGAATACATTTTGCCCAATCTTGTTGGAGTTGCAAAGAGACTAAGTGGTTTTCTTCTAGCTGTGTACTATTTGTAGTATTTTAAGAAAAAACTACTGTTGAAAACAGGACCCAAAGTGAAACAGAACCCCAAATCATTTGTTCTTTATTTCTGGCAGCTAAAGATTTATTATTTCTACTTCCTGGAAAGAACGCAGGGAGTGAAAGAGGGAGTTCAGCTCTTTTTATCCAAGAAAGTAATTTTTTTTCTTCTAAGCTATTAACAATGCAATTATTTCATCAAGGCAAATTCGTCTTCTGCTTGGGTACCAGGCTAGGGTTTCACTCAGACTTTTTCTTTACCACTTTTGCCCTCTAAATATTTGACCTAGGGTTGGTGTTCCCATTAAGCAGTTGCAGATCTTGATTAGCCTCACAAAAAGAAGTGAGGCTAACTGGCATTCCCTTTACATTTGGCCAAAGAAAATCTTGCAAGGGAGAATAGTGCTTGCTTTCTCACTCTCGTCCTCTTTGTGTATGCCTGGGGGACCCCTGACCTGCCCTCAACCCTGTCAATCTTTCTGAGCACCATTCTTGGCATATAATTGAGTCAGGTTTTGTTGTGAGCATTGATACACATTTAATGAGACTTATGTGTCTGTGCTCAGAGGATCCAAGATCCTCCACTACGTTTCATTTGGAATTAATCCAACGTGGCCCGTTCTTTAGGTTTAATGGCTAAAAGGTCCTTTCCAAAGGGAAAGAATTCAGTAATAGAATTTAATAAAGTTCAGTATGAAAGCTAATTCTTCATAAACCTCTGAAAATTTTCCCGAAGGTCCAGACACTAAAATGATTGTGTACCTCAGGATTTCATCTCAGCCCTCCTTCCTTTGGGCCCATGGACTGGGGACAATAAATCTGCATTTGTAAATAAAACCTAACTTCATGACAGTTTAATGGGTTGGGAAAAATAATTGCCTTTTTTTTTCCCCCCCAAAGTGGCTCTTCCTATCGTGTTTTGTTATCGTGGACCCTAATGGTAGATTTGCTACAGATAAGATCCTTAAAGTGAGAGTAAAATAAACACAAAGATAATCTTATTCCATTTCTGGGCTTAGACTGTCTACCGAAAGGCAGCAAGTTTATAGTAAAAATGAGCAGGATTCCTGGCTGGACAGACTAAGGGAAAGAGAGAGAGGCTGGTAAGAGGTGGCAAGAGAAGCAAGCCGCTGGGACTGTTCTTGGTGCAGCCCCTCTGCATTGGAAGCCTCCTCACTGGTGGCTCATCCATTCCCATCCTGAGGATGGTGCCTCTGTTGTAGCCCTACTCAAGTGCAGGCTCATCCTCAATGGCATTACTTAGAGTTTCCCCTTGAACTCAAATATCTTTTCTCACATCTTTGCTTTGCCAAGCCCAACTCACCCTTCAAGGAACTCATCTGTTTGGGACATTTTCAAGTTGCCCTCTTCTTATTCTGTCTTAGCACTCTGTTCAGTATGCTGTATGAGCTTGTTGACAATGTTGTTAAACTCATTTCTCTGTTTGCATGAGAGTCCTGATTTGAGCAAATTGAGGTAAGACACCAAGTATTCGTTCATTCATTCATTCATTTCTTCATTCCATCATTGAAGTAATATTTACTGGGCACATACTATTAGGTCATCAGGAAAGTTATGATGTATTTTCCTATGTTTGTCTATGCAAAAATGCATCATAACTTTCCTGATAACTCAATATGTGCTGGACACTGTGTTAAGGATACTGTAGTGGTCATGACAGACATGGCTTTTGTTTTTAGTGAGTGAAATAGAAAACATAGGAAAAAATAAATATAAAGAAGGAAGAAAGTGGGATTCTGAGATAAAGAGGTGAGAGGGCTACTGTGTCATAAGTAGGGTAGAAAAGAAGTTACCTTGTAAATGGGACATGTAAATTAAGATCCAAGGAAGGAAGAATTAGCTTTGGGAAATACTATATTAACTGCTCAATAATTTATGGAATAAATAAATCTAAACAAAAGCTCCTTATGGTCTACTGAGTTCAACTTAAAATACTGTTGAAATTAAAGTCAGTGATACATCCTAAGGCAGTACTGGGAAGGCTGTTCAGGTGCTCTCTCTGCTCTATTGGCAATGACTGCTTGAAGCACAGTTTCAGGAGGGCTCTGGTTGTATCCAAGCTAATGGGAAAGTGTGAGGAATAAGCAAGGTCTGCCATGGGTGTGACAGTAATGGTGATTTGAGTGCTATACCTTTTATATCCCTGTTGAATAAACTGACTAGCAGCAGAGACCATTCTTATGTCTTGCTTTGAATCTTTCCTTTTTGCTCTCTGTTTATTCTCCCAAGTTCTTTCATTTAACTCTTCTTTATTTAATCAGTTTATGATATCTTTATGCTTAGTTTAAGATTTTTTCCGACTGTATATATATGTATATATGTATGTCCACAAAGTATAATATACACACATATTTATGTACATATATAAAATACTGGGTTGTCTGTTTTTGCTTAGAAAACACGTCACGACTTTCCCAACAATCTAAAATATATGGACATGTATGTGTGTGTGTATATCATATGCACACTAACCATAAATACAATCAATTTGATCTTACTTTATGTAAACATAAACATCAAATAACACTCTCTATCCCTATCTGATATCCAAATACATATTCATTTTACTCTTAGAGTAAATGTTTTACTTTATCTGTTTATGCCACTGCTTTAAGCAGCCTGTTGAGCACTAGGAAAATAGGTTGTAGATTTCAAAGCTCTGGATCCAAATCATAGCTATTCCACATATTGGTAATAACCTACCCAAGATTTAAGTGTAAAATATGGATTTAATAATATATATATATATATATATATATATATATATATATATATTATATACTCCTCAAAAATAATTGGAAGATCAAATGAGACAATAAATATGTGTGAATTTGAAAACAGCAATTTAGAAACATATAATTCTGTGTGTATATGTTAATTATCTACTCTACATTGCCCTTTTGTCCCTGGTGCTCCAATGCATAATATCATAGAGGGGGTACTTACTTGTTTTATCTAGAAAATTATGATGTATAAACTAGTACTTATGAAGTACATTCTAATACAAATTAATGTGACTCCAAACATATTTAGCTATTGGTAACTGAAAGTATAAATTTTAGCATAGTTTTAAAACCTTTTGCTTTACTGATTTTCATAATAAAGTTCCAGAAAAAGACACTATATGAAAAGAGGACAACAGGCCCATGTCCCCAATGAATGTAGATTGAAAATACTCAACAAAATTCTACAAACTGAATTAAACAGTACATCAAGAAGGTTATCCACAACAATCAAGTGGGATTTATTTCCAGGCTGAAAAAATGATTCAACATATGTAAATCAAAGTGACAAGTTAAAAAAATAATAAATAAAATTAAATAAATAATTCTAAAAAATGTGATGCACATATTAACAAATAAATAACAAAAACCACATGATGCTTTCAATAGATGCAAGAAATGCATGTGATAAAACTCAACCATAATAAACCAAGGCTGGTCATAATAAAGATTCAAAAAATAGTCATAGAAGGAAAATATTCAAACAATTTAGGCCAATATAACTAGCACATGATTAGCATCATACTCAATGGTGAAAAGTTGAAGACTATTTTTCTAAGATCAGAAACATGACAAACAAGACCACTCTTGCCAGTTCTATTGAACCTAGTCTTAATCAGAGCAATTAGGTAAGAAAAAGAAATAAAAAGCCTTCATCCAGGAAAGTCAAAACCAAATCATCTTTGTTTGCAGCTGATATAATCTTATGTATAGAAAACCTTTAAGACTCTCTAAAAACTGTTAAGAAAATTCAGTAAATTTGAAAGTTGCAAAATGGACATAAAAATAAGTAGCATTTCTTTATACTAACAATGAACTATAACTATGCAAAAAAGAAACTCAGAAAATAATTCCATGCATGATAACTTCAAAAAAAGAAAAATGAAATATTTTGGAGTAAATTTAACCAAATAAGTGAAAGATATGTATAGTGAAAATTATACATATCATATAAAACACAGATGAAAGAAATTAAAGCTTTCCCATAAAAAAGATATACCATGTTCATGGATTAGATTATTAATATTATTAAAATGTTCATACTGCTCAAAGTGATCTACAAATTTGATGTAACTCCTATCAAAATTATAATGTCATTTTCTTTTTTTTAAAATTTTTATTTACTTATTTATTTTTATATACATTCAATGACATTGTTTAGCTTATTAAGTGAACATTTCAATATGTGAACATTTCTCTCCAGTCCAGTTGATCAAAATATCTTCAACAGATAACACCACATCTCCCTGTCCTGTAAATGCTCTGCTTCTGTATCCTTTCTCCCTAGACCCCACTCCTCCACACACACCACATCTGGCATTCACACCGTCCCTAACAAAATAAAAAAACCTGAAAACACATTAGGCCATCCTAGAAAAGAGAACAAGGATACAAATCAGTAAATGAAATATGGAAGAAAACACTTTATTATTATTATTAGTGAAATATTTTTTCTGGAAAGACAGATAGATAGAAAGCAAGAAATCACTCCCCAGAAGGAAGAGCCATGCTACCATCCCTTCTCCATTCTCCTCTCAGGATTTTGGACATGCACATACACGTGACCAGTGTGAGTTTTAAGTCACCTGGATCAGGGCTCAAACAGCTGTTGACTATGTGGGAGTCCAGTGATATAACTATTACAGCATCTGCTGGCCCCAACATATTATTATTGAGTGTGCAAAATGAAAATGATTGTAGAAGATGACAATGATGGGAAGAGTAATTGTTAAAATAATTAATAAATTAATAAAATTTAGCAATTAATCAAATCCATAATGTCAAAAAGAGTAACTAATTTGAGATAACATTCATATTATAATGTCATTTTATACCCCCCCACACACACACACACACAAATTTTAACATTCCATTAAAACAGAATTTCTCTTATGCTACATCTCTTCTACAAAACATAATATTTTCATGTAAAGAAGAAATACCTAATCTCATTTTAAAGCTATTGCTAATTCAATGCAAATTATATACATTAAAGTGAAGTCTTCTTTCCCAGGAAAGCAGGCTGAGGGAAGAAATTGCTCAAACTTCCTGATTGGAAGTCAACTGTAGAGAAGTCACATCACCTAATTTGAGAAATAAGATGAAAGACTGACTTGCATCAGTGCAGGGTAGAAATATTTTCGGGGGGGGGGGCAACTGATGGTGTGATGATTAAGATGATTTCATCCCACAAGGTTGACTGCACAGTTTCGAGTCCCAAATCTGGTAGCTAACGAAGCATATGGGGTGCATTTGCATACGTGTTCAAAATCCTGAAAGGAGAGATGGAGGAGAAAGGAATGTGGCATGACCATCCCCCATAGAGAGGTGCTTTCTCACTGTCCCTCCCACTCTCTCTCTGTCTCTCTCCTTTGGTGACTCATGTGCCTTTTATGAACACACACACACACACACACACACACACACAAGCAGGGACATTGGAGTCAAAGAGAACTGGTTTCAAATTCTGGCACTCACCACCCAGTTACTGTGACTTGATAATGTTACATAATTTCTTGGAGCCTCATAGTCCAAAATCAGACATTTTTTTAGATATAAGAAATGTAGTAGTGAAAATAACAAACAAGATTTCTATTCTGATGGACCTTACATTTGAGGCAGAAAGTGATGGGTGGTATTGGTGGTGTTGGTGTGTAGATGGAAATAGTAAATATTAAATTAATATTAATATACACTAAGGAGGAAAATAGAAGAGAGCAAAGGGAGAGGAGCAAGGTGTGACTTCTATTTCATAGAGGGTGAACAGGGAAAGCTTCTCTAAGAAGATAATATTTGAGCAGAGACCTCAGTATGTGAGAGTGAGCTGTCATTCAGATACCCATTGGGGGTGGGGTGGGGGAGGCAGTGTGGATTAAAGCAGAGAGACCAGCAATGTCCAAGGTTGGAATGTGTGATTGGTATGCTTAAAGAAAAGCAGAAAAGACATTGTGATTAGATGGACTGAGAGATGGGAACAGTAATAGAAAATATTTTGGATGGGATTAAAAGAAATAGAAATACAAAGGATCTAGAGTAGTGTCTGGAACATAGTAGTCACTTAATAAATCTTAATTTTTTTTTTTTAACTTTAGAAGCCAATGAGATGCTAAATGGTATCTGTTCAATCACTTCCTCTATCTCTCCTGTGGTTTCTACATCTCCAACTGGCTAATTTCTAATTGTTCTTAAACTTGTACAGCACCCTCTCTCTAGTAACAAAACAAAAACACCTCCCTCAATTAATCATGCATTTATTCTCCCACCTTATTGTTGCTACAAAGTTTCTAAATGTTAGTTTATTCTTGCTATATCTACTTCTTCAAGAACATATTATTCAATTTATTATAGCTTAACTTTTTGTTCTCGCCACATTATTGAAACTATTATCACTGAAACCATGAATGACCTCCACATTGCTAGAACCAATGGACCATTTTAGTGTTTACCACAGTTTTTCTGTTACTTACTATGAATCACTTCTTTTTTCTTAAGCCACTCTTGTGCTATGCTTATCTGACTCCACCTTACTCATTTTCTGTCACCTCACTGACCATTGCTTCTCAGTCTGTTCTGTGACTTTTCTTCTTCTTCAACTCTTAAAAACTAGGGTACGGGGCCAGCAGGTGGTGTGGTGGTTAGGGTGCAGGACCCCTCATGGCTGACCATGGTTCAAGTCCTGGACTGGGTGACTTGCTTTTTCAGTCTCTCTCCCCCTTTGCTTCTCTCTAGACAGAACACATGCCCTAAAGCAAATAAAAACTAATAAATAAATAAATGTATATTTAAGAATGAAGCTACAGTGTTTGGGGTCTCCTGCCTCAATCCTTTGCTTGTCTTACTCTGTACATATTTCTTTCTTTTTTTCACATTTCTTGAATCTGAAACAAAAGGTGGCCCACATATTGTGGTTGGTTGATATATCTTTTTTTAAAAAATGAGTTAATTATTTTTATTATTTTTAACTTGTTATAGGACATATGTGCTCACAGAGAAAAACAGAGAGAGGGTGAGAGAGGGTGAGAGAGGGAGAGAGAAGAGAGAGAGGGAGAGAGAGACAGAGAGAGAAAATGAGAAAGTAAACTACAAGGTCCAGGACTTGAACCATGGTTAGTCATGGAATGGGTGTCCAGTGCCTTAACCACCATGCCCTGTTGGCCCCACTCTGCACATTTTTCATAGGAGACCTCACCCATACCAACTGCTCCAACCACTACTTTAATATAAATGTCATAAAAGACCTTTCTAACCAGGATCTTAATTTGTTCCTCAAAATTTCTTCAGGCACTTTTCATTAATTAAAGCAGAATAACTTCTCTAACACACATCTTAAACTGTAAAGGATTAATAGAGTTGACATTATTATTGTTATTTTTACTCATGAACAGTCTAAAGATGGTCCAAGATTAGCAGTGACAGTCTGCTATATATCTATGTTGCTAGAAATTCTTCTGTCTTCAACAGGTTACTCTGGGCGTTGACACCAGCTATATAAATGTATTCACTGGACGAGCTTAAGAAGAGAATGGAGATAACAAAGAGAACAGTCATTGAACTCAATCAATAAAAATTTCTACTTTGAGGGAGAGAAAGAAAAATAAAAAATAAGTATAAACACAGGAACCTGTGAAACGATATCAAAAAGTAAAATGTATGGGTAATTGAAATCATAGAAGAGAGAAGGAATAGGATAGAAAAGATATTTAAAAATATAGTAGCTGACAACTTGCCAAATTTGGTAAAATACATAGTTCATGCAGTCAAGAATTTCAACAAACACAAACAAGATTTATAAAACAAAACTGCAACTATAAGGGTTTTTTTTTTTTAACAATCCATGAAAAATAAGTATAATGAAAAAAACGATGCATGGATTTAAAATATTTTCCGAAGTAAACTCACATTTTAATCCCATTTTCCACAAACTTTTTGAAATCCCTTCATAATACATGATATTCAAATTATAGATAACCAAAAACAAAGAGAAAATCTTGAAAGCAGCCAGTATAAAAAAGGACATATTATATACATGAGAGAATGTTTTGACTACTGACTTCTCATCAGAAACCATGGAGAGCAAGTCACACTGGAAAACCATTTAAACAACTTTTTAAAATGTATTTATTAATTTCTTCCATGAGTGAGAGGCACAAAGAGACAGCATTCCCAACAGGGCCTTGATGTTGCAATCCATTCATCCCCAGTCTTACCCAGTCCTGCATCATATGAACGTGTGGGACCACCATAGTCAGGGAGGTCTATAGACATGAACCAAAATCTTCCCATGTGGGTTAGCCTCACAGAGCATCGTGTTTTACCAAAGAGCCACTGTTTGACCCCAATAACCTTTTTGAAGAGTGAAAGAAATAAAAAACTGTCAATCTAGAATTCTATATCCAGAAAAATATGCTTCAGTAGTGTAGGCAGAACAATGACATTTTCAGATAAAGATAAGCTAGGGGAATTGTCACCAAACCTGTACTACAAGAAATGCTAAACAATATTTTTCGATATGAAAAAGAAAAAGATATTAAGAAAAAAAAAGTATGTATAGATCTTCAGGAGTAAATGAAAAGCACTAGAAGTAGTAACTATCTGGGTACATATAGTATTTGAAAGTTACAATATCCCAGTGGAGCAGTTATTAACACTCAAATTTACACATGAGCTAAACATAGCAGAGAGAGGCTTAAAGACAACCAAGGCCATACACGTAAATGTAGTAGAGCTTCTATTTGAAAGACCTTTTTTTATTTCTTTGGATACATAAACGTGCATCTTGAAAGTGGTTTATAAAAGAGAAAGATGAAGATCTAGAAGAGAATGTATGCCTTATGTTCTCTTTTCTCCCTTGGGTGAAAATATCGTAAGGCAAAGTTAGGAACAACAGAATATAGAGGCTTAGGAAAGAGAATAAGAACCATGATAAATAATGCAGGATAATTGGAGGAGCTCTCATTGTAACTGACATTTTTTCTTTCCATGTTTCCAGGAGAATTCTTAGCCCTATTTCTATCTTTGTTCCTTTTACCCAATGCTAACTCTAACTCTAACAATCATTCTTTCTTCCAGTCTGAATCCTCTTTGTCCTCCAACAGCAAAGTCCTACTATTTCCAAGTAGTGTTCTTTGATTTCTCCAGCCAAGAGCATCTGGGACTCACAAAGTATGGCACTTCCTTAGAAAATGCTCTATACTAATGCTTTCCCTATACTAATACTTTCTTTTCTCCTTCTTGTTCTCTTCTCCTTTCTCATGGTGGCTAATATGTATTGATGATTTACTGCATAATGGGCACTGCCCTAAATGTTTGAGGAAAGATATCAAGGAGAAAGATAGGCAGGGCATTTATGGGACACAGACATGGATTATTGTCTTTTGATGATAATGTGTATAGTATCCTCAACTGGACTGGCGTGAAGTGTATTCGTGTTGGGAGAATTCACTTTTTCTTTTTTTTAAAGAATTATTTTATTTAACTTTCTTTCTTTATTTTAAATTTGACCAGGGAGGGACAGTGAGAGAGAGAACAGATGCCACTTTACAAGCTAAGTATGTGTAGTGATTGCATGTATAAAAGAAATTAAAATTAAAATTTAATCCTCATAACAAGTGTATATTGTCACCCCTTTTTCACAGATGAGGAAGCTAAGATTCAATCCCTCACCTTAGCATCCCAACTACCTTTGGAACCTACCAAGCAATACTCCCATAACATCTTACTGCATTGTAGGTCCCTCTGTGAATCTGTATTAAGTTGAAGACTCATTTCTAAGAAACATTTACACACACATTTTGCATAAAACTCCATTTAAGGTTAGGGGTTCATAAATCCCAATTCTGTTCTTTTTTTTTGAGAGGTTTTCGCTATAGGGTACGTGTGCTTGCCAGACAGACAGAGAGAGACATAGAGACAGAAAGCAAGAAATCACCCCCCAGGGAGGATGGTCACGCCGCAATCCCTTCTTCTCCATTCTCCTCCCGGGATCTTGGGCACGCACGCACACGCGCCAGGCGTTAGTTTTAAGCCACCAGGTCTGGGACGCGAACCGCGGTCGACTACTTGGGAGTCCAGCGACATAGCCATTATGCTAACTGCTGGTTCCCCCAATTCTGTTCTTGATGCAGTAGTCTATGAAAGCCCAGTGAAAACTCCCTGCCTATACTCTTGGTCTTTATTGTACTCTCATACCTCATAGGCTTGGGTCCTGTCGCAGTCATGTCTTGTGTCTGCTCAGAACAATAATTGTTCAGTTAAGTATGCCAATTGACTGCACTAAGGGGGTTTGGTGTTCTTACAATAGATCTGATTAAAAAAAAGTGTCTGATATCACCAATTTGAGGTTATATTTGAAACTGAAATAAACTGAAATGAACTGAATCTGATCTGTCTATTGTAGTGAAAACTTTGATCAAGAATGCAGGGTTCAGTGGTGCCTGTATGCTGTGCTCCTTTGGCAGTAAAGTTTATACACATAGGCAGGCATGCACACATACACACCTGTACCCCTCTTAGTTCTATTGAAAAACTAGCGATAGATCCTTAACTGTTATAAACACTTGAAGGGAGAAATGCAAAGTAATTTTACATGCAATAGATGAGGCCAGGATAACTGAAACGGAAATGACAATTTTGTAAACATGGAGTTTATTAATCCGAGCAGAAAGTCAAAATCACTAAATTTTCCTACGGAGATGTCTTCAGCCTCATGCTTGAAGTTTCGAGATCTGGTGCATGCTGCCCTCTCCAGTGGGTGAGAGAGTTGTTAATTTCGTTTTTCATAGTGGAGATAAAGGCTTCTGATGCATTATTTTTTTTGCATTAGGCATGTTTCACAGGTATCACGGCCTCATTGCCTCCAAAATGTAGCTGCTGGCCTCCACTTGCCCTCTCCCCATCTGAAAATGTGTGTGCACGGATGGCTGCAGAACCCTGGCACCTTACAAATTAGCCATTCAGACTGCCAAGCATCTTTTTGTTTGGAAGGAAAAGAGATGTGACAACTGTAAACACTGGAGAAGGGGACCTGCTGCAGAGGACGGATGCCATGTCAAATCTGATAAAAGCTGATGATGCATTCCTTTGCTGTTAGTCAGCTGGCTGCCCTCTCCCTCCAGCTCCCCCAACCCCTCTTTTTTCTGCTGTGATATTTTCTTTCTTTCTGATGCCTTAGGCATGCTCTGGAGCAAGGGTCTGATTAGTATAAAACTACCCACCTTATATTTTTATTTTCATCCACGTTTCTGTTTGATGCCAGGCCACAGGATACAAACTTAGATCAAATTAGATGAGAGCTGCTTGTTTCCTAGGACAGAAAGCAAGGAAGTTTCTTTTTGGTCACTTAGAAACAACCATGTGGTTCAAATGTTGATGGAGGTTGTGTCTTCAATTATTGAGATACTAGTTTCATGAATTTTTCTAAGGCAGAGGTGAAGCTAAGGCCCCAAGAGCAGTCAAAAGGAAAGAATAGCTCCTGGCAAGTTTTGAAAACCAAATAACTGTCTTCCTCCAAACCCATTCCCAAGATATGGCTAAATTAGTTCCTAGCACACTTAAATAGTCGCAGCAAAGTTGGAATTGACTGGCTATGGGTGGTGCCTCTCAGAGTGGACATTCAAAGCAGGAACCTGGAATCAGGGGATGCAGAATATCATCTGCTAGCTGAGACTTTTTGGCCATGTTCGGAATCTGTGTCTTCTCCATTTATGCAGCTTTTGACTCAGATAATCCACAGTATAGAGTAATGGTTGAGAGAATAGGAGTTGAAGTTAGATAGATTTGGGCTCAAGTTCCAGCTCCATCTTTTTGCTCGCAAGGTTGCATTTGGCCACAAGCAACAGAAAAGTTGGGCAGTGATGGCTTAAAGTCAGAGAATTATTTATCTTGCACAACCAGATGTCCAGAGGGAGGCAGCCCAGGGCTAGCAGAGGTTCAATGAGGCCTTTGGGGACCAGCTCCTTCTAGTTTCCTGCTTTGAGTCCTTTGGGAGTTGTCGAGGGACAAAAATCTAACCCCAAAGATCTCTATGGAATGTAGTTTATTTTCAAGAAAGGATACAGTGATGGTGAAATAAATAAGCCAAATCACTCAGTGTAGCTCAGAGTTCCCAGGACACATACTGCTCTCAATTTCAGCTGGAAGCTTCCCTAAGCGTGTTTCAAATCAGAAGGGAAAGATGGCTAAAAATCCTCTCCTGGATCTTATCAACAGCCAGCACATGTGAACAACATGAAGGGTATCTTTTGTCTTCATGCTATGCTTATTTAAGAACAATCCAGCTCTTATAATATGCTCTGAACCTTATTTTACAACATTTTTACTTCTGCACAGCCATGCTCCTCAGCCAGATGATAGATGGAGGCCGGAATGAAGGCAATGGTGTTGGGATTAGAGAAGAAAACACGTGAGAGTAAAACTCTCTCCAGGCGGAGAGTGAGTGGATGTGGAGGGGTCCAAGTTGACTTTGGGTTCTTGAGTTGGAAATTTTGGAGGAACAGTGAAGCTACCAGTCAGAATGAGGAAGTAAAGTGAAGAGGTGGATCCCTGGGGCCAGCGGATGGCATAATGGTTATGTCGCTGAACTCCCACATATTCGATCACTGTTTGAGTCCTGGACTTGGCGGCTTAAAACATGCCAGGAGCATGTGTGTGCGTGCCCAAAATCCAGAGAGGAGAATGGAGGAGAAGGGGTTGTGGCATGACCATCCCCTCAGGGGTTAATTTCTCTCTTTGTCTCTCTCTGTCTCTTTCTGTCTCTCTCTTTCTCTCAAGAGAGCACACGTGCCTTATAGCAAAAAAGCAAAAACAAAAACCTCTCTAAAAAAAAGAAAAAAAAGAAGAGGAGGATCCCATTTGTTTGGGGTGGAAATGAGAAGTTCAGTTTGGGACACACAGAGGTTCTGGGGTTGGGCAAAGGCTTTTCCAGGGGGAGGGAGTCATAGCTGGTGCTCAGGAGGCAGGTTCCTAGTAGTCAAGATACAGTGCCTGTTTAATGACATTAATGGGAAAAGCAAGATTTTCTTTAAAAATGTGTTTGCCTGGAAAGGCGTGGTACCTTCCCATTAGTTATGGGCACCCGTCCTGTGACTGAATCCACAAGTTGAATTAAATGAAGTCTGCAATTATCTGGTGAATATGATCTTTGTGGAGAGCCTGTTAAGGGGAAAACATAAATCTCTGATTCTCCATAACTGCAGGGGAAGTGGAGAAGGGTGGTTATTTCTGAGTTCATAGGAATACATAATTCCTTGGGTTATATAAGTTTTAAAAGCTTTTTCATGCATCGATTCATTTGATGTTTACAAAAGCCCAGTGAAGAAAGTAAGGGAGAGCCTCTTTTCTATGTTAACTAAGGAGGAGACATGCAGGCAAACCCTGTGGTGCATCCAGTCTCAGATGACTGAGCCCAGGGAGGAGACAAGAACCAGAACCAGCTGGCCTGGTGTTATTTCCAGCCCAGTGGCTGCCAGTCCCATCAGCTTCTTCCTCATATTAAAGTATACCTCCTGCCCAAAATAACAACTCACAAACATTTTACAGTAGCAACTCTACTCCTCACTGATGAAGATTCTCAACCCACCCCTAAGACTCAGTAAGTCTAATGTGGATGGTTCACCTACCACATTTTGAGAACCACAGAAGTAATGAGGTTAGGGGTGGATGTCTAAGTCTCTTTCTGTTTCCTTTCCTGCTCCCTGCTGCCCTAGATGAGAAGCAGTTGCTTATCTGATTGGCCAGAATCTGGGATAAAGACCAGGCCATATTTACTAATGGCTATGTCATTGTGTTTTAAAATGTCAAGTAGTTACATGTCTCCACTCCTTCCTGCTTTCTGCTGCTGCCGTGATGGCACATTGCTGAACCGAGCCCAGATCCCTCAGTGTCTGGCCACTTTGCCCTTGTCTTTTGTTTTCTTTGTATGCATTCCCAAATGGAGTCATGAAAATTGGATCATATGGCCCAGCCAGAAAGTGATAGGACCCGAGATTTTCCGCTGGGAGGTGAGAGCCCTTGTAGACACTCAGACTAGGCTGCAAGTTGTTCTCCATCTTACCAGAGTTCCACATGGGGTACACCAGACATTGGCTCTGATAAAAAGCTTTACCTTGTTTATATTTCACCCTGTTTGTTAAGTGTAAAGGATCTTCAGGAGTAATAGCTAGCATTTACTGACCTCATGCTATATGCCAAACAATATTTTGCATGAATCAACTTATTTAAACTTTACAGCAACTCTGTGGGAAAATACCAGTCTTTTTCCTTTTTTTTTTTTCAGAGATGAAAAAATATTCCCAAAGTTTTATGATTGGTGAGTTATGGAATAAGATTTTAAACCTGGACTTGACTCTAGAGTCCACCCTACTCTTACCCTCTCCTTTGTCTTCTCAGGACAGGATAGCTGAACCAAGATAGAATATTGGCATCCTTGGGTTCCCTGGACATATACCATCTTAGTATCAGCAAAAATCTTCTTAGAACTCCTAACAGAACCCAATTCTGGGTCAGGTAGACAGAGGAAAGAAATACAATTATCTGGTTATTTAGATCCAAAACTCTACTTCAAGTTGCATTATCTAAATAGATTTTTTCAATAGCTTGTTGACCTGTGCCCTGAAGGAGAACTTAACACCTTGACCCCTCATGGCTGCTACTCCAATTTCTATAACCGTAGTATTCTGAGATTAACAGATGATGAAACTTTTTAGCAGTTCCATTTTCTCTGAATCAGTTGCAAGAATAGGGCTGGTATTCCCTATCTGACAACAAAGTATTAATCTGAAAGAAAGGCCACACCATAAATCTACGTGAATTGGGTATGACTGTCCCTGAACAGCTTTGCCCTGCCAAAAGTGTTCTTAGCTTTATTACATTGGTCGACACTGGCCCTATCCCAGCGGTTTCCAGTTTTTCTTTATGGAGGTGAATAGACTAAACTCAGCACTTTCTCAGTCTCTCAAATAAGTGCACTGACATCATTTGGAAGTTATAAGAATTCACATATCAGGCCAAATTCCACCCTGGGTTCAACATCCGCCACCCCTCCTGAAATCAACCCCCAGGAGTATGGTTAAGTAAGGGTAGAACTTGGCCGGAAGCTTGTTATTTTTGCAGTTTTAATTACACATACCTCATCTATTTGCCCAAATTAGGAGAGAAGGTTTGCTGAGGGAAACTTCGCCTATTGGCTGGCTTCGATGTCTGGTTCTTCCAGTACCTAACTTGGGAATTTCAATAAAATAGTCAAGAATTGACATCCTACATTTTCAGGACTGGAAAAAGCTTGGAACATGGAGCATCTATCCACACCCCATGGTTTTCTACACCAGAAAACAAAAACAAATTAATGAAACCCTGAGATTCAGAGAGGAAAAATTGCTCAAGGTCATACTGAAAGAAGTGATAATATAGGCAAAAGAAGCTAGGAATCTGTCTCCCTTGTTTAGAGTGTGTTCCACACACCCCCTTGGAAAGGGTGATTTATTATAGAGATTTGCTCCTGCTATAGTCAGTGGTGGAAAGAACCTAGGTATTAGAGCTAGAAAGATGTAGGATTGAATCCAAGTTCAGCTACTTCCTTGCTGTGTGTGCTTCTTAACTTCTCTGGATCTTAGTTATCTTATTTGTAAAATAGTAAAGACAAATATACACTTTCTAAGAATGTTGTGACAATCATCTATGACAGACCCAAGGCAAGAGGACTTAGTAGGCATTTGATAAATCTTAGTCTTCTCCTTAGAACTCTCAGCTGGCTAATGATAGAACCTCAGACTGGCTTAAGCATAAAGAAAATTTGTTAGGCTATCTATATGATTTTGGGTAGATTTTGGTTCAAATGGTTCTACAGGCCTAAATATTAACATGAAGAATTCTAGCTTTCTTCTTCCCCAGTGATGTTTTCAGGACAGCACTCTTCCAACGTGACAAGATGGCTGTCACCAGCTTCAGTCCTCTTTCCTATAAGGTTCCAGTCTCAAACAAACAAAAAAGCTTTTCTTTCTCAATATTTTTATTAAAGGTGCTGGCATTAAGTCACATCAGAGCATAGCTCTGAAAAAGAACAAAAACAAAACACATGTACACCAAATAGAACAAATCAAGTATAGAACAAATCACTCTGTTGTAGAAGAATCAATAAAGGGTAAGGTTACATTTCAGTTGTACCCTGCTCCTAGATATTGGGAATGCTGGCAAGAGAGAGAGGATGGGGTGACCTTCCAGGAGCACATAAATTGAGAATGGGTGAGGGTTAGTTATCCGTAAAACAATTGGAATGCCCTTCACAGGACATTGAATGGACTCTGGAGAGCAACAAGAAGATTCACTTCCCCTATTCTCATTAATGCTCAGGAGGCTACTTTCTTTTGAAATTGTTTTATGTTTCATGGCCCAGTTCTGGTAGCACATGATGTATGTTGCCATTAGGCTGGCTGAGGCCATGTGGGAGGTTCAGGTTCGATTCCCAGACCAACTTGAAAAACTAGGCATGGTGGCACTCACATGTAGTCCCAGCAACTTGGGAAGCTGAGGCAGGAGGATTATGACCAAGCAAGACTCTGTCTAAAAAATAATACCACCACTCATGGGCATGGACACACACCAACTCATTCACACACAAATAATTTTAAAAATTTAAATAAATTACTTGTTTTGTTGGTGCAAAGAGAAAGGAGTACTAAAGTCATTGCCTCTTGGACTAGGTAATTAGACTTCAGTGGTTAAGAAGGAGTAAGTGTCCAAGAGAACTATTTTATTTCATTAAGCTATGCTCTATTTCTCCTTATAAAATAAAATAAAAAAGCATGCTATATTAAAATAGACAAAATAATTCTCGCAAATGGGGAAAGAAAAATACCACCCACCATCATATTTCAGTCAAGTCACATTCCATAGCTGAATGTTTTGTTTAGTTGTGATATTAAAATGAACGATTAAATACCTACTATGCGCTAGGCACCGTTATTGAATTAACTGCTGAGGATACAGTATTTTAAAAATACTTTTGATAGGAATCTATCTTAAGCATTCAGTAAATGCAAAAGTAATTACTGAAACCTAGCCATATGTTTACCACTCTTCTTGGCAGTATGGAAAGTAAAACAATTAAAACCCAGAAGAAGATGTGGTTGAGTGGATAAGGCTTTAAAGAGACACAGATATGTTCAAAACTTAGTTTAGCCTCATCACAGAGCTACTGAGTAACCTTAAGAACTTGCCCTTGAACTCAGATTCTTTATTTGGTAATGAGCATAAGAATTGAACATATTTTCCAGGATAATTGTGAGGATTAAAGATTATACTGTATTTTAAGTCATTTGGTGCATGGGATATGTCATAAAGTAGGTTACAAAACAGTAGGTGGCATAGAAATTTTTGCTTTGATTTTCTGCCAACCATCCACCAGTCCTAGCATGCACATGTCCATACACCACACACACACACACACACACACACACACACTCACAGAGTACAGGCTTATAAAGGAGAGTAAGGTTCATGCAAAGGGCTTATTTTGGTATATTAAAAAAAAAAAGGCCATCCATCTCCCTTCTTGGATGTAATAGGAACAAGAACCTGAAAACATTTTGTAACTTGTAGTTGTTAACCAGATATCTTGCTATCAGTAGTTTTGGATTAAAGATTCCACTATGGAACTCATGTCCAAGAACAAGAGAAAAATAGATTGTTGATGAGACATGAGAAATTAAGCAGGCAAAATATTTAAATCCCTTCATGGCTCATGGCTATGACTCACAGAAAGTGGCCTGTTTACATTGAGGCCAACCCAAGGTCTACTGTGTGACCAAAAGAAAAAGCTAAAGTGGGGGCTCTGACAGAGCCATAAGACTTCTGCCTCTGGTCATGATAAACTAAAAATGCCCCCCCCCCCCATGTTAAACAACTAAAAATGAGACAAAACTGTGAAATGACAGCAGTGCATGGCATTGGGCAATAGACAACTCAGAGTAGTAATACCTGAGAGAAGAATAATTAATGGTTTCCCGGGATTCTTGCCTAGAGAAAGTTTCTAGAGGAGCAGCATAGGGAGAGGAAACTGAAACAGAGCTCAGGAGTCTCCTTAAGTTGAGAAATGTGAATTTAGGGTTTAGGGACTCCAAAGAAGATGGAATTTTCAGGGTAGAGACTACTGAAGATGAGATGGCAGGAGGGAAGAGAGAGAGAGACAGAAAATGAGCATATTCTAAGAATCCACAGAGGTTCCTCTTAAGTGTTAGGTGATCCATGCACAGATACTGGCAAATCTCAGAGAACAAGAAGATACCCTCTAGGAAGTCATGGGGAACAATGCTTGTAGCACACAGGTCTCAAAATAGTTCATGTTTCCACTAGGCAGAGTGGATAGCCCTCAGAACACAAAGGACATCACATAAAATACTCAGAGGATATTGCTTTAGTCATTGGACTAGATAGCCTCAGATTATAGGCTTATCTGGTCCTGTCTGAAAACTTTAAAAGCTATCTTTGAGAAAAATCAAACTGTTCTCAAGTAATATAACTGTATTCCAGATTATTTAAGGGATTATTTAAAGCCCCAAATTATTTAAAGAACTACCTCCCCAAAATTTTTCATTCAACAATGTAAAATACAATATCTGGTGTACAATAAAATATACAAGGCACAAAGAAGCAAGAAAATAAGAACCACAGTGAGAAGAAAAAATGAATGAATAGAAAAGCATCCAGAAATAATACGGATGACAAAATTAGTAGACAAAGACATTAAAATTGCTATTATAAACATATTCCATGTGATTAAGAAGGTAGAGGAAAATGAGTATAGTAAAGAAAAATGTAAGATATAAACAAAGCCCCAAAACCAATGAAATGAAATCTCTGAAATGAAAAATATGCTAGATAGGATTAATGGCATGCTAGGCATTACAGAAGAAAGTATTAATGAACTGGACATAGCAATGACAATTATCCCAAATGAAACACAGATGGTTAAAAGAAAATGAACATAGTTACAGTGAGCTGTGGAACATGGCAAGTGGCCTATTACATGTGTAAGTGGAGCACCAGAAGAAGAGGAAAAAAAAAAAGAGAGGCAACAAAAACCCCCCAGCAACTACATAAAATAAGATTTGGGGGGGTTAAAATCAACATATATCTAAGTTATTACTTTTTATAAATGAGTTATTATTTTTGTCAGATGTTGCCACACAACAAATCACCTAAAAGCCTAGTGACTTAAATCAACAACAAACATATTATTATCTTGTCTGTGGCTAGGAAGGCCTAAATACATTGCTTTTGGGCACTCGAGATTGCAAATTGTGAAAGATGAATCTGGGACAATGAGGGACTAAGGCAGCTGGGGGCTAGTCAGACAACTGTCTCTTTATGTAGTCTCAGAACCTTTTAACGTGATATCTTTACATGTACTAGTTTGGGCTTTCTTACTGGATGGCATCCTCAAAACAGTCAAATTATATACATGGCCATTGAGGTTTTGTGATAGATATGAAGATGTATTTCCCAGATTCCCTTTTAAAAATTAAAAAAAAATATTATTATTATTATTACATTCAATCACTATTTATAATTTAGATTGTAAAGAGACTTTACCCAGCATGATATACACCTTAGTTCGACCCAGTTGAGAATACTATACACATCATCAACAGGAAATAAACTATATCTGTGTCCCACAAATGTCTTACCTCTCTATTTTTTCCCCCAAATTTCCTTTCCTATACTCTTACCCTCTTCCACTCTCCTTCCTCTTTGTCCCTAGTGTCCATAACAATTTCCAATGCTTTTATGCCCTCCAGGCTTTCAGTCTCTACCATAGAGTGTGGACAGTCCATATATGTTAAGTGGAGACACACGATGTCTCTGTTTCTTAGCCTGATTTGCTTCATTCAGCAATAAATCTTCATATTCATACACTTTCTATCAAATGCCAGGGCCTTGTTTTTTTATGGCTGAATAGTATTCCATGGAGTATATGTGCCACACTTTTTCAAACCATTCATCTGTTTGTGGACATTTGGGTTGGTTCCATATCTTAGTAATCGTGAATAATGTCACAATAAATATAGATGTGCAATCGCTTTTCTGACTGAGAGTTCTCTTGTCCTTTGGGTAGATACCCAGGAGTGGACTTGCTGGATCATATTGTGGTTCTATTTGAAGGTCTTTGAGGAACTCCATATTGTTCTCCACAGTGGCTGGAACAATTTCCATTCCCACCAACTGTGTAGGAAAGTTCCCCTTTCACCACGTCCTCACCAGCGCGTACCATTTTTTTTTGTATTTTTAACCTCCACCATTCTGATTGTAGTTAGGTTATCTCATTGTATTCTGCATCTCCCTTATGATGAGGAGTGTTGAACATTTTTTATGTGCCTTTTGGCTGTTCATATGTCTTCCTTAGAAAGTTGTTTATTCATCTCCTTTTCCCATTTTTTATTTGGGTTAATAATTTTCTTCCAGGTAAGCTGCTTGAGTTCCCTGTGGATTCTGGTTATCAGTCCCTTATCTGAGGCATAGTTTACAAAAATTTTCTTCCATGTCGGGACTAGCAATTAGCGTAATGGCTATGTCACTGGACTCCCATGTAGTCGACCACAGTTCATGTCCCAGATCCGGTGGCTTGAACTCACACCGGGCACGTGTGCATGCTTGCCCAGGATCCTGAGAGGAGAATGGACAAGAAGGGATTGCGGCATGGCCATCCCCTCTGGGGGGGAGGGGGGTGATTTCTTGCTCTCTGTCTCTCTCTGTCTGTCTGGTGAGTGCACACGCCCTATAGCAAAAACCTCTTAAAAATTTTTTTTCTTCCACATCGAATCACACAAATTACTGTGTCCTTTGCTGGGCAGAAACTTCTTAATCTTATGTTATTCCACTTGTCTATTTTGGGGATTATTGCCTGTGCTTTAGAGGTCTTGCTTAAGAAGTCTTTGCCTACCCCAATGTCTTCCATAGTTTCCCCAGTGTTTTTCACCAGTATTTTTATAGTTTGAGGTCTTAGCTTTAGATCTTTGATCCACCTTGAGTTGATTTTTGTTAATGGTGACAGATGGGGGTTCAGATTCATCTTTCTGCAGGTGGATACCCAGTTTTTCCAACACCATTTGCTAAAGATGTTTTCTTTTTCCCACTGGATTGACTGGTATCCTTTGTTAAATATCAGTTGTCTGTATGTTTGGGGGTTTATTTGTGGAGTCTCTACTCTGTTCCATTGGTCCTCATGTTTGTTTTTGTGCCAATACCATGCTGTTTTGACAATCACAGCTTTGTACTACTAAAATTGGCAAGAGAGAAACATCAAGTCAATTACAAAGGTTATCTCATCAGCCTAACACACCAGACCTCTCATTGGATACCATGCATGCAAGGAAAGAATGGGGAAATATATTCAAAGTGTTAAATGAAAAACAATTTCAATCAAGAATATTATACCCAGCAAAATTGTCCTTCATATGGGAAGAAAAGATAAAAACATTATTGGGTAAACAAAACCTAAAAGAATTTACCAACTCTAGGCCAGCTCGTCAAGGAATTCTGAAAAGAACACTATATCAAAAAAACTAAACACAGAAATATAGAAATAGGAGAATAAAAACAACCAAGAATATGGCCAACTTAATGATAGGGAGAAGTCTGGATGTATTGATAATAACATTGAATGCTAATAGATTAAATTCCCCTATCAAGAGACACAGGCTGGCTGAATCGATAAAAAAAATCAGAAGCCCTCCATCTGCTGCCTACAAGAAACCCATACATAGAGTAAAAGTGAAGGGCTGAAAAAAGGTGTTCCATGCAAATGGAAATCAAAAAAGAATGGGGAGTCACTATACTGATTTCAGACAAAATAAGCTTTAAGACAAAAACTGTAAGAAGAGACAAATAAGGGCATTATATAGTAGTAAAAAGACTAATTCATCAAGAAGATATAATGCTTATAAATATTTATGCACCCATTCAGGAACACCCAAATATGTAAAGACTGCTAAATCTAAAAGGAGAGATAGACTGTAACACTCTAATTGTTGGAGATCTCAGCATCCCATTATCTCCTTTAGACAGATCAATGAGACAAAAAATAAGCAAAGAGATACAGGACCTAAATGATACCACAAATCAGATGGATTTGACAGGCATCTATAGAACTTTCCGCCCAAAACCCACAAAATATACATTTTTCTCATCCCCCCACATGGTAACTTCTCAAAGACTTACCACATGATAGGGCACAGAACCAACCTTTATAGAGTCCCAGATTCACTTTTAAGAAATAATTTGTTGTCCAGCTGAATGAAATACAGTCAGCTATTTAGCTATCAGCTCTCTCAGAGTCTGTATTAACGACAGAGAACCACCTCATTTAACATTCCGCTCTTCTTGGGGCTCCTCACACCTGAAAAGGAGAGGACAAAAAGTTCTGACCATTTGTGTCTACTTTTTGGCAATTCACATTGGTAATATCTGCAATAGAAATACATGTTAGATTGTGCAAGGCTTTGATGAATTTTTCATCCATGTTTAATTATCCTCTCTGCTTAATTCTGTTTCTCCCCTAAAAGTTGCTGACTAACAAGTGCACCCCTCAGGACTTCTCTCCATCTCAACTTCTAACCACAAGGCTTGTAACTAAAGTGAAGTATAACCAGCTGGGGACATCATGCCAGGCCTAATAAGGAAGGGAAAGTCCAAAAGATCTGTACAACCTAGCCAATATGTACTGACAAGAGCTGAGGTGGTCCATGTAAAACAGGACTCTGAGGGCACTTGGTTAAGAAAGCTGTAAAATAATATTGGGGAGTGGAGAGTTTATTGACTTGAGAGTGATCCCTGAGATATGAGATCTAATACTCTGGTAAAGACAATAGGAGCTGATATAAACATGATACTAAGATGGTTCCTAGGAACTTAGATGAAGCAATTGCTTGAGCTGAGCAAAATAGAAATGCAAGAATTGCCATGACAGATGGTAGGGGAAAAGTTTAACAGGCTTACAGAGTGGACATAAGGGAATGGATATTCTCTTTATGACAAGAAAGTGCACTGGTTGTGTTACAAAGGAAGACCTGGAAAATATATTTACTAGGGGCATGAAGAATATGTTGGCGACAGTAGTACTGACATCCCTAGAATGCTCAATGGTAGCTATTCTCTGTAACCTAAGGATTATAATGAGAGAGACTGTTACAGGGCTTGGCTTATGTACTGCAATAGGAGGCATAAGAAGAGCCTAAAACTACTGAGGTCAAGCTCTTTTCAAAGTAGTTCAGAAGACTAAAATGTTATTTCTTTGCTGATATTGCATGTTTACCATGGCTTGAAGAGCTCGGCTCATTACCATCATTCAGGAACAACCACCACCATTTTAACCATTGCAGGTTGCCCTGCAAAAAGAAAAAGAAAGTTCTTGAATGTATTGCAATAATGTTAGAGAAATAACAAAATTTATTTTTAGAGTACTTTTAGAGTCAAAGAAAAATTGAGCAGAAAGTACAAAGCATTTCCATATAGTCCCTGTTCCTATAGAGGATTAACCTGTCCCGTATCAGCATGCTGCACTAGAGTTGTACATTGGTTTTAGCTGATGAACATGCATTGACACATCATTGTCACCCAAAGTTCATAGTTTATGTCAGGATTCACTCTTGTGTTGTATATTCTATGTATTTTGACAAATGTGTAATGCTATGTATTCACCATTGTAGTATTGGGCAAAATGCTTTCACTGACCTCAACAATCTTTGTATTCCAACTATTCATCCCTCTCTTTCCCCTAATCCCTGATAACCACTAATCTTTTTACTGTCTCTATGGTTTTGCTTATTCCAGAATGTCATATAGTTAGCATCACATAATATGTAAGCCTTTCTGATTGGCTTCTTTCACTTAGTAATAGGAACTTAAGTTTTCTTCACGTCTTGATACTACCTTTTAGGTGTGTGTGTTTGCTGAATAATATTCCATTGCCTGAATGAACCACAATTTACTTATCCTCCCATCCACTGCAGGACATTTAGGTTGTGTCTATATCTTGACAGCTATGAATAAAACTACCATAAATATTCATGTACAGGTTTTAGTGTAGATATATGTTTTTAAATCATTTGGGTAAATATTAAGAAACATGATTGTTGTGTTGTATAATAAGAGTATGTTTAGTTTCTTAAATAAGACCCCCCAAATACAGTCAATAACCCCAGAAATAGACAAGTGGGATTACATCAGATTAAGAAGTTTCTGCATAACAAAAGACACAGTAATTAGTGTGAAATGACAACACTTGGAATGGGAGAGCATTTTTGTAAACTATGCCTCAGATAAGGGACTGATAACCAGAACACATAGGAAACTCAACTGGCTTAGCCAGAAAAAAAAAAAAAAAAAGATCAACCCTATTAAAAAATGAGAAAGTGAGCAGAAAAGACAACTCTCTAAGGAAGACATATGAACAGCCAAAAGCCATATGAAAAAATGCTCAATATCCCCCATCATAAGGGAGATGCATATCAAAGCCATAATGAGATACCACCTAACCCCAGTCAGAATGACTAAGAATAAACAATAAATGATAAGTGCTGGAGGGGATGTAGTGATCAGGGGAACTCTCCTACACTGCTGGTGGAATTGTACATTGCTCCAACCACTGTGGAGAATAATATGAAGATTCCTCAAAGGTCTACAAATGGAACTATCATATATTTCAGCAATTCCACTCCTGGGTAGCTAGTCGGAAATCTTAGTCAGAAAAGTGAGAATGCTTAGTCGGAAAAGTGTTTGCACACCTATGCTTATTGTGGCATTATTCATAATTGCTAAGAAATGGAACCAACTCAAATGTCCACGAACAGAATAATGGATTGAAAAAGTGTTGCACATATACTCTATGGAATACTACTCAGCCATAAAAAACAAGACCCTGACATTTGATAGAAAGCGGACAAATATGGAAGATTTATTGGTGAGTGAAGCAAGACAGGCTATGAAGGAGAGACATTTTATGTTATCACTTAATGTATACCAACTGTCTGCACTCTATGGCTGAAACAGAAAGACTAGAGGATAGAGAAACATGAAAAATGGTCATAGATACTGAATACAGTGCGGGAAGAGGGTGGGAGAAAGAGGAGTGTGTGAGGAAGGACATTAAGGAGAAAAATAGAGAGGCAAGACATTTATGGGACACAGAAATGGATTATAATTTGTTGATGATAATTTGTATAGTATCCCCAACTGGACTGGTGTGAAATGTATTCCTGTTGGCAAATTCACTTTATCAGCCAAGTGATGTATAGTGATTGAATGTATAAAATAAATTAAAATAAAATATATTATTAAAATATATAAATTATATAAGAATTAGTATGATGGCCTTTTTTAAACAAATGAGATATTTAAGATAATTTGAAAAACTTTTAAGGTTTATAAAGTAGATATAGAAAGAGGAAAACTTTTGAGAAAGCTTATAATTGAAGAGTAAGTTCATTTGGCACCAAGTATAAAGAAGGCACACCGTCCTGCCAAAAATAGAAAGGGACAAAGCCAATACAATAAAATATCTTTTCATTATGTATAGTCCCTGGTATATTGTAGTTGCTTAAGAGATGTTAATTTAGTTGTAAGTATAGTTGCACGATATTGTAATTACATAATAATTACATAATTTATTATGGTAATGAAAATGCCTCAGAGCTGGTGAGCAAGTAATCACTGGGATTAAGATCTTTCTGGAAGTGTCTCCATGTCTAACATGTTCTTTTTATTGTGATGTAATGTTAGTTATGCAAGAATATGTGCTTAATAAAAGCAAATGCAAGTGAAATAATAAAAAAAAAAAGAGTATGTTTAGTTTTGTAAGACACTGTCAAACTGTTTTCCAACGTCGCCATACCAGTTTGCATTTCCATTAGGAAAGCGTGAGAGTTCCTATTCCTCCACATCCTCACCAGCATTTGTTGTTGCCAGTATTTCAGATTTAGGGCTTCCTGTGTATGAACACAGAATAATTCTGCATTTAGCTCTTCTTTAATATCTTTCATCAAAGTTTTGTAGTTTTCCTCATGTAGATGTTGTATGATCTATACCTAATATTTCATAATTTGGGGTACTAATGTAAATGATATTTTATTTTTAATTATAAATTTTATTTTTTTTTTGGAGAGGTTTTTTTTTTTTTTTTTTTTTTTTTTGCTATAAGGCGTGTGTGCTCGCCAGACAGACAGAGAGAGACAGAGAGATAGAAAGCAAGAAATCACCCCCCAGGGCGGATGGCCACGCCGCAATCCCTTCTCCTCCATTCTCTTCTCGGGATCTTGGGCACGCACACACATGCGCCTGGCGTGAGTTTTAAGCCACCGGGTCCAGGACGCGAACCGCGGTCTACTACATGGGAGTTCAGCGACATAGCCATTATGCTAACTACTGGTCCCTAAATTTTATTTTTTCATTGCCGATATGAGGACAGTGATTGACTTTTGTGTATTAACCTTATGTCTTGCAACCTTACAATTGCTTCTTTGTTTGATGAAGTTTTATGTTGATTCTTTTGTATTTTCTACATAGACACATTATCTGAGAACAAAGACAATTATTTCTTCCTTCTCACCCTGTGGGCATTTTCTTTTCTTGTCTTGTTTTATTACATTAGCTAGAATTCCCAGTATGATGTTGAAAAGGTGATGAGAAGAAATATCATTGCCTTGCTCTTAGGAGGAAAGCTTTAAATTTTTTGCCAATTAAATACTAAATAAAACAGAGAGTTTTGTGTAGTTATTCATAAAGTTGAGTAAGTTTTCCTCTATTCCTAGTGTGCTGACAATTCATCCTGAATTAATGTTGAACTTGGTCAATTGTAGAAGCAGAGTTTTGATTTTTATATCTTTAATATATGCTATACTAGAAATTCAGTGCTATAAATTTTCCTCTAAGCACCGCTTTTACTGCATCCTAAAATTTTTGATAAGTTGTATTTCCATTTTAATTTACTTCAAAATGTTCTTAATTACTCTTGAAACTTCTTTGACCAACGTGTTATTTAGAAGTGCATTCTTTTACCTCTAAGTAAATTCAGAACTTTCCAGCTATTTTTCTGTTATCAATTTATAGTTTGATTTTATTGTGAAATGACAGCAGACATAGTATGATTTCTTTTCTTTTAGGTTTGTTTAGGTTTTTTTTTTTATGGTCCAAGATGTAGTATATCTGGGTGAATGTTCCCTGAGAAAAAATATATTAGGTTGTTAGGAAAGCAATGATGTATTTTTCTGTTTTTCTATGCAATAATGCATCATGATTTTCCCCCAAACCCAATATTTTCTGATGAGGTAGTCTATAGATGTCAATTCTATCTAGGTGATTGATGATGCTGATGATTACTGATTTTTGGTCTGCTAGATCTGTCCATTTATGATGGAGTGGTGTTGACATTTCCAACTATAATAGTTGATTCATCTATTTCTCCTGCAATTCTGTCAGATGTTGCATAATATACTTTGGCTCTTTGTTGATAAATACATAGATGTTAGGATTCTTATCTCTTTTTTCAGTATTGATATCTTTATTACTATGCAATGCCTCTATCTCTGGTAACAGTCACTGCTATGAAGTTTGCTTTCTAAAGTTAATATGTACTCCTGCTTTTTCTAGATTAGTGTTAGTATGGAATATCTTCCTCCATCCATTTACTTTTAGTCTATATATGTTTTATATTTAAAGTGGGTTTCTTATAAAGAACATAGAGCTAGGTCTTCTTTTTGATCCACTCTAACAATATGTCTTAATTCGTTTATTTAGACCATTGCCATTTAAAGTGATATTTTAAAAAGTTTTAACTTTTTTTCCGTGAGTGAGTCAGAGAGAGAGAGGCAGAAAGAAACAGATTTATCTGCACCCCACCAGGGTCTTGATACTGAGATTCGCCTGAAGCTTTAGCCAGCCCAAATCGTGAATACACATGTGTCTGGCATACTCAGAGAGGTCTCCAGGCACAAACAGGCAAACTTCTCACCTGAGTCTGCCTCACAGAATGTTGCCTTTGACCACTGTGCCACTATCTAGCCTCTTAAAGTGATTACTAAAATTGTTAGATTAATTTAGATTAATGTCTGTTTTCTATTTGTTGCCCTTGTTCTTCTTTTCCACCTTTTCTGTCTTTTGTGGTTTAATTTCACATTTTATATGATCCCATTTTGTCTTTTTCTCACTTAGCATATCAATTACAATTAAAAAAAACTTTTAAAATCTGGTTACCCTAGACTTCACTAGGGTTATCCTAGTGAACTAATCCAAGCTCACTACAGGTGGTGCAAGATATCTATATCTATATCTATATATCTATAATTTTATCTTACTTTATTTATTTATTTATTTATTTATTTACTTACTTACTTACTTACTTACTTACTTATTTATTTATTATTTAATTTGACCAGAGAGGGACAGAATGAGAACAAGATTGGGATAGAAAGTGAGAAAACAAGCCACCAGGTCTGGGACTCAAACCACGATTGGCCATGTTAGAGCCCAGCACCCTTAACCATCATGCCACCTGCCAGCCCCCGCATACCGTTTATTAACAAAATATTTCTGATTCTTCCCTCACATCATTGTATCATTGCTGTCATAAATTTCACTTAAACATGATCACAAAGGTCTAGCCATGGTAGTACTGGTGGTAGGGTACCACTGTGTGATACCAGAACCACATGTACAGGCCAAGGGTTCAGATCCTTGATCAACCTGAACATGCAGCCATAGTCCTGAATGGCAAGAAGACTTGGGAGGAGAATGATGACATGGCAAAACTCTGTCAAAGGTCCTACTTTCTCTCATGAAATAAACAAAGAAAGAAACTTTAAAAGATCCATAATCTCATATATATAAATACATCATTGCTTTATTATTTTGAACAAACCTGATAGAGGAATTAAGAATACAAGTAAAAGTTTTTATTTTACCTTCTTTTGTGAATTCTTTAATGCTCTTTCTTTCTTTGTGTAGATCCAAGTTTCTCACCTGTATAACTTTCCTTCCTCTAAAGAATTTCTTATAATATATCTTGCAAACCAGGTCAACTGGCAACAAATTCCCTTGATTTTTGTTTGTCTGATGAAATCTTCACTTTTTTCTTTACTTTTGGTGGATAATTTCACAGGGTAGAATTCCGGTTTGGTTTTTTCTTCCTCTCAGTATTTGAATATTTTGCTCCACTCTTTCTCCTTGGATGTTCAGAGGAAAAGTAAGATTTAATTTTTATCTTTTTCCTGTAGGTAAAGTGGTTTTTCTTTCTCTCTGATTTTGCTCATAAAACATTTTTTTTAATTTTTAATTTTTTTGAGATTTGAATATGTCCAGGTGTAGTTTTGGGGGCATTTATGTTACTTGGTGCTTTTTGAGCTTCCCAGATTTGTGGTTTGGTGTCTGACATTACTTTTTTTAAAATCTGTCATCGTTGCTTCAAATATATCTTGACTTTTTTTCCTTTGCTTTTTAGTCTTGGAAGTTTCTATTGTATATCCTCTGGTTCAAAGAGTCTTTCAACTGTGTGCAGTCTAATAATGAGCCCATCAAAGGCATTCTCGATTTCTGTTATTAATTACTTTTGATTCTTTTTTATATCTATCAGCTTATATTATCAGTATAGGTATTTAATATTTCAAAATTATTTTTAAAATTTATTTATTTAATATTATTTATTATTATAATTTTTAAAATTTGACAAGAGAGACAGAGAGAGAAAGAGAAAGTGAGAAAGCAAACTGCCAGGTTTGAGACTCAAACTGTGGTCAGCTCTGTAGGAGTCCAGTACCTTAACCACCACTCCCCTGCCAGTCCTCAAAATTATTTTTGATACAATAATTATACATATTTATGGGTATAGTAGTTTTTCCAGTGAATGAATATAATGTGTACTGGTCAAATCAGAGTAATTAGCCTACCCATGACCTCAAACATTTATCATTACTTTGTATTGGAAATATTTAAAGTCCTCTCTTCTAGGCCAGCAGGTGGCACAGTGATTAAGGCACTGGACTCTCACATGCTTGGCTGTGGTTTGAGTTCAGGTCCTGGTGGCTTGAAACTCACATTGAGTGCATGTGTGTGTGCATGCTCAAAATCCCAAGGGGAGGATGGAGGAGAAGGAATTGTTGCATGACTGTACCCCCTAGGAGGTGATTTCTTGCCTTCTGTCTCTCTGTCTCTCCAGTAAGTGTACATACCCTACAGCAAAAATCCCCTAACAAAACTTCTCTTCTATCTTGAAATGCACAATAAATTATTGTTAAGTATAATTGCCCTACTGTTCTGTAGAAAAGTAGACCTTTTCCTCTTATCTAATTGTTATTTTGTATTTGTTAACCAATATCTACCTATGCATCTCTCCCCTTAGCATTCCCAGCCTCTGGTAACTTCTATTCTACTGTCTCCTCTATGAGATCTTATTATTAATTTTTTTAGCTTCCACATGTAAGTGAAAACATGAAGTACTTCTCTTCATTGCTTGCTTATTTCATTTAGCATAAGGTCCTCCAGACTTGTCTATGTCGCCTCAAGTAATAGGATTTCATTATTTTTAAGGGTTGGTAGTATTGTGTATACATACCGTATTTTCTTTATGCATTCAACTGTTTATGGACATTTAGATTGATTCTATAATATATCTTGGCTATTGTGAATAGGGCTGCATTATAAGATAGTTGTATTTTCAGAACTTCCATACTGTTTTCTATAATGGTTATATTCCCACTAGCCATGTATAAGAATTCCCATTTATTTGCATCCTCACCAGTACTTGTTATTGTACTTGTTATTCTTTTACATATTGCATATTGCCTACATTTTAAATTCAATCCCTTAGCATATTAATCATAGCTGTAAAAACAAAACAAAACAAAACAAAACTCTTGGCCTGAGAATTTTAACATTGTTACCACTATATGACTCTGGTTCTGATGTTTATTCAGTCTCTTTAAACTGTGTTTTTGCCTTTTAGTATACCTTGTTACTTTTGAATGAAAGGCAGAAAAAATGTATTGGGTAAAAGAAGATGCAGTATACTGGTCTTAATAATGTAGTGGTAAGGCATGGGGAGGGTAGAGTAAACTGTTCAACAGCCCTATGATTAGGTCTCAATCTTTTACTGAATTTATGCCATGGACTGGGAACTTCACATATGTTTATTAAATTTTTCCCTTTCTTAGGTAAGACAGAACTGTTGGAGGGGGCTGGAGTTGGGGCTTTCCTTTCTCCCATGTGGAAGACTAGAGAGAGCTCGAGTTGGACACTTCCCTTACCCCAGATAGGTTAGGATCTGATATAACCTCCGTAGGTTAGGCTCTGATAAAATACTTTCTCCTGAGGATAGGCCTTATTAAAAGATCAAAATCCTCTGGTATATTTCAAAATGGTCTCTTTTCTCTGCATCCTGCTGGAAGCACAGAGTATTTTTCTCTAATATTCATTGTGAAAATCTGGTAGAGTTCCTGGTTGTAAAAGTCACAAATGTGTGAGTGCCCTCCTGTGACTGGGTTCCCCTAGAGTTTTTAGCTCTCAGACCTGTCTGTACTGAGCCATTACTTATATGACAGATGTTCTTCCCTCTCCTGTATCCCATGGACATTTCTGCTCCAGTAGGTTGGGATTCCTGGTATACACCTTTCTGTTTCTACAATTTGGGAGCCAGTGGTCTGTCCAATGACTTTGCTTCTACAGTGAATCTGAAAAGAGCTGTTGGTTCTTCAGTTTATTCAGCTTTTTACTTGTTGTTAAGATGGAGTGAAGACATTTTAGCTTCTCACATGTTGGACTAGAAACAAGAAGTACACATTAGTTTTAAAAGTAGTTCCCCATAATTGACACATGTCAATTCCACTCCCAGAATGATACCCACCAACAGTCACATGACTATTACAAGAAGTCCATAAAGTGTCCTCCAAGCCTGTGTCCAGAAAGGGTAGAAGAGGAAATATTTGGTGAGCAGCATTAATGGTTACCTCAAAGGTCCACATACCTTTTTATTACTGATAAAACTTGGATTGGAACCAGCAGTTAGCGTAATGGCTATGTCGCTGGACTCCCATGTAGTCGACCGTGGCTCGCGTCCCCGACCCGGTGGCTTAAACTCACGCCGGGCACGTGTGCGTGCGTGCCCAAGATCCTGAGAGGAGAATGGAGGAGAAGGGATTGTGGTGTGGCCATGCCCCTGGAGGGTGATTTCTCGCTTTCTATCTCTCTGTCTGTCTCTGTCTGTCTGTCTGGCAAGCGCACACACTCTATAGCAAAAAAAAAAAAAAAAAAAAAAAAACCTCTCAAAAACAAAAAACAAAAGAAAAACCCTTGGATTGGCTCTGCTTATTCAGACATAGCAGATGCTCAATGTTCTTGAATAAGTATCTTGAATTAGATATTTATCCTCATAGTCCTCATAGCTGGACAATCATAATCTTTTTCCTGGATTGTTAAGAAAGCAGAACATTCTCATATTCTGTCCACAGGCAGATTGGGAAAGAGAGAATCCAGAGAGACTTAGACTGTATATCCCAGTTTCTTCTCCCAGTATTACTCATCATTCAATCTGCCTCTTCTCGGTGAGATGCAAGAGAGGAGAGGGTTTTGGTGAGGAGAAACATATTGCTTTCTTGAAAGTCCCCTCATGGAAACTAAACAACTTTGCTCTTTCACCAAGAACTTCATTTCTTAGAATTTTTTTGTTGCAGAATATTTGTGTTGCTCTGATGGTACTTGTGCCCATGGCTGAGGGCCACTGAATTAATATGTCACTATCATGTGCCAGAAATGGCAGATCCCACCCCAAAGCTTTACATTACTCAGAAAACCCTTTTTCTGGGCTTATATCTTTCTCAGGATTAGCCTTCACCCAGCACATTCTGGGTTGAGAAGAAAGATCATGACCAGGAAAGGTTTGCTTAGGGAAGATAGATAAAGGGAAGAAAACTAACATAATTTGAGGGCCTGCTGTGTGCTTTGACATAGTTTCACACAATAATATAATATAATAATATTTAGTAAATGGTTGCCATTTGTCAGTTATCTCTTCTAACTCTCAAAATATCCCTATGTGTGTGTCTTCAATAAATTCATGGAAAATGTGTGTTGCAATAAAACTATGCATAGATTTCAACATTTTTTTAAACCAAAATAACTTATGAATTTTTTGAAATCCCCTCACATGAGCTGGATAGGAGATCATAGAGCACTAGTTAAAACTCTGGGCCAGCAGGTAGCATGGTGGTTAAGGTGCTGGATACCACATGACAGACTCCATGGTTCAGATCCTAGACCAATAGCCTGAAAAACATGCCAGGTACATGTGTGTGTGTGCTTAAAATCCTGAGAGGAGAATTAAGAAGGGATTGCAGCATAACCATCTTCCCAAAGGAGTTCTCACTTCCCCTCTCTCTGTGTCTCTTTTCAGTAAGTGCATGTGTCCTATGGCAAAAAGTCGAGAGAGAGAGAGAGAGAGAGAGAGAGAGAGATAAAAAGTAAAACCACAAACAAAAAACATAACAAAACCAAACAAACAAAAACTATGGACTCTGGGTTAGACTGCCTGGATTTCGATCCTGTCTCTATCCCTGTGTGTTACTTTGGACAAATCACTGACCTTCACAAGATTCACTGCCTTCATTTGTAAAATGCAGATAGTAATAGCTTGCTCCTTCTCCTAAGGATGAGTTGAATTACTCATATGGAGCAGATAGAAAGTGCCCTGTCAGCATGCTATTGGTGACATTATTGTCCCCATATTACGAGCCTGGAAACTGAAGCTGAAGAACTGTTTCTTGGGTCAAAGGGAGGGATCAGTCAACTTGAAGTGACATGTAAGTATGAAGGGAAAATCTGGTTTTCATGAGTAGAAGCAACAGGGAGAACTCCAAGATCCCAGACAGGGATGAGATGGTTGAGAATGGTCAGAATGTCAAGAATTTTCCCTTATGTATTCCCACAGAGGCATCCCTGTAGATTTTTTTTTTTTTTTTTTTTTTGAAACTTATAATCATGCAAGAACCAATTTCCTGGGGTGGGGAAGGGAGTCCCCTAAGAACAAATGATGTATCATGGCCTATTTTGGTTAAGATTAATTGTGTAACCTGGTGAAATTCTAAGGCTAGGCAGTGGAGTTTTTGTTTTGTTTTACTTTCATTTAAGAGCTAATTTTTGTAAACAGTGTTTTCCAGGCAGGAAAAGGAAACTAGGTTCCAGTAAAAACAAGTCACTTGAGGAGAGACAGGAAAGAAGTTGTGTGGGTGTTTAGAGCTACTAGCTTTGTTTCTGGATGGTTTCTTAAGTGTGGCCAAAGAATTCCATCAACACTTTGGAACAGAGCTGAGAAGGACCCTGTGGGCTTCTGGAGCCCTGACACTGATGCCTGCTTGGGGCAAGAAAAGAGGAGGGGAAGGGCACCCAGGGGTGCCTATAGCTTCCATGTGTTTGCTAGGTATGCCACCGAATGAACTGTAAACCCTGTTTGGTGCCTGAGGTTTATACAATACTTGATTTCTCCAAAGTTTTCTGTGACTGTTGTCTCAAGAGATCCACAACAGCCATGTTGAAGTAGGCAGAGCAATAGTGGTTATTCCCATTTTATAGATGAAAAAACAATTTCTAAGATAATAGAGTACATTTCCTGCCCAATGTCACACAACTGGTAGGGAGTAGCACTGATGTGGAACGCAGAGATTAAGAAGAAGCCCCAATGAACTGGGACATTACATTTTTGTGGAAACTGGGGGCCAGTGCAGCTATGAGGAATGAAGCTAGACTCATACCTTAAATTAAAAGTGGAGGCTTTCATTGTACCTTTGAATCTCTACTGCCTGGTCCTGTACTTGCTTATGGGAGGATGTCCCAGATATTTGTGAAAATCGGTTAAAGGAAACAACCAGAAATCAAGACTGGGTTGGGGTCAGGGTAGGGTCGAGCCTTTATGGTTGCAGAAACAGTAAAGTCCTGGCTGGGGAGAGAATATAGAGGAGTTACTCAGGGGTCTGATGCATAGTAAGGTTGTTTCTTCTTTCTTTCTTTCTATTTTTTCTTTATTTCTGGAGGTTTTTGCCATAGGGTACCTGTGCCTGTCACTCACAGAGGCAGTGAGAGGGAAAGGGAGAAATCACCTGCCAGAGGGGATGGCCATGCCACAATCCCTTCTCCTCCATTCTTCTCCTGGGATCTTGGATTCGCACACACACACACATCCATCATGAATTTGAAGCTACTAGGTCTGGGACTCGAACCACAGTCAGCCATGTGGGAGTTCAGTAATGTAACTACTACACCATCTACTGGCCCCCATAGTAAAGTTTTAACAAAAGATTAAAGGGTGGGAAATGGGGGAGGGGGAGGGGGAGGGTGTAAGGGAGGGAATCAAAGGGAAAAAGAAGAGCAAAACATTTAAGAGACACAAAAATGGAAAATTATCTATTGACGAAAATGTGTATGGTAATATCTTTGATTGAACCAAAAAAAAAAAAAAAAAAAAAAAAAAGAAAAAAAAAAAGACTGCCCAAGACATGTGCTTTTAAACTGGATAGAGCAAGGACAGTACAGGACATGCTTCTTTGATTTGTTTCAGTTGGAAAGGAAAGGCCTGGACCAGGAAACAGAACAGATGCTTTCATGCTGCCCTAGCAACCCTCCAGATCTCAGCCCCTTCTGCATCTTTAATGATACAACCTGTCTTCCCTCCTGCAGGAACGAGGTCGTCTTCCTCCCACAGTGAAGCTCTCTGGACTCATTCGAAGAAAAACAAGGGCTCCCCTTTCATCCTTCCATAGTGCTGGGAAGGCCAGAGGGCTTGGCAGTCAGGTGTCTTGAGGCTACAGGCTCCCTTGATTTTGACTGAGGTTGTCCACATCTAACTTAGACCCTACAGTGGTTCTCTCCTCTTTAGCCCTCCCCAAGACCTAAACCACAAGGCCCAGGTGTACATGGGTATGAGTCATATTTGGCCTTGAAGCATATACAAGGGAAACTGTCTGCTCTCAGGATGCTGAAAGAAAAACCTAAAAAGGGTGTATTAGGTGTGCAATCCCAGGCAGCACCTTAGGACCACGAAAAGGGATGCTTTGTTCTCAGGCAGACTGTTCTCTGCTCTTTGGCACTGAGGCACGCTGGTGTCTCAGCTGCCTTGCAAGGATGCCAAACTTCACTTAGGAATATCACAGGTATTTCTGCAAGTTCAACGATTTCTGTTTCTGAGAAGATTCCTTTCAGTTTTGAAATTTAGTCTCATTTGGAGAGAGCCTAACCTATTGAGTATGTCTGTTATGGTGAATGAATACCAGTAAATAATAGCAGTAATAATAATGATAAAAGCAATGGGAAGCTTTAATTAAACAATGACTGTGTGCCAGACACTGTTTTAATTGAGTGGTATGCGACATTTAACTGAGTCCTTCCAACAATATGCAGTAGGTATGAAAATTACATTTTAAGATGAAAAAACCAAGACTCAGAGAAGTCATGTAATTTGCCCGGGGGCAAAGTATGTGTCTTAATCTATTGTGTGTTGCTGTAGTAGAAAAGCACAGACCACGTAATTTATAAAGAGCAGAAATTTATTTTCTCACAGTTCCAGAGGCTGGGAAGCCCATGATCACGGCACTGGCAACTGAGAAAAGCCTTCTTGCCATATGCTTACATGGTAGAAGGTAGAAGGGCCAAGAGTGATGAACTCTGTCTCCACATGGCATAAAAGCAGGAGAGAGAACCCATTCCTGCAAGCATTGATTAAAGATATAGCAGCATTAATCCATTCATGAGGGTGGAGCCTTCACGTCTAAACACCTTGCATTGGGCCCCACTTCCCAACTCTGTTGCATTAGGGATTAAGTTTCCAATGCATGAGTTCTTGGGGACACATTCAGACCATAGCAGTATGTGATGGCAAGGACATGATGGAAACTGGATTCCATCATCAGCCTGGCTGACCACCAAGTCCAGCCTGGTAACCCCTCTACACATGGCTTCTCTCAGAGGCTGAGCTGGGGGCAACTTTATTTATGCGTATGATTATTAAATGACGGCCTTTGAAGGTGAGTCACTTTCTCTAGACAGAATTCAGTGAGGCAGGGTTGAGGGTATGTACACACTGCTCTACCACCCCTGCCATGAAATGTATCTACAAAGACAATAAACCTTCATTAGTATGCTTTGGGACCTTTGACCTTACCTCCTATCTTCATTCTAATCCCTTGCTCCTATTCCGGTCTCAGTGGACTTCCTGTTGCTCAAAGATATCAAGCATTTCTCTATCTCAGGGACATAGTGCTTCCTGCTGTTCTTTCATTCTAGAATGTTCTTCACCCCACTAACTATTGGGTTGACTCCCTCATGTCATTCAGATTTGCTAAATGTCTCCTTAGCTGAGAAGCTGTCTGTTTCTAACTATTGAATATAAAACAAGGCATCTTCTCTTACCTATCCCATCTCCCTGCCCTGGGTCTCTTCCTCTTTCCATTGTTTTATTCCTCTTTGTAGCCCAAGACTCAGAGAAGTCAAAATATTTGCCCAGGGCAAAGTATGTGTCTTGCTTGTACACCGCTATACCATCTGACACAATAAACAAACATATGCTTGATTAGTGTTGTTCCCTGCTGTGTCCTCGACATTTAGAACAATGCATGGCCCCTGATGTATTCAGTAAATAGTTGCTGAATTACTGTATTAGTGAAAGAAATGGTCCAGGCATATCATTTCAGATTATGAGGCGAAGCTCACATTACAACTTAAAGTAAATGTTGACATGTCAAGGTAGAAGTTAATAAACTCCAGTGGCTGCTATTAAATACAGTAGTCAAAAATAGTGTAAATATTTTAAAAGAAAAAATAAGAAAAGGTGTTTTTATTACACTCTTATACAGATTATATGCTTGTAATCTTTACATGAAAAATTAGGATTTTGGGTTTGCTTCTACCATGTTATCACTTACATGAGTGTATATTTAGAAGTCCATATAGAAATTATATAAGCCTTATAATAAAGTCTTCTAACATTCTGTTAGAATTAATATCTATGTTTTTGGGACTTCAAGAATACTTTATTTGTACCTCTGTAATAAATGTGACAGCTAGGTCAAAGTGATTCACACAAGCATTGAATTTGGAATCTAGTAAATACAAATTCAAATCTTGCACTGATGCTTAGAAGCTAGAGGTTTTGATAATCCACCCAACCACCCTCGACTTCTAAAATGAAACATGTTTGTAAAATGAGGTTGCAAAAAGGTGGTCAGGATTTTACTCATTCAAAAAATGAATAGCGGGGACCAGCAGGTGGTATGGTGGTTAAGGTGCTGGACATTCCCACATGGCTGACCACGGTTCAAGTCCTGGACCTGACGGCTTGCTCTCTCACTTTCTCTCTCTCTCTCTGTCTCTCTCTGGTCAAATTGAAATAAATAAATGAATAAATAAAGTTAAAAATAAATAATTCTTTCAAAAATGAATAGTAATAGCAATGATGAGCTTTAGCTGAAAATTACTATGTGCAAGACACTGTTTAATTGCATTGCACACCTTATGTCTCTAAATCCTCACAACAGTATAAAGTAGGTATGACAATTTCATTTTAAGATGTAAAAATTAACAGAGTTTACATCATTTGCCCAGGGACAAAGTGTGTGTGTGATGAATATATTTCTTGAGTATCTAACTATGTGCCAGGTACATCTTATATGTTTGAGATATATGTTAGAATAAAATATACAAAAATCCCTGAGCTCATGAAGGATATAGTCCACGATATTATGTATAAAAATATTTCATGAATGCTAAGTAAACATTAAATATTCTAGCAGATATTATCATCTGTTCAGCCTTTTTCCTATTTTCTCAAGTCTCAATTATGTTTTGTATCTGCCTCTTCCACGTGATTCTGGGAATATTGACCACATCCACAGCTACATGAATAAATTCTCACCATGGTTGTCCTATACCCATTTTGCCAATGGTTAGTGTAGGGATGGAATGTGACCTAAGTCTGGAAAATAAATGGGAGAGGAAACATGCTAAAGGTTTATGGAAAGGTATCCTTTTTTTTCACAAAGGAAACAAAAGAAGAGATAACTTCATTTTTGCAGCTGGAAATTGTCATGTCCAGATGTTACATCTGGAATTGGCACAGATGACTTAAGTAACTTCCTCCACTGATGAAGGAGCCAACACTGAAGATGCAGAGTAGGACGGAAACAATTTGGATTTTTGGATGATATTGTCAGTCACAATATCAACCAACCCTAAAACTTATCCTATCATTGAAAATAAGATTACTCATTGGGAGTCGGGGTCTGTTTTACATTGATATTCACATTTGTATCTCTGGTTACACATAGCCATATACATTTATATAGACTAGATGATGAATGTGTATTTCTAAAAAAATGATCTACAATGTATATACCATATATTTATATCTTTGTATTTGTGTGATCTTTTAGACATTTTGCATGTCTCAAGTTCTGTGTTTTATACTATAGTATATTATAAGAGAATAATAAATACAAACTTACTTCCAAATACTTAGATCTGGCAGATTCAAACATTTTAAGGACCTCCCCTACTCCCCATATTTTTAAATCCAAACACTTTAAATTCAGATTCTTTGATTCAGTATGCCTGGGTGGGCTCACTTGAAGGGATGGTCTGTGATATAAATCAACACAAATGATTTTAATAAAACTCTGTGACTGTGGCTGAGGCAGCAACTCTACTGAATAAGCAAAGACAGTCCATTCTCTGGTGTCTCTGTGTGTTCATACCAATGAGCTAAAGTGAGGGTGGGGTCTGCCCTGCCCTATAATTTTATTCAATGAGGTCATGGAAACTGGTCAAGGTTTGCCCTGGCTTCAGAGCTGACAGCCTGAGGTCTAACGATATAGAATTGGTGTATCATGGGCCAATTTTACTTTTTTAGGTGGAAAAGCTGAAACAAAAGCAGCAGGAAGAGAACTGGTCTACCTCAGAAACACACCTGAGGATTTATGAGTTATCACTTTTCTTAAAAGGTACCTGTCCCTCCATAGAGTTGGCTCTTCAATTATGTTTAATGTTACATGCCTATTCCATATTAGGGACTGTGAGAGACATAATAATGAAAAAAATGTAATACTTCCTCAAGGGAGTAACCATTTAGTAGGAGAATATAATAAGCATATAATTCATTCATATGCTCTGGTTTATTCATTCATTTTCACTTATTCGAACAAGTCCTGGGAATGTGGAATAAGGCAATGAAATGCAGATGATGCATCTACCTCAGTGGAACTCATATTCTAATAGAGAAGTCATATATTAAAGCTATAATTACCTACATTGCATTTGCTATATGTGCTCCAAAGGAAAGTAGTAGAGGGTATCATGAGAGCATTAACAGGGAACTTAGTCCAAATGGAGGATACTATTATTTAAACTTCACAGATGAGAAAATTGAAGCAGAGAGGAATTAAGTGACTTTCCCAATTCGTCCATGATGGAGCCAGATCATCGCTCTTCAGAGATCTTTTTTTTTTTTTTTTCTTTTTTTGGAGAGGTTTTTGCTATAGGGTGTGTGCGCTCGCCAGACAGACAGAGAGAGACAGAGAGATAGAAAGCGAGAAATCACCCCCCAGGGGGGATGGCCACGCCGCAATCCCTTCTCCTCCATTCTCCTCTCGGGATCTTGGGCACGCACGCACACGCGCCCGGCGTGAGTTTAAGCCGCCGGGTCCGGGACTCGAACCGCGGTGGACTACATGGGAGTCCAGCGACATAGCCATTACGCTAACTGCTGGTCCCTGCTCTTCAGAGATCTTAACCACTCTTCTCTGCAGGCGAAGTCATGAACTCAGAACAGGAAGTTGCCTAAATTGACATGGACCCTAGAGGAGTCTAGAGAGAAGAGCTGCAGCACAAGTTGGAATGCAATGAATGCCGAAAGACAAATACAATCTTCTTTGGGGGAAAATCAGACAGAGATCATATCTATCTAAGAGAAACATAAATGTCTTCCTGGGTAGGGTTCTATGTATCTCAGAACCTAAAAGGAAGATGGGAGGTTTTTCAGAGGGAGAGACACATCAAGGGGTAAAAGGGAGTTGTAAGGAGTTAGTAGAGGCAGGACAGTTACTTCAGAGGACTTTCTAGCCCTCTCTCCTGTCTTTATTATTTCTCCCTGCCATTTTCAACAGCACATGAAGTCTTTATAGGCAGTAAGAAACAAACAGAATTAGTGCTAATTGCTACACATTCATAAAGACCTCCCATTTCTACGACCCACCTACTAAAGGGCAGAGAGAAGAAAGAAAGGAGCTAACATTCATGAAGCCTCTACTATACACTGTGTGTTTTCAGTGTTACTTCACTTCATCCTCATATTAAGGACAAGTTGGTTAAAAGTGAAAAATATCCAATTTGAACTAGCTACAAAGGATATGATGACACTACTGATAACTCATGAAATCCAACCTGCTGAGCCCTAGAGATGACCAGAGTTAGACTTAAGTGTTGGTTTAGGTCTTGATCTCTCACATCTAGTCCTCTCTGAATGACCATTCATTTGTTTCACTCTTTATAGACTGATTTCTTTTGCTTCTCTAAACTATGTGGTCAGAAACTAGCAGATAACAGCCCTCATGGTTGATAAACAACAGTTACAGAGGAAGAGCTGTGATCTTCAGCTTAGGTTGGGTTAACACCCCTGAGCCACTGTGTTGCTGTATTACTAAGATGATGTTGCCATAACATGGAAGTTTTTATTTTTTAATTACTTTAGTTATTTTTATACATTTAATTACTGTGCATCAATATAGCATACAAAATGAATGTTCCCATCATGAATACATGAACATAGACACTACAGAATACTACTTAGCCATAAAAAGCAATGAGACCCAGACATTTGATAGAATTTGGATAAATATGGAAGATTTACTGCTAAGTGAAGCAAGCCAGACAATGAAAGAGAGGCATTGTATGTCCTCATTCAATATAGGTTGAATGCCAGCACTCTATGGCAGAAAGTGAATGATTAGAAGGTATAAAAGCAAGGGCGATCTAGCCATTTTGGGAGAAAGGAAGATGTCCCACTGATCACTGGGCCTCCAGCATACAAAACCCGCGTGTTTGAACTTCCAAGTTTGGGAAGAAACCAACCATCCACCAGATGACTAGAAATCGCTGCAGGACCACAAGAAATATGGGGAAGCAGGAAAATACCTCTCCCACAAGGGAAATGTATAGCTCCTCTTCATCCACACACAGTTCAATGGAAATCATGGAAATGTCTGATAAAGAATTCAGAACATTCATTATGGCAAAGCTAACAGAGATGGAAGAGAAGAGAGAGAAGGAACTGCTGAAGAGGAAGGAGAAAGGAGATGAAGAGTTCCAGGAGGTGAAGAAATTCATGCAAGACCTAAAAGAGGAATTTCAGACTTTACAAAAGAATCAGATGGAACTGTTAGAGATGAAGGCTATAATACAAGAAGTCAAAATCTCCCATGAAAGTATTAAAAGCAGACTAGATCATATAGAAAATAGAATCTCAAATGTAGAAGAGAAAATGACTGGCCTAGAAAAATCCACCACAAAGACTGAGAAAATGGCCCAAAAATTTGAGAATAATATGCGAGAAGTACTAGATACAACTAAACGTCCAAACATCCGGATAATAGGCATCTCAGAGGGTGAAGAGACTCATAAGGGCATTGATAATCTATTCCATGAAATCCTTCAAGAAAAATTTCCAAACCTGGTGAGGCACTCGAAGATTCAATCCCAAGAAATACAGAGGACCCCAAATAGAATCAACCCAAGAAGATCTTCTACAAGACACATTATAGCCAGATTGACCAAAACCACAGACAAAGACAAGATACTAAGACTGGCAAGAGAAAAAAGGCAAGTTACCTACAAAGGGTATCCCATCAGACTAACGGCAGACCTCTCATCGGAAACAATGCGAGCGAGGAGAGAATGGGAAAATATATTCAAAGTATTAAGGGAAAAGCAATTTCAACCAAGAATTCTACCCAGCAAGGTTATCATTCCTTTGGGAAGAGAAGACACGAACTTTCCCAGATAAACAAAACCTGAAAGAATTTACCAGCACCAGACCAGATCTCCAAGAAGTTCTTAAGGGAGTGCTATGTCAGTAAAATTAAATGGAGACACACAGAAATAAGAGTTCAAAAACTAAGAAAATGGTCAACTTAATTGTAGGGACAATGTTGGAGATGAATATTATATCCCAGAATTCAATCTGGAAGATCGAACCTTAACAGAAGAAAGATTAAGTACATGAGACTGAACCGATGAAACAACATTCTGTGACTTGACTGAATTATTGCTGCTTTTCTCCTAAGCTTTGTTTTCCGGTTTTAAAGGATTTTTGTCCTGTCTTGAGCTGTTGATAGGTGCATGTACCTACTATTTGAACAGAATACTAACCCGTTTCTAGGCTTTAAGTTTCAAGGAAATATCATTACCAATTCAAAACTACTCTTCTTGAAATTACCTGCTGAAAGTAGTTAGATTACTTATGATATTGTGTGATCAACAAAATGTTGGGGGAAAAAATGGAAGACAACTGTATATAGCAGAGATAGTGTAATAAGAGAGTGGGAAAGGGCAGAGGGTCAAACATGGGGTAAAAAACATATATATATATATATACATATATATACGTATACATATGTATGAAAGTAGAAATGGAATATTATTGATGATAACATGCATGATAACATGCAGTTTATTCTAGAAGGGAAACAACATTTAGTACGTTGTGATGATGCTCAGGGAATGAATGTTAAGTAATTAAAAAAAAGTTGCAGGAGAAAAAAATGGTAAAACTGTATCAAAATTAAAAAAAAATGCATATTTGATGACTGCAGTAAGCTATATAGCCCCAGCTGGGTACTACTTTATAATATGTTCATTCTACTCACTGGGGTTTATGCCTAAAGTCAGACTTGGGTTCATGTATAAGTATATATCAGCTATGCTAGCTATTGGATATATTTAGACTAATTAAGTTCATTAGCAAATCAATTAAATGGGGGGGGGGGAAGGCATAGAAAGCAACCATGGATACCAGAGACAATGTGGGAGGAGGGTGGGACATGGCAGAGGGTGAGGGATAAGAAATCAAGGATGGCAAAACAAAAAACAAAGTATACAAGACATAAGAATTGGAAAATTATTTGCTGAAAACATGTATGTTGATGTGCTTGATTGAGCCAATACACAGTATATTTTGGATGAAAAAAAAAAAAAACCTCTTAGAAAATTATAAAGTAATAAAACGTATTGAAAAAATTTTAAAAAAGAAGGTATAAAAGCAAGGAGAGAAATGATGATACTGGAGACAGTGGGGAGGAAGGTTGGAAATGGGAAAGGGTAAGAGGGAGGGACTCAAGGGGAAGAAGAAAGAAGCAAAACATTTAAGGGACCTAACATGAAAGTTTTAAAGGTAACCAGGTAGATGAAAGGCAGAAGGTAGATCCCATAAAGGGGAGATTAAACAACAGATATCCTCAATAGTCTTCCAAAATTTATGAAGTAGATATTAGTAATCCCATTTTATAGATGAAACAAACTCAGAGAGGTTATGGAACTCGTCTAAAGTTTATCCTAGCAGGATTGCCTGATTTTTAAAAAGTTTATTTATTTATTCTGAGAAAGAGAGTGAGACCCCTAACAGGGTCATTATGCTGAAATCTGTCCTCAGGGTTAGCCAGCTCAGGTCCTAGGCACACATGTACATCTAGATGTAGAGAGAGACCCTGGGACATGAACTGGGAATCTTCTCATTTGGGTCCAGTTGCATTACCACTGCAGCACCATCTGGTCTCAAGACTGCCTGAGTTTGAGGTATGCCAAATTATATCTACGGCTCTGAAGATAAAATTTCAAGGACATAACTGCAAGATTGACTTTTCTCCCTCCCTTCTTTCCATGTACCTCCACCTTCTGCCCACTCCATCACACATGGCACACACAAATGGGTCTCAGATGTCTTCAGTAGTGAAAAAAACAAATACAGTATCTACCTCAACATTGGAACAGTGTGCCTTCCTCCTGGCATGATTTTAAGTCCTAATCTTAAGAGTCAGAAGGGAACCCAGTTTAAGAAATGGGTGCCCAACACTGTTATAAACACAGAGACAGGGAGCCAGGAAATTATCGGCCTACCCAGCTAACAGACTCCTAGATCTTCAGGGCTGGAAAAGACCCAAAGACCACCCAGCCCAATGCTTCCATTTTATTGCCTGGGAACTGAAGCTGAAGATAGGAAGAAACAACTCAAAGTCCTGTGGTCATTGTTCAGAAATTTCATTCCCTCCCCTATCTTTTTTTTTTTTTTGAGAGGTTTTTGCTTTAGGGCACGTGCGCTCGCCAGACAGACAGAGAGAGACAGAGAGATAGAAAGCGAGAAATCACCCCCCAGGGGGATTGCCACGCCGCAATCCTTTCTCTTCCATTATCCTTTCGGGATCTTGGGCACGCACGCACACGCTGCACTGAGTTTTTAAGCGGGTCCAGACAGACAGAGCCAGAGACAGAGAGATAGAAAGCGAGAAATTTTGCCACGCCGCAATCCTTTCTCCAGAGGGGCTCCCTACCACACTTCCATTATCCTTTTGGGATCTTGGGCACGCACGCACACGTGCCCAGCGTGAGTTTTTAAGCCACCGGGTCCGGGACGCAAACTCGACTACATGGGAGTCCAGCAACATAGCCATTACGCTAACTGCTGGTCCCAGCTCCCCTATCTTTCTTTTAGCCACAGTTCCTTACCTTCATTATCCCACTTTCTTTTAATCCAACAGCTCCAGTAAGTTTCTTTACCCTTCAGGATGCACACCGATTTATTACTCCCACAGTGTGGCTTTGCAAGATGCATCTATTCTCTCTACCCCACACCTACCTTAGTTTTATATGTATGCTTTGCTGTATTTTTGTTTTATTTTGTTTTTATCATTTATTAAGTACAAGCATAGATTGAGGGAGTCGGCTAATGACTTATAGGCATCATTTTTTTGTAATCTTACTACTTACTGTCTGGTAGGTATTCTTATGCCTTTGCAGCTTTTATAGATACAAAACTGAAACATGTGAGATTAAAGCACTCAGCCCCAGTTCACCCAGTTGATCTTTAGTTGAGCCAGGATGTCAGCTCATGTCTTCCTGATACAATGCCTACACTCATACCCACTCAGCCTCAGAGACTCTCACCCGCAGCTTCTCCCTAGTGGTCGCCTGATCACTTATAGGCTAGAAGCACTGATGGGCTAGCAGTCTATATTCTCATTGAGACATGAGTGTGCCTACACACAACTAACAAGATTTCTCATTTTAAGAGCATATTTCCTTAGGACCAGCAAGTGTCATGGTGGTTAAGGCACTGGACTCCCACATGGCTGACTGTGGTTCGATTCCTGGATCCAGTGGCTTGTAACTCATACCAGGTACATGTGAGTGCATGCCCAAAACCCCAGGAAGAGAATGGAGGAGAAGCGATTGTGAGGTGGCCATCCCTTTGGGGAGTGACTTTTCACTTTCTCTCTTACTGTCTCTCTCTGTTTCTCCAGTAAGCACATGCATCCTATGGTAAAAACCTTAAAAACAAAACAAAACAAACCTTTTTTTCCACCTATTATCTATTAACAACAAGACTGGTGTTTTCAGGCAAGACTGAAATGGAAATTAATCCTATATTGTAATGGCTTTTTTCATCCTCACTCAGGTAAATTATATGATTTTTAATATTAACTTTGGTTGATTTCTTATCTAAAAATATCTAATCCTCTGAAATTTGGCTGAGGGTAAAAGTATTGCTTATCTTGGCAGTCTTAATTTGGGGTAATTGCTTAATTTCCATATGCTATATATACACTTCTTTGAGAAAGATAGAATCAATTTTATATTATATGCTAAAAAATATGATACTATACTCATTGTTTTCTATGTCTTTCTGAGGGAGTGTCAAGCCATAGCTCTTATTCTATGTTCATTTAGCCTGGCCTGTGACCAGAAAACATTATCTCCATCCCAAAATACTCTTGGATGAGGCTACATGTCAAATTACCATGTGTTACCCAGGAACACCAGGACTCCTGCCACTTACTGAGAATTCACAGTTCTTTGTTCTCTTCCAAACTCCTAGCATTGCTTTTGATGTGAAAAAGCAATTTTAAAATGTTCCATATCTTCTATAACACATGGACATATTCACCACACACATTCTTTTAATTAAAAGAATCAGTACACTGCCTTTTGCTGACAGCTAACACCAATGCTTTAATACCACTTTCTATTATTGATTTATGAGGTGCATACTCAAAGCAAATTAGAGAATAAATCATCAATGACATTGATTTGCTTACCAGCTCTCCAATAAATGTACATAATTAATTGTGGTGTGCTACCTATCTCGGCTAGTGTGAGACCTTCCCTAAGTTCTTGGCCTTTCTTCTCTGTTATGCTGTTATTCTGCCGGGCTCAATGGAGAAGGATTGGTAGCATAACTGAAGGTGCAGTGTGGGTAACAGCTGAAGTCATCAGAACATCTGATACCCTGAGGTGGAAAAGGAATTTTTGTACATTCCTCAGGAGAGGAGGAGTGGAGAGAAAGTTCCTGCTTAAATGAGGCAGCTCTTTATTTCAAAGGGTATGCATGGGTTTCAGTAACACCACTGCAACTGATTACTTTCGAACTAGGAGGGCTGTAAAATGAAGGTGTTACTTTCATGGTTATTATAAGAAAGGCCTTGGGCTGCAGGTGCCAGGTGAGAGGAACAGGTGGTCCATGCTCTTGTTTGATTGGCCAGAGTTTGCTTTTTTTTTTAAAGAAAAATGTCCCATTGCCAGAGGACACATGTACCTGTTAGAAAGAGAGACAGAGAGAGAGAAGCAGAGAGAGATAGAGATAGGGAAACTCCCACCCCAATGGGGCATGATCATGCCACAATCCTTTCTCCTCCACTTCTCCAATCTGTTGGGGGCTTGGACACTCATGTACGTGATCCTACTGTGTGTTTCAAACTGCTAGAGCTGGAATTCAACCCAGATCTGCCATAAGGGATCCACCTCCTTTAACTACTAGGCTTCAGGGCCCACGCATCAGAGTTTGCTTTTGAAAGCGCACATCTCTTCTTTGGTTGCAGGAAAAGGGAGCTCAGTAATCTTTCAGTGGTGGGGTGGATGCTTGTTTTTTTTCTTGAGCCAGTTTGGTTCCAATCTCTGCACCACCATTTAACTCACACTTCTGCATGACCTTTGGAAGGTTCCATAACTTGGTCAGTTTTATCACCTGTTAAGAAGAAAACAACAACAGTAGTTACATCTTAGAATTGCTCTAAGGGTTAAATGAGATAATTTGTGTGAAGTGATTACACTAGAGCCTAGCACATAGTTAGCATTTTATGGTCATATGAGTTATTATTCTAATATTCAGAAACGAGCTTTTGTGTGTCTGAATCTGAAGATCTGTACAAACTTTGTGCATATGTACGCTTTTTTGGGGGGTGTGGGTCCATGGCATTCATTAGGGTGGCTCAAAGGGGACCCAAATCTCCTATGAACTGAGGAATTTCTGCTCAAAGGGCTTTCCTCCCTATTTTACAAGTACTCCTAACTTGGCCTTTTCTTCATGTTTTGTACATTCCGTTTCTCCTGCAGGGATTATTCTGCCCTAAATTTCTCACTCTTATTTTCAATGATGATGATGATGATGATGAGAGATAAGTTTTTAGAGCATCTACTATGTAGCAGATCTCAGCTTAAATAAGTTAATTTTTCTCTGAACCTCAGCTTCCCACCTTGTAGGTTTATTGTAAAACTTAAATGAGATAATGTGGACAAAGCAGTTTATACTCTATCAATTCATAGGATATAAGAAAAAATATTCCATTTATCTTCCTGCTTTTGCATATCTTCTTTACTGTTTTTCTTGAAATAAGCTAGGCTTCTTCTGAATTGCTTCAGGGGATCTTCAATAAACACTCTCTCTGTGGTAAGCACTTGTCTAGGGTCTGTGGAAAATATATGGTGGTAATAGAATATGTGTGTAGCATTTTACCAGGCTTTGTCCCACATATTATGTAATATGCACAAGGTATAAGAAGCATTTCATTCATTTCGACTCTTCAATCCATGGTTAAGTGTTGTGCTAAGGATTCTGCCCTCAAGGAGTTAGCTAGCCTTATGGAAATGCAGGATTCTGCAGAGCAGGTGCTTAATTGGTGGTCCTTGTGAGTCAGGATGTTTAATCAGATTGAGACAGTAGAGAAGATTCCCAGAGAGGTAAAACTCAAGTACGTTGGGTAGGAAAGGATAGAGGAGGAAATCTCAGCAGAAGGCCAAGCTCTGCAAGGCTTGACATCTCTAGGAGTAAGGTGGGCTTTGTTTGCTAAGTTAAATATTAAGATAAAGTGAAGAGTTTCAATAGAATTCCAATTCCTCACTTTGCCCTATGAAGCCCAGTAGGGTCTGGACCATGGCTGCATGGCAGGCCACATCCTCCATCAATTTCACTCTCAATCACCACGGTCCAGCTACATTGGCCCTTTTCTAGTTCATTGTAGATGTCAAACCTGTTCATGATACTAAGCATTGACCCTGCTGGTTCTTGTTAGACTGTTCTGCTACCAGATCTTCTCAAGTCCACCTCCTACTCATATTCCATGTCTCAGCTTTATAGTCACCTCCTTCAACAGGCCTATCTGACAAACCAATCAGAGTAACCATCCCCAGAAATTCCCTTTGAATCCACATGACATTTCTAGCTCTCCTTCTGGCTCTTCAACGTCTTCCTGTCCTTGATGGCAATGATTCTAGATCCCTGACATTCTGGTAGCCTAGGTTCTGACTAAGGATTTTGTGATCAGATCACTCCACTCATCCCTAATGGATAAGCAGCATGAAAAGAAGAAAATAATTTTTTTTTTGAAGACATTAAGTTCTTAGGATTGCTTGTTATTGCAACATAATTTAGCATATTCCGATAGATAGATTGCTGTATCCCCTGGTATTTCAGGATAATCAGGCCATAGGTAAGCACTCAATAATTATAGGTTGACTAATTGAAGGATGTAAAGAAGAAAGAGTAGGTTAAAAGAGGAGGGAAGGGAAAACTTTGGAGTTAGGATGCAACTAACTAAAATGAATTATAACGGGTCATCTTCTCTTGCATGGATGTCTCAAAACAGTAAGAATTCTTCCATCCAGAAAAATAAAGGCCTTCCAAGCCTCAAAAATATGTAGATATTATAAAGAACAGGGACATTTTAGGTTTGTGGTGGGGTCCATGGGTTTGAGGGCATCCCACGTTCTTTAGGTGATCATTGGGTAAGTTGCAAAGTATGATGGTATAGATTGCCTTTGATATCTGTGGTCTCTTGAAAAGGACAGTCTGTAGGGCTGCTCTTCAAGAAGATCCTTTGCATGGGACCAGCAGTTAGCGTAATGGCTATGTTGCTGGACTCCCACGTAGTCGACTGCGGTTCGAGTCCCGGACCCGGTGGCTTAAACTCACGCCAGGCGCGTGTGCGTGCGTGCCCAAGATCCCGAGAGGAGAATGGAGGGTGATTTCTTGCTTTCTATCTTTCTGTCTCTCTCTGTCTGTCTGGCGAGCACATGCGCCCTATAGCAAAAACTTCTCCAAAAAAAAAAAAAAAAGAAGATCCTTTGCATCTAGGTCCTGGACCCCATATTGCATTCTTTTATTTTTTAGAGTTCATTCATGGGGGAGGGAGGAGGCCAACCTTCAACAGGACTTTGTCTCATCACAATCCCTGTCCTCCGCTAGTCAGGATCTCGGGTACTTGTGTACATATCCAGCACATTTCTGGTCAACTTGGGATTCAACCTGCATTCCACTATGTGGGTTCCAGCATTGCAGAATAGCATGCTACCACCTGCACCACCATGACTGGGTCTAATATTGCATTCTTGATCTTTAACAAAAAAAAAACCTTTTCTTTTAGCCCCATATCAACCATATCCAGGCTTTCATTGGAATGTGGCTCACATCTGGCTTCAAAGGCTCTCAGTAGTGATGTACTTGGGGTTCAGCATACTCCTGGCTGTACAGTCCCATAGAATAAAGAATGAGATCAATTAAAAACAGATGACTTGAATAACCATCAGGAGTGTTCTCTACTTCTAATCTCCCAAAGCCATTCCCGGCTGTTTCTCAGAGCTTGAGAAGGCTCTGGCCAGTAATGCAGCAGTGTGAAGGACCGCTGAATTGTTGGCATTCTTTTGTTCTAAAGAGAATAAACTAGTTTTAGTTAAAATAAGAACCAGATTGCCTGAAAATGTCTAAGCCTTGGGATTTGCTGGTTAAAAACAACTTCTAGAATGTTTGAATGAGATCTTTTCCCAAGGATACTTTGGTAAAGGAGCAGAGGCTGCCAGATATGGCATCATTAACTAAATACCATGAAAATGGTTCTATATTGTATTGCTGTGTGTGTTAGAGTATGAAGAACAAGAAATTGGGAAGGCCTAAACCTAGCCGTGTTCAAAGAATGGAAAACGAAATGCCCCAGCTGTTCTGTTCAGGGAAGGATAATTTATAAACAGAAACAGACAACACAGTTTTGGATCTGGCTCAGCAACGAGTTGGAAACCATCTTGCTGGCAGAACTCCTTTGGCCACCAAGCACCATTCTCCACCTTCCCCCCTCAGATGTGCCTGAAGCCATGTCTCAATCCCATCCCGGAAGGAGCTATGTGGCATGTAGGAGACCGTCAAATTGATTTGGTCCTTTCAGTGACCATTTTTTTTTTTCTAATATGGGCCTTGTAGCCTGAGCCTATCCCAGAGAAGCTGCTATGGCTCTTAAACTGGGGGTTAAGAAGAGAAAAAGAGGGACCAGCAGTTGGCATAATGGCTATGTCGCTGAACTCCCATGTAGCCGACTGCAGTTCGAGTCCCAGACTGGGTGGCTTAAAGTCATGCCGGGCACGTACACGTGTGTGCCCAAGATCCCGAGAGGAGAATGGAGGAGAAGGGATTGCGGTGTGGCCATTCCCCAGGGGGTTGATTTCTTGCTTTCTTGATTTCTTGCTTTCTGTCTCTCTGTCTCTCTGGCGAGCGCACACGCCCTATAGGGAAAAAACAAAAAACAAAAAAAAAAACCAACCCTCTCTAAGAAGAAAAAAAGAAAGAAAATGGTAATAATTAAATTCCTGCTATCTCTTATTAGAGGCTCTCTAGTCACGTCTGGAAAAACTAATCTAATGACTTCTGACTGACCTCCTGGGAAATGGAAGAGGGCTGGGGCTAACCAACAAGATAACTTCCTCCTTCCTCCACTTCCTGCTGCCTCCTTGTCCAGCAGCCTCCATGGCTGTCTTCCAGCTGGGCCTGGATACTCTGCTGTAAAGGACTCCACCCTGTTTGTGTCTGAGTCTGAAGGCCCATGGCCTCTGGCTATTGGCCTACTAGAGCAAGACAGACTTCCTCGGTCCAGAAAAGGCATTGGCTATGGAGACAAGAGTTTAGAGGGAACTCCCAAAGCTGATGGGTAAGGAATCCCAAGGTCTTTGTGGAGCTCCCAGTGAAAAATGTGGGTCAATACTTATTTTTCTAAAAGAATTCTTTCTTTTGGACTCTCCTATTCTCTGAGCAAAAGCATGGAATAATAGGAGTGAAGTCCATTTCATTCAACTGTGTTTGTAGATTAATTGCTACTATTCAACTATTTATGAACTGCAAAACTGACATTTTTGGTATGGTTTAACCAACTTTCTCTCTCTCTCTCTCTTTCTATATATATATATATATATATATATATATATATATATATATACACACACATACATATATATATATATGTATGTATATATATATATAGTTTTTATATATATACATATATATATGTATGTATATATATATGATTTTTCATGTTTTTTCATGATAGATAGTGTATGTGCATGCTAGAGGGAGGGGGCTGGCAGGTGGTGTAGTGGTTAAGATGCTGGACTCACACATGGGAGACTGTGGTTTGAGTCCCAGACCTGGTGGCTTGCTTTCTCTCTGGCCCTCTCCTTCTCTCTCTCTCTGTCTCTAGTCAAATTAAAGAAGATGAAATAAAATAATTAAATAAAATTAAATAAAAAAGAGAGAGATGGAGAGACACAGAGAGGGATAGGAAAGAGAGAAGAGCATCCCCAATAGGGTGTCAGTATGCTATAATCCCCCTTCCCCAGTCATCCACAGCTTGTCAGGACTTGGGTTTCTGCACAAGCACCCAGCATATTGCAGATCCACTGGCCCTGGGATCTGAACTAGAGTTGGCCACATAGCTTCCAGCACTGTAATTCAGCCTGCTACCTCCTGTGCTGCCAGGTACTATATGAGGTGCTGGGGGAAGTAGAATCAAGACATTAACTGTATTATTTTAATGCTGTCCTGCAAATGATGATAAAAAGATTAGGTAAGAAAGTTTCCTCAGGGCTGGTCCCCATAGTATAGCAGTTAAACTCTATGCATAAAGAGCCAAATCCCACATGCCCAACTGCAGTTCAAATCCTGGCATTGGCTTTTTAAAAAATATGCCAGGCCCATATGAGTGCATGACAGAATGAAAAACTGAAGGAAAAAGGATGGTAGTATGACCAGGCCCCACTGGGGAGGAATATTTTCTCACTCTGGTGAATACACGCTCTCTCTGGTACAACAAAAATAAATAAATACAAAGAAGAAAGAAAGAAAAGGAAGAAAGGAAAGGGAAGGAAAGGAAAGAGGAAAGAAAAGGAAGAAAAGAAAAGAAAGAAGAAAGAAAATGTTTTTCAGAGAACACAGCATCCAATAGGGGTGATGGGCATTTGGGTGGATGATTACACGACACTGTGATCGGTGTAATTGTAGAGGTGTATACAAGAGGCAGAAAGGAGGGTGTGTCTTAGCTTGGCCAGAATATGAAAGGTTACCAGAGTCAGTTCTTAGATACCATGTGCACGTGAGAGTCTTTAAGGTCATTACTTTCTACTAATTTCTAGAGTAGGGAGAAGGATCATGTAGCATTCTTTTAAAAATAATACATTTTAGGTTTAGTTCTTTATTTCTTTCACGTGTGAGAGACTTAGAGAAAGTGAGAAAGAGATCCTGTCAACAGGATCTTGACATCTCAATCTACTCCCAACCTTCGGCCAGCCTTTAATCATGGGCAAGTGCAATCGTATGCCCTGTGTAATCAAAAAGTTCTCTCGACTTGAACTGGGAACTTTCCCACATGGGATTGCCTTGCAGAGCATCACATTTATTCACTGCACCACTGTCTGGCCTCTAACATTTTTAAATTCAGTTTTAACTTCTGAATAATATTAGGTTTATAGAAAAGTTGCGAAGATGCTGCAGAGAGTTGCCACATACCCATCTCTCATTTTCTCCTAATATTTTACATTACTATGGCATATTTGTCAATATTAGCAACTTAGTATTAGTACACTACTACTACCACCAAAATTCTAGACTATTTTACCAGCTTTTCCACTGATTTATTTTTTGCTATCCTCATTGTATCTAACTATGGCAGTTTTAAAATGCAAATTCAATGGCAGAATGCAAAATTTAATGGCACATAAATGCAAATTTAACTATGCAAATTTTTAAAATTTTTAAATTAATTTTGTAAATTCAAAGGTGAGGACATAGATATCCTCTTGCCTTGAAACTGAACAGGTTTTGGTGACTGACGTGGCCAGTAGAGGACAGTGGAAGTGACCCAACCTGAATTCCGGGTCTGGGCCATAAGTGGTGAATTAGTTTCTGTCTTGCTTGCTGAAAAATCCTTAAAGCCTCCAGTCTCTGTAAAAGCAATCCAAGTACCCTGAGGCTGCCATGCTGCAAGGAAGCACAGTGAAGCTTACGCAGCAAGAACACATGGATGGGCCTCAAGACTAAATGAAGAGAAATGCCCACCTATGCTCCAGCCCCAGAAGTCCCAGCATTGTCCAAGCTTCACTCACTGTCAGACTGCAACTGAATGAGAGACCTGAAGCCAGATTTGCCCAGCTGAGCCTCTCCTGAATTCCTAACTTGTAGACAGTGTGAGAGAGAATGAAATGATTAGTCAAGGTATGATGTTTTGGGGGAGGTATTTTTTTTTTTTTTTTTGGAGAGGTTTTTGCTATGGGGCGCGTGCACTCGCAGAAAGATAGAGAGAGACAGAGAGACAGAAAGCAAGAAATCACTCCCCAGGGGGGATGGCCACGCTGCAATTCCTTCTTCTCCATTCTCCTCTCGGGATCTTGGGCATGCACACACACGCACCTGGCATGAGATTAAGCCGCCGGGTCCGGGACTCAAACCGCGGTCGACTACATGGGAGTCCAACGACATAGCCATTTCGCCAGCTGCTGGTCCCTTGGGGGAGTTTTGTTGCACAGCAGTAGACGAATGGAATTCAATGGCTCTAATAGCAGGTCTTAAGTGAGGTATAGTCTCACTTAAGATTATTACATGTAATAATCTTCCAGACATTCCACTGTTTCATTTCTCGCACATTTCTTGGGTACCTACTATGTACCACGTACTATATGAGGTACTGGGGGAAGTAGAACTAAAATCATTTCTGACCTTGAAAGGTTCATAATCAAAAGTAAAGCAGGCAGATACACAAATGGCCCCACAAGATGATATGTCAAGTGAAAGTGTCTGAGACTAGAGAAAAGGGACACATTTCTGGGGAACGTGTTTGAGTCTGGCTTTTTAAACTTGAAAGATGAATTCCACGTTTCCATTGAGATGGTGGTGAGAACGCACTGTGTGTTTGGAAAACCTGAAATAACTCTTTGTGGCTGGAAACACAGGGTTTATTTGCATGAATGTGTGTTAGGGGGAGGTCAGGCATGGAACAGGAAGTAAAAGTGAAAAAGGCTGGACAGGGAGGCTAAGGTTGAGTTTCCATGGTGGAATCTGGGGTCACAGTGGAATGTCATATCTCCTAGCCTGGATCTGATTGACCTTCCAGAAATAGTTTCCAAGAACTTGGTGTTTAAATGTTCATCAGTGAAAGGTGCCCTCAAGAATTTGGACTCAAAATACACACCCACTATATGTAGTTTGACCTTTTGGAAGAATAAACTTTGGAAATGACCAGGGGCTAGGGTTCAAAACATTAAGTACGTCTGTCAAAGTACTGACCAAGAGGTTTCTGGTCTATTTTCATGGTTTGTCTTTTCCATGGAACCAAGTTTATGGGGGAGTGGAAGTGGGGTGGTGTGTGGAATGAAAACATGCACTTTCAAAAGTAAACAGAGATTAGCAAAGGAAATTGAATAAACTCTATGAAAGGTACAACGAAGGACTGAAATGGAAAAAAGGGGTGCAGGAGGGTGAAGTCAAGGTGGCTGGGAAGAACTGAGTTTGCTTAGAGGAAAGGGGAACAGAAAGAGCACACAGTCTGCGATTTGGGAACCCAGCCGCCATCATTTTCTTGCATGTTACAATGTGGGCTTTTCTTTCCTTTAACCTACTTTGAGTTTGTTTCTGTCCCTTGCAAACAAGACTTCTGATTAACTCTCCAGGGTTTTATATACTTCCTCCTTTGATTTCATTCAAAATACTGATATTTAGGGAGATCAAATAACTTGCCCAAAGTCACATAACTAGTAAGTGACAGAGGCATTTGAACGGGATTTTCTGACTCCAAAGCTAGGGTTCTTTCTAGAAACTGAAGAGACACTTCACACCAGCTGCCCCTTCTTATCCATCTCTCCAACAGTTTAACTCTTTGTTTCCTTACCACGCCCCCCCCACCCCCCCACCCCCCCCAGGGAGGGATGGCTGATACCCTAAACGCTGACTCACACTCTGCCCTGAATTCTGAATAAGGGCAGGAATGCCACCTCCTCTCTAATTTTATTTCATCAATTTAGAAATAAGGAGAGAGGAAATATCTCTCAGGCAACATTCAAGGCCAGACAAGAAAGGTAATATTGCTGAGCATCACGCACTAGGGAGCCAAGTTATCTTTGGGCCAAGCTCTCACAACCAGGAAGCGGCAGAGGTGGAATCTAAGACTCCAGAATTCACGATCTCCCTTTTGATACATTATTATCATGACTGATGATAAAATAATACAATTAGCTAATACTTGCATGGTGCTTACTCTGAGCCAGGCACTCTCCTAGTGCTTGCAGTTATGAACTGACTTGATCTTTGCCACAGTATTATGCTATAGTTTGCAGGTTGCTACTGCAAATACTGAAGTGACTAAAAATGAATCTACAGAGCAGGTGATCATTTACTTTTGTTTCTCCTCTTAATTTCTAGTTTGGTAACCATCCTCCCATGTATGATTGAGCATTGTGCATGCACATGAGAGTGAGGGAGAGAGAGAAGAGAGGAGCACCCTCCACATGTCCGGGCATGCTGCAATCTCCTTCCTTCAGTCCTCCAGCTGCTTGGGTCTTGGACACTTGACTCCTACTAAGTATGTCTCAGGCCAGCCAAGTGGGGATTCATACTATGGTTGCCATGAGGGTCCAGTTTCTTTCAAGCAGTGCATTACTGCTGTCATGGATCTGGCCTTTAGTTTGGAATGTTTCTGCATTCTGCTTGTACCTGTTCATCTGGATTGGAAGTGGGGATCTGAGGAGTTTGGATCCTCTGATAGAGATCTGCGGTTTGCTTTTTTGCACCTTTCCTGGTTTGCTTGCTTTAATTCACACCCTCTGCATGTCTTAGAATTCCTTGATTGGGGGCCTTTTCCATTTGGATCTCATTTCCTCCTTCCCTTCCCACCTCCTCCTGGCCAAGACCAATCTGTCTCTTTGACAGCTGGACACCTGCTGCCAAGAGAAATAATCCCTGTATGTACAGGGTGTTACCCAGAGGAACAGGGTGGGGAGGGAGAAGGGAAGGGCTTCCTGCTAGCAGCCCAGTGGGCAAAGGGAGAGGAAGGCTCCTTGGGCAGGGAGGATCTTCCTAGTGCAAGGAGAGCTGTTTGAGCCCAGTTGAGAAATAGCAGAGGGAGGGAGAAGCTGGGGGGCAGAGGGACATAGGACAGCCTTTTCCATCCAGAGATGGAGGGACGGAGCAATTGGAGGGCAGTGGTGCTAGTGAAGGGGGCAGCGTGGAGATGTTAGTAGCATTCACTTGTACAGCATTTTGCTGCTCACTCTGTATTTTCATCACATTACCATACCAGGGAGGCTTCACAAGGCTACCCACTTTGCTGAAAAGTAAACTGTTGTAGACTGTTACTGCATTGCTCACAGAAATGGGTACATTTATAAGAATTGATAAGGACCAGCAGATGGTTACATCACTGGACTCCCATGTAGTCAACCATGGTTTGAGTCCTGGACCCAGAGGCTTAAAACGCTTGCGTGTGCATGCACGCTTAAGATCCTGAGAGGAGAATGGAGGAGAAGGGGTTGCTACATGGTCATCCCGCCAGGAGGGGAGGGGGGATGATTTCTTGCTTTCTGTCTCTCCAGCAAGTGCATGTGCCCAACAGCAAAAACCTCTCTTTAAAAGAGAGAGAGAGAGAGAGAGAGAGAGAGAGAGAGAGAGAAAGAGAGATGTTTATTCACAAAATCTACAATTTTAGTGGCTAGAAAGTCCAAAGGCACTACAAAATGGAGGGAGGCATAACTTTCGCAGAGCAGAGCTTGGACTGTGTGTCCTATGGGCTTCTCTCTGCTGCTTAGCCCTCTGCTTTTACACTCACCAGATGCAGTCGTAAAGATCTCTCTCTCTCTCTTTCTGACATTATCACACCCAAAGGCCCCACAATGGGACACTATGAAGGAATGACGTTTTTACTTCATCTTTGCAATACGATGGACACAATCAAGTCCAAACGCGTGAGTTTCTGGGGGGCATCTAGCCAGTGCCCACTAAGACCAACTTTTAAAACATGAGGCTTTGGAGGACAAACCATTCTCTAAACCATAACACAAGCTCAAGTTCATATCATAAGTGGGCAGATTAAAGATTATTAGGCAGCAACTCTGTATCCAGTAAGTTCCCAGGTACTATTGCGCTCGCCAGACATAGAAAGCAGGAAATCACCCCCCCAGGGGGGATTTTCTCCTTGATCTTGACGCAATGAGTTTAAGCCGCCGGGTCCGGGACTCGAAACTACGTGGGAGTCAGCTAGCAGCTAAAGGACTTTTCACATCTTTTCTTTGAGTCCTCAAAACCAGCTAAATCAGCTGCTTATTTATAGCTGAGAAAATAGTTAATTCCACATTTTAGAAAAACACACTGAACAAGTATTACTTTCTGTTGGGTTGTCAGAAAAGTTCTGGTGCATTTTTGCATAGAAAGCATAGAAAAATTACATCATGACTTTTCCAACAACCCAATCAATGCGGTACAAAGGCTGGGGTGAGATCAATGCAAATACCTCCTCTGGGCCAGGGCTATCACAAGGGTTTTGTGCACATGACTTCCTTACATTATTATGAGATAAGCATACTATTATCAACATCCTCTTTATACAGATGAAGAAACTGAGTCACAGAGTCCAAGTGACACAGGGTTAAGTTGAAAATGGGATCTGAACCTAGACAATCTGGTTCTAGAATCTAAGGATTAATCTACCATGCTCGACAGCAGTGACTGATAGAAATATGACTTTGTTCTTAATTTCTAGTGACCATCTCCAAATGCTGTGTATTTTCTACTAAGTCAGATTTCCTTTCAGGCTTAGTAGCAAGGATAATGTATGAGTGTTTTAAACACAGCTTAAAGGGGGCGATCATATAACACATAACACTGAGCTGAACAAGTAGGCCCCTCCCTACATGTTAGGGCATAGCCAGACAATAAGACCCTGCCCAGGATCTTAACAAACATGTCAAAGAAGATCCCATGACCTCTGGTTTCTTGAAAATGAACCAGGTCTTAATCACTTGGGCGACATTCCGGCTCTGGAGTAATCTCTGTACACAGGAAAGTAGGATATGGAAGTGGCTTAAATGCCAGGCTCAGGTGACAAAAACCTGGCTTCAAACCTTGGTTTTGCCACTTGCAGGCTTGGGACCTCCAGCTTATTACTTGATCCTCTTAAGTCTTAGTTTTCTACTACAAAATGAGTGAAATAAAGCACTCATTTTTGTTGTTGTTTAGGGTTTTTGTCAGGGTTAAGTAAGATTATACCTATGGTGGGCTGTACCCTGTAGCTGGGTGTGTGAGTAAATGTGAAGTAAATGTTAACATCGGGGGTTAAGTGTGTAAGCTCTGGTGCACATTCCCTCTGTGGAAGTCCAGCTCTTATACTGGGTGACCTCAACAAGTCAGTTAGGATCTCTGGACCTTGGTTCCCTTGTTTGTAGAGTAGAGAAAGCACCACCCTCCACATAGGACTAACTGGGCAGTTGGAGGGCTGACACAAGGGCAGATCCTGGGAGCCCTCAGCATGATTTCGGGAGATTAGAAAGGTGGTGCCCACTGGGTAGCTTCTCACTCTTTCTTGTTCTCTGGTGTGGTTTGGATACAGTTTGTCCTCAACAGTTTCATATACTGGAAGCCTGGTTCACAACGTAATAGTTATGTGGAGAGGTGGTGGGTCCTTTAGGGGTGGTGTTTGGATCATAAATGGATTAATGCTTTCTTATGGGAGGGAGGGATTTCTTGCTTTCTTGGAATGGATTAGTTCCTACAAGACTGGGTTATATAAAAGTAAGATAGTTGCCTGCAGATTGATCCATCTCTCTCTCTCTCTTTTTAAAGGCTCACTGACTTTTTGACTTCTCTCTGCCATGTTGTGATGCTAGCCCCACACCTTTGGACTTTCCAGCCATCAGAATAGTAGTGAGACATTCTTCACAAATCTCCCAGCCTCAAGTATTTCTGTTTAGCAATACAATAACAGGCAAAAACACTCTCCATAGTCTTTCACACTTTTCATTCAAGCAGAGCTGTAAAACTAACTCTCACTCAGCAAACATGGTTACCCTAGAACATAGAAAGCTTCACTAGAGTTGGGCTTTATAAGGCATTTTTGGGTCTATGGAATACTCCTGTTCTGAATGCTAGAGAACATGCAGAAAGTTCAAGATAAGATCTGTTTGCCTAGAGTGTATATTCAGGCTGTCCTAAGTTTCAGACCCTGGGTAGGTTGCTTGGCCTTCCTGATTTGCCATTCTTTTGTCTGTAAAATGGGAGGATAATCTTTATCTTGCAGGTACTCTTAGATAATCAAACAAAGGAGCTCAGGACTTTGCCTGGCATATAATAAGTATTAAGTAACTGATTATTATTCTTGACTATAAAGGCCCATGTTTTTTCATTTTTAGAATAAGCAATAGTCAATGGGAAAGGTCTCACATTCCTTTGATCAGAAATATTTTATACAATATCATCTTTTATCTCTAGTGACTGCCACATAATAGGGATGAAAACGTGATTTTTAAGTTAGGAAAGAATAAAAAGAAGGGAAGGATTCAACTAGTTATAGTAGTATCTAACCCAATCTTATATTTCTTAATTCATATGATCTAAATTGTTCTTTGCTCTCCACCTCTACCCGTCCCTCAAATCTATTTTTCTTCTTTTGGACACTTGTTTTGTATGAAGAAGTGGTCCTGTTAAATAGTTCCTGTATAATGAGTAAACATGAGATAAACATGTATTAATTATAAATGTATAAATATGACAACTGATACTTACCAGAAAAAGAAGAGGGAATTACTACAGGAAAACTATACAGTGTTTGCTCCCTCCCACCCTCCTCTTGACCAATCTTCTAAACTGGTTTTAACAAAGCCAACTTCTGAAGGATTTCCATTCAAATGATTAATCTAAGGCATCTTCTACAGAGGATGATATTGTATAAAATATTTCTCAGTTTCCTTCCAGGACCCTGCTTTCCTGGATAAAGGATAAAGTTTAAGGGTAGGAATGGTTATGCATGCCTGTGCTTATGTTTCAGAAGCTGAATGGTATTTTGTGCCTCTTTTTTTTTTTTTTTTTTTTCCCCTCTCCCCTGAAACCTTAAACTCTGACTCTGAAGTGAAAGTGATATTGGATGGTTTAATTCCAATGCAATACCTCAATGCCTCTTTTACTTCCTCCTTCCGTTTTTGACTACCATTTTATACTGAGTAATCAATAAATTTCTGGTTGTGGCAGCTAAAAAGTTACCTAATCTGGATTTGATCTGAGTCCTTCTCATCATTCCTCATTGATCTCTGGCTTGACTTCTGTCTTCTGATCTGCTTCAGCATTTATGCCCAGAGTTGACTCATTTTTGTGAGCCCAAGTTGAATTATTCAATATTCTCCATATGATTGTTTTACATTCTGAAGTATTCCAAATTATCCATCTTTTTCTTTATAGACTGTGCTTTTGATGTCACATCTAAGAACTCTTCACCAAACCCCAAATCCTGAAGATATTTTCCAGTATTTTCTTCTAAAATTTTTATGTTTTGGGGCCAGCAGATGGTGTGGTGGTTAAGGTGCTAGACTCCCACATGGTTGTCCACGGTTCAAGTCCTGGATCATTGACTTGAAACACAGTGCATGTGTGTGTGCATTCCAAAAATCCCAAGAGGAAAATAGAGAAAGGATTGCAGCATGGCCATTCCCCCTAGAAGGTGATTTCTCACTTTCCCTCTGTTTGTCCAGGGAGCAAAAAAATCTAACAATAATTTCTGTTTTATTTTAAAATCTGATCCATTTTGAAAGTTTTGTAGAACTCAGAACTGAAACTATTAGGATTCAGGCTTTCCTTGTTTGGAGGTTATTTATCACTGATTCAGTTTCATTGCTTGCAATTCATTTATTCAGGCTTTCTATATCTTTCTAATTCAATCTTGGTAGCTGTATCTTTCTAATTCAATCTTGGTAGCTTGTATGTGTCCAGAAATTTGTCCATCTCATATAGGTTTTCTTGTTTGTTGGCGTATACTCGTTCATAATATTCCCCAATGATCTTTTGTATTTCTGTTATATCTATTGAAATATGCCTGTTTCATTGCAAATTTGCTGGATCTGCTGTATCTGGTTCCTTTCTCTCTTTTTCTTAATCAGTCTAGCTAAAGTTGTATCAATTTTGTTTATTTTTTCAAAGAACAAGCTTTTGGTTTCATCTATTTTCTGTACATTTTGAGTTAATTTTTAGGTAAGTGTTAGGCTTAGGCTACTTTTTCCCTGCTTCAGTGCTGTTCTAATCTGTTCTGTTTTTAGTAACAGAAAATATTTGAAATGGGGTGCTTTATAAGAATAGAGTTCTTTTTTTTTTTTTTTTTTTTTTTTGGTAGAGGTTTTTGCTATAGGGCGCTTGCGCTTGCCAGAGAGACAGAAGAAACAGAGAGACGGAAAGCGAGAAATCACCCCCCAGTGGGGATGGCCAAGCCACAATACCTTCTCCTCCATTCTCCTCTCAGGGTCTTGGGCACGCACGCACACGCACCCGGCGTGAGTTTAAGCCACGGGGTCCGGGACACAAACCGTGGCCGACTACATGGGAGTCCAGCGACATAGCCATTACGCTAACTGCTGGTCCCTACATTGGACTATTTCATGAGTGAGTAAAATTCTGTTCTCTGAACACATTGAAATTTGGGAATTTACTGGTTGTAACATTATCTTAATTAGAACTTATGCATATATAAATGTGATTTGGATTAATTTCTCCAATATTGCTGTCATAGTTCTTGTCAGTGGCATAACAAAATTGACTTGGATTTTGTTTTTCAATTTCTTATGATGTATTCCATTATCCAGTTGGAACAAGCACATGGAATTGTTTTTCTGATATGTTCTTATTAACAAAATACATTTAACAAGACAATTTAAGAAATTCTTATCTGTTTCTCTGAAAAAGCAACAATTGGGTTTCTAAATTAAGTTTGACATAATGTATGGTTATAATTTTTAAAGATCACCTCAATAGAGAACATTTAATGAAATTCTGAATAGAAGTCAAAACTGAAGCTTTGGGGCCAGCCCCATAGCATAGGAGTTAAGTGTTGTGCATTGGGAGCCAGATCCCATGTAGCTGACTCAGGTTAGAATCCCAACCTGGCAGCTTAGAAAAGCACACTGAGAATATATGCATGCATGTCCACAATTCTGACATAAGAGAGAAATAGAGGAGAAGGGATTGTGGCATGACTACACCTCCATTGGGGTTTGTGTCTCTTGCTCTCTCTGTCTCTTTCTCTAGTAAATGCACATGCCCTCTGGAAAACAAAACAAAACAAAAAACTTAAGCTTTGTAATAATCAGTAATTAAGTAATTATGTAAGAACTTGGTAAAAATGTAAATGATCCATTTCTCTAGAAATTATACTTATAATTTGGGAAACCCATAATCTAATTTTTTTAAGAGATTTTTGCTACAGGGCACATGTGCTTTCCAGAGACACAGAAAGCAAGAAATCACCCATCAAGGATGGTCACGCCACAGTCCATTCTCCTCCATTCTCTTCTATGGATTTTGAGCATGCATGTGCATGCACCTAGTGTGAGTTTTAAGCCACTAGGTCTGGGACTCGAACTACATCAACTACATGGGAGTCCATCTACATAACCAGTACATCATCTGCTGGTTCCCAGAAATCCAAATTTTAAAAATAATCCCCCAACTCAGGGTTCAATTGCAGTCTTTAGAATTTGCTTTATTACTCAACAGCCCCTGTAAAAAAAGAGGTATTGGGGCCAGCAGGTGGCATGGTGGTTAAGAAACTGGATTCCCACATGCTGTCTGTGGTTCGAGTCCCAGACCTGGTGGCTTGCTTCTCACTTTCCTTCTCTTTCTCTCTCTCTATCTCTTTGAGTATCATGAGCATGCATGCCCTATAGCAAATTAAAAATAATAATGATGATAAATAAATTAAATTAATAATTATTTAAAAAAAAAAAGAAAGAAAGAGAATCAGGTCCCAGATGTGCAGAGAGAAGACTAAGCCTCAGAGTCCTGGCATGATCCAGAAGAGGTTCCAGTAAACAGGTAGATTATTATCCAATGCCAGTTTGTCATTGAATAAAACAAAGAAAGTAAGACATTCCCAGCACATGAAAGCAGGTCATTGTATAGTCAATGAACATTAGCTCAGAGAAACCATGATAGCAGCTCACTCTAGAGTTCTCACCTTAAAGAAAATAGGGAATTAGGTACACAATCATTAAATAGAGGACTTCCACAGCAGGCTTTATATCCCCACCAGAGTAATGTTAGAAAAGCTCAAGTAGGGAGCCCACACTTTCATTTCTGTCGACCAGTAACAAGTCCCCTCTCCCCTTGCTATTCCGATTGGGATCAGTTAAGGAGTTTGGCCTTCTCTTACCAAGAGGTAAATAGGATCTTTTCTCCTCTTTGAAGGGTCATCAGAGAAGGCCTAGTGGTGAGTCAGGACTTTAACCACTGCTCAGGTATGAATACTCTCAACCGACCAGTGTCAGTAGTGACTATGCAAGAAGCAGTAATGAAGCCTCCTTTCCCTCTTAATTGGGTGATATCAGCAGGGGCCTGGTGGAGAACTTCAACCTTCACCCTTACACAGAACCAACAAGGGTTCCCTCTCCCTCTGAGTATCAACACAGGCTAAGTAGAGAAGCTGTACATTTACCCAGATCTTGCAGTCCTGCTGCATCATCTCCCTTTATCCATCAGAGTAGTGTCAGAGGAGGCTTATTAAAATACAAGATTTAAAGAAGGTTGTAAGTCCAGATTTTAGTTTTTTAACAAATTGCTCGTTATATCAAGTACAGGAAGATCTTAATTTGAATGAGAAAAGACAATCAACAAATGCCAATATGAGATGATACAGATGTTAGAATTATCTGAGAAAGATTTTAAAACAACCATTATAAAAACGCTTCAAAAAGCAATTATGAACATGCTTGAAACAAATATAAAAAATATAGTCTCAACAAAGAAATAGCCTCAGAAAGAAAACGAAAGATATAAAGAAGAACCAAAAGGAAATTTTACAAATAAAAAAATATAATAATTGAAAATAAAAACTCAATGGATGGACTCAACAACAGAACAGAGAGAAAAGTTAGTGAACTTGAAAAGAGAATAATAAAATGACCCAATCTTTTTTTGTTTTCTTAAGAGAGATTTTTGCTATAAGGCACATGCACTCACTGGAAAGACAGAGAGACACAAAGAGACAGAAAGCAAGAAATCACCTTCCAGGGGGATGGCCATACTTCAATCCCTTCTCCATTCTCCTTTCGGGATTCTGGGCATGCACACTCATACACCTGGCATGAGTTTTAAGCCGCTGGTCTAGGACTGAACCATGCAGAATGACCCAATCTTAACGACAGAGGGATAACCAAACTGTGGAGGAGAAACAAAAGGGGGGGGGGCTTAATTGGGCCAGCCAGGTGGGGTGGTGATTAAGGCAGCTGGATCCCACATGGCTGAGTGCACCGTTTGAGTCCTGGACCCAACACCTTGGAAAATATATCAAGTGCATGTATGCCCAAAATCCCTAGAGGAGAATGGAGGAGAAAGGATTGTGGTATCACCATCCCCTCTGGGGGATGACTTCTCACTTTCTTTCTCTCTCTGTCTCTTTCTGGCAAACACACACGCTCTACAGAAAAGGTGAAAAAAAAAGTCTTAGAAAAATGTGGGACTATAACAAAAGAGCTAAAATTCATATCATTAGAATTATGGAAAGAGGAAAAAGAGAGTTTGACTGGGACCAGCAGGTGGGGTAATAGAAAAAGAGTTGAGCTAAAGTAATATATGAGAAATAAAGGCCAAAATTTCCCCCAATTTGGCCAAAAAATTTTATGTGTGTGTGTGTATGTGTGTCTGTGTGTGTATGTATGTATGTATGTGTGTATATGTATATGTATATATATACGTATATACATATATACATACATATATATATGTATATATATACACACACACATACATATATATATGTATGTAAATATATATTATTCATTTTAAAGTTCACTCAGCCCCAAGAAACCGAGTGAACTTTAAAATGAATAATTTTGGCATCAACAAATGGTGTCATAGTTATGTTGCTGGACTCCCACATGGCCGACCACAGTTCAAGTCCCAGCAGCTTAAAATTCATGCCAGTCACATGTATGCCCAAAATTCCAAGAGGAGACTGACAGAGGGGATTGAGGCATGGTCAGACCCCCTAGGGGTTAATTTCATGCCTCTATCTATCTCTCTTTCCAGTGAGCACATGTGCCCTATAGCAAAAATCTCTCTTTAAAAAAAAATGAATAAACTTTAAAAAATCCACACCAAAACACATTATAGCAAGACTTCTGAAAAAAATAATAAAGATGAAGGAAAAAAATCTCTATAGCAACCAGAGCAAAACAGTGAATTACCTAAAAGGGAAAAATAATGATTATGATTGCATTTTTAAGGCCAGGTGCTGAAAGGGAAAAAAAAAAAAAAAAAAAAAAAAAAGAAAAAAACCTGTCAACTCAGAATTCTTTTTTTTTAAATTTTAGATAATATTCTTTTTTATTTTTATTTTATTTTAATTTCTTTTACACATTCAATCACATATGTCACTTAGCTTGTAAAGTGAATGTTTCAACATGCATACATTTCTCACCAGTCCAGCTGGGGAATGTTATACATGTTATCATCAATAGATAATAACCCATTTCTTAGCCCCATAAATGTCTTGCCTCTCTATTTTTCTCCTTTATGTCTTTCCTCAGACTCTCATCCTCCTCCCACCCTCATCCCACACTGTATCTGGTATCTATAGCCATTTTCTATGTTTCTATATCCTCTAGTCATTCAGTTTTGGCCATAGAGTGCGGACAGTCATTATATATTAAGTGGAGACATACAGTGTCTTTCCTTCATTGCCTGGCTTGCTTCACTCAGCAGTAAATCTTCCATATTCATCCACTTTCTCTCAAAAGGCAGGGTTTTCTTGTTTTTTTTTTTTTATTATTTTTTTTTAATGGCTGAATAGTATTCCATAGAGTATATGTGCCATAGTTTTTCTACCCATTCATCTGTTCATGGGCATTTGGGTTAGTCTCATGACTTAGCTAGCAATTGTGAATAGTGCCACAATAAACATCGATGTGTAAGCACTTTTCTGATTAAGAATTCTTCTGGGGGACCAGCAGTTAGCTTAATGGCTATGTCGCTGGACTCCCACATAGTCGACCGCGGTTCGCATCCCGGACCCGGTGGCTTAAAACTCATGCTGGGCTCGTGTGCGTGTGTGCCCAAGATCCCAAGAGGAGAATGGAGGAGAAGGGATTGCGGCGTGACCATCTCCCCTGGGGGTGATTTCTTGCTTTCTATCTCTATGTCTCTCTCTGTCTGTCAGGCGAGCGCACATGCCCTATAGTAAAAACCTCTCCAAAAAAAAAAAAAAAAAAAAAGAATTCTTCTGTCCTTTGGGTAGATAGGAAGGAGTAAGATTGCAGGATCATAAGGTAGTTCTATTTGGAGATTTTTGAAGAATCTACAAATTGTTCTCCACAGTGGCTGGACCAATTTACATTCCCACCAGCAGTGTAATAGAGTTCCCCTTTCACCACACCCCTGCCAGCACTTATCATTTTTTTTTTTTAATCTTAGTCATTCTGATTGGGGTTAGGTGGTATCTCATTGTTGTTTTGATCTGCATTTCCCTTACAATGAGGGATGTTGAGCATTTTTTTTTATGCCTTTTGGCTATTCATATGTCATCTTTAGAGAATGGTTTTTCAATTCATTCTCCCATCTTTTAGTAGGATTGATCATCTTTTTTCAGAACAGCTGCTTGGATCCACTCTTTTTCTAACTGTCTACCAGAAAGAAAATAGATCTTCTCTTGAGGAAGATTATATCATCCAGAGTCTTAAATTACATTTCAATTATTTCATGCGTACTGAAAGATAAATATTAGGTATACAAGAAAACAAAATAAACAAATTCAAAAATCAAAGAAAGAAATTAAAACAGACTCTGAAGTAAACTCACAGAAGATGCTGCTATTGGACATGAACTTTAAAATAATAGTGATTAATAAATTCAAGAGAATAGAAGGTCATGAGGACAACTTCAGGACATGAACAAAATTTATAAAAAATTAGAAAGGTAATTTTGCATTCTAAAAATGCAATAGGTTAAATTAAGAAATCAGATATTTAGTTTAAAAGTAGATGACACTCAGCTGAAGAGAGACTTAATAAATTGAAAAATTCATCAGGAGAAAATAGACAGATTAAAGAGTAAAGAAATTAAAGATGCAAAATACAGAAACAAGCATAAGAACCATATGAGATACAGTAAATACGATTAACATATTTACAATGAGTTCTCAGAGAGAAGGACATTATTTAAAAGGATAAATCAAAATAAATGTATTTTTCTCCCTAGAAGAAAATAAAAAGATGGATGTGAAGTGATAATGCGCAGATTCAAATGGACAAATACAAAACAAACAAACAAACAAAAAAAAAAACCACTTAGGCAAGGTATATTAAACCTATTGAAAATAAAAGACAAAGTCTTAAAACCAAGGAAAGAAAGAAGGCATGGTACCTTCAAAGAAGCTAAGTTATTGATTGGGTATCTTAGTACAAATGACAAAAATCAAATACCTTCAATCTGCATCTTCAAAAAATGAGTAAACAAAAAACTACCAACTATACCCAATAAAAGCAAATGTTCCAGAAATAAAGGTGAAAAAAAGATATTTTCTGGATAATTTTTTTTTAATGGGGTGAATTTGTCACCAGTAGCTCTGCACAAAAGAAAAAACTCTTTAGGTAAAAGGAAGATGAACTATGAAAATTCAGGCCTGGATAAAGAGCAATAGAAATGGTAATTGTTCAACTATCTAGGAAACATCAAATAAATGATTTATTATGAAAAATTGTTTTGTGGAATTTTAAGTATATTTAAAAATAAAATCCATGACAACAATAACACAAAATAAAAGTGTATATAGATTTAGAGGGTTTTTTTAGGCCAATGCAAAGTCTGAAAATTAGTACAAGGGGTCTTCTAAAAGTTCATGGAAAATACGTATTATGCAAAAACTATGGATAGAGTTCAAATTTTTTGCTCCAAAATAAACTCATACTTTAATTATATTTTTTCATAAATTCTCTGAAGTACTGACATAAAAATGCCAAATTATATTTGACCTTTATATGTTAAAGATGCATATTATAAACTCTAGGGTAATCTCTAAAAGAATAGTAAAAAAATAATAGATTAGTAAGAAATTAATAAAAGAAGACTACTATAATGAACACATAATTGATTAATGCAAAATAAAGTAAAAAAAGGGATTAAAGTGGTCAGCAGATGGTATAGTAGTTATGTCACTGGACTCCCACACAATCAACCATGATTTGAGTCCTGGACCTGGTGGCTTAAAAATCACTCTGGGCGTATGTGCATGCATGCCCAAGATCCCAGTTGGAGAATGGAGGAGAAGGGACTGTGGCATGGCCATTCCCCCAGGGAGTGATTACTCACTTTCCCTCTCACTGTCTCTGTTTCTCTATCTCTCTGGTGAGCACACATGCCGTATAGCAAAAACCTCTTTAAAAAAAAAAAAAAAGAAAGAAATTAAAAATAATATTTCTATGAGAAATAGAAATCAAGTAACAATCAATAATCCTATGAAATGTAAATAGACTACCCCAAATAAAAAGCAGAGTGCTTGTGTGAATACTGAAAGTTTGAAAGTAAAAGGTTTACAAATATATCGTGTAAATTACTAACCTAAACTAGAGCTTAAAGCAAAAAGTATTGCTGTAGATAATGAGAGCTGTCTTATAATAAGAGATTCATTTCACTTGGGATATATAAAATTTTAACTTTGGTGCATCTAATAACAGAGTATCAATTGATAGAATAAGAAGACAAAAAAATCAGAAATATATAGATTTGAATATGATTAACAAACTTTTCAGATATAGAAAATTTGACTTCCAAACCAAAGAACATTCTTTTTTTCTGTTTCAAGTGCATATAAGCATTTACTAACTGTGGAGCTAAAAAGTATGACTTGACAAATTTAAACTACTCAGAATATCTTCTGACCACAGGAGAATTAACCTAGAGATTTAAGAGAGACTAAGAAGGTCAATATACACTTCTAAGTAATCCATGCAACCAAAAAACAAAACAAAACAAAAACAAAAACAAAGATTGGGAATTACAAAGCATTTTGCTTTGAATGCTAATGAATGCTTGTCTACTGCCTCTCATTGGTACACTGATTTTTGTTCTTCCACTAACTTGCAGAATCCTAAACTCAGGAAAGAACTAGGCCAGCTAGTTCTGAAAAGCAGATTTATTTGAAGATACTCTCTTAGAATGTGAGGAGAAGTCCCCGAAGCCTGGTGGGACTGTGCAGTAGTATCTCAGGACTGCTGGGCCTGTAGAAGCATCCTCCTCACCCTTCTCTCTCTAAAGAAGAGTAGGATACTGCAAAAACAGAAAGAGAGAGTAGAGCCTATACATATATTACAACTAAAGAAAGACCAAAATGCAATAGTTAAATATTTATCCAAAAGGTTAGCAAAAGAGCAGCTGACTAGGTCCAAAGAAAATAGAAGGAGAGAAATAATAAAGATAAGGACAGAAATTAATGAAATGGAAAATAAACTTTCAAAAGAAAGTAATCAGTAAAACCAAACTTTGTTCCCTTGAAAAGACTAATAAAATTGATAACCTCTAGAAAAAAACATAATTAAAAGAAAAAGAAAAACAAAGCACAAATAATCAGTATAAATAAGAGAGCAGACTTAGAGATGATAAGTTATAAACATTTTTATGAATAAACGTCAACTGACGTAAAATGAAGGAATTCCTTAAAAAACCACAAGATGATATAAACATCTAAAAATATTCTATATTTATTAAAAACAGTAAATCCACTATTTAAACCTTTTTATGAAGAAAAAACTAGGCCCAGATGGTTTCGCTGATGACTCCTTCCAAACTTTTAAGAAATACATAATACTAACATTAAATAAATCTTCTCAGAGAATAGAATCAGATTGAATATTTTTCAACTTTTATTAAGCCAAAAAGCCTTGATACCTGACAAGGGCATTAACATAGAAAAATTCGTCATGACTTTCCCAACAACCTAATAAGTTGCTAAATGTATCATCACTACTCTACTTTGTATTTGAGAATCTAGCATTTGGAATACGGTGAGGATAAGGAATAAAATGCATAAGAATTTAAAATGAAGGAATGAAATGCTTGTCACCTAGGAAATCCAAAATAACCTACAAATAGTAGAATTAGTAGTGAATTCAATAAAACTACAAAAGGTTGTGAAGAGAAAGTAAGCAAGATCTAGCTAAACAGAAGTACTGTGTCTCATCTCCAAATTAATCTATAAACAGAATGCAATTTTGAAATCCAGTAGCTTTTACTGAAATTAACAAGTTGTTTTCTTTTTTTTTTTTTTTTTTCTTTTTTTTTTGGAGAGGTTTTTGCTATAGGGCGCGTGCGCTCGCCAGACAGACAGAGAGAGACAGAGAGATAGAAAGCAGGAAATCACCCCCCAGGGGGGATGGCCACGCCGCAATCCCTTCTCCTCCATTCTCCTCTCGGGATCTTGGGCACGCACGCACACGCGCCCGGCGTGAGTTTAAGCCGCCGGGTCCGGGACTCGAACCGCGGTCGACTACGTGGGAGTCCAGCGACATAGCCATTACGCTAACTGCTGGTCCCAACAAGTTGTTTTCTAAAATTTATACAGAAAAGTAAATTATTTCCACCAGCAACATAGGCAATCTTGAGAAAATAGAAGTTTGGACTTCATATAGTATTGGATACTTAGAGTTATGTAGCTATAATAATTAAAATAGCATGGTGTCCTTGACATCAGAATAGAGAAACTGGGTCAGCCCCATGACATAATAGTTAAAGGAACTAGATCCCACATGGCCAACCACATGGTTTGACTCTCAACCCCAGTAACATGAAAAACATGCCCAGTGCACGTGTGTGTGTGTGTGTGTGTGTGTGTGCTCCAAATCCCGACAAACGAGAAATGGAGGAAAAGGGAAGAGATCGCAAGCATGGCCATGCCCCATTGGAGGCGCTTTCTCCCTCTCCCTCCTCCTCTCTCTCTCTTTCTCTGGTGATTGCATACCCCCTCTGACAATAAAAAGAAAAAAGAACAGAAAAATCAATGAAGACTAAGAAGGGACCCACACTTTATGAACACCCAAGTTATGACAAAGGGAGAGAGGATGATTTTCTCAATAAAATGCTCTGTTTACATGTTTTCAAAAAGTGATATTGACCTCTGTTTTGTACCTCACTTGAAACAAAATGAAAACAAATGAATTTCAGGTGGATTGCAGATCTTAATGGCAAAGATAAAACAATCGAGTTTTTCTAGGAGATGACAAATCTTCATGCTTTCTGAAACAAATAAAACCACTAAGCATAATAGAATGGACTAACTTGGGTATATTAAAATTAGGAACTTATGTTCATCAAGGGCACCATTCAGGGTGCATGTGCAAACCACAGAGTGAGAGATGTTTTAAGTACATACGATCAACAGAGGATCCATGGCCAAGCTTACAAATCAGTTTTTAAAAATAATACAAAAGTGCAAATAGGTAAGTAGAATGTGTGAGTTCTAGAGTCCCACAGCATGGTACAGTAGCTATAATTGTTGACAATTACATATCAAAATAGCTAGAAGAGAGGATTTCACATACTCACAACACAAAGTAGTGATAAATATTTGAGACAGTTAATTTAATATCTTGATATGATCATTACGTAGTGCATACGTGTCTTGAAAAACCACACAGTGCCCCATAAATATGTACAATTGTTATATGCTAATTTTAAAAATTAAAATGATAGAGTCAGCCTTTTGCTTGATGAATAAGGTAGCCAGGTCCCACTGACGGCAGGGTTCAAGTCCCAGACCTGTTGCTTGGAAAACACACCAGGTGCATGTGTGTGCATGTTCAAAATCCTAAAAGGAAGGAGAGATGGAAGAAAAGGATTGTGGCATGACCATGCCCCAAAGAGGGCGCTTCCTCACTTTCTTTTTCTTTCTCTCTCTGGCAAGTGCATGTGCTCTGTGGCAAAATTTTAAATAAAAAAAAAATTAATGATAAAAAAATCCAAGCCAATTTAAAAACTGGCAAAAGAACTAAGTTCTTCATATCTAAGTGAGTGATAAACACATGATAGGCTCGTAGCCATAGGGGGAAGGCACGTTAAAATCGTAACCTGATACCATTACAAACTGGGATGATAATTTCAAATGTTATAAGGATACAGAGTCATTGAAATTCTTTTACCCTTTTTTGGAATGTAAATTAATACAACCTCTTGGGAAAACTGAACATTTGTATACTCTATGGCCAAGCAATCACATTTCAGGATATGTACCTAAGTTAAAGGCTCATATCTGTTTGGCAAAAATACCTGCAGGTGATGTGATGCCTTTTGATGTACACAGCATTACTAGAGAAGTATTCTGACCAAAATATTCAACTTGAATCCGCTCTAAGCTTTTAAATATAACTTCCAGTTTTCAGTGAATTCAGAGTAAAGAGAAACCATATACTATGAGAAAATACTCAAGTTCAAAACATTGAATATTATATGGGATGCACTGAATTCTTCCAAAAATCACTATCAAGGTGAGAAAAGGATGAGTCAAAAAATCTAACACCAAATTCAATGCATGAATGAAGACTGAATTTTCATTCAGAAAAAAAAAAATTGTAAAAGTTGGGGGAAATTAAGAAGGCTCCATGTTATTATGAAGTTCTTATTTTCCACAGTGTAAAAATGATGTAAAAGGTATGTCCTCATTCCCTTATGTATTTAGGGATGAAATGTCAAATATTCAGCAAAAAATGTATAGATAGGTAGATGATAGATGCATAAATACATCTTGAGAAATAAGACAAAGACAGAAAAATGTTAACAGTTGTTTAGGCAGTGGATGTTATGGTATTTATTTTGCTATCCTTTCAACTTCCTATATATTAAAAAATTTAATAACAAATTCTTGGAATATATTTTAGGTGGAACTTTGAACCTATACTCCTTCAGGAGGTGAAAATAAATTCTATTCCCCTTTGAGAAAATAAGAACTAGAAATCTTAGGATATACACTGTGAATATAGTTTTTATTAGAATGCTGAAACTCCAAGCAGAGAACCTAAAGAAAACACTTTGGCTTTACATTAGAAGTCTGACTCACCTGGACTAGCAGGTGGAGTGGTAGTTAAGACGCTCCCATATAGCCAACCAGGTTCTAGTCCTGAAGTGGTGGCTTGAAAATCACACCAGGTGTGTGTGTGTGTGTGTGTGTGTGTGTGTGTGTGTGTGTGTATGTGTGTGTGTATGTGTCCAGAATCCTGAATAGAGAATGGAGGAGAAGGGATTGTGGCATGACTCTCTTACCCCACCTCTTCCAGGGGATGGTTTCTCACTTTCTCTCTCTCTATTTTCTCTGGTGCATGCAAGTGCCCCACAGAAAAACAAAAACCTTAAAAAAAAAGAAAAAAAAAAAGTCTGGCTCATCAAAATACATTTGTAAATTCTAGGTTAAAATAAAATGCTCAATGTATGTACAGATTATCTATTATCGATTCTCAGATTTAGCATCAATTAATAACCAGATATTACCCTCTGTATACTTTGTGTGTGGAAAGAATACTGCATTCAGCCAAGAACTGGTTCAGTGATTAGGATTAGAACAGCCATCTGTTAGTACTGTTGATCCTTCCAAGAGATGACAGGACGAATGAAGATTGTCCTGGCCTTCTAGAAATCCCAATGCAGCATGATGATGAAGATGAGTTCAACTTTATTTTTACGCAAGTTTTGCAGTTATGAGTTAGTGTATTTCCTTTTTTTATTACCTTTTTTACACATTCATTTGCATATACATCATTTAGCTTGTAAAGAGAAATTACCCAACTTGAAATACACCTCAGACTAGTCCAGTTGAGAATACTATACATGCTACCATCAACAGGTAATAAACCATTTCTGTGTCCCACAAATGTCTTACCTGTACATTTTTTCTCTCTAATTTCTTTCCCTACACTCTTCCTGCCTCCCACCCTATTTCCACACTGTCTCCAGTGTCTATAACTATTTTCAAAGCTTTTATGTCCTCCAGTCTTTTAGTCTCTACCATAGAGTGCAGACAGTCAATATATGTTAAGTGGAGACATATAATGTCTCTTTCATAGCCTGACTTGTTTCACTCAGCAATAAATCTTCCATATTCATCCATTTTTCTATCAAATGACAGGGCCTTATTTTTTTATGGCTGAATAATATTCCATGGAGTATATGTGCCACACTTTTTAAACCATTCATCTGTTCATGGACATTGGGATTGGTTCCATGTCTTAGCAATTGTGAATAATGCCTTAATAAACATAGATGTGCAAGTAATTTTCTGACTTAGAGCTCTACTTTTGAAGCAGAGGGATGTGGGATTAAATCTTGCAGGTATGGCCTTGGGAAAAATATCACTCAACCAATGAGCTTCAGTTTTCTCATATGAAAGAGTAAGGATTACCTCAGTTTTTTTTTAGGGGTTTAATGTGACCATGTCTTTACAGCAGCTGTATAATTCAGCTACATGACCAATGAAAAAGTCTTTGGTGGGGTATGTGTAGGAATGTTTGGCAGAAGAAAGAGGGTTCTAGGGCTGTGACTCTTGCTAAAGACAAGGAAATGGGAGCTCTGTTTTTCTTAGAAAATTCTAGAGGTGGGAAGTGGGGTAAATTTACCAAACATGTTTAAAATCCTGATTCTCAGAAACCAGATGGACTAATTTTCCTCAATGGATGCCTAGGTCATAAGTATCAGTATCATCTGTTTCAGTTGTTCAAGATGCAGATTTTTGAGCCAAGCCTTGTACCTACCAAATCAGAAACTCTTGGGTGGGGCTGAGAAAGTGTATTGTGACAAGGGTCTTGAAAGCTATTGGGCGCTGAGACCATGTCTGTTCTGTTCATTGTTGTACTTTCACACCTAGCCAAAAGCCTGGCACACAGAAATGCTCAATAAATGCTGGATGACTAGAGGACAGATAACCAATGACATGTTGTGACATTACTCTTACAAATGGGGCAGAGTAAGAGGTCTGATTTCTCCCTTCCTTACATACCCCTTAGGCTACAAGCCCTCTTTTCTCTTCTTTTTCCTTTTGGCACTGTCTTTAAGGTCATAATTATTGATTTTGCTGAGGCCAGAAAAATGTGGGCCCGGGTCCTTTCTCTGCCTACGGAGTCCCAGCCTGTGAGTTAAGTTTATACCCAGTAGTGACTTTCAGTCCTGGCTATCCTTTAGAATGACTGAGGCTTAGCCTTAACCTTAGACAAGTTAATTCGCGTAACGACCTGAACAGACTGGTGTCCTGGGTGGGCGGAGCCTGAGGCAAAGGAACCAAAAGAGGGCGGGACCAAGGTACAGTGTATCAGAAGTATGAGCCAATCTTTTTCCAGTCCATCGGAAATCCATTTATTTTTAGATGCCTAGATGGAGTATTTATTGATGGAAATGATAAAGGAATATCAAAAGTTGTGTACAGATCTTGCAATGGGCGCGATCGACTTGGCCCTTTAAAAATGAGTGGTAGTACATGGCTCACTTCAGAAATTCATAACCCACTGGTTGTAAGACAGTATGTTAATAATTGTTCAAATGACAGGGCAGCTAATGTCTGTTATCAGGATTTTGATGTGCCTACTGTTTTCCCTATAGAACTGAAACAATATCTGCCAAACATTGCCTATAGCTATGACAAAGCCCACTTCGATGTGTTGTTCTTGTTGCACTTAGGGACATCAAACAAGGAGAAGAGCTTTTTTCAAATTACTACAATTGCCAGCTAACTCTGAGCTAGAAATTAGGTTTTCTACTCAGCTAATGAGTTAATTCTGAGTATTCTTGTAATTACTTCTCTGAGGTTCCACCTGTAGAACAAATATTTTAAGACATAATTGGAGTAGGAACTTGTTGTTTATATTGATATTTATATTCCTATTTCATGATAAAAGCTATTTGCTTCATTACAATTTCAAATTTGTAATGCAATTCCAATTAATTGGTTTTCACCTGAATACACAATAGCTTATTAAATTAATTCTACCACTTCAAAAAAAAAAAAAAAAGAATTGCTGAAAATGAGGTCCAAGTATTTGTAGTTTTCGAAAGCTTCCCCAGTAATTCTGTTATGTAGTAAAGTGGGCAACCACTGATACACAGTATTATGAACACCATTAAAAAAAATCCCAGTGTTAAGTGCAAAAGGTGGAAAATGATTTATAACACAATACCATTTTAGGGCATTAAAATTATATATATATATATATATATATATATATATATACACACACACACACACAAAACAAAGTTCTATATTTTTCAGAGACATTCAGAAATATAAGGCCATATTTGAAATCTGAGGAAGGAAGAATGGGGAGGGGAGTAAGAGTGAGAACAGAGAATAAATGGGAAAATATAAAACAAGACAAAGGTCTTGCACAGGACTTAAAACCATAAACTAGAGAGTGTGGCTCCCAAACATCAAATCACCATGTCAGTGTGAATTGAACAGTTGCATGTACCAGACACCGTGTAATCGACTTACATGCCTTATCTCTATTGATCCTCTTAACAACTATGTGATAGATAAAAGGGATCATTAGAAACTTCATGGAAAAATTTGTATTATGAGAAAACTATGCATGGATTTCGAAACATTTTTCACCAAAATAAACTCACTTTAATTCCATTTTCCATGAACTTTGGAAGTGCCCTTGTATTATTAGAGTTGTTTTACAGATAAGGAACATGAGGCTTAGATAGTTTAATAGTATTTACTAAGTTTATACAACTAGTAAGTGACAGAGTTGGGTATAAACCTTATCTGCCTGGTCATAATCAAGGCCTCCTTTGCTCTATTCACCATTTCCCTTGGGTTTTCTTGAGTATCAGCTGGAACAAAAGCTTCCTTCCCCATCCCTCCTACTCCTATTCCTCTGAATGGCAGTACATGTTTAATTTCAGCCCTTGCTATGAATGGGAACAAGAATGATCATGCAATGCCCTGCGCCTGGGCAGAGAAGGCGTACAAGGACCTTTCTGATCTTGAAACCATCAAACCCAGCCTCAGTTTCCTCCTGGGGATCAGCCATATTTGTTGGATTAGAAAGAAGCCTCCTATGGCTGGAATAGAGAAAGAAGATAGTGGCTACCCAAGTGGAGGGGAGCTCAGAGCTCTTCAGCTCTTAACCAGTATATCCTTTCCTTTGATGCAGACTCAGGTTTTGCATAACTTCATATCCACTGCTCACAACATCCATCTCTGAGGACAGGATCTTTCCATCAATCTCAAGACTTCCTTGAAATTAACAATAATAATAAAGCAATTATTGGGCCAGACACAAATATCAGTCCATACTTTATTTAGAGAAAACTGAGGACAAAAGAGCCGCTTGAACAAGATTCCCTAGCCAGGAAGTGATTAAGACAGGTGGGACCAGAAGAGCACGCCTCTTTCACCCGGTTGGCTCCCTCTAGAGGTGAGTTGAGTCTGGCTGCCACTACTCTCAATCGGATATTCAGGTTACCAGGTGGAGTTTGTTAGCCCAGAAGCACTCTCTCTGCAAAGTGTGCTCTAGCTCTGGGGCACACTCATAGGAGTAAAATAGAGAAGGTCAACTCAAGGTGGCTTTATGCATTGGCTGCATGAACAGCTGCCTTTTGGGGAAAACTCAGGCTAGAAACCTCTCTCCTTCTCCTTACTTAAAATATCTCCTGGAGGGGTGATGAAGGAGTGGAGGTGGAGGTTGCCAACATGGTGCAGAGATGAAGCAGGAAGTGTGATCCAGGGTGATCCACATGAGAAGGTTGCTGTTTCATGCCTGGAGACCTCTCTGGATACAGCAGACTCCTGGGCCCATGATCTGGGCTGGGAGTGGATTGCTGTGTCAGGCCCTGCAGAGAGTGTACTCTCTCTCTCTCTCTCTCTCCTTCTATCTGGATTTCTTATTCATGGAATAAATAAACTTGGAAAACAAAGAAAAAAAATTTGCCTTGCTGCATAGACACAGTGCCTGAAGTCATCCTGTTGGCTTATGAAATTAAAAGCTTCTGTTAAAATATAAATTTCTAGGACCAGCTGGTGGTGCAGTGGTAAAGTAAGGCTCTGCAATGTTGGGCCCATGTGGGAAGGTCCTGGTTTGCCTCCGAGGTCTCCCTGTGAACACCAGGCATATGCATACTCATGATCTGGGGCCGGCCGAGGCTGGGGGTGGATCACGGCATCAGGACCTTGTTGGAGTGCTGTCTCTGTGTATCTCCTGCTCATGGAAAAAGCAAATAAAATGTAATATACATAAAAATAAACTAAGGGAGTGTACAGAGAATAAGGGTGACTGCCCAAACTTTACTGTGACTAAAACTCAACTTGAAAACTTCCTGAGAATGCAGATTCATGGGTCCCAGGGACAAAGATTCTGACCCAAGAGGTGCAGAATAGGGCCTGGATAGCTGCAATTCAGGTGAATCTTACACTGGTGTTCCCCGAACCTCACTTTGAGAAACATGGCATTAATACAGACTCTTCAGTTTTAATTAGTTAGTAAGACTGTTGACTCAGAGGTCAGCTCAGTCTACGCTGACTGCATCGCTAAGAAAATACAGACTCTCCCTCTGACTCGGTCTCTGCCTGATTCCGACCTGTGTTTGCTACTCAAGGCAGTGAGTGGGGCTATGGAGAGCCCTACCTCAAGAGGGTCACCTGGAGATTTGCTGGGTTTTGTGTAAACACAGTTTGGGGGATGGAGAAGACCTTTTGCTATCACAGACCTCACACAGTCTTTCTTAGCTTCCTGGGCCTACTAACTGTGGAAATGTGTAAAGAATTGTGGTGACACCCGTTTTATCTTACATCTTCACTAAATGTGGAATGGTATTACCACAGAGCGTCACATGAGGGCGCTCTAGCAAACTGACAAGAGCAAATCGCGGCAGAAATGGGGAGGAGGGGATTATGTCAATTAATAGAAGTTACTTTTTGTTTAGTTGTTCTTCCTTAGCCTGGAAGGTCCCACAGAGCTTCCGGCTGAGTGTGCATTAGGGCACCGTGTGTTTGCGTGTGTGTGTGTGTGTGTGTGTGTGTGTGTGTATTGCATGCATGGAGGGGGTTGGGAAGTAGAGAGAAATAGAAGCTAGTGAGGGACCAAAGGAAGACACAGGCACAATTAAAATAATGAGCCTTCAGAGATCCCCTTCTTTGTGATTTAAGAGACAGTTTCTTGCACCATCATCAAAAGGCCCCCTACCCCTTTCCTTTAAGAGGAAAAAAATACCACTTCCCACAGGCGGTTCTCCAAGATGGGAAAGCCCACAGAGAGAAATGCAAATATTTGATGAGGGCTTGTAGGTGCAGGTGCATCTGCTTTAGTTGGTTGGCCGTGACCTTGCTGAGCCATCAGCCCGCCCAGGCTTACAGCAGGAACCGAAAACCCTGTCCAGCAGCTCCTCAGGTCAGGCTCAGAAAAAGCAACTCAGTTACACACTAGTCACAAATGATCAAAGGGCACGAAATGCATAAAACGGCTTCATCTTCCCAAATGAATTATGGGACCAGAGAGCGCATTAGATCTGGAAGGAGCCTGATTTTAACTGGTTATAAAATAGTCAAATAAGGTACTGGGTATTGGTTTTGTTTCCTATATCCCTAGATTTTTCTTCTTACCTTCTCTTTCTCATCTTCAATACAAGTCATTATGGGCCATGGATCTCCATTAGTTCCTCTTTGTAGGCCTACTATTAGAAAAATAAATTCACCGTTCTTTCACCTGGACAAGGCTGAGGGGCTAGGTTAAAGCTGATGTTAAGGCTCTTTGGACTGTTCTGGATCCTAGCAGAATGACAGCAGATGAACAATAAGAGGACCTCCCCCTTGGGGCAAGCACACTTGTCTCGCTATGAAGGTATTCACCCCTCCTATGGCTGTAGGATCAGATAACTGGCTTTAGTGGCTGCAGATTGCTTGACTGGACACAGAAAGATGTGGATAAAGCTGTGTTCCAGGTACACATGATTGACTTTCTCTTTGTTCCCACTCCTGTGAACACATGGATGCACACTCAGGCATACACATGTGCACATGTGCTCGATCTTGACCCTTGAGCTTTGAGAGGCTAGCTGCAAGAATTAGACCAGGGCATGTGTGTTGCCTTCCTTACAGAGCAGCTAGTTTGGATGCCTACTAAATGACAGAGTGTAATGAAGTTGTTGCTCCCTGAATTTAAACCACCAAGTTTTATTTGGTGGTGGGGGAAGTGGTAAGATGATCTTTTTTGGGGCGTTGTCTATAGCACACAAAGGATTCAGTTGGGATCCCATAATGGGTACAACTTTCTAAAGCCTCAATTGGAGGCACACAGATAGGTGGGGGCCTGAAACTGAAGGGTGCAGTTTCTAGACCAGCTCTGCCACTGGACTCAAACTGTGGGCTTGGGAGAGACATGTCTCCCCTTTGGGTTTCCTGTTCTTCCCATGTACTAGGTGGTTTCTCTCTTTGCTCCTTCTAAGTTCCAAGGGTTCTACGAGTCCATCCCTCTCTGGGGCTCAACTATATGTGCACAGCATTTTTAGGAGGTCCTGACTCTTTCCGTATCATTGTTTGAAATTTTACTTGTTGTTCAAAAGATTTTACTTCAATGCAAGGTGAGTCTTTTCCCAACCTCTCAGGAATTAACTTATACATGTATCACTGACAGGAAATAAATGGTGCAGATAAGCATAGGTTTGATTTCTCGTCTTCTTCCTTTGGACCTCCTTGCCCATCATGTTGAAGCCCGTCTCTGGCTTTCTTCCTTCACTCTTATTTATAGGTTACAGAGGACAAGGATCTCTCAGCAGGCTTGAACATGGTCTTTCTTCATATAAAATTTGAGTGAGCTCTTCCGTATGAAATCATTTCACCTTCTATGCTTTTCAAAATATTTTTGGGTGTCGGCAGATAGTGTAGTGGTTAAGGTGCTGAACTTTCACATGGCCCAACATGGATCGAGTCCCGGACCTAGCAGCTTGCTTTCTCACTTTCCCTTTCTCTCTCTCTCTGTCTCTCTGTGGTAAAATTTAAAATAATAATAATAATAATAATAATAACAAATTCAATTACTCTTAAACACTTTTTTTGAAATGTGGCTAAGGTATAAAAACAATGACAGAACCCGAAAAACAAAGCAAAATTACATTAATCTCTCTTTTTAATCAACAGTAAATTTTTTTTTCGAGAGAGATTTTTGCTGTAGGGCATGTGCACTCACTGCAGAGACAGAAAGCAAGAAATCACCACCTAGAGGTGCACCACAATCCCTTCTCCTCCATTCTTCTCTCGGGATTTGAGGTACACATGCACACGTACCCGGCATGAGTTTTAAGCCACTGGGTCCGGGACTTGAATCATGGTCGACTATGTGGGAGTCCAGTAATGCAACCATTATGCCATCTGCCGGTCCTGGTAAATATTTTTTTGAATAAACCACGTGAATATAGACACCTTTCAAAAGAAAACTGAAGGACTAACCCCACAGTTCATTGGTTTAAGAGTGCTGAATCCTACATGATCTACCACAGTTTGAAGCCTGGCCATGGTGCTTTAAGAAACACACCAGGTGCATGCCCCAAATTTTGAGGGGAAAGAGAAATGGAGGAGAAAGGGTTGTGGTATGAACATACCCTTTGGGGCTTATTTATTTATTTTTAAATCTTTCTCTAGTAAACTCACACACTCTCTCTAGTAAGGTCTACCCTCTGACAATTAAAAATAAAAGGCAAATTCAATGTTGACTTGATGTTGAGGTTGAAAATGTAAATACACAAAACTAATAAGGAGAGCCACACATAGAGTGATTCATGATTATATTTTATGTGGTACAACTGACAACATAAATAATGATACGTGAAGGCCTCTGCTTAGCATTGACAAATAAGAACACAAACTGTTTTATGTATAGGCAAGGGAGGGTGGAAAGAATTTCAACCTTGGAACTTCCTCTCTGTTGACTACCAGGAACCTAATTCTGAAGTTGGATATACAAGGGTTTTTGCTTTGGTCATGTTTAATATTTTTCAAAAAAAAAAAAAAAAAAAAAAAACAGAAAAGGGGCAAAAAAAGAGGAATTTAACTTATTTTCTAATTTCCAGGTTCACTTTTGGTTTAACACAAGACTACCTTTAGTGGATATTAGAATCTCTGGGAAACTTGTTGAAAATGTTGATTCTTAGGCCCTGTATCTTCAAATATTTGTTCTGTGCACTTTAAAATTCTGTACTTTAACAGGCATTCCACAATGATTCATATATCTCTAGTCCAGGGAGATTGTACTTAAAGAAACACTGACATAATGTATAAAAGGACTTTTAAAAGTTCATCGAAAAATGGAATTAAGTACAAGTTTTCTTTGATGCAAAAATTTTTGAAATCCATGCAAGTTTTTTCATGATGTGCATTTTCCATTAGCTTTTTGAAGATCTTTTCATATATTTGATTTCGTCCTGTTAAAATTTTTCATTTCTTATTTTTCACTATTTAATGCATTCAAAGCTTATATGTATTATTACTATTATAGTTGAACTTTATTCAATAACATTTTATAGATTGCAAGATATCCAAGTAAAGGCCATGTCATTCATCTTTCTGTTTCAGAACTTGGGACACTCTGCAACACACACAAAATGTGTTCTTAAATCTCACTGAACCAAAGGAATAGTTGTATTGTAATCTCAGCCCTTCAAGTACATGGCCTCAAATTCTGAAAGACAAAATATAAGCACTATCTGACCTTTAAAGAGGCCAGGGGCATGTCTTTGCTTTAATTTGCACCCTTAGCCATAGATTTATCAGTAACATTTAAGTAGATAGGATAACAAGCTTGCTTATCTTGCTTCCCAGCTTGAAGGAAATGAAGGAGAATTGAAGGAGGAACCTAACAGCTTTTCCTTCTCTTGTCATCTCCCAGCTCCCATGGCCTCTTGCCAGAAATCCTTTCTCTAAAATCGTGCCTGTCCGGAAACCTACTTATTATCCAAGGCTCAGATCTCACTGGGAAGCCCACTGTAACTATTTTCACCTTCTCTTCTGATCTTCCATGGAATTTTTGATTCTAGCAGTTCCTCTGAACCAGTCTTCACAGTGGCCCAGCAAATTTGTATCACCTTGGCTGGCTCTCCTCCCACAACCTACCCTAGAGTTACTGGTTGAGCTAAAATCCTAGTTTCATTTCCCCATTCTTTTTTCCCATATTCATCAGATCTGCAGTAGGAAATGCAAATGGTGTGTAAGTCTAGTGCAGTATTGAAAAATCTTTAGTTTGTACCGCCCAGTTGTGATTCAATTGTATCCTAACTTAGTCTTATTTGTCTTTTCATATTCATCTTATCATCTCAAATCATCCTAAAAGTCTTGCAGATCCATCCTTTCTATCTCCACTGCTAGTCTCTCACTGAAGCTTTTGTCCTAGTTTCCTACTTGTTTCAAAATCCCATTTGTTCTCCACTCTGTAGCCAGAGTGATCTCAAGATGCAAAATAATCTTATCTCCACTTGATGGTTTTCCACTTTAGGATGCATGAGCTCACCAGAGGGAGAGAGAGACAGAAACAGTAAGAGGGAAAGTGAGAAACACCCCAGGGGGGAATAGCCAGGCCTCAATCCCTACTCCTCCATTCTTCTCCCAGGATCTTGGGCAAGCTCACACATGCCCCTGGTGTAATTTTTCAAGCCACTGAGTCCAGGACTCCAACTGTGGTTGGCCATATAGGAATCCAGTGATGTAATCGCTACACCATCTGCTGGTCCACCTAGTTTAAATGCTGTATGGCACCTCACTACTCTTTTAAGATTGATAAAGCTTCTCAATATTGACTACAAAGCCCTGCCTGGTATTTGCCTACTTCTCCAACAAGCTCATCTTGTTCTCTCTGCTCCAGCCACCACGACCTTCCTTCTATTATTTTTACTTTCTAAATTCCCTTTGCCCAAAGGACCTTTGCACAGACTATTCCCCCTACCTGATCTTTTCCTCACCTCTTCATCCAAATAACCACTATTCACAGTGCATAACTTAGTCTAATCCTTCCCTAGCTAGATAGAGCCCTATTCTCATAATGCCATGGATCTTTCTTCCATGCACATAGTGCAATTTAGTGACATTTTAATTTTACATACATCCTGTGTTTGCTTTATTGATATCTATTTCTGCAACTGACTACAAGCTTCATCAGAGTTTATGTCTGATTTTGCTCACCATTGTGTCCCAAGTATTTAGTCCAGTGTTTGTGTCTTGGTAGGTACTTGATAAGTATTTGTTGACTGATGAATGTTGGCTAGATTTATTTAACAACATTAAATGTGACATTCACTGGGTATATGAACTTATATTAGATATTGCCCTTTGGTTATATGAACTTATATTAGATAGTGCCCTTTGTATTTAGTATCCCACCATCTAGTGGGGCAAAACAGAGATGAAAGTTTTTAATTTCAGGAGTCTAATAAAGGAATTACTATAGAGCCTGAGATCCAAGAAGAGAACAATGAGATACCTCCAAAGGAATCTATGGAGACTTCATAGAGGATGGGATATTTGGCTGTGTCTTGAAAGATAAATACAATTTTTCCAAATGAAGAAACACCCCAAATCAATGAACAGTATGAAAATGCCTGAAGCTGTACAATAGCTGTGAACTTCTAGAATGGTGTTGGGTTGGGGTGGTAAGGTATGGATGAGGAACGGGCGGCAGATTAAGGAGAAAGGTCTTGCCTTATAAGGACATTGTACTGTAAGAAACAGAGTCAGTAGAAGTATAAATAAAATAAATTTGAGAATGCTTGTATATCAAAAATATTACTCAAACTGTAATGAGCAATGATGGAAAGGAAATAGAGAGGAGCCGGAGAGAACAAAAAATGAAGCAACCTCAATAGTTAAGATTTTTGAAAATGGGAGCTTGCACAAAGGCAGCGATAGCAAAGAAGGGAGGAAGATAAATTTGAGATATGTTTCAGAGGAAGAATCAACAAGACTGGGTGACCATTTGTGAGATTTGAGACAGAGGGAGAAGAGTAAGATAAAGGAGAAATCTAAGTTAAGCAGAAGTGTAAGATGGTGGAACTGTTAATCACTGTAAAAAGTATTCCAAGAAAAGTAATTTGGGTGTGATGGAGATAAATAGCCTAGTTTTGATCATGCCTAGCTTTAGATGCCAGTGGACATCTAGATAGAAATGTTTGGGAGAAGATTGGACAATGAGAAGGTTAAACACAAGTGAGTTCCTATAGCCACGTGTTACTTGGTTTGTTTTCTGACATTGGTGGTGACCTAGCAGAATACACCACTCCCATGCGTATTTGGCAGTCTCTGACGCCTGGAGCCAGGTACATAATCACCATAGCAATGTACCATTCAGACAATAGTTTAATTGAGGGAGAGTCATCATATGCTGTCTGAATAATTTAAAATTACCTCTAGTATTCAAACAGAGCTTTAGTTTGCCATTAGCCAGCAACAGGTGGATGTTAGCTAGGCAAGCAATTATAATAGAACTCTTTTAAAATTTAATATTACCACAACAGGGCACAGAAAGACACCTAGAAAGGATTATGGCATTCAATTACACTATGTTCATCTACAGATACTACTCAATATCCTGAGGTTTGGCTTGGGGGAGAGTAGCCATCTCCCACAGATGCCCTTCAATTTCAAATCACTTATTTATTTATTCACCTATGTCATGGTTGAAGAATCTATGGGTTCTAATTCTTCTGGCAAGATGTGAAGAAACCAACTTTGGTTCTTGCTCTTAGATAAATGCATGGGCTAGAGAGCCAGAAAGCCTTGGACTCAAATCTTGGTTCTGACATTTATTGACTGAATGAGTAAAATGTATGTAACAATTTCTGTTTTAGGGCTTTTTGTGATGATTTGTGGATCCTTTGGGAGAATACCTGGCACTAAGAAAGTGTCCAATAGATGTTAGCTTTATTTCTGGATCTTGAAGTCTAGGGATTGCAAACTGGAGTATTTTGCTTGATATTCAGTGCCTTAAAATATATTTAATCATGGACCAGCAGGTAGCATGGTGATTAAGGTGCTGACTCCCACATGGCTAACTCCAAGGTTCAAGCCCTGGACCTGGCAGCTTGAAAAGGTACTTGTGCATGCATACCCAAAATCCCAAGAGGACAATGGAGAAGGGATTGTGGTGTGGCCATTGCCCCTGGGGAATGATTTCTCATTTTCCTTCTCTCTCTCTGTCTCTGTCTCTCTCTGGTGAACATACAGGCCCTTTAGCAAAAAAAGTCTTTAAAAAATTTGTGTGTGTATAGTATGTGTGTGTATATATATATATATATATATATACCTTTAGCATTTCAGGAACCATCCAGTTCTTCAGGTCCTTTAATCCCCTTAGCCTTGGTACTCTTCCCATTCACACATTTTTATTAACCTCCTGGCTCTTACGTATTTCTGCGTCTACACACCACAGTATGGACCAATTTCAGAAAGCACTTCAGATCATGCCCTAATGATGGGAGGGAGGACAGTTTTTCCTGTCTTTACAAATAAGAACAATCTGACTGTGTCAGAGCTGAATAAACATTTGAGTGATTAATAGCGCCTAAGGAAATCTCATTGAATTGGAAACTTCACCACTGAAAGAAAATCCTTTGGATGAAGCACTAGGGAGGTGAGGGTATTCAGAGAGGCAGAGGCTAATAAAGTTAGCCTTCGATATGAGCAGCGCTTTGAGGTTTAGAGACAAAGCTCCTGTGTCTTTCTTTCTCTTTTTTTTTCAAGTTTATTTATTTCTTTCTTTCACGAGCAAGAGAGAGAAAGAGAGCATCCCCAACCAGGGTCTTGATGCTATGATCCAGCCCTGTCTGCACGGGCCCAGATCACTCAGTGTGTTCAGGGAAATCTCCAGATATGAACCTAAAACCTTTCCATGTGGGTCAGCCTTGTAGGGTGTCATGTTTTACCACTGTGCCACTGTCTAGTCCCTCTCTCTGGATCTTTGACTCCAAGGAAATTATGGCATTTGTGTTTGAACTTGGTGGAAGAGGAGTTTTTATTTCAATTAGATGCGGCCCTCAAATGGGGCCCCTTACTGGGAGGCAGGCCTCCACGTGGTGCTTTATCATGGGTGTCTTTTTCTGACACCACCTTGTGTTTGTCGTAGTTGGTCTTGGAAAACACTAGACTGGAGAGCAGAGAAGTCACAGTAGAAGTGTTCATTTCTGAACTTCCCCTTCTTCCTTTGTTCACAGGGAACCTAAATTGGTTCATTTCCAGGAAGCAGGGGACACAGCAAAAATAAATTCCTGAATGAGGCTAATTGTGGTCAATGACAGAGCTAGCACCACGGTGTTTTAAACATAAATTTAGCTACTCGGGTCACACAACTGAGTTCAGCAGCAAGAGAGCAGAGAGTTCTCTGAGAGCCACTCACAGCTGTTACAGTTCATTCCAGCCCCTCCCGGAAAATTCCAAACAGAAGACATAAGCCCCAGATACTGTCCAACCTGTTTGGTCCTGATGTCAATCCCTAGGGAAGATACTTGATTGCCTTTGGGGACAAAGCTGGCTTATGCTGTTTTTAAATTAAATTTTTCTCATTAGGAAAAGTTTGTTGCTCATGATTTTTTTAACCTAGAAATATATCTATATGGCCTATTAAAAAGGGGTTTCATTTATCCTTGGTTGTGTATTTGTTACTTTGCTTTGTTTAGCTTGAGCTTTATAATAATAGGTTGTCGGGAAAGTCATGACATATTTCTCTATGCTTTTCTGTGCAGAACTGTGTCATGACTATCCCAATGACCCAGTATCTAGAGAGAACCTGGAGCAAACATGGAAGCAGGGGAAGTGTGTCTTCACTCTTCTTTCTCTTCGTGTTGCTCTTCAGCCTCTTAATGTACCAGTATCCAATAGACTAGATCCTTGGCACGAATGGCTAAGCTACTAACTGATAGAGCTAGAGATCTTAAGGAAAACTACTTCTCCTACAAGGCCATTGAAATGCCATTGACAAAATGATGAGTTGAACCCATTGATTTAGCACCAATTAATGTGCCTTTCCTCTCACTGCTGCCCTCCTTATCCCAGAACAGGGTGAGCTAATATATAGACCTTCCCCTCCCTACAACCATGGCAGGCATGACCAACTGTATGCCTCATTCTGAGTCCAGATTAAGCCTCATGCCCTCCCTTTTTAAAAAAGAATTATTTATTTGATTTTATTTGCTGCTATTATTTTTTTCTTTTTCTTTTTTATTATCATCATTCATAATCTTGTTTATATTACATTGGATTACATATAACTTTACAGTGTATTACATTGCTTTTTCAAAAGGGAAGGCCATGCATGTCAGCCAATACAGAGACATTAATCTCCCCACTTCATCATTCACTATCTTTTCAATGTTTTTCCCAATCATTATTATTATTATTCTAACTATTTTTTAAGCAGTCAATCACTATTTCTCATTTTGCTTGTAAAAAAACTTTACCCATCATGAAATACTTCTCAGACCATCCAGTTGAGAATACTGTACATGTCATCATCAACAGGTAATAAGCCATATCTGTTTCTCACTAACATCCTGCCTCTGCCTCTCTATTGTTCTCTTGCTATCTTTCTCTGTCCTCTTCTCTTCACTCCCCCCATTCCACACTGTCTTATTCTCATTAAGTACTTTCACTGCTTTTATGTCCTCCAATATTTTGCTCTCTACCATAGAGTGCGGATAGTCAGTATATATTAAGTGGATACATACAATAACTACTATTATTTTTAAATTTGTTAGAGAGCACATGCACACACGAGAGAGAGAGATTGAGAGAGAGAAAGAGAAAGAGAAAGGGAAAGTGAGAAAGCAAGGCATCAGGTCTGGGACTCAAACCATGGTCAGCCATGTGGAAGTTCAGTGCCTCAACCACTATGCTACCTGCTGGCCCCTTTTAACACCTCATTCTAAGCTAGCACCAATGGAATGGAGTTGTGCTCAAGTAGAGTACCATCTTCCATCCCCACTCTGAAACTATTCAGACCCACACTCTCCATATCATACTTGCTTGTGTTAAAGTAGTTGTTTTCCCCTCTATCTTTAATATGGTGAGGTGGGACTTTTGGATATCTAATGCTTCTTTGACCTTAGACAATTTGTGAGCTTAACATTCTAAAGCTGACCTTGTATATTCTTACTGGGATAAAGATATTAAAACTAAAAATTGACACACAATGATATGGCCGCCAGACAGGCTACCCTCTTTCTCAGTTCTTCGAAGTTTGAAATTCAGAAACTTCTCTATGCATTATCATGTCCTGGCCCAGGTATATCATACTAGACTGGTAGCGTCAAGATTCTATTTCCCAGCGTTGCAAAAATCAGGTCAATAAACACAACCTGTCCGCAAATATACATATTTGTCTGAATGAGTCTTATTTTTATCTGCTAGTGATGTGATACATAATAAGGCAATCAGAAAAATTCTCTAAATTAGGGAAAGGGTTTATAGGGAAGCAGGAAGGCATATCACAACTTGAAAGAATAAAAATGTCCTTGGGCTAGTCAGGTGGTGTGGTGGATGCCATATGGCTTACTCCCCAGTTTGAAAAACACACTGGTTGTGTGTGCGCGTGTGGCCAAAATTATGAGAGAAGGATGGAGGAGAAGGGATTGTGCATGGCCATTCCCTCTGGGCGATTATTTCCACTTTTGCCTTCTTTCTCTTACTTTCTCTCTCTCTCTCTCTCTCTCTCTCTCTCTCTCTCTCTTTCTTATCTCTCTCTCTCTAGTGAGTACATGTGCTCAATAGCAAAACTAAAAAAGAAAAAAGATCCTTAAGTTCAATTTGCAATATAAGCAGAGTAGTAGTTATAAAGATTATTTCAAGCCTATGGCTAGATCTAGGTGAGATAGCAAGAGAGAAAGAGGAAAATCAAAGGAAAAGAAGAAAAAATGAAAGAAAAGAAGTACAATGAGTCCCAGAAGTACAATGAGTCCCAGAAGTTTATTCTTGTCAATATGTGCTTTTATGCATGGACTATAAGTAAAGTGACAACATAATTTATTGTCTAAACCAGAACATGTTTGAGAGCGAAAAAGGGCACTATTAATAATTGTCCTGGGACAACAGCTGTAAGCTAGGACAGATGGTCACCTCAACCACAGTCCTACCCCTAGCAGACACTCCTGAGTGTGTGTGAGTGAGAGGACAGTAAGTGATTAAAATATATTGGAAGGGCAAACTCCATGAGCACTGTCTTTCTTCCCTTTAAGGGCCATCGGGCATAGGGGCAAAAGTCAGGTAAAGACACTAGGAAAACCATTTAAAAATAGGTGTATCTTTTTTTCCCCTACCAATCTCTTTTCATAATCTATTTTTGTTTTAATTAATTTTGGAGTTCAGATGGTGGCACAGCAGTGCACCAAAGATGGAAATGTTATCCATTGAAAAGTTGTAAAATAATGTGTTGCCATTTCTTTTTCTTTTTTAAGATTTTTGCCAAAGGGTGCACATACTTACCAGAAAGAGAAAAAGAGAGAGTGGGGAAGGTCATGCCACAATCCCTCCTCCTCCACTCTCCTCCCAGGATTTTGGGCACACACATACACATACTGCTGGTATGAGTTTTAAGCTGCCAGGTCTGGGACCTGAACCACAGTCAGCTATGTGGGAGTCCAGTGCCTTACCACTATGCCACCTGCTAGCCACTGTGTGTTGCAGATTCTTAAAGCCATTTCCAACCACCTACTGAAGATTCCTCTAAGACACTGGTTGTTTCAGGGTTTTGAGGTACACGGCGCCTTCCAGTTTAAGGGCTCTTCCCCTTTTGTATACTTTCTTTTTATTTTAATTTTTTTAATAATTACTTTTTAATTTTAATTTTATTTATTTATTCATTTATTCTTAATTTGAGCAGAGGAAGACACAGAGATAGAGAGAGAGAGGGAAACTGAGAAAGCAAGCCACCAGGTCCGGGACTCAAACCGTGATTGGTCATGTGGGAATGTCCAGCACCTTAGCCACCATGCCACCTGCTGGTCCCAGCCCTTTAGTATACTTTCACATCTTGTTCCAAATCAGTTCAGCTCTGTCTTCCTCTGGAATTCGTCTTATTCCCATTCTATCCTGGACTCCCATTGTCCACGTCTGTCAACACACTGTATAGCTACATTCCATTGGTACCTTCTACCACTTCTTGGGATCTCTTAGAGAACTGGAACCAGCGCCTTTATATTGCCAATATTTCGCCCAGGGTCTAGGTGCTAAATAAACATTTGCTTAAAAATGGAGTGATGACTAGCTCTAAGGACTAAAAGAACATTTTAAACAAAACAACATCAAAGCAGTTTATTTAAACTCTCTCTTGGTAACAACTTTGGCTGGGCAATGCTCATTTGAAGGTACATTTGAATCCTGGCATGTGGGTGTCTGAAATGAGCTATATTATTCTATTGGTCATAATGAAGAATAGAAGTATTTTTTTTATTGATATATCTCTAACCACAATAACAGCAGCAACAGCTAACCTTAACTGGCCACTGACTTCATGCTAGGTCCTATAACAGAGACTTCCAGTTGCCTGCTAACACCCAAGATTTTCTTCTTTCTTAATAACGGAATCCCTGTTTTTTTGGTAGTGATGATGTGTATATCTGCAGTCTCCCTTGGGCTGGGTGTGAACTGTGATCATGTTTTAGCCAGTGAGATAAACATAGAGGGAAGCACTTCCAGAGAGCGTTTTAACACATGAACAGACATTCTAAGAAGACTCTTTTTCCCATTCCCAATTTAACCTATTAAGGTTTTTTTTTTTTAACATAATACTATAAACTGGGTGGTTTATAAGTAACTGAAATGTATTTATTACAGTCTGGAGGCTAGGATGTCCAAGATCAAGGTGCTGGAAGGTTTGGTGTCTGATGAGGGCCTTCTTCCTTGTTCATAGATGGTATCTTCTCACTGTGTCCTCACATGGTAGACGGGGGTGAGGGAGCTCTTCTTCATACGGGCATGAATCTTATTCATGAGGGTTCTACCCTTGTCTTAATCACCTTCCAAAGTCCTTGCTGCCTAATAGCATTTTGGGAGTGAGAATTCCAGCATATAAATTTGGAGGAACTTAAATAAGCATTCAATTATACTGACACTTGGAATGGACTAATTCTGGAACATAAAAGTCTCTTGAAGATCTAGTTTTTCTCTAAAATGCTGGAGCCAAAAAACAGCAAGTTCTGGGCTCCCAGCAACTTCATGGAACCAATACATGAGACCACAGTCTGCTATCTCCAGATCCCTTTTACATTTGGAAATGAATCCTGCAGTAAGCTGTGTTGTTATTTTAGATTTTCTGTTATAGGCAGCTAAACCTATTTCTAGTGACTTTAGGCATTTTATAGAGAATATTTATTTCAATTAACCTTCACAATACTCTAAGTTAGATGTTTTGTCCCTACTTTTTATTTGAGGAAATCATAGTTGAGCTGAGTTTTAACCGTGACTGCTTGGCTCCAGATCCTGCTATTATATGAGGATGATCCTCCATTTTCAACAAATTCATCTTTCCCTGCTTACTTGATGTCATTAATGACATCCTTTTCTTTTTTTCTCAAAAGTCTATTTATTTACTTCTTCCATGATAAGTGAGAGAAGGAGCACCTCAAATAGAGTCTTGGCACTGTGATCCACCTGCAGCTCAGCCAGTCCCGATCATGGGTCTGCACATACCAGGCATATTCAGGGAAGTCTCCAGACAGGAACAAGGAACTTTCTCATGTGGACCAGCCTCACAGAGCGTGTCATTTTACCACTGTGCCACTTCCTGGCCCCAGGCTTTTATATGTTTCTACATATTTCTTTAGCGCTTTCTTTTTTCTACTTCCTTCCATGTGATCGGGGTTTATAGTTGGACCAGAAACCAGGAAGACTTTGTCCCTAAAGTTTTCAGATGAAGAATGAGGCCTAATAACATGTGGCTCAACCAGAAGGAATACTCTATTACTCTCCTGGCATCTGTAGAGTTGAAGCTTTGTTTTAGAGAGATGCCAGCACACCCTTTGTCCTGTTTTGTCTTTGTGATGCTTTGAGAGCAAATCAGGGCTGCTGCTGTTTCTATTACTTAGTGAACAAGAAGCCCAGGCTCCCAGGGTTAGCTCTGTGTACAGCCAGGATGAGGTCACTGGCCAGTTTTCATTTTGTATTCCAGATCCAATACTTGAATCACTGTCCTATCTGGGGAGTTTAGAAGACCAATTTAATCAGTAATACCCCAGAAGAATTTTAGAATTTAGAAGAACCTCTCCAATATCATTCTCTTACTAGATTTCCTTTTGTTCGATTCTAATTTTTCAAAACGTGTATGGATATTAATTGGTCAAGGCTTTAAATGTGTTTTATATGTATATATATATATATATATATATATATATATATATATGCTATTTATACTACACATCTTAAAGAACACTCTAAAAGAAAAAAAAAGAAACTCAGAGAAGATTACAGGATTTTTTCTTTCATCTGCTTTTTGGGATATAAAAGGGCCACAGTCCAAATGTACTTTATCTGGACTTCATCTGATACATCTGATGCATTTGTAAAGAGATAATTCAATTTCCAATAAATATCTCTTAGATTCCTTTGTAAGACATTAAACTCAACCATATCCTTGCCTTTCATCTAATGAAACCCATTGTACCTCTTAAGAGGATCATGTCATTTTGCACATCAGTGAATAAGCCTCTCCACTCCCATTTCCACTCATAGCAAACTCCCTTGAGGTCAGCCCTTGATGGTTAGACACAAAAGGTCCCAATGTCCTAAGATTCCTCAGATGCCTGTTGAATTACCAGAATGCCCATAGACCGCAAATACCTAACAAAAGGGATTTCTCCTCCCTATCACCCCCCACTCCCACATTCTCACTCCCACCACAACTAAAAGAGAAAAACCCTCACTTCAAACAGTGCACCTGGCTGTAATCTTTTCTACTTCAACTAATTGCTATTTGGAGTGGCATAAGGTCGGGGGACAGGGGAGGGGGTGGAGATTCCAGCTAATAATGAAGTATCAAACCACAAAATGATTTCATACAGTCCATTGTTCCATTCCAGGGCAGCCAACATCTTACATTAATTTTCAGTTGCAGGAAATAGAATTCTCATATAAAGAAATACATTCCTAACAAGGTATAGGAATTAATTTTCAAAATGCATTTCATACAAAGGCAGGCCAAAAGTTTCAAGTTTGTTTCAGAATTGCAGAGTGACTTTTACAGATGTCTGAAAATTACTCAACTTCAGGACTTTTAAAAAGCATTAATATTCTTAAAATAGGAAAATCCCAGTTTTTATCATTGGTCAGGGTTTTAAATATACTTTCATGTTCATGACTATTTTCTTTTTAATTTGCTAGTGTAGGCATGTGCTTACCAGAGAGAGAGAGAGAGAGAGAGAGAGAGAGAGAGAGAGAGAGAGAGATAAAGCAAGAAAGCACCAACCACGGGGCATAGCTATGCCACAATCTCTTCTCCTCCATCTCTCCTTTGGAGATTTTGGGCATGCATGCACATGTACCTGGCAAGTCCCTCAAGCGGCCAGGTTCACAACTTGAATCGTGCAGTTGGCTATGTGGGACCCAGCTGCCTTAACTACCACACCACCAGCTGGCCCCAGTGACTATTTGTTTACTGTTTTATCGGTTAGATGGCACATATATTGTGTACAGAAACTGTTTGGGGTCACCACCACATCCTCAGTATTCAGCAGAATCCCTGGTGTATACCAGATACTCAACAAATCTTGTTGACTGTGCATGAATAAAATTGTAGGACTGTCAACAATTCTCTGAACGTTTCAAATAGTATGTTGTTGTCCAATGATCTAAAAGGAAGAGACAAAAGGAAACAGATTTATAAAATTCAGTAAGTTTTGTTATTTATAGAATGACTTAACCTAAGTGGAAATATTTTCACATAGAGTAATAATAATGATTACTAAAAGCATAGTATTATTAGCAGCAAAGGTAGTGGGGCCATAGTAGTAGTAGTGCGTCTTAGTGATTACTGTGGGCAAAGTATTGCATTTAGCTGTTTTCATAGATTATACTGCATTTTCACAGGTTCTGTGTGAAATAATTATTATATATATCCTCACTTTACGGATGAGAAAACAGAGACATAGACATACAAAAAACTTTCTCCAGGTCACCCAGCGAGGGCGTAGCAGAGCAGGGACTAAACTTCAGCTTACCTAGTAAGTGGATTATGTCTACTGAAGTTCATGTATTGTAAACTTAATCCCCAGTGCAGCCATGTTGTAAGGTAGGACCTTTAAGAAATGATTAATGGATTAATGCTGATACCATGTGTTCTAGTCCATTCTGGTGCAAATAACAGAATATGCCTGCGTCTGAGTAATTTATAAAAACAGATTTATTCATGTTACAGTTTGAATTTCCAGGGTCCAGGGGCCACAACATGGTGGAAGGCAAGCACATATGCATTTGTGTCTGTGTGTCTCTGTTTTGGCCTCCTTCTTTTTCCTTATAAACCCACCAGGAGTTAATCATGGGACCCCATCCTGATTATCCTAATTCTAATCTCTCTCTAAAAACCCGACTTTTCAGCCCTATAGTCAGATTAACTTTTCACCCTCTTAATCCTATCACAACCAAACCACAACACATGAGTTTTTGCAGGACATTCAAATCAAAGCATCTTGAAAGTAATTAGTTCTCATGAGAGTGGTAAATGTGAACTCACAATTTTGGGTGAAACTATGGTTTGGTTGTTAAGGTGACTGGATCCCACATGGCTGGCTTTGTGGTTTGAGTCCCAGACTTGAAGCTTGAAAAACATGCCAGGCATACATGCATGCCCCAAATCCCAAGAGGAGAATGAAGAAGGGATTCTTCATTCATTCTTCATCCCTTGAGGGATGGGTAATTTCTTACTTTTCTTCTCTCTCTTTTCTATCTCTTTCCAGTGAGCATATGCAACCTACAACAAAATTTTTAAAAAAGGGGGGGGATCCAGTTTCCTAACTCTCTCTCATGTGTTCTCTTGCTCTTCTACCTTCTGCCATTAAAAGATGCAAAAAATAAGGTCTTTGCCAGATGCCAACAGTTTGACACTGGACTTCTCAGCCTCTAGAACCATGAGAAATAAATTGCTGTTGCTTATAAAGTACCCAGACTATGATATTTTGTTAGAGCAACAGAAAGCAGCTAACGCATGACCTGTAGCCCATATTGCTTTTCCTTTCCTTTCCTACAGCATGCTAGAGGTAAATACTGCAGTTTGACCCTTCAATCACATCTCCCCAAATACCTGCCCCCTGACTTTCCTCTCCTATGAGACCAGAAAACCAGGCTCTTCATTTCCCAGGATCCTTTGCACCAAAGCTGGCCATGTGACACAATTTGGGATAGAGCTGCAAATAAAAGTCAACAGAGAGAGACCAAATGTTGACTTGAAAAAGTTCTTGATTTATCCAAGAAAAGAACAAGTATAGCTATGGCTAGCATTCCCCTGCTTCTCACGTACCTTCATCCATTCCTTAATGTGATATTTGTCTGGAAGTGGAGAAATCATTTTATACCATAAGGCCAAGAGAATCATAGGATAGTCAGCCCCAACACAGACCCACCAGACTGACTGGTTCCTCCCATCTGTGGACTCTCACATCAGGAAACAAGCTCTGATTTGTTTCAGTACTGTGGTTCAGTTTGCAGTTATTTGTAGCTGAAACCATGTAAGACTAAAGCCTAACTAATTCTAAAGTTAAGGCTGAGGACCCAGGAATCTGCGTCAGGGGTGACCTGAGGAAACAGGCTTTTGGTGATGAAAAAGAGTAATTTTCTCACTTGTGTTGAGAGCAAATTTTGTAGAGTTGGAGCTATGAAATGTCAAGTCAGATAGAATGCACTAGATTGTGAAATAGGGTATAAATATCAACATTTATCATCATCTCCCCTAATTGTCATAGGTCATGAGTGCTGTGAATAAGAGTGTATGTTGGTGTTTTGCAAATTGATCAGATTAAAAGAAAAAAACTCAGAGACATAAAGGAAACCTGATAATACACATATGGGGGCCAGCAGGTGGCATGGTGGACTCCCACATGGCCGACTGCGGTTCGAGTCCTGGATCTGGCAGCTTGCTTTCTCACTTTCCCGGTCTCTCTCTCTCTGTTCCTCTATGGTCAAATTAAAATAAATAAATAAATAAATAAATAAATAAATAAATAAAAAATAAAAATTGAAATAGAATAATTCTTAAAAACTATCCACAAAGACTGAGTGCTATTGCTCAAAATGTTCATAAATGCCTTAAAACCTGCCTAAATAGCAATCTAAGAATAAGAAGTTTCTCCAATCCCATCTTTGTATCTTGCTATTAGGTCTTCACTGGTACATGCTGGGTCTTCTGTCATCTTAGAATGTCCTCCTTCATTCGGATAGAAAGTTCTTAGCCTTTACACATGAGAGATAGTGTTTATTCTTCTGTACTATGGCAATTTGTCACTCCAAATTATTCAATTCAATTCACTTTTTGTTTGACATTATGGTAGATAGTTTGGGGCTGTATTTCTTGGAGTGCTATCTTCTTGACAGTTGGAAGTGGCTTGATAGTTTCCGAAGAAAAAAATGCTGACCTAAATTTATTCATATTTATTCACGAATTTATAATGAAAAGAATTGTGGTTATCAGAGAGAATCCACATATATATTATTTATCATTTTCTGGTGACACATGGTTTTATATATATATATATATGTGTGTGTGTGTGTGTGTGTGTGTGTGTATGTATATATATACACGTATATATAAATATATGTACGTATATATTTATATATATACGTGTATATATAAATATATATATGTAAATAAATATATATAAATATATATTTATATATTTTATATATATATATACGTGTATATATATTATATATGTGTATATATTTTATATATATAATATATATATACATGTGTGTGTGTATATATATCTATATCTATATATAATATATATATATTTCTTTCATGAGAGAGAGAGACAGAGAAAAAGGGAGATTCAGGTACCCCCCAACAGGTCCTCACATTATGATCCACCCCCAGCCTCAGCCAGCCAGGATAACATGGACACATGCATGCTTGCCTGGAGTGTACAGGGAGACCGTGGGATGTGAACCCAAGACCTTCCCACTTGGCTCCAGCATTGAGTAGCTTTGCATTACCACTACACACTGTGGCTGGCCCCATTATATTTTTAAATGTTTTTATTAATGTTCACTTGACTAATGTGTTTTCACCTCATTTGTATATTACTGTTTACATTTGCTGAACCCTCATTTCCCATCATTATTGTGTGGCCTTTTAGTTGCAAATCTTAAAAATAGATCAGCAGCTCAAAAGTGACTCATTGAACATAAAGTTAGTGATGAAAATAAGTTAGTAATTTTTAAAACTCAAAATAATGCTTTCGGTATAAACTAGAACTTGAGTGAAAATGTAAATGTAGGGACCAACAGATGGCATAATGGCTATGTCGTTGGGCTCCCATGTAGTCGACCACAGTTCAAGTCCTGGACCTGGTGGCTTCAACTCACGCCAGGCGTGTGTGCGTGTGTGCCAAGATCCTAAGAAGAGAATGGAGGAGAAAAGATTGCAGCGTGGTCATCCCCCCAGGGGGTGATTTCTCACTTTCTGTCTCTCTGTCTTTCTCTGTCTTTTTGACTAGCGCACATGCCCTATAGCAAAAACCTCTCCCCCAAAATAGAAAAGAAAATGTAAGTGTATACAAGGGGTCTTCAACAAGTTCATGGAAATTCATATTATGAAAATACTATGCTGAATTTCAATAAAATTTTGCTCCCAAAAGTCTCTTATGCTTTAATTACATTTTTCCACTAATTTGAAGTACCCTTGTATGTCCTGGGACAGGTGGATATGTGCACGAATGTGATATGTTTTCCAAAGTTTCCCCTCCTATTAACCTGTGCACAGAAAGAATAGAAGTGAACTTCTAAGGGTACAACTTACTACAAGCAAATGAAACCTAAGTCTGACTTTCAAAATAAATGAATGAAGGTTTGGCTATATTACTGAAGGTTTGGTTATATTATTCTCCAACAATCAGGCCATTATATGTTTGGAAATTTTCAGAAAACATGAAACAGAACATGAAAAACGTGAACAGAAAGCTAGCAGAGGAGAGAAGTTGCGATGGATTTACTGTTGGATGAACCTATTGATGTGCAGAGTATAAGTCAGCCCTTAGCCTTTGTGCAGGTCACATCTGAGGGAAAGTGCAAGCCAACCTCTTGTTCCGTTGAATTGCTTAAAGTCCTTGACACTGGAAAGGACATTTTCCATGCAGTTAACAGCTATTTTGTGACCGACATGCATTCGGTGAAAGGTGCCTGGAATCAGCAGTAAAGTATTACTATGAAAATAAAAGAGCTTGTACCAAATGCCAGTTTACATACTACTTGATTCAAAGACGGCTGGCAGAGGCGGCTCCAAGGAACACTGTTGACATTGTGCTCCAGAAGAATACTTGTCTGTATATCGCCGAAGTCGTGCAATAAGGAGACCTGACACTTTGCCTCCTGCTCTTGATTCAGGCTTGAAAGAAATGGTAAAAATTACAAGTCAAGCCAACTACACTTAATGAGTGTATGTCTTTTCTAGCTCTGTTATTAACTGAGCAATGAATAATATATAACATTCTGGTTTTTTGGCACTAAAGTATGTTAGCTTTTGAGGGGGCAGTGTGTTCTTACCATTTTTGCGAATGTTTTTTAGATTTCTTGCTTGAGGGACAAAATAAAGTCTGGTCCCAGAGGTAAATTTATTTTCTCGACTCTTCTTTCATCTATATCTGTAGCTTAATAATCTTTGCATACATTAGTAAATGAAGGGGAAAAAAAGAGTATGAAAGGAACGAAATACAGAGAAAAGCAAAGAAGAATTAGGATTGGAAGGAGAGGAAATTAGTGCTGAATATAAAATCCTCACATTAGCTTCAAATTGAGGAACCCAATGAGTATTACTCTAATTATGCGGCAGCACTGACAATAACAAAAACTAATGTCTTATAACAGCATACATTTATTTCCCTTACCTGTGGGTTTATGGGTCAGCTAGAGTTTAGCTGATATGATTGGTCACAGTGGGGTTTACATGATTGGCTCTAGGCAGCAGGTGAGGCTCAAGTGTGCTCCAGGTGTCTCATTCTGGGCCAGCTGCCGTGTAAGGTATATTCCTTCTCTAATAATGACAGAGCCCCAGAGCCCATGCAAGCGAGTCATGAAAGCTCATTTAAAACTTATTTTGTAACCACCAGTACTCCATTGGCCAAAAAAAGTCACATGGCAAGCTCAACATCAAATTGGCAGGAAATGTAATTTATCTACTCCAGTGAGAGGCCTTGCAAAATTACAAGGCAAAGGACACGGATATATTTACGCTTTAATAAAAGATGAAAGAATTTGGAGGTTAATTCAGTGTTCCATAAATAGGTATTTGAAAATGGAGAAATCATATTTGATAGTGGAGGCCACTGGCATGTTTGACAACATGCGAACTGGAGGGTAGTGAATGCTAAGATCAATTCTGGAATCTTAGGATATGTCTCAGGAAATATAGGATAAGGAGAATAAAAAAGGACAATTGGAACCAAAAGTACAAAAGAAAATGACCTCATAAGTCATCTTGAAAGAAATGGTAAAAATGACAAGTCAAGCAAATTACACTTAATGAGTGTAGTTTTTAAACAGATGAAAGCTCTACAAAAATCCTTAATGGTTCTAGCACAGGCATTTCATGGTTCCCCCCGCCTTACTCTCAACCATCTATCTTCTTTCTAAGCCAGAAAAGCAAATTGGAATATCTGCTCAAGTCCCTGATCCTATTTTCTTACCACTCAATTCCTATCATAACCAAAATAAGTATTATAAAGGGCAGAGTAGAATTAATCTGTTTTCTTTTAAGCCTTTAACACATACACAATGAGGGGTTATTGACTATTCTACAAAGTCTTCCATGTACAAACACATACACATATGTTTAAATTTAGTACATGTTTACTATGAAGGATCTTAAGTATCACATGTTAAATGTATTGTATGGTCAGTCTTATGGAATAATTCATGCTCACTTCTTTTCTGTGACTCATCACTTCATAAGCACTGGGAGGACCCTGACCACAGCTGTGCAGAAACTTCCATAATAAAACCATAATGGGCACTGCACAAATTGCCTTTTTTAGATTTGGGGTTTCATTGCAATTGGGAATGTTGGATGAATTTCCTTGAGGCTTGGCATGAAGAACTTTCAATTGCACTTTGCTGAATCTGGTATATGGCTTTAGGTAGAAAATGCACTCTAAATCCAGTGCTAGTTTTGCTTGTGGGTAATAGACTCTGGAAAATTATTTGTGGAAAGAGCTATTTTTCCTTCTTGGGCATGCATTGAGAAAAGAAAGTGACAGTTCAGTTCAAATTTATTGAGCATCTAATACTTGCAATTGGTTTTGTCACTTCCCTGCTCAAAAATCCTTATTACTAGAGTGTAAAATTTCTGACATGATATGTCAGTTAAATATTTATTGCTTCTTTTTGTTTTCAATTTGTTATAAGGTGAGTGCTCTCACCAGAGACAGAGAGGAAGGAAGAGAGAGGGAAAGTGAGAAAGCACTCACCATGGGTGATGGCCATACCTCGATCCCTTCTCCTCTATTCTTTCAGGATTTAGGATACCTGTACACATGTGCCCAGCATGTTTCTCAAGCCCCCAAGTCCAGGACTCAAACTACACATTGAGCCACGGGATTCAGCCGCCCCAAATACCATGCCATTGGCTGGCCCTATTTATTGTTTTACATTTTCCCTATTTAATATACCATGTGGTTTCTATCTTCTGATTGCACCAAGACTGCTACCCATAGTATTTAGGGATCATCACAAACCAGTCCCAGCGTCTCCCCAGCTTCATCTCTCAGCTTTCCTCTCCTCAACTTTGATTTTTTAGTCTTATCTTCTCTACCCTCTGACTAGAGTCACCCTTTCCCTTTCCCTGCTTTTCTCTTCCTACACTTATTGTCCTTAAATCCCATCCATCCTTCACACATCAGAAAGAAATAATTTCTTCTGAAAAGACTTTTCTGAACCAGTCAATACTGGGTTGGGTGTTTTTCCAAACGTTGAGTACTTATTACTCTGTATTGTAATTACCGGTGTATTTTTCTTCCCACCGTGAAATAAGCTCCTGGAAAGTATAGAGCTTACATCATTCCCGTTATAGCCTTAGCTCACAGCCAGTTCCAGGCACGTGTATCTGATGCTTCTTCATACTTGCTGTCCTGAATGACAGTGCACCTATATGTAGGGAAATAACCTACCACAGAAGATTAGTGCACACAAACCTAGTCGAACTTCAAAAGTGAACTCTGAATGAAAAGGTCAGACAGAGCTTGATGGAGAAAGCAGGAGTGAGACAGGGACCTTGAAGGCAGGGATCTTGAGGCAGAGACGAGCAATTAAGAATGGAGAGAACAGAGTAAACAAATATATAAAAGAGACTTTATTCAAGGCATATCCTGGACATGTAGAAGGAAATCTCATTGTTTGGGGATGGTCAGGTGTGTGATGGGGAACCACATTGTGGCCAAGAAGTGTGACTATGAGATCTGAGCCGGATTCTGGAAAGTCTCCAATGTATGCAGGAACAGCGGTTGCAAAAATGTGGTCCAACAATTCCAGTATCGCCTGGGAATTTGTAAGAAATGCAAATTCTCGGGATTCATTCCAGAACTCCTGATTCAGTTCTCATGCATGCTAGGGTTTGAGAATGACTTTTCTAAGGTTTTAGGATTGTTAGGTCTGAACCCAAACCACTGATGCTGTGTTTGTGTTTACTATATGACATCTTCCCCAAATCTCCATAGGGAGGCTGTACTTCGAGGTTAATTTGCCCAGATAAATAAAATGTGGTGCATTCCACTGGCTTCTGGATCATGTGTCAGACATCTTCAGAGAATCTGACCTCAAAAATCAGCCCCAGTCCATAATTTTTGCATTAGCATGGCCCATCCTCTCTCCACGTCCCAAGTTTATCAATGGGCCACTCTTTCCCTCCTTATAAAGATTGTTTGTGGGATTCCTTGCCTTCACATCTCCAAAGAAAGGTCAAACTCTTAGAAATGGTTTGTGTTGGCCTACTTGGCAGTTGAGTCACAGACCACTGCTCTTCCCAATCTGTTCCCTTAGTATTCAGCAGTTCTTACACTGATGTCCACATTGTCATTTAGAGAAATAAGTTCATCTGTCCAGGGAATTCACAGTGAAGTCCACCTTCCCCCTCCCCTATCCTCATGGAGACCTAATATTTAGGAGTAGCAAGATGATGGTGTATTCAATCTCATTCAGCTGAGCTGCCCACTTTTCTCAAGGACATTCCTGATTTGCTTTTGCTGTGGACATTTGCTTTCTGAAATAATCAAAACTCCATTCCTTTCATGCATTCTTTTATTCCTTTCTTCCATCACTAAGGTCTCCTAACTATTTAGTTATATGCTCTCCTAAGCCCTGGCACTTTATTATTTTATTATTATTATTATTATTATTATTAAGAGAGGTTTTTGCTATAGGGCATGTGCATGCATCAGAAAGACAGAGAGAGACAGAGATACAGAAAACAAGAAATCACCCCCCCCCCCCCCCAGGGGAGATGACCATGTCGCAATCTCTTCTATTCTGCTCTCGGGATCTTGGGCACATATGCACATGTGCCGGCGTGAGTTTAAGCTGCCTGATCCAGGACTCGAACTGCAGTCAATTATATGGAAGTTCAGCAATGCAACCGTTATGCCACATGCTGGTTGCACCCATGGCACTTAATTTTGAATTGCTCATCATTCTCATCATGCTCATCATGTTTTATAGCAGGGTCTGGATCATGGTAGGTGATCAATAGCTTTTTTTTTTACATTTATGACTGAAGGAATAATGTAATGTTGTGGTGCAAGTCATAAGAATTTACCTCTGAGTAGTAGCTCAGGGCCTGGAGTTGTATAATAGTAGCACTCAACCAATTATTGACCCTTTGTAGAAACCACTCCCTCTACCTGGACTGCCTTCCTTCTGTGTCTGTCTCTACTAAAATTCTAGTTCTTTTTCAAGATTCCAACCATAATCACTACATAAGATCACAGAAATAGTGCATATCACAAGGATAGGGGATGCCATTCACATGGTTTGTGATGTGAATGGTGGCCCCTGGAGTTGTAGGAAGTTATATGAAGGCCCTTTCTAGCTCTAGAATCTCCTGAACCAGGAAGCTTTCCTGGATGTGGAGAGTAATCTTCATGGAGTCAATGAATAATCTTCATGGAATAATCTTCACTGGGTGCCAGTGAGACAAAAATCACAGCAAGCAATAAATAAATATTTGTCAAATACATGAATGAGCTCCTCAGTCATGAAGAGGCAAGTGTCCTCTGTCCTTCTTACCTTGTCCTGCTTCTTGTTGGGTAGCGCTTTTGTGTGTGGAGTGATGTTTACATGCTGTCATAATTATGATCCAGCTCCCAGTGATTTTGGACCTACTTGTTCTTTTTTATACTGTAATGTGAGGGTTTAAGAGTGTCTGTAATTATAGAATTGGAGGCCTTATGTCACTTCTATACCCAGGTGGATCAGCTCTCCATAGGAGTTTCTGGAAATTGTGCACACCCATGTTTTAATGTGGCTTGGAAGTTTTACTTCAGGGTGTGGTACATGTAGTTTAGGCCACAAACCGTGGTTTCTGAAAAGTTCTGTTTTGAGAGTGAAGGCTCTGGAAACTTGGAAAGGAAGCATGAATAACCTCTAATGGAGGACAGTAAAACTCAGAGACTGCCAGTCCAACCCCAAAATTGGACTCAACTGCACGCCAGCACTGCTGGCTTAAATCGTATAAAAGGGTGGTGTCCCATGTCCTGAAGAGTTGGGGTAAGAGAGGGACTGTGTCATCAACTCAGGTGATGAAAGTTCATCCATGTGGTCGAACCATCTGGAACATGTGAGTGCATGTTCTGTGTATTAAGGGGCCTCAGACAGATCTTGTAGGATCATCTGCTCTTTTGTAGAGCCCATCCACAGTTTACTGGACACACTTCACTTAATTGAACATTTAAGCAGAAATGTTCTGTGATGGCCTGAAAAGCACTCAAGCAAACTTCCAGTGTAGAATTCAGGATAGGCCAGAAAACTATAGATGCTGGGCCCAATTTGATTTGCCTTCTGTTTTTGTAAATAAAGGTTTATTGGAACACATCTATGCTCATTGTTTACCTGTTGCCCTTAACTGTTTTCACTCTACAATGGCAAAGTTGAATAGCTGAGACAGAGCTGGGCCACAAAATGGACAATGTTTCTTCTCTAACCTTTTATAAAAAAAGTTTGTCCATCTTTGATTTAGGACTTGAAGCCACCCTTTGCTAATAGAAGGTAAGATATTGTAATTGTGCTTACCTTAACTATTTTCTTCAATAGATTAAGTTCCATGACAGCAAAGAAACATCACTCATGTCATCTTCCAAGGAACTGGTACGTATTAAGTGCTTATTAAATATTAGTCAAATTAATTATTTAAGATTTAAAAGGTGGATAAAGAAGAGGAAGAAATGAAATATGTTCTCAAGCAGTACAGAAATTACCAATCCTTTGAAACTCAGATTGATTTCTTTGAGATCTACACATTAATATTTGTTGTTTAACATTTTTACAACTGGGAACTCGAGAAAAGTATGTTAAGAAAACATTTGACCATTGATATGTATGCACCTAATGGCTACCATTTTAATTTTAGAAATGTCTGCACAGAAAATTGTGACCTTTCATGTGCAAGAAAAATATATTTAGCGAGCCCCAAATACCTTTTCAGGAGAATTTTAGTATCATTGCACTTATCTATTGTACTAGTCGGCTAGACTACCACTACAAACTACGCAGACTAGAGGACTTAAACTACAGAAATGTATTATCCCACAGTTCTGGAGGCTGGAAGTCCAAGATTAAGTTGTTGGTAGGTATGGTTTCTTCCAAGGCCTCTCTCCTAGACTGTGTCTTATCACTGTGTTTTCATATGGTCTTTGTTCTGTGTGAGTGTATACCTGACGTCTCTCTGGTATCAAAATTTCCTCTTCTTACAAAGACACCAGTTGGATTAGATATAACCCAATGGCCATGTTGTAATTGCTTCTTTAAAGACCTGTCTCTAAATGCAGTCACATTCTGAGGTGCCAGGTGTTAGAGTTTCAATGTATAGATTTTGACAGGGCAATTCAGCCTGTACCAACTACATAGCCATATATACTTTCTTTTTATTTTTTATTTTTTTTCTGCAAGTGTTAAGTACTATGTTTAATTACATGTGAGGTGACCATGATGTCGTTGACCACCGAAGATATAGCTGATCCTACTAGTTGGTGAAATGTTCTTTCCCACCTTCTCTACAGGAGAGATTTAATTATTATTATTATTGTTTTAATTCAGGGCTTACTAATGACTGTGTTCCTAGTTAAACCACATACTCTGTTTTAAGGTCAAGGTATTTCCAGTATAAATAAAATATTTAAATGTTTTTAATGCACTACATGTGTTTAAAAATGGGGGGTGGGGGGAACCAGCAGTTAGCGTAATGGCTATGTCGCTGGACTCCCACGTAGTCAACCGCGGTTCGCGTCTCGGACCCGGTGGCTTACAACTCACACCAGGCGCGTGTGTGTGCGTGCCCAAGATCCCGAGAGGAGAATGGAGGAGAAGGGATTGCGGCGTGACCATCCCCCCTGGGGGGTGATTTCTCGCTTTCTGTCTCTATGTCTCTCTCTGTCTGTCTGGCGAGCGCACGCGCCCTATAGCGAAAAACCTCTCAAAAAAAAAAAAGAAAAGAAAAATGGGGGATGAGGTGATGAAGCAACTACTTAACCTAAATGTTCAGCCATAGAGGATTGTTTAGGCTCATTATAATAAAATAATAGTCTTTTTTATTATTATTTGCAAGAAGGCATGTGCGGGACCAGCAGTTGGCATAATGGCTATGTCGCTGGACTCCCATGTAGTTGACCACGGTTCGAGTCCTGGACCCGGTGGCTTAAACTCATGCCGGGTACATGTGCGTGAGTGTCCAAGATCCTGGGACGAGAACATAGGAGAAGGGATGGTGGCGTGGCCATCACCCCTGGGGGGAGTGATTTCTCGCTTTCTGTCTCTCTATCTCTCTGTCTTTCTAGTGATCGCATGCGCCCTATAGCAAAAACCTCTCCAAAAAAAAAAAAAGAAGAAGGCATGTGCACTCACAAGAGAGAGAAGACAGAAATACAGAGAGAGAGGGAAAGTGAGAAAGCACACCTCCCATGGGCAATGGTCATGCTCCAATTCCTTCTCCTCCATTTCTGCTTTGGGGATTTGGGGCACACATGCACATATACCTGGTGTGTCTCCCATCTTAACCACTGCACTACCTGGTGACCTGCTTATTTCTAAGTTTCCTTTTTTTATTTTAAATTTACTTTATGATTTCTGATTTACATTTAATCATTATACATCTTTACAACATACACTAATACACTCCAGTTTTTCTTTTTGTCCCCCTTGGGTCCCTCACTCCTGCCCTGACCCCATTGCCCATTGCCCTCCCACACTGTCTCTAGTATTCCCAGTCATTCTCCATATTTTTATGCATTTCAATCTTTCAGTTTCTGTCACAGAGTGCAGACATTCAGTATATATTAAGTAGGGACATAACATGCCTCACTTTCATAGTCTGGCTTACTTCACTTAGCATTAAATCTTTCATGTAAAAGTTTTTTAAAGATATTTAGTGATCCTGGGCCAGCAAGTGGCATGGTGGTTAAAGGCACTGGATTCCCACATGGCCGACTGTGGTTTGTGTCCTGGACCTGGCAGCTTGCTTTCTCACTTTCCTTCTCTCTCTTTCTCTCTGGTCAAATAAAAAAGTAATAATAATGGAATTAAATTAAAAAATAAATAAATAATTCTTTTTTTCTCTTTAAATTTATTTATTTTTTACATTAATTCATTATACATCATTACAGTATACAAATGAATTTTCCATCCAAAAATACACTGTATATTGGCTCAGTCAAGCACATCAACGTACATGTTATCAGCAAATAATTTTCCATTTCTTATATCTTGCATACTTTTTTTTTTTTTTTTGCCATCCTTGATTCCCTATCCCTCACCCTCTGCTATGTCCCACCCTCCCCACTCATTGTCTCTGGTATCCATGGTTGCTTTCTATACCTTTCTCCCCCCATTTAATTGATTTGCTAATGAACTTAATTTGTCTAAATATTTCCAATAGCTAGAACAGCTGATATATACCTATACATGAACCCAAGTCTGACTTTAGGCATAAACCTCAGTGAGTAGAATAAACACTATAAAGTAGTACCTAGCTTGGGCTATCTAGCTTACTGCAGTCATCAAATATGCATTTTTTAAAAATTTCGATAAGAACAGTTTTACTGTTTTTTTTTAAATTACTTAACATTCATTCCCTGAGCATCATCACAACATACTAAATGTGGTTTCCCATCTAGAATAAACTGCATAGTGGCTTAATCATGCATGTTATCATCAATAATATTCCATTTCTATTTTCATATATATGTATATATATATATATATGTTTTTACCCCATGTTTGACCCTCTGCCCTTTCCCACTCTCTTATTACACTACCTCTGCTATATACAGTTGTCTTCTATTCCTTTTCCCTCAACATTTCGTTGATCACACAATATCATAAGTAATCTAACTACTTTCAATAGCAAGTTCAGCTGGTAATTTTAAGAAAAGCAGTTTTTGACCTGGTAGCGATATTTTCTTGAAACTTAAAGCCTAGAAACTGGTTAGTATTCTGTTCAGATAGTAGGTACATGAACCTATTGACAGCTCAAGACAGGACAAAAATCCTTTAAAACTGGATAACAAAGCTTAGAAGAAAAGCAGCAATATTTTAGTCAAGTCACAGAATGTTGTTTCATCAGTTCAGTCTCATGTACTTAATCTTTCTTCTGTTGTGGTTTGATCTTCCGGATTGAATTCTGGGATATAATATTCATCTCCAGACATTGGCCCTACAATTAACTTGCCCATTTTCTTAGTTTTTGAACTCTTATTTCTGTGTGTCTGCATTTAATTTTACTGACATAGCACTCCCTTAAGGACTTCTTGGAGATCTGGTCTGGTGCTGGTAAATTCTTTCAGCTTTTGTTTATTTGGGAATGTTCGTGTCTTTTCTTCCCAAATGAACGATAATCTTGCTGGGTACAGTATTCTAGGTTGAAATCGCTTTTCCCTTAACACTTTGAATATATTTTCCCATTCTTTCCTTGCTCGCATTGTTTCTGATGAGAGATCTGCTGTTAGTCTGATGGGATAGCCTTTGTAGGTAACTTGCCGTTTTTCTCTTGCCAATCTTAGTATCTTGTCTTTGTCTGTGGTTTTGGCCAATCTGGCTATAATGTGTCTTGGAGAAGATCTTCTTGGGTTGATTCTATTTGGGGTCCTCTGTATTTCTTGGGGCTGTATCTTTGAGTGTCCCTCTAGGTTTGGAAAGTCTTCTTGCAGGAGCTCATGGAATAGATTATCAATGTCCCTTATGAGTCTCTTCGCTTTCTGGGATGCCTATTATCTGGATGTTTGGATGTTTGATGGTATCTAGTTTTTCTCGTATATTAGTCTCAAATTTTTGGGCCATTTTCTCAGTCTTCAATGTGGATTTTTCTAGGCTAGCAATTTTCTCTTCTACATTAGAGATTCTATTTTCTGTATGATCTAGTCTGCTTTTAATACTTTCAAGGGAGATTTTGATTTCCTGTATTATAGCCTTCATCTCTAACAGTTCCATTTGATTCTTTTGTAAAGTGTGAAATTCCTCTTTTAGATCTTGCATGAATTTCCTCACCTCCTGGAACTCGACAACTTCTTTCTCCTTACTTTTCAGCAGTTCATTGTCTCTCTTCTCTTCCATCTCTGTTAGCTTTGCCATTATGAATGTTCTGAATTCTTTATCAGACATTTCCATGATTTCCATTGAACTGTGTGTGGATGAAGAGGAGTTATCCTTTTCCCTTGGAGGAGAGGTATTTTCCTGCTTTCCCATATTTCTTGTGGTCCTGCAGTGATTTCTAGTCATCGGGTTGATGGTTGGTTTCTTCCCAAACTTGGAAGTTCAATCTGAGCATCGAGGAGCATGCAGAAAAGAAAACAGAAAGAGAGAAACAACAGCAACAACAGCCAAAAACAAACAAGTGAGTTTTGTGTGCTGGAGGCCGAATTATCAGTGGAAAATCTTCATTTCTGTTTCCCCAAAATGACTAGTTCATAGTAGCCATGAAGTTGTGTGTCTCCAAGAAGGTCTGTTCCCTTTGCCTCTCCTGGGTTGGGAGGCAGAAAGGGAATTATCCATAAATAAATAATTCTTTAAAAATATATACTTAGTGATTCTGAAGGCTCTGTACAATATTACTAAGTAGGGGGAGCAAATTATGAAACAAAACTTATTCACTCATTTAATAAATATTTATTGAGCATCTACTACAGGTCAGGCGTTATTCTGGGGTATAAGGATTAAGTGGTAAAAAAGCAAAATATATGCCTTCATAGAACTTAAATTACATTGAGATGAACCAGCAGTTGGTCTAATGGCTATGTTGCTGGACTTCCATGTAGTCAACCGTGGTTCAAGTCCTAGACCCAGTGTCTTAAACTCATGCTGGGTGTGTGTGCATGTGTGCCCAAGATCCCAAGAGGAGAGTGGAGGAGAAGAGATTGCAGTTTGGCCAGCTCCCCTGGGGGGTGATTTCTTACGTTCTGTCTCTATGTCTCTCTCTGTCTTTCTGTAGCAAAAACCTCTCAAAAAAAAAAAAAAGAACTTAAATTACAGTGGGAAACACATATGATAACAGGTAGTGTAGTGCACGGAAGGAAAATCAAGCAGAACAGATAGAAGAATGGCAAAAAGAAGTGATTATTTTAGCTTGTGTGGTCATGAAGGCCTGTTGGAAGAGGTGACATCTGAGCATTGATCTGATTAAGGGGAGAATACTAGTCCTTGGAGGATTCAGAGGAAGAACATTCCATAAAGAGAGAATGTCAAGTGCAAAGTTCATAACATGGGGACATGCTGGAATGTTTAGAAAATCTCAAGGGGGCCAGTGTGGATTGAGCAGAGAGAAACAAAGGCTTGTATGCCAGGAACAGCATGGTACAACTCTGTAGAAGTAATGCAGTACAGACATGCAAATGCAGGAGCAGATGATGGTGTAGTGGTAGTGCAGGTGAACCTACATGAAGGGTCCTGAATTTGCGATACCAGGACCTCCTTAGGCACCACCAGGCATATGCTGCACCCCAATATCCAGGTCACTGAGATTGGGAGTAGACCACAGCATGAAGACTCTGCTGGGAGTGTTCATCTCTCTCTCTCTGACTCTCTTTCTTTCTGTCCCTCTCTCTCTTGCTAATGGAAGAAATAGATTTTTTTACAAATTCAATTATAGAGAAAAAGGCTTTAAGGAGATATTGCAGGAGTATTACTGCAATCTTTATTTCCTTCTCTTGATTTTCTGAAATGTTCTAATTTATTTTTCCTCATATATGAATTACTTTAGAAAGAAAAAAAACAACAAACACATGGTTTGGTCTAAGACTTGCTGCAGAACTCATTACCTTTGCCCAAGAAGCTCTCGATGATCTCATGGTGTTGGGTGTTTAGACAGGCACTCTGCACATCATTCCAGGAAGAGAAGAGGATTTCTGGCTGGGAAAGCCAGAGGGAGGTGCTTTTTCAGATGCTCTCACACAACCAGAGCAGATCCTGATTTACAGTTACCGGGAAAGGTGTTAATGTCTCCCCTCAGTGACATTTCTGCTCTATCAGTGAGTGTCAGAGGAGTCTAATGATGACCTAATTGGCAACAGAGATTGGAACAGATGTCTCACCTAATAAAAAGCCTCTGTGTCTAAGGAGTGACCTCTTTAGGACTTAGCTGGGCTTCAGGATTGTGTGTGACCCCTCTTGGCAGTGGTCATTAATCAAACGTGCTTGTGGATTGTTGCTTGCCATGAGCACCAAGGCCACTGGGTAAACTTGGTCTGCTTGTGGATGCTCAAACCACTTTCCCTAAACCCGGACCTAGGCAGTGTCTTCCATCAACTCACTTAATACACATACAGGTTAGCATTGAGGGCTTTTTTGACACTGGTTCTGAATAACTACTGCAGCTAGGCTCCACTCACCCATTTGCCCTGTGAGTCCCTGGTGGGTTCACAATGGATCCTCCTTTCCCCGGATTGAAGTAAGTGCAGAGATGTTACTAGTGCTTATCTCTTCCTTAACAAAGAGGGGCTGTGTGTGGTGTGAAGTGAGCTGGCCTGGGGTTCCATCCTGTGGCAGAAACGGGAGCAAGGGCATCCTGTGCAGGGACGGTAGAGAGGAAATTGCTTTGAGATACAGATACCTCTTTTCCCTCCTCCTAAAGTACACCCCACCAGCTAAGGTCATGATGATGGTTATCACCTTGCAAAGGCAAAGGCATTTTATCTTTCAAATTTTTGGTACAATTAGCTATGTTTATGAACAGAGTACTCTACTGCTAAGAGAATAGTCTCTTTACAGAGGCCAGAGCAATCAACTATCAGAATCCAGGTGTGTGATTGAATGTATAAAAGAAATTAAAATTTAAAAAAAGAAGAAGAATCCTGGGACCAGCAGTTGGCGTAATGGCTATGTCATTGTACTCCCATGTAGTCGACTGCAGTTCGAGTCCTGGACTGGTGGTTTAAACTCACGCCAGGTGTGTATGCGTGCGTGCCCAAGATCCCCAGAGGACAATGGAGAGGGACTGTGGCGTGGCCATCCCCCCTGAGGGGGGGGGTGATTTCTCACTTTCTGGTGAGTGCTCAGGTGCACTATACCAAGGCTAAATATTCAATATTCAGGAGGCTCCACTCAGAACACCAGCTAAATCTCCAAGGCCTGTATTCTGAAAGTCTAATTCCTAAGCTCATAAGTTGTCAGTGAAAAAAGGAAATAAAGCTGCATGGTCAAATTCTGGCCTCACTAAGTTAGACAAATTTAGCCAGATTGCTTTTCTGTAGGACTTACCAGAGTGTTCAATGGAGTACAATATAATTATACTCCATTGAAATATAGTTATATTTTAATATTAGCATATATATTATTTTGACTTAATCCTTTTTATAAAAGACTTATGTTAGGCAGAACTCAGGTCAGTTTTTAGGTGAAAATTAATATACATATAGTTTTTAAAGTGTTTAGTATTTTGTGTTTTATACATTTCTGAAAACGAAAATTTTTGAATTTTTTCAGGCTCCCCATTCCTCTCATCAATTATAAACATAGTTTTCTGAATCAATGCATGTTTTTTTGAATCTATGAATGTGAGGATAGATAGATAAAAGGGAATAAAAAATATACAGCAAGATGTACTCAAGAAGTATGCTGCTTCTGACACGACTCTATTTTTATTGTTGTGTGATTCTGCTTCATTTCCTGTTATTAGTACACTTATTGTTGTCAGAGGAAGCCAATTTATTTTAATATTAGCCTGAGCAAAACATAATTAGGAAGAGAACCTGCTATCAAAAAAGGAAACATGTATATGGTGGTCCAAAGACCAATACTCAGATAAAGCAAAACAAAACAACCCCCCAAACACACACGCATGCACGCACACACACACACACACACACATCCATATACACTCCATATACACACAAAGGAATCCTCACACAGTCTCAAAACATCATGCCAGGCCAATGAAATAGACACTCCAAGGAAAAACACCTTGAAAACATGATTTTCCAAGGTTTTGGCTATCTCTAGTTTTATTTTGAAGAGGTAAAAGAAGTGGAATGGAGAAGGGAAAGAAAAGAAGAGGACTGATGGGAATAGCACTGAAAAGGGGCTGCAGGGTGAAGGACGAACTTTTCGCTCCTCCCCCTAGGTCTAGTATTCCCAGGGCCTGACATTCTTCTCCTATGGACTGAAGCCTGAGAACCTGGAAGTTCAGCACATTTACTCAAGTGCCACAGCTTCTTCCTTTCTCCCTTTCCTTCCTCCTTCATTGTCTCCCTTTCCACCAAAGGTGTTTCTTATTTGTGTGAGATGTGCATTCACTTGAGAAGGATGGCCTTTGCCTGGGCCACCATTGACAGAACAGTGCACCACCACTGTACCACCAAACTAGTCATAAAGCCAGTGGTTTTAACCACCATCCTAATGTGCTTCATTTAACTTCTTCAGGTCTCAGGATTCTTATTCCTAATATAGAGATTATCCATGTTTTCACACTGTGCCCCCTATAGTTATTCTTGGCACAGTAGACAGGAAGATTGTACCAGTGAGGCTCAGGCTCTGCTGTCAGAACCAGAGACACATAATAAATGTCTAGAGGCAGCCTGTAGAGGCTGGTGTGGATCTGCTCCAAAGGTCTTCAGGGATTAAAGCTTCCAGCTCACCTCTATTCCATCCAGAGGATAGGCCCTTGTCCTCATGATCCAATGTAGCAGGTAGAGCTTCAACCCTCATGTCTGTATTCCAGGCAGAGATTGAAAGAGAAAGTAAAGAAGAAAAAAGCCAAAACGGTGCAAACTGCCTATGTTTTAAGGATGATTTTTTTTTTTTTTTGAGCCTCCACCACATTTCCACCCATTGTCCATTGGCCAGATTTAGTCATGTGTCTATACACCTACCCGTAAGAAGTTGGGAAATACAGTCTTCGTTCTGTGATCCTATGTGTCTAGCTAAAATTTTGGAGGTTTTATTATCATGTAAGAGGAAGGAATGGATTTGGGGGCACAGCACACAGTCTGTGTCAGAGTAACTTTTTCAAAATGTAAGTTCAGTGCTGCTTAAAACAGTATAAATTGGGACCAGCAGATGGAGTAATGGCTATGTTGCTGGATTCCCATGTGGTTGACCATGGTTCAAGTCCTGAACCCAGTGGCCTAAAACTCACACTGGGTGTGTGTGTGTGTGTCTGTGTGTGTGTGTGTGTGTGCTCAAAATCCCAAGAGGAGAATGGAGGAGAAGGGATTGCAGCGTGGCCATCTCCTCGGGGGGTGGGAGGGGTGATTTCTTGCTTTCTGTCTCTCTGGCGAGTGTATGTGCCCGACAGCATAAATCTTTCTAAAAGAAGTGTAAAGTCTTCCAAATCACTCAGGCTAGAAGCCAAAACAGTGTACAGCCATGTACAGTGTTTGACAAGACTTTCCATGTCTTGTCTCTGTTCTCTCTCTGACCTCATCACCTATGCTTTCTGCCTTCCTCAGCTGGTCACACTGGCCTCCATAGAACCTTCCCCCAGGCTCATCCCTCAGTTCTCAAATATCAGAACCACCATATGCACATCCTATGACTCTATGTACCTCTTACTTGGCTTTATTTATTTATTTACTTATTTGTTTTTACTATGAGCTAGAGAGACAAATGCAGGTGGAAAAAGAGAGAGATAGCACTTCCAACAGAGTCTAGACACAATGACCCAGCCCTAGCCTAACCAAACCCTGGACCATGGGCACATGTGCACCCAAAGCACTCAGGAAGACCTCTGGATGCAAACCTAGAACCTTCCCATGTGGCCCATCCTTGCAAAGCCTCTTTTACCACCAAGTAGCTATCTGGCTTGCCTGGCTTTTTCTTTGTTTGCTGCTTTTATCCTCATCTTACCCCACCTGACATAGTTTATATTTATCACATTTGCTTAAGGTCTTTTTCCTCCCATTCGAACAGAAGGTCAATGAGATGAGGGATGCCATCTGTTCTACCTACCACTTCATATCCGCAGGACCTAGAACAGCACCGGGCACTCCATAGGCATCCAACAAACAGGGCTAGAAGTGACGAATGATGGACTGAGTACACTCCAGCTTTATCTATCTTCCAAAGTTTGGGAATGGACGAATTGAGACACACACTCTAAAAGGGCTTTGAAAATATAAAGAGCCAAATATAAATGATTATTCTGCTATTCTTTGATGTCCTCCTGTTTGTAAAACAGTCTGTTAACTGCGAAGAATAATGCAAATGCTGTAGGCTATTACGATTTTGAAGTAAGACACAGTAGGATAGAATCTCTAGTCACTTCTTTTGAAATCACCAGAACGATTTATTCTTAGTTCATTTCTTCCCTGCCTTTGGTTTTGAATGAACATGACTTTGCTGTACATAGTTCCCTAATACATCACTCTGTTGGTTTATTTCCCCTTAAGTAGCATGGAATTGAAGTCTGAGACTGTATCAGGCTGATTTCAGGTCTCTTTTTCTTCCCTTTGTGCCATCACAGTGGGGGAGAACTGTCAAGCTGTGTTTGGGCAAGTGAAATGAGGAGACCAGATGGTCAGAAAGAAAGGAATTTCAGTCCAGGTTTAGGAGAAAGCTGGGGGCAAAACTCCTGCATAGTTTTTGACCAAGAGATCAGAGCGCTCAGCACTGGGGGTATATTACTGAATGCTGGGGTTCACCAGTAAATGTTTGCAAGATAGAAGGGAGTTCCTTTTTGTGTTAATCTCCTAGGACATTCTGCCAAAACTTCAAAATGGCTTTGCTGTGCTGGAATTTTAGTAATATGTGGCTTTTAGTTTCCAGAGACCATTGATTTATGTTAAACACAACAAAAAAGGAAAAAAAAAAAAAGAAAAGAAAAAAAGAGGAGGTAAAGAAGTTGTTTGGGGCTTTTGCTTTTAGCAGAAAGTTTAAAAAAGAAAGAAAACAAAATTCAAAATAAAAAACTGAGGAGGAGAGGATGGAAGGAAATAAAGGAGCAGAAGAGGAGGTGATTTTTACCATTTCTATTCTCCCCACAAAAAAGGCAGTGAGTGCAAAAACCTAGACACTGCTCATGTCGAATTGAGAAGTGGCATCCTGGGCTGTCTGGCAGTGAGGAGGGGTCAAGAGGCAAGAGATAGGAAGTCAGGCAGTCGAAGGTGGCAGGAAGCCAGGCAGGAAACAGGCTGAGTGTGAACAAGTGTCTCCATGGTAGGGACAGATGGAAAAAGAGACTTCAGAGAAATACTGCTGAGAAAGGAAGATTCTGACTTCTTAATATCCTCTGATAAAGCATTTCATCGCAGCTGGCGCACGGCAGTCCTTGTGTTTATGTGCTTATTGCTGTGTTCCATGTATTATAAAATGGCAAGGCTTCTGTGCTGTGTGGCCTCATAGTTTAAATGTTACCCAAAAGGCATGAACAGGAGACACTATACAAGGGAGGTCAGAGTGCCCATATCACTAGGGTTGGCTGAACTCCCTTGGGTTTCATTTTGATCATCTCTGGAATGCTATGTAACCTAAATAACAATATGGTGGGTTTCTAGCTAAGATGATAAAGCACTTTCATTTGGGCATGATGGCATGGATTGAGTTACAGTCGCCACTGAGAAGATAAGAGGTCCAAGGCTTGATGAGGTTGAATGTCTTGCCCATGGTCACTCAGCTAGCTAACTGCGAAACTGAGGATGGAACCTGTTTTTATGTCTCCTAATGTGTTGTCTTTTCACCACATTATTTATGTGAGTTGGTTATCAGTGTGGATTGAGCTTGTGGTCTGGAAGACCCTGTGGGGAGAGGCTGAGAACAAACCAGAACTGATCTTTCCCCTTGAGATTCTTCTCATCTAAGAAGGGAGACAGGATGAATACAGGTAAGTGTATCTGTGAACAAATGCTCCCACATGCATACAACTTAGCTAGATGTTAAGACATTCATGCATCCTAAGGGTATTGTTGGAAGCTTCTGGAAGTTAATCTCTGAAGATTTGAAGAGACTCAAAAAAATGTACTCATTGGCTTGGCTATGGAAGTTATTCCAGATATTAAGATCCATGTAAGTGGGAGCCCGGATTTGGGCCAAAAAATGCATTTGACTGGAGAGAAGGAATCTGGGATTGAGATTTGACCAGTCATTGGGAGAGAAGAAATTAAACAGCCTTAGGAAATTTCCCTGGAGTGATTTATCTGCTTAGATAATGGCACTTTTCAGACTCCTTGTAATTGGGATCTAGATAAAGAGAGATGTCTGAAAAAAAGTTCTCCTAATTGTCATTGGGCTTCTCTTCTAACTTTCTCAGTATGGCACATGTCAGACTTTGAATGTCTGGGTCTCTTGGAACTACAAATATTGTCTGTGTCTGGATAATCTCCCCCAAACCAGAGATGCTAGATAGGGAAAGAGGAAGTGGAAGCTTAACATTGAGACAAGGCCACCCCATCTCTTGCCTTGGACATTGTCAGATTACCTGTTCAGAAAGTGTCAAGGACAGATACTAAGACCCAACTTTTTATGACACAGTGAACTCCACATCTGCTAAGAACACTCAGAATTCTCTTTGGGAATCCAGACCTTACCCCTTTACATAGCCATCAGGGTCTGGCAACCAATTTCCCCACTTGCCTGGGGCCAAGGATAACCTAAAACTCAAGTAGGGTAAATCCCTTGTCTCTGGATTGGAAACTTGAGCAAAGAGATTCACTGTACCTGAAGTTGGCAACAGTTCAGTCACAAAGACAGAGGTTCTCCGAAGACTCTCCCATTAGTGCCTATTCCTGAGATTCCCCATTCCTGATTGATCTTTATCTTCTGTTCTCTGAACTGCTTCCTTTTCTTTTTCCAAATTCCACTTTTACTTGTTTTGGGGGCCTGCAATCAAAGAACCCCAAAGGATGAACAAATGAAATCATAATCATACTTTCAGATGCTTGGGGTACGTGTGCAACCCACCTGCATCAGAAATCACTTTAAAGAATGAAAACCTATACTATGTGCCACAGTTCTCAGAAGTCAAATACGTAATACCAGGAAGTTGGAGCAGTACATTGTATATAGTATGATGTAGTCTTTTATTTCAAAAAAAATTACTAATAACTAATTGCTCCTTGACCTCGATGACTATCTGCAAGTGTGACATTAATTAAATCAACAAGGTTGATCTAAGTCTCAGTAGTACATTTATATGCTGAGTACTTAAGATGACTTTTAGCTAAATATAGAATTTCTATTTTGTGTCTTTGTGTTAAAAGTCAAAATGTATTCCCAATTTCATTATTATATTTACATTCGGATAATTTATAGTAAATTATCAATACAGTAATGGAATGCCCAGAGACCTGTAAAGTCCTTTGCTTAAAAAGTTGACTTTTTAAAATTTATGGTGTGGAACTCAGGTTCTTTGACAGCAATTGTTAGAACATGGCATAAGAAAGGTGATAATGTTTCACTATAGATAGAAGTAAAAAGTGGCCAGAACTGGAGAATCTCACAGCTGTGCAATTGCATAAAATCCTGAAAACTAGACCAAGGTGAAATCCAAGTGCCCTTATCATACTGGCAAGACTGCAAGGAGGAGAAGGGCCAGAGGTAGCCTGGGGGAGACTTTAGATTTGGATGGATCTAAGTTCACCTTCTACTTATGAGTTTCCTTGGGAGACAGTTCCAGACTGTCTGGCTTTGAAGCCCATGGCTTAACTACCAAGTCATGTCTCTGCCTGGCATATGCTGAGCATGATTGGAATGTCTTAACATACAAAAAAGAAAAAAAAAAAAGGCAATGAGAAGGTGGGAGATAAACAATAATGAATAACTTTAGCAAAAGTCAAACTTTAAGAGGTTTCTTTTTTTTAAGATAAAGAACTTATGGGCTTCAAATATTTCAGTCTACCCTCTTCAGCCCTGATTGAATGCTCCTCTGTTCTGCACTCCCATAGCCAACACCTTTGGTCTTGCACCGCCTACTTGGGAATCTCACCACTTGTTCTAACAGGAGATTAATATTTTTGTGGAAATATCTTTTGTAACTCCATCGAAGTATAGGTTGTATCATCAAGGTGGAATCAAGAGAGCAGAGTCACAATGACTACTATGGAAATAAGGGGGTTAGTATTGAAATTAGACCTCTCACAAGTGTGAGAGAAGTTGGGAAATGGAAGGTTTATAAAAAAAAAATAGGAATAAAAAAAAAGCCACTAGCCAGGTCTCTGAGGCACAGGTATGGGTGAGCAATCTGGCCCTTGTAGGGAACCCTGAGAAGCCAGGTACAGCTAAACTTCAGAGGAGACCACAAAGGGAAGCACTTCTAGGGATCTTTGGAAAGTCAATGTCTCTGTGTAGCTACTGAAGCGGGGTTCATAGCTGAAAATTAGGTTGGTCCACAGCTTAACAATCAAACTGGATATACAGCAGAGAACACCAGGGATAAGCTAGGACCTCTGTATCTGTCCAGCACTACATTTGACCATGATGATGACCCATTGAGAGTAATAGTCACCATTTCACTTCCACCTTTAGAATCTTGAAGAAATTTCTCTTTTGGACAACTGTAACATGAAACCATTCAGATTAGGGAGAAAAAGAGGAAGGAATTATTGGAGTTTCTAGCTTAATCAAGTTTACAATGGAATGATTCAGAATTGTGCAACCCTTATTAACTTCGTATACATTTTTTTTTCTTTGGTTTTCTGTGTTTTTCAAATGAAGACAATGGACACATCATACTTTCAGCCATCATGATGCAACTATTCTGCATACAAATGGATGCAGGCTATCCCTCTTCAAGATAGTAGTTCACTATTGTCACTTTACACACACACACACACACCCACACACCGAAATATTTACATATAGATACACACAAATACATCAGAGAAGAGAAATGCTCATAACTATCATAATCATAATTTCTGGTCATACTGTCACAGCTGGTGTTTATAACTTCTTCCTTCCATTACTCTTTGTATATTTTCTTTGCCCTCAAGAAGCCCTCAGCTGCTCTGTTTCTTGTCTGGGTGAATGATCCAAACCCTAATTCCACGGTAGTCTTGTCTTCACTCAGTTGTAGTTTTCCATTAATTTTTATGTGGTATTATGAAGAGATATACCAAAGATTTCTATTTTCCAGAATACTCTTCCCTACCTTCAGTGTGTAGCAGTGACTGTTTCCCCTTGGTAGGGTCAGAAACCCCCACCATTATAGTAACCCTCTTTTTTGTTTGTTAGATGGAATGTTAACTCATAGTTAATAGAATTATTATTTGTTCCTGGTAGCAACCCCCTGTCAAGGGCACCCAAACCCGTTCACATTTTCTCAAAGCTACATATGTCTTTTTGGGATCTTCTTCTGAGCTATTTCCCAATTCTCTCTAAGACATGCCCTTGGAATTCAAAGCATATTAGATTTTTTACAAAATAAATGAATAAATGAATGTTCTACTTAGAGACTAAAGAAAGAAGAGAAAGAGAGAGAAGGAGCAAAATGAGGAGAAGGAGGACCCTTCCCTCTCAGGTAAAGTAGGTTTATTTTGGAATGGATTTATTAAAATTGGTTTTTGACCTTGACCCTAGAGCCATTGCATCTAAAGCTCTATTTCCTGGCTTGACATGTCATGAAAGTACAAATATGAGTCACTTGTGCTCAAGAACAATGAGATAATGTGACTCAGGACTTGGAGCTAGGTAAATTCAGAAATGAGAATAACTCTGGAAACAAAAACAGAAAAATTACCTTCCAGCCTGTGCTGGGCTTTTATTTTTAATAATTTTTATAAGGCTAAAAATAATAAGAATTATAGTTTTGCAAAATATTAAACACTTAGTTCAAGACAGAAATTGGTAGGGTAGAAAGAAAGATTTGCATTGGCCAAGTTTTAACCTATGAAAAGAGAAATCAGCAGAAAATTTAATCCAAATATGTGCTGTACCTAGTTACCACTCAGCTAAGTTGGAGTTGTGGTTGAGTTCACCAGTGAGAAAGCATGAAAATTTGATGACATCTGCTGTCTTAGATCTTTTTGCTTTCCTGATAGCTACTACAAAGGCTTTGGCATTTTGTGATGAAAGTTTCAAAGAAGTGGTGGGAAATGTAATTATGAGGGTTGAATATTTCAAAATGAGAACTCTGCTCATGTTTCTGGGACTCTTGTGATTTAGCTTTCTTTTGCTATTGACAGATCAGACACCCTGGATGTTCTGTGGTAGTAATGACCTGAATGATGGAAAATCACTAAGAAGGCAAGAAAGCGTAACAGTCATACCAAAGCAATAAAATCAGGGCATCTTTACTTCCCATCACTACCATATCTTACTCATTCCTTCAACAATTATTTGCTAAAACATAGCAGCAGATGTTCTTGGTTCCTGTCTATGTTTTTCTAACCTTACCACTTGCCGAGATATGACCTAGGTCCTGCTTTAGTGGTCTCGGCTCACCATACCCATTGGGAGAACTGGGCCTGGTCTCAGCAGGCCTCCTCTTGTTAGTGCACCCTCTAGTCCCAGAAGTAACTTTGAAACTTTCAGCATTCCATTGCCCAGTGCTCTAGTGGCTGGGCTCCACCTGACCCACGAGGAGACTTGAGCCCGGTTTCAGCAGACCTCCTCTCATAAGTGCACCCTCAGGCTCTGGGAATAACCTTGGGACTTTTGGCACATCAGCCACTAAGTTATACCTCCTTAGCTTGCTCCCACCTCATCAACAGCTCGATGTTTGGTAGAAGAGCCAACACCTGAAGTTACCCATAATGGTCTGATCTTGGAGACACAGCTGTCCAATAGGAACACACCTGAGAACTAAGGGTGAAATTTCCTCTTCCAATACTACAGAATCTACTCCAATAGATAAGAAAGAGTGAATACTACATCAGAAGACCAAAAACCGGTGATGATCTCAAAGAAATATGAGAAAATAAGAGGATAACTCTCCCCTAGGTGAATGTAGTAGCCCCTTACCAACAATGGACAGCACAGAGGAATGCAAAGAACTGTCAGAAAAAGAATTTTGAACATTCATAGTGACAAAACTCAATGAGCTGCATGAGAAAACAAACAATCAGTTCCAGGAAATAAGAAAATTCTCAGGACATGAAAGAGGAATTTCATACAAAAATAGACATCCTAAAAAATAATCAAACAGAACTTCTGGAAATGAAGAATACAATACAAGAAATTAAAAACTCTCTAGAAAGCATTAACAGCAGATTGGATGACAACGAAGAAAGAATTTCTAACCTTGAAGACAAAGTCTCCAACATAGACCACCACGAGAAAGAATGAAAAAACAACAATAACAAAAAATGAGAAAAACATATAGGAAATTTTAGACACCATGAAACACCCAGATATCCATATAATGGGTATTCCAGAAGCTGAAGAATCTGCTAAAGGCATGGAAAACCTCTTTCATGAAATATTACCTGAAAAATTTTCAAATACAGAGAAACATGCAGAAATTCAGACCCCAAAAAAGACCCCAAATAGAATCAACACAAAAAGATTCCCCCCTCCCCCCAGCAGATAATAGCCAGATTGATAAAAACCAAAGACAAAGACAATATTCTAAAAAATGGCAAGGGAGAAATGTCAAGTTACTTATAAAGGATATCCTATTAGGCTAACATTAGACCTCTCAACTGAAACAATGTAGTCAATGAAAGAATGGGACGACGTATTCAAAATATTAAAAGAAAAAACATTTCAACCGAGAATATCCTTCATATGGGAAGAAAAAATAAAAGTACTGTCACATAAACAAAAAATGCAAGAATTTACCAATACTAGACCATCTCTACAGGAAGCGCCAAAAGGAGTATTGTATCAGAATAAGAAAAGAGAGACAAAGAAAAATAAGAGAACTAAAAATAACTGAGATAATGGCTAATAAAATGACAAATGACAGGGTAAGTCTGTAAATATCAATAATAATGTTGAAGGACCAGCAGTTAGTGTAATGGCTATGTCACTGGACTCCCATGTAGTTGACCGTGCTTCGAGTCCCGGACCGGGTGGCTTAAACTCACACCAGGCGCGTGTGCGGGTGTGCCCAAGATCCCAAGAGGAGAAAGGAGAAGGGATTGTGGTGTGGCCATGCCCCCTAGGGGGGTGATTTCTCGCTTTCTGTTTCTCTGTCTCTCTCTCTCTCTTTCTGGCAAGCGTACATGCCCTATAGCAAAAACCACTCCAAAAAAAAAAAATAATAATAATAATAATGTTGAATGTTAATGGATTAAATTCTTCTATTAAAAGACACAGAATGGCTAAATGGATACAAAAATAGAAGCCATCTATATGCTGCTTATAAGAAACATGCCTCACTGATAAGGACATACATAGACTGAAAGTGAAGAGCTAGAAAAAGATATTCCGTACAAATGAAAACCAAAAAAGGGCTGGAGTTGCAATACTGATATTAGACAAAATAGACTTTAAGATGAAAAATGTAAGGTGAGAAAAAGAAGAACATTATATGGTACTAAAAGGACTTGTTCACCAAGAAGATATAACATTTGTAAATATCTGTCTACCCAACACTGGAGCACCTAAATACATAAAAGAGAGACTATTACATCTCAAGATAGAGGTAGACTGCAACGCAGTAACCATAGGGGATCTCAGCACCTCATTGTCTCCTCTGGACAAATCATCTAGAAAAGTAAAGAGATATAAAATCTAAATGATACCATATATGAAATGTACTTGACAGACATCTACAGAGTATTTCATCCAACTACCACAAAATATACATTTTTCTCAGCCCCACATGGAACATTTTTGACGACTGACCACATGAGAGAGCACAAAACAAGCCTTCGCAAATTTAAATGTATAGAAACGATAGCCAGCATCTTTTCCAATCACGATGGAATCAAACTTGAAATCAGCTACAGAAAGAGCCCTCGAAAATTCACAATCACATGGAAACTAAACAACCTACTCTTGAATGACTTTATAGCTCTAGAAGACATTAAGATTGAAATCAAAAGTTTCATAGAAACCAATGATAATGAATAAACAAGTTTTTATAACTATGGTACACAACAAAAGCAATCATAAGAGGGATGTTCATAGCACTTAGTGCCCTCAAGAAAAAAGCAGAAATGTGGTAAATAAACAACCTAATGACACAACTCAAGGAACTTACAAAGAACAACAAAACCCAAATAACTCCAGGAGAAAAGAAATAATAAAGATTCAAGCAGGAATAAGTGAAACAGAGAATAAAAGAACTATACAGAAAATAAACAAAACCAAAAGCTGGTTCTTTGAGAAGATAAGCAAAATTGATACACCATTAGCTAGATTAATTAAGAAGAACAGAGAAAGGAATCAGATAAATCGAATCAGCAGGGAAACAGGCATTATTACAATAGACATAACAAAAATACAAAATATCGTCAGAGAATACTATGCCAACAAACAAGAAAATCTAGATGAGACAGACAAATTTCTGGACACATATAATTTACCAAGATTGAATAAGGAAGAAATAGAAAGTCTGAATAAACCCATAGCAAGCAATAAGATTGGATTGGTAATAAATAGTCTCCCAACAAGGAAGAGCCCAGGTCCTGATGGCTTCATTTCTGAATTCTACAACACTTTTAAAGAATAACTAATCACAATTCTCCTCAAACTATTTCTAAAGATTCAAAAGGGATAAATCCTCTCAAAATCATTCTATAAAGCCTTCATCATCTTAATTCCAAAACTAGACATGGACATGACAAAAAAAGAAAATTTCAGGCCAATATCCTTGATGAATACAGTTGCAAAATTCTCAACAAGATACTAGCAAATCGTATTCAACATATTAAAAAGAGTATATACCATGACCAAGTTGGCTTTATTCCAGGGATACAAGCATGATTCAACATATGCAAAACAATAAATGTAATACATCACATTAACAAAAGAAAAGATAAAAACCATATGAACGTGTCAATTGATGCAGAAAAAGCATTAGATGAACCTAGATCCCATTTGTTTATTTGTTTCTCATTTTTATAAATTATTTCCTTTAAATTTATTTCCTTATTTTATATAACGCTATCTTTATGTATCAATTGATTGATCAATTGAAAGAGAAAGCCAAAACCCTCAATAGGGTATCGTACTTCAGTTCCCTACCTGCCAGTCTTCCTAGCCAGCCAGGGTACATGCACCTGGTATATACAGATACACACAAAAAATGAATCCACTGTCTTCCATTGCTTAAGCAATGCATTAGTTCTGCACCACCAAGCCAAAGGCCATCAGAGGATTCCCAGTTATAGAACACATATTTACAAGCCAATGATATGCAATGAAAGATTGTAAGTGCACCCCAACACAGTGGTGTCTGCTGCTATGATGCTGTGCTTCTTGGGCTGGGACTACATGGGAGGCCTAGGTTCAATTCCTGGTCCAACCTAGAGTCTACATGCAAGTATAGTGGTGTGTGCTCATAGTCCCAATGGTAGAAAGCTGAGGTTGGAGGACCATGAGTTTGACAATGGCCTTGACTACATAGCTGAAAGAGCCGGCATGAGGATCCTCAGCTATAGTCCCACCTGGAAGGCTAAGTCAGGAGGATCAGGACATGGAGAAACGGTGTCTTTAGAAAGAATAAAAGGTTGCTAAAAAGACCAAGTCAGATTATAAAATAGAGGCATTGTATGTCCCCACTTAATGTATACCGAATGTCTGCACTCTATGTCATAAACTAAAAAATTGGAAGGTATAAAAGCACAGAAAGCAAATGTGGATACCAGAGACAGTGTGGGACAAATGGACGGGGTTGGAGGGAGAGAATCAAGGTGAAGAAAAAAAGAAGCAAAACATTCAGCAAACACAAAAATATAAAATTATCTGTTGATGACAATGTGTATGGTAATATCTTTGATTAGACTAGTGTACAGTATTTCATGCTGGGAAAATCCATTTTCTATGTTGTAAAGATATACAGTGATTGAATGTAAAAAATAAGAAAAACAAAAAAATAAATAAAAGATCGTAAGTGCTTTGGTAGAACATGTGTGCAGATCAGACACAAGAGAATGTCTCCTTCTGCCCTGGGGTGCAGGAGAGGTGAATCAGGAAGAGGAGACTACTGATCTGAAGATTGTCGGTCAGCTGACCCTACAGTACATTCTCCCTCAAAGTCACTCCATTGCCTCCCTAGTCCTGGTGTGGGGAAGCCACTTAATTTATCTGAACTCTACTTGACTTCTTTATCTGTAACATGGGGCACCTGACTACCACCAAAACATAGGACCACTCTAAGTACTGCAGAGGAGTTCAGTGGCTGCTCCACAAATGTCCATTTCTTTCCAAAAGACCACCTCAAAATAAGTTAGATGAGGGACCAGCAGTTAGCATAATGGCTATGTTGCTCGACTCCCACGTAGCCGACCGCGGTTCGCGTCCTGGACCCAGTGGCTTAAAACTCACGCCGGGCGCATGTGCGTGCATGCCCAAGATCCCAAGAGGAGAACAGAGGAGAAGGGATTGCGGCGTGGCCATCCCCCCTGGGGAGTGATTTCTCGCTTTCTATCTCTCTGTCTCTCTCTGTCTGTCTGGCAAGCACACATGCCCTATAGCAAAAAAAAAAAAAAAAAAAAAAAAAAAAAAAAAAAAAAAAATACTCTCCACAAAAAAAAAAAAAAAAGTTAGATGCAACTAGGCGAACCACTTCTTCTCACCAGGCTTTTGGGCTTGTTAATGAACAGTTCTGACCGCCAATGTAGACTGTAAGCCATGCAGACTGACACTGGCTGTGTGAGGACATCATGGAGGGTCTAGAGGATAAGAGTGAGATCTCTGGAGTCATGTGGCCTAGGTCCAAATCTGAACTCCATTCCTTACTAATTATGTGATTTTTGGCAAGTTCTCAGGCTCCATAAGTTTTAGTTATTTTATCCATAAGACCCAAATGACAATATTAACAGTTGTCACCTCCTACTGTTGTTATTTTTTTCATTTTTATTTAATTTTCTTTTATACATTCAATCACATTATTTAGCTTACAGAATGAATATTTCAACAGGTGAACATTTCTCCCTAGTTCAGTTGGGATGAAATGAGATAACTTAAGTGCCTGGCGCACAGTAAGTTCTCAATAGATGTACTTACTATTTAGAGGGGACTCCTGACAGAGGGAGAGATTATCTGACAAGGACCTAACTTCTACATTTCAATGACTGTCCTTCAGTAATCTAGGACTGACTCTCAACTGAAATTCAGGAGGCTTTGTGTTTTGGCTCACTGGCTGCGGATATTGCCAATGCCCAATACACATACTCTTGACTTTCTCCTCCACATACTGAAGGCTGTTTACCATGTGCACCTGCAATTCTCCACCTGAGAGGATGCACACCTTTTCTACAAGTCTAGCAGTCTGATCACATTCTCAGCCAACAGCAGAGGAGAGTTGATGGATCAATAGCCCCACTGCCATGCACTCTGGTCAGTGTGGGATTCTGGGGATTATTACCCCGCAGGAATGAGTTCCAGTTGCCTTCAGCAGAAACCAGGTGAACAATACACTCTTTATTACTCTCTTTCCTTTCTTTATGTCACTCTCCCATTTCCCTACCAGTATACTCTAGGATCACCTCCTAAGTAAATTAACTGCACTGAAATCCTGCATCCTGGGTCTGTTTCTGGGGGAACCCAAATCATCGACACATGCCTCTAAATAAGTTTGACACCGGTCAAATGAAGTGCAAGGTTGTTCAGCTACCTGTGTGCAATCGTGACCGTCTAGACAGCCAGACCAGCTTCAAGCAGATTTGTGCTTGCTTGAATTATTTGGGTTGGCTTGCTCAGGCAGTCCTGGACTCCCTCCAAAATTCTTCCAGCCCCCGCTTTCCTTTAGTCTTGGAGACGTATCCTCTGAAGCTGGCAGGCCTCAGATGGGAACAGCACAGGCTCTGCAAAGGGAGAATGTGAGCTGCTCCAATGAGCAAGAACTAGATAGAGACACAGCCTTTCTCTTGCTCTTAAACTGAAACACTAAGGTCCTCCCAGGTCCTCTGAGTGGAGAGATGAGGCTCAAACTGTTATGTTTTTGGAATCAGTACCATTATCAAAGGTGAGTTATGAACACAGAGCTGGAGGTATGTGTGGGGGGCAGGCAAGTTGTCCCATTTGGAAGCACAAACAGCAGGCCCACCTTGGTTGTATAATTCGTAGCTGGACTCCCGTTACTCTCATGACTCTGTTCAGCAGAACTGATGTGATTCATGCATTTATCAGAATGCCTGGCCCTTGTGGGAAATCTACCAGCTGAGCAGATGGAGAGACCAAATCAATCTCAAGTTCAGACGCAGGAAAAAGATTCAATAATAGTAACAGAAGCCCTCTCTTTCTCCTCTCTAGGCCCCTTGAGAAGAAGGGAAGGGAGAGGAACCAGGAACTCAGCATTATAAGCCCAGAAATGAAAGGACATGGATTTTAGGACATGGATTTTGAGAGAAGACAGAAACCATGAGGTAATAAACCAATGTGAACATTTATCAAGGCCTCACATGTACAAGCATTGATCTAAGTGTATTATATGCACAACTGTATTTAGCCCCCCCCAACACCACATTTGTATATGTTATCCAAGTTCAGACAGAGAGAAATTAAAGTTTAGAGAACATTGTTTTTGTTTGATTTTGTTTGTACTCAGTCGCCTTACTAATAAGAAAGACAAGATTTGATGAAAGTTCATTGGACCCCCATTTTGTTCTCTTGCTCACAACACTCACCAGAATAACAACAAACTGTGATCCTTTGGCTCTTCCCCGTTACTGTGACTGGCAATAAGTATTTGCAGTGTACCCACTAAATGCTAAATACGGACATAGAAGATAAAAAAATCATTAAACATGGGCCTGTCCCCACCCTTGAGATTATGTTGATCTTTTTTCTGTTTGCCACTTTAATCACCACATTTAATTATTCAACAAGTTTCTTTCCAGTCCCCAGACTTAGTCTTTCTTTTCGACCCCCCTTTTTGACACTCAGATATAACACAGATTTTGGAAGTTAAAATCAAAGTTAATATCAATGGTAATAGGTCACGTCTTCCTCCCAAGCACATACGTGAGAAGGCCTTTTAAAAGTTCAGGAAAAATGTGGGACTAGCAGATGACATAATGGTTATATCACTGGCCCCCCATAGTGTACCGCTATTTCCTGGACCCAGCAGCTTGAAACACACTGAGCATGTGTGCGTGCATGCCCAAAATCCCAAGAAGAGAATGAAAGAGAAGGGATTAGGATGTGGCCATCCCCCATAGAAGGTGATTTCTCACTTTCTGTCTCTCCAGCGAGCCCACACCCCCAATAGCAAAAATCTCTCTAAAAGAAAAAGTTCATGAAAAATGTGTATCATGAAAAAACTATACATGGATTTCAAAAATATTTTTTCATGAAAGTAAACTCATATTTTACTTCTATTTTTTCATGAACATTTGAAGTACCCTCATAGGTCTAGTCTAGCCTAAGGAAAACGTCATCTATAATCATACGAAGGACGTTCTATAAAATACCTGACCAGTACTTCGAAACTGCCAAGGTCATCTAAAACCTGAAAAGTCTGAAAACCCTTAGCAAGAGGAATCTAAGAAGAAAGGACTATTAAATTAATGTTCCCTAGATGAGATTCTGAAACAACAAAAAAAGGAAATCTGAATCTGAATACGGTATGAACTTTGGTTAATAATTTATGCACATGGGCTCACTAATTGTAACAAATGTACCATCCTAATGTAGGATGTTAAAAATAGGGAGGAAGAACTGGGTGTGAGATATATGAGAACTCTCTGTACTACCTTCACATTTTTTTCTGTAAATCTGAAACTGTACTAAAAGGATTTATTCAGTCAAAAAATAAAATAAAACCAACTGTTTGGCAATGCCTCGGCGAATGATCACTGAAGTGTCTTCAGTGTTAATATACTATTTTTTTCTTTTTACCATTTCTTTTTAGGAACCCAAAGGTCCAACTTATGTTTGGTCCACTGCAAAAAATAAAATAAAAATAAAATATAAAATAAAAATAAAAAGTTTAAAGCCAGGTAAAAAAAAGATTGCAGGATGTGAGTCAGACCAAGAATGAAAAGGCTGAGAAAAGCAAATTTTAAATGGCAAAAAATTGTGGTGGTTAAACACACAGTCTCTTCTATTCACTGACCCAGTGAACATAAGCAAGTTATTTAACCTTTACAGGCTTCAGATTTCTTATCTGTAAAATGGAGATAATGGTTGAGGTGTTGGACTCCGACATGGCCAACCTCGGTTTGAGTCCCAGACCGGGTGTCATGCTTTCTCACTTTCCCTCTCTCTTAGTCTGTCTCTGTCTGGTGAGCTTACATGCCCTACAGCAAACTTAAAATAGTAATAAAAATAATAGTAATAATAAATAAAATAAATTACTTTTTTATAAAAAGTAAAACTATCTGGTTAAAGATTATTACAAGGATTATATGAATTAGTATTTGTATAGTGCTTTCACCAGTATCTGGGATCTGGTAAATACTTTATACTTTGGTCCGGCCCCATAGCCTAGTCGCTAAGAGAAACAGATTTGTGTGTGTGTGTGTGTGTGTGTGTGTGTTTGTTTGTGTGTGTGTGTAAAGAGAGCGATTTCTGCTATAGGGCACGTGCACTCACTAGAGAGACAGAGAGAGGCAGAAGGTAAGAAATCACCTCCCGGGGGGATGGGCACGCCGCAATTCCTTCTTCTTTATCCTCCTGGGATTTTGGGCATGCATACACACATGCTGGCATGTTTTAAGCCAATGGGTCTAGGACTCGAACTGTGATTTGACTACATGGAAGTCCAACAACATAACTATTATGCCATCTACTGGTCCCAGAGAACCAGATCTTACATAGCCCTTTGTAACTTGAATTACAGCTTTGGAGGCTTGAGAAACATGCTGGATACATGTGCATGTGTGTCCCAAATCTCCACAGGATAGATAAATGGAGAAGAAGGCATTGTAGTGTGACCACATGCTGTTGGGGTTCTTTCTCCTTCTGGTGATTGCATGTACCCTATGGCAATTTTAAAAAATACTGTACACATCTATGTGAAATAATAAATAAAAGGCAATCATCTGAACTTTATGTGGATGCAGCAGGATCTGTGATCGGCATATGAAAGCTTACGTACTATCTGTACTGAAATTTTAAAGATGAAAACCACACATGAGCAGGAAAGTGTTGCAGGAATGAAGTGTAACACTCTGTGGGATTAATCCACATGAGAAGGTTCCGGATTTGAGTCCAGAGACTTTCCTGAGTGCACTGGACATGTGGCTGCTCATAATCTAGGACTAAGGCTGAGGGTAGATTTCAGCATCAAGACCTTGCTGGGTGTGCTGTTTCTATCTCTCTCTCTCTCTCTCTCTCTCCCCCGCCCCCACCCCATGCTCACAGAAAAAAATAAACTAAAAATAAACCTAAAAACAAACAAATGAAAATAAAAATTTCCCATAAAATTAGCTAATTATATTTGCCATTGTGCTAATCACTTTGTGTGTAGTTAATGAATTTGATCATGAATAGATCACAGTTCTTGATACTTTCATTTTTCTACCACATCCCTATCTGTTCAGTCCATATTGAACCTACGTAGACAGCCCCTGAAATCTGGACTGCTCCAAAGTGTCCACCCTTCCTTGGTATGAGCGGATCCTCCAGCCACACAATGGGGCTACAAAGGAAAACGTGCTTTAGCTCATTCTGTTGCAAACCAGCAGTGGCACATTTAGGAAAAGCTTGCTTCCAGGCTCTCATGTTTTTTCCGATTCTCTTCGAAGCCCTTTTGCTTCTCACATCCCAGGAATGAAGTGTCACACCTGGTGAAGTTGCCCAGATTACATTTGATGATGTGTGGCACTCAGGAAGCTGGAAATGTAGAGGCAGCAGGGCTGACTTTGTCCGCCCCTCTATGTGACAAATCTACCACTGTTGGCTGTGGTCATTTTTCCCATCCTGAAACTCCGGTGAGGATCTTCCATCCTCGTGTCCCAATTTATTTTTCTAAATTGAAGCCTTGGTCTTGGTGTCTGGAAAGCAATTCCAATGTTCATGGTGACTAAAGCTATCCAGAGGAAAAATAAAATGCCTTCATCAACTAACGAGACCAGACTATTGAGTGTCTCATATCCTGACTCTAAATGCAGATGGCAATGAGTTTAGAATGATTTCCACAAAGTCAGCATTGATGGAATAAGTGACAGTTGCCCATGGTGAGTTGGGGCCAACACCTCTTTGGATGTGTGAGATCGAGATCTGGTATTTTCAAAAATCCATCTGTTTACTGTCACACCCCCTACTTCCAATATGGCTGACATAGGGAGTTGAGAAGAAGGATCATGAAGGTTATCATGTACTCCTTGTCACACTGTTACTTCCCTTCCTGAGACTGGTTGACAAATAGTGCTGAATCCGAAAGAATCTTATTCAGTTTGAGGGAGTAACACTTCTTTTTGTGTGTGTGTGTGTGTGTGTGTGTGTGTGTGAGTGAGTGTGTGTGTATGGCTTTTATGAACTGAATGGCAAAGTTCAAAGTTTGCTTGATTCTACTTCCTCAGTGCTATCACATCCATCTCTTCGGCTTCCATCTCTGCCTCGATCAGGCTTCCCACATATTTTTTTTCTGTGCTAATGCAATTCCTTTCTTATAGATCTTTCTGTGATTAGTGTACCTAGTCTCCCTTTGTCCTCCACCAGGTGCATTCATCATTTTGCTTCCAAAGTGATGTTTTTAAGGTACATCAGAAATATCAATATATATTCATATTTTATTTATATAATTAATATTTCCTGATGTTCAAGGTATATGAAGATGTTGATATTGGCAGGTCTTTCTTGCTGAGTGAAGTGTAGAGTAGAAGTGTAGAGTAGAATAAAGAATAGAGTAGAATAAAGCTCAGCTGTTCTGCATGAGAAAGAGGAAGAGATAGTGAGGTGAAAAGGCAGGATGTATGATTCCCCAACAAAGACTTGGAGCAGAGGAAATTAAAAACTTTGTAGAAAAAAGGCTCAAGAAAGATGGGGACCCAAGAAGAGAGACTGGGGAATGGAAAATGGAGAATGAGATTATGTCCATTCAGACAAGTGTCTTCCTCCTCAAGCTTACACATGAAAACTTCAGTTTCTATATCATTGTAGAAATCTCTACTTTGTACAAATGCAGTGAAAAATCCTACATTTCTCTACAAACTTAGAGAAGTCCTACATTTCTCTGGTGTAATCTTACATTTTTCACTAGTGATTTATGGAGAGGATTGTTCTTTGGGGGACTGTATAGTAGCACTGAGCCATTCTATCAGAATGGCAGGAGTTGGGACCAGCAGTTAGCGTAATGGCTATGTCGCTGGACTCCCATGTAGTCGACTGCGGTTCGAGTCCCGGATCCGGTGGCTTAAACTCACGCCGGGCGCGTGTGCGTGTGTGCCCAAGATCCCGAGAGGAGAATGGAGGAGAAGGGATTGCGGTGTGGCCATCCCCTCTGGGGGTTGATTTCTCGCTTTCTATCTCTCTGTCTCTCTCTGTCTGTCTGGTAAGCGCACGTGCCCTATAGCAAAAAAAAAAAAAAAAAAAAAGAGAGAGAGAGAGAGAATGGCAGGAGTTAAACCAAGCCAAGACAGGATGCTTAGTAAGCCAGCCTGTGTGATGCACAGATTAAACCTCCCTGCTCCTCTCATGACGCCTTCCATGGATCCCCAACCTTTGAAGGGTGGTAGTGGGGGCGTAAAACACAATAGCATAGAAAATAGGATTTTTTCTGATCTGACCTCTGCATACTTGTCCAATTGTATCTTGTAAGTACCTCTTCTCAGACACACACACACACACACACACACCTTTTCTACCTTGCAGCACTGAACTATAATTCTAACAAAGATCCATGAAGGCATATGAAGGCTCACAGCAATGCATCCCAATGTCCCCTACAGAAAACAAGACTATATTATTTTCGTTTGACAGATGAAGAAACAGAGATGTAAAGGGCATAAATAGATCATTATCTCAAGGTAATACAACTCGGTATGAGAAAACAGAAAATAAACTCCAAAGCCAACACTGGTTCTGCCTTACTTTATCTCTCACTGAGCACTGACTTTTTTTCTCACATGAATTTTGTCATTCTTTGAGTCTTTGAACAAGCACTCTAAAACAGTTCTCTGAATTGCCTATTTCACTTCAAGTCATTCATTATTGACAATAAACCTGAAGTCATCAAAATCATTCTTGTTTAAAATCATTCTAGGTCTCCCTTAAAATCCACAATAAAAACATATCAAAGGTCTAAATGCATTTGTAAAAATGTCACTGTCCATGAAAAAGAATAAAACCTCTTTTACAACAAAACAGATTCAATTTTCAAAAAATTCTGAAACTTGTTTGTAAATTGAAAATGTTAAAGTACAAGGCTTTTATTTATTTTTATTCCATTGTTTTTCTTTATTCATGATAGGGTACGTGAATGCACATGAGAAAGAAAGAGAGAGAAACACATTCCATAGGGCCTGGTCACATTGCAACCCTCTTGGTTCAGTCGTCCAGCCCAGTGGTTCCTGAGCACTCACTTGAGTGCCTAGCATGCTTCAGGCTGACCAGGCCACCATGTGGGATCTAGCTTCTCTTGAGCAATACATTACAGCTATACCACAAAGCCAGCTCATAGTGGAAGTCTTTCAAATGACTAAAAGCACAACCAAGGGCCGGCTCTTGGCCTGGTGGTTGAGGGAGCTGGAGACCACGTGGTTGACCATGGTAGTTCAAGTCCTGGATTAGGCAGCTTGAAAAAACTATGATACACATGGATGTGCCCATTTCCAGAATCCTGAAAGGAGGGAGAAGTGAATAAGAAGGGATTGTGGTGTGACCATGTCCTGTGGGGGTTACCTTCTCTGTCTTCCCCTCATAGATACATACACACACACACAAACACACACACACACACACACACACACGTGTGTGTGTGTGTGATTTGTTAGGAAAAATAGGCTTATGGGATCAGTTGTGAAGGCTACACAATACCACAATCTGCTGCCTGCAAGCTGGAGAATCAAGTCATGCGCATAATTCAACCCTAGTTCAAAAGCCTGAGAATCAGGGGAGTCAATGATGTAAGGGCAGGGGAAAATGAGAGGAAATGCCCCAGCTTAAGTAGTCAGAGGGACAAATCCTTCCTGTCTCTGCCTTCTTTTTTTTTTTTTTTTTCCTATTTAGACCCTCAGTGAATTGGATGATGCCTATCACAATGGGGAGGACAATCTGCTTTACTGGTTCCAATTCCAGTGCTAACCTCATCCTGAAACACCCTTACAGACACATTTTTTCAATTTGCCATAGTATGTGCTCACTGGAGAGAAACAGACAGAAGGAAAGTGAGAAAACACCCCCCCAGGGAGATAGTCATGCCACAATCCCTTCTTCACCATTTTCCTCTCAGTATTTTGGGCATACACACATCTGCCTGGTGTGTTTTTCAAGCTGCTGGGCCTAGGACTCAAACTGTAGCTAGCTGTGTGGGATCCAGTTGTCTTAACCACCATGCCACCTGGCTGACCCCAGAAATAATATTTATCCAAATATCTGAGCACCTTGTGATCCAGTCAAGTTAACACATAAAATTAACCATCACATCCAGCTCAACCTAGATCCCCAATTGCAGATATAAATGTGTAGATATGTATGTGTTCTGGTTTGATTGGCATTACATCTTTTATACACATCAGTTTTATACATACACACTATTCATCTTACAACTTCTATAATCCTTCTTGGGTATTAGATAGTGAATAAGAGAAATATGATCCCTGTCCAAAGAAAACATTTAAGCTTATAAAGATAAATAAGAACAGTGATAAATAGTTGATAAAAGCTATGAAAGGACAGATAGAGCAATGATCTTTTACTTGAGGAAGTTATTCCTTAAGATCTATACTTTCATTATATAAGTTTTCATGTTTTTTTTTTTTTTTTTTTTTTCTGAGTCAGTAAAAAGTTAGCTTTTAGTATATACCTAGTAATGGTCAAATGCTAGGTCAAATGGTAACCCCATGTTTAACTTCTTTTTTTTTTTTTTTTTTTAGAGGTTTTTGCTATAGGGCATGTGCGCTTGCCAGACAGAGACAAAGAGATAGAAAGCGAGAAGTCACCCCCCAAGGGGGATGGCCACGCCACAATCCCTTCTCCTCCATTCTCCTCTTGGGATCTTGGGCACGCATGCACACACGCCCGGCATGAGTTTAAGCCACTGGGTCCGGGACTCGAACCGCAGTTGACTACGTGGGAGTCCAGCAACATAGCCATTACGCTAACTGCTGGTCCCAACTTCTTGATTAACTTTCAGACAGCTTTCCAAAGTGACTAGCATCATTTTACATTCCTACCAGCAACTCTTCCTCCTCCTTTTACAGATGAAGAAACATGTTTCACAGAAAGATAAGAATAAAATCCTCTGATAGTTCTACATTTCAAAGGCCATTAAAGCAAAAGAACTGAGGGTGGAAATACAAAAAGGGCAATGAGAAGTAACTGCAGAAGGAGAAAGCATATCATACAACGAGTAGAAAGAAAGACGATCAGAATTATGCATGTGAAAATAATTCCAGGCAGGAGAAAGATAAATTATAACAATTACTGAAAAAAAGTATTTTAGGATATGGCCAATGGAAGGTACATGGTGATTCTTAGAAATTTCAGGAGAGTGTTGGGAAAGACAGAGTGGGTGATGACAGATCAAAGGTAAGGAGGCAAAGCGTGTGTAGGCAGCAGCAGATTATTGAAATTCAGCTGTGACAGAAAAGAGAAGGAAGTCTTCATTCTTGAGTGGCAAGAAGTGGGAATGATTAACTGTATAACCAAGAATATGGTGAAGCAATGTGTTGGAAAAGCTGAGGAAGCCTTCCTAAGAGCTACTGGACAGGTGAGCTTCAGACATGGCGGAAACCTATTTCTCTGTGGCCAGGGATAGAAGGAGGCATGGGTGGCTACAGATAAAGGTGATTTGGAGGATCTGTTCCAGTCTCATAGTCTGGTCATGTCTTACAGAGTTTTAGGTGCTGATTAGGCTCAAATATCCTAAGAAAATGCTAGAACACTAGCTATTTCTTCCCTCCTTTTCTCTCTCCATCCATAGCAAGAGATCTGGAAGAGAATAATAATCTTCAGATCTCTCTTTTTTTTTTTTAAGAATTGTTTATTTAATTTTATTTATTCATTTTTTAATTTGATTAGAGAGAGAGAGACAGAGATGGGGGGGGGGAGTGAGAAAGCAAGCCACTAGGTCCAGGACTCAAACTGTGATCAGCCATGTGGGAGTGTCCAGCCACCATGCCACCTGCTGGCCCCTCTCCAGGTTCTTAACCCTGACCCCTGCTATGCTCTCACAGCAATTTTCGATGCAAAGAATCAAAGGATGCTGAGAGACATTAACAGTCTTCCAACTTACCCCACCCATTCAAGGAACATTTAAGTCTTGAGCCAAATCCTTACAGCTCGAGGTGACCTTTTTGATGTCTTCCTGATTTCTCTGAGAATTTACTATAGCATTTATGGAAGTTGGATCTCCCTGAGTAGTACATGCGGATTCCTGAGCTATAAGACTTCAGCTTAGAGGCTCTTTCTGAACTGCCATTATTCCTGCTTGCTCCTTAGTACATTTATTGCATATTATATATTTTTCTTTCCAAGCCTCCCTCCCCCAGGTCTTCCTAATTGAAAAGCCAGGAAATAGTTCATTGTTTCTTAAAAGTGGAAGCGATAGTGCTTGCTTACAGTAATTCTCTGCCATTCCAGTTAATAGCACTGATTTCTAAAGCCTGACGGGGCTTTCCTCAGAGCAGAAGGGAAAATTTCATTGCATGTGCTAGCAACATACTTACCACAGCTTCTGCTGATATCAGAGGCATTTTAATAAAATCCAGCATGGAAATGCAGGATTTTCTACACTGACTTCAATTAATAATTAGCTACAAATGTTTGACAATCTCAGAAAAAAAAAATGTTCGGCATGGCATGTGGTTTAGAATCTAGATTACAAATTCTGGGGGTGGTGTGAGGTGGAGAAAGCTGTGCTCTCAAGTAAAATGAGAACCTCTGTTGAGGAACACTGAGATGCCCCCCTGACCCCAGCGAGCACTGCTTCTAAGCAGCTGCAACCACTTAGACCTGGGCTGTATCTTCCCTCTGCAGGGAAAGAGGGCTCAACCCAAGGTCCATTGCCATTCTGAATACGATCCTGCATAGTTCAGAAACAAGGAGATGTAACTTTGCATCAATAACTTCCTCCATTTCTATGACCCTTTTACATTTTCCTGGAATGTTTGCATCCAAGGAAGCTCTTTTTATTTTGATCACAACTGATTGGCGAGGCGAGGAAGACGTTTCACCTGTGATCCATGGAAGTTGTAAGATTTTTCCTGAAGTATTATAACAAGTGTGGATAGGAGAAAGATGGTACCGACATTCTTGATAATATTTGAAGTTTACCCATCAGACAATACCGGATGGGTAGAGTTTAAAACTCAGTAGCCCCCTTTTGTGTGTGACTGAGGATGAAGGACTAAGAATGGCTTAATATCTGTGAGGCAGGAAGGGATATTACTTGAAAGACACAGCTAATATGGTTGCTTAGTAACTATAACACAGATGTGTTTATTTTGCCTTTTAAATTTCTAATAGAAACCATGTGAATGGACACTAGAGAGAGAGTCTCGTCACACCGCTATCCCTTTCCCTCAGCCCTTCAGCTTCTCAGGATCTTGGCAGGTCAACCCAGGGATCTGAACCGGTGGTCGGCCATGTGGATTCCAGCACTGCAGTTCAGTTTGCTTTTGACTATACCACCACACTGGGTTGAAAAGTTGGCTCTTTAGAGACCCCAGCTTCTCCAGCTGCTGGAGTTACCCTGTCCTCAATTGTTACAAAAAAAAAACACTTGGACACCCATCCCACAAGTAGTGAGAACTGCACTGTGCCTTTTTCAAATCTTCACATCCATAGGGGTTCTCTAGGAAATTTTTGATTTTCCTGATGACCTTGGGTTTTCCTACCTCTTACTGATGTCTCCTTGTTGAACTCTTCCTTTCTTACCAGTCTATGTCCACCAAGCTGACCTTTTCCCTGAATTTTCTAAAATTCCATCTATATAAGAAATAATGTGTAGTACAACTTAAATGAAGGTTTGGGGTGATGCCCAAGAGCAATGGGCTGGGAAAGCTATGCTACTGGAAGCAACGTAAAAGTGCACAGCTTTCTCAAGATCCCCCTAGCCAACACAGTCCTGCCAGTCCAAATGATGACTGGGTGTGAACGAGAAAGAAGTGCATCTCCTCAAAATCTGTATTATCATCTGTTGAGATATTGTTTAATAACTCTAAGAGCCAAGAGACTCATGTTTGTCCTTGGACTTGCGCAATACACAGTTGACATGACTGGAAGCAGCTGCCTTCTTGCCACAGGCTACTCCTTCTTGGGGCCTAGTCTCTCTGCCTTTTCCCTCCAATATTTTTTTCTTATCCCTTCTCTTTGTTAACCTCTCTCAGGTTCCGTCTCTTCTGGACCCCTTTACTCTCTTCCTTTTGAGGTTCTCTGGAGACATTTATAATTCTTACTCTATTGTGAAGAACATTTCCTTTTCTGCTCTCTTCTACCCATCCCATTCCTGGTCCCTAGTCCAAGAGTTATCCTTCCTTAACTAAAATGGTCCTTCAATATAATTCCATAATATTATGCTATAAATTCACTGAGAATATCTACATCCAGATTTTTAGAATAACTCTTTTCCTCTCCTTATCACATTAAAAATATATAAATTTTAAGGATTTGGTTAGACTCTGTTACAATCCCTCCTGCATTTTCTATCATGAAAGTATTTTTAAACCCTTTCAAAATATTTATACTATGAACATGTCATATAGTGGATGCTGATGGAATATTTATGATGGAATATTCATGATGGAAGTTGTAATGTTTCATAGTTTTTTTTTTTCTTAGAGTGTATCAGATTGTGACCTAATATTAGAATTCTTGGTATGTGCTTAGCTAAGTGCCCAGTTCACAGTGGGTACTTAAACGATATTTGTTAAATGAATGCCTATCAACAACTTAACCAATCGTCTACCTAACCCAGTGGAATCTATGGTGTTAACCATCTTTAGAAATAATGTATGAGGTACAGGGTCATTTTACTTCTTTATATTACCGTGGTTGATTTGTTCACTCATGGCATGAAATAATTTAGCATGAAAAACTCTATAGTATGTTAGCTAGCCCCTTTTATAGATGCATCACATCCTAGAAGAAATTTCAAGAGTATTATTTACACATCTTTGCCCCAGAATCTTATGAAGTAGATATTACCTATCCTTCTCCCCATACCCACTCCCACTTTATAGATGAAAAGCCAAGGCCCAGAGAGATATAAGCAACTTAATTAGGCTCACACATTCAGCAAATAATGGGACACGTACTTGAACATAAATTCACTAGTGCCAAGTCTCCCATATTGTCTCCTCCATTATAGCTTCTCTGTTTTCAAAGCACGTTGCCATAACTCTAAAGTTCTTTGTCCAAGGTAGATGTTTAAAAAATATGTTCTGTTGTAAAAGTATAAAGCACATTACTCAGTATCAATACAAGTCTTCAATCTAGAATCCAGACCATTAAGAGTGGAGCACGGCATACTTTGAAAGAGATCTAATAAAAACACAAAGTTGAAATTGTCTCTAAGGATTTTAGCTAAGTAGGATCAATCTAGAGGGGGAAATAAAATCTTTTCCCAGAGCTTCACAGGAGTGGAAACTGAAAGATTGAGAGCTTGTGAGAAATAACAGATACTTTAAAAATTGTTGGATTAGAAAAAGAAGAATGGTTGAAATAGAAGGATTTTTTAAAGTGAATAAATAAATTAAAATGGTGTATTTGGAATATTTTTTAAGAATCATATAGCTTTAGGACTGAAAAGGACCAGAAAAGCATCTAAACTCCTCCTCTTTTTTTTTTTCTTTTTTTTTTTTTTTTGAGAGGTTTTCGCTATAGGGCGCGTGCGCTCACCAGACAGAGAGAGACATAGAGACAGAAAGCGAGAAATCACTCCCCAGGGGGGATGGTCACACCGCAATCCCTTCTCTTCCATTCTCCTCTTGGGATCTTGGGCACACACGCACACGCGCCCGGTGTGAGTTTTAAGCCACCGGGTCTGGGACGCGAACCGCAGTCGACTACGTGGGAGTCCAGCGACATAGCCATTATGCTAACTGCCGGTTCCCATAAACTCCTCCTCTTTCACACACACAAAAAAGCAACATTTTAAGCTGCACCTAGAAACAGCTATGTAATTTGTGGATGACAGCACAAAATAAAAATGTGGAGCCTCCTGTTTGAAAGCTATTGAGAATTTCAAGATGGTGACAGCAGATCACTAAACCAATGAGGAACCCTTTTAAGTTCAGGTTCTTATTTGACAGTCCAGGTCACACATTTATGGAAGCCATTCTGGTCATCATATCATGGTGTTAGCAGTTTCTATTTGATTAAATAACAAGCTGTCAAGTTAATTTTCTCATGGACATTCATGCAATGAACTCTTTGGTACAAACTATGAGCTGAGGACTTTAGTAAGCAGGTCAGACATCTAACTGGAGTTTCACAATAACTCTGTGAATGACACAAATTACCATTCCCAATTTACCAATGAGCACACTGAGAATCAGAGAAGTAAAGTTAGACATTCAAGGTTACAGATTAGTTCATGAAATAATTGGGATTAGAACATGAGTTGCTGAACCACCTGGTGACCTGGCAGTTAAGATGGATGGATCACACACAGCCAACTGTATGGTTCAAGTTACAGAATTGTGGTATGGCCATCCCACCTGAGTGGTGATTTCTCACTTTCCCTCTCTCTCTGATGCCCTATGGGACAGAAAGAAAAGGGGGAAACAAACAAACAAACAAACAAGCAAAAAACCCTCTGGGAATATGTGCGTATGTTTATGACCAAAATCCCAAAAGGAAAATGGAAGAAAAAGGATTGTAGTGTGGCCACCCCCCTGGATACATAGCAGTTACATTGTTGGACTCCCACATGATTGACCACCATTTGAGTCCTGGATCCGGTGGCGTGAAACTCATACCATGTGTGTAGGAGTGCATGCCCAAGATTTTAGGAAAATGAAGGAGAAGAGATTGTGGCATGGCCATCCCCCCTGGAGGAATGATTTCTCACTTCCCCTCTCACTGTGTCTGTCTCTCTCTCTCTCCAGTGAACATACTCTAAGGCAAAAAAGACTCTCAAGAAAAAAAAAAAAAAAAAGAAAGAAAGAAGAAGAAGAAGAAAATAAATGAGTAGTATTCCATGGAGTATATGTACCACACTTTTTTAATTCATTCATCCATTTGTGGACATTTGGGTTAGTTCCATGTCTTAACAACCATGAATAAGGCTGCAGTGAATATAGTTGTGCAAGCGCCTTTCTGACTGAACGTTCTCCTGTCCTTTGAATAGATACCCAGAAGTGGAATTGCTGGATCATATGGTAATTCTATTTGAAGGTCTTTGAGGAGCATCCATATTGTTCTCCACAGTGGCTGGACCAATTTTCATTCCCCTCAACAGTGTAGAAGTGTTCCCCTTTCACCACATACCCTCTAGCACTTATATTTTGTTTTTTTAATCTTCGCCATTCTGACTGGGGTTAGGTGGTATCTCATTGTGGTTTTGATCTGCATTTCCCTTATGATGAAGGATATTGAGCATTTCTTCATATGATTTTTGGCTGTTTGTGTCTTCCTTAGAAAGTTGTTTGTTCAGTTCATTTTCCCGTCTTTTAATTGGGTTAATCTTTTTCTTCTGGGTAAGCTGCTTGAGTTCTCTGTGTATTCTGGTTATCAGTCCCTTATCTGAGGCACGGTTAACAAATATTCTCTCCCATTCTGAGGGTTGTCAATTCACACTAATTACAGTATCCTTTGCTGTGCAGACCCAGTGTGATTTTTAAGCCACCAGGTCAAGGACTCAAAACACTGTCGGCCATGTGGAAGTCTAGTGACAACCATACACCATCTGCTGATCCCGAGGCTTTAATGATTACTAAGCTTACTAATATAAATACATTTAGGGAAAAAAAGTGGTCAAATACCAAGAAAATAAACAGATGATTGTCTGTTTTATTAATCTGGATTCTTATTTTCAGGGGAATTTTAAAAGAAAAAAAAGTTCTAGCTATTTGTTTTCTTTAGCCAGAAATGACACAGAGAAAACTGAGACTCCTCAGACATGACCAGAACTCTTACATTTAGATAGCAATACAAAACACTTATTTTTGAACATGAGATAATATAAAGTGTGATTATCACATACATAATGAAAGTGACTTATACCAAAAACATTGAAAGGGCATTAATTTTCCTCAGGAAAGCAGTCCTTCTCAGAGGCCAAGAGCTTTGACCAAACATGTTCCATTGCTAGTTGGCACTATAAGGGTGAAGGAATGTCTTCTTTCTCTGAAGTTGTGTGAAAAAATCACTGACAATAGGTAAATTAAAAAGTGAAAAGGCATTTGGACTTATTTTAATGCATGCATGTGTATATGGAAGCCCCATAAATGTCATTCAGAGAGGGGTCAAATAGTTGTGGCTGAAATACCCACCCTCAGAAAGAGGTAAATGGGGAGGGATAAATGGACTCAATGCTCAGACACTGGTTAGTAAATTGTTTTCTTTGGACGATAAAAGAGACAAAGTTCCTGAAAGGTAAGAGGCAAGGGGCAAAACTACACAGGAACAAAGATCGTCTTATGCAAAATTTTTTAGATAATCTCTTGGAGCTTCCCTCAGAAGAATAGTTTTCCTGAGTGCAGAGACTTGTAGTTTTTCTTGTCTCTGGTTGCTTGATGAGATCTCTAGGATGCAAGTCTAGAAAAATTGCATTTCTATTGTAAAGGAATTCTCATATAGGTAAGTTACCTCCAGAGAGAGCCCCTCCTGGTTAGGAGGAAGAAGAGACAGGGTTAAGAGACGATTCTGAGGCAACTTCGAAGGCCTTTCAGCATGTCAAAGAATCAGTCTTTGGGGTATCAGTTTCTTACCCCCAGCATTGTCTATGATAAATATTCAAATTCCTTTATCTCTATGGCAGATTTAGGTAGAATCTTGTCAGCTCAAGCTGCCAAAGACTGAAGGGTTTAAACAACAGAGATTTATTTTCCCACAGTTCATAGTCAGGGTGCCAGCATGTTGAGTTCTGGTGAGGACTCTCTCCTCGCTTTGTAGATGGCCAGCATCCTGCTGGCTGCTCATATGATCTCTTCTGCGTGCATGCATGGAGAGAAAGCATGATGAAATTCTTTGGTATCTCTTCTTATAAGGACACTAATGTCATCGTGAAGGTCCCATGTGCATGACCATCATCTTAACTTCTTAACCTATTATCTCCTGAAGGCCCCATCTCCAAATACCATCATATTGGGCTTTAGGGCTTCAACGTATGAATTACAAATTTGGGGAAGGGGGAGGGACACGCGTTAGGGGGAGGGATACATGGCAGGTGGGAAACATGGACTTTAGAATTATAATTGCCTATCACTAGCAAAATTACTCAGAATAAGTAAGCTATTCTGTAAGTAGATAAAAGGCTCCTGAAATAACACAGGTGAAAGATGAGTGGTCCTGAATTAGAATGATGGCAATAAAATAGGAAATGGATTTGAGATGGAATATTAGTGAGTTAAGAACAAAGTGAAAGAAGTTTAACATAATCATCTAGGTTGGGAGCCTGGTACTTGGAAAAATGTTAGTACATTTACTCAAACTGGCAAGCCAGAAACCAGTTTGAGGAGAAAGAGGGTGAATAAGTTTGCTTGACAACATGCTCACCTTGGGATCATAAAAAGTTTGTGTGGAACACTCCAGGGTAACTGAAATGTCAAAAACATACCTTATGAGGAAGACCGTACTAGCAAGGTTTGATGGGGCAAGGGAAGAAATAGAGTCTGCATGTGACTAAATTCATGAATTGTCACTTTAATACTCAGCCCAAATTTCCTTTGGTTGGCTATAACTCTTGCTTCGGCAATTATTTCTGGGCATTAAAGCTCTGCAATAATCTTAGCAACTAGCCACTTGGAACAGTTGACTATCTTTCTCTTCCCTGGCAAGAACAGCTGGAATAGACCTTCTTTACAACACTACTTGGGACACAATACTAGTGACTATAATTTTTACACCCAGGCAAGAAAACTTATCAGAAGGGGGACTATAGAAAATTGGCTAGAATCTTGGCCAAGGAAAGAAAAGAACTTGAAGGAAAATAAGAGTTACAAGCAAGAGGCTATAATTAGATTCCTGAAACATGAGAGGAAGAAGGGAAAATAGAAGTAAATCAACAATTACTGAGTCCCTTCTATGTCCCTATGAAAGTGCTTAACATACTAAGATGAAGACATGATCCCTTCATTCACAGTCAAGTGGGAGAAATGTCTAGTATAGAAATGAGTACAAGAAGACATGCTGAAGATGAAAGGAGAGGGGAACATATTTTATTTGGGATGTACTCCACTTAGACCAAAGGGTTAGGAAGTCCATTTTGAGGTGAAAACATTGAGGCCTCAAGAAGTGAAATGAGTTGCCTAAAGGCACACAGTGTGATCATTAGGATTCAACTGGTTACATGTAACAAACCAAATTAAAACTACTGGGTTGTTGGAAAAGTCATGACATATTTTTCTAGGCACAAATGTGTCATGACTTTTCCAACAACGCAATGGTTGAAAAAAAGAAAAAAACGTAAACCACAATAATTGATGTGATGGAAAACTACAGGATGTTAGGGTTGATCAGGCTTCTTTTCTGGATCCAGGGGCTTCATCTGAGTCCTGTCTTTGACGTTGCTTTGTTCTGTTTTGCTTCCCTCCCTAGAAACTTCTCTTCCATGGAGAGGAAAGATGGCTCCAGAAGCCACAGGTTTCCATGGTCCTTCCAGCATAGACCCTATAGTAACCCCCAGAAGGATTCTGAGTAGCTTTGTTTATTTGCCTTGGATCAATAACTGCATCAGACAGAACTGCAAGCTCTAATCATATGACTACCACCTTGGTGGGATAAGCGGTATCACCACATGATTTACATCCTCACCAGAATCACCTTCTGTAGGAAGTGATATTCACATAATGAAACATATGAGTGCCATCCCTCCAAGAAGGAGACAAACATAATCCATGTTCTCTGCACATATTTTAGAGTGTCGCAAAGTTGAGTTAAAAGTCTAGGCTGCATTCCAAAGTCTGTGTCTTTCAACCATACAAAGTGTTCCTCCCACATAACCCAGATGAGTGAGAACAGGAAGAAGATTGAATGACAGTGCAAATGAAAGGAAAGACAGAAATCACTGTGGGGAGGTTAAAACACCAAAGAAGAAACGAGAAGAGAAAGCAAGAGAAGCAGGATGATGCGAGACTGTGAGGGAAAACAATAAAGCGAGAACTGGGGAAAAGGCACTGAGAGGCCATTCTGCAGCCTTCAACCCCTCCTTTGGAATCCCTGCCAGAAGCTGCTGCTATTTTTCAGAAAGCTTTTTCCTTTCTTCCTTGTTAAGAAACCAAGCGCCAAATGCCCATTAATCTTTCAAAGGCCACTTTGGTTCTTAGGGGCAGAATGATATACACTTGGCTTGGCTTCTTCATGTTTTCCTTCCCAAGGGCAGTGGGACTTGGCAGGCCAACCCAACTACCCATTAAATCACAGGGACCCATGGGTGTTACTACATGGCTTGGTTTTCCCTGGGGTGTTTGTTGTCAGCTCTGCACCTAGAAGATTCTCCTACCATGTGCCTATCCAGGCTCTAGTTTGCTGCTTTCCTTTCTCAGACCCATTTGCAGTGTGAGAAACCCAACAGACAAAACCAAACCAGAGCTCAAGCTGGTTTTACTACTACCCCATTAAGGAGCCACAGTGAGCCTACAGAAGGCAGGGTGTGGTCAAGATATAAGGAAATCCTTTCTTCTTATAGAGCTGACAGTTGGGGTGGAGCAGAGAGAGAACAGACATGTGGACTAAAGAGTAACTTGGCACATTAGTGTTTTCACTAAAATAAACAGAACAATGGAAGAAATGTCACCAAAGAAATGGTTTTGTCTCCTGAGTGCCTTTTACAAGCCGAGTCCTACACTGGGTGGTAAGGGTACAGGCATGAATTCGATGTGGACTCTCGGTAGGACACATGTCTTCCCCACTTCTGTTGGTACTTCCAGGTAGAAGGAGTCTGGCTGGTGTGAAGTAGTTGGTGTCTTTTCACCCGTTCACCCACTCCATCATTGGAGAGGTTGAGGGATAGGGGAGTAGTTGATTTGGAAGGACTAACATGTGGATAGGCCACTTGCAGAAAACTACAATGGGACATGCTCGCCTTAGCCCCACCTGATTTGCTCTTGGAGTTGCACTGTCAACTGTGGAGCCCATTGCTGCCCAATTATGTCCCTCTCCAAAACTTCCTAAGCTTAGGTACTAATTCCCAGTATCTTAGGTTTTGACTATATCTGGAGACAAGGTCTCTTAAAAAAAAGTAAGGTTAAATAAGGTCATTGGGATGGGCTCTAATCTAATATGACTAGTGTCTAAAGCAGGGCAGAATTATGGAGGAAATAACGTTTTTGTTCACTTTTCATGGTCGGGGAAAAAGGCATGCTATTTTTTTTTTTCTTTTTTTTTTGAGGAGAAGCATTCATTTTACAGCAGATGTGATGAGGAGAAGCATTTTGGGACAAAGAAAAGGAAAAAGTTTCCGTCTCGATCCAAACATGAGTCATGGCATGCTCATAGGGTGATAATCATCGGAGTTGATAGAAACCTCAGAGACTCTCAAGTCCAAGTTCCTTGCTTTTCAAACCTAATTACTGCAGAACTAATTTTGATCAGGACTTCAGGTGGGAAAAGAAAAAGGCACTCCTCCCTTTACTACCGTAATCACATTAGCCTCTTTCAGGCCACTATGACAAAATATCAGAGGGATGGCTTATAAACCTCTTCCTAGCCAGGTTCCAAGGAAGTCCTTCTTCAGGCTTGCAAACACTACCTTTTCACTGTGTCTTCACATGGTTAAAAGAGGGTACAGAGCTCTGGGGCCTTTTATAAGGACACTAATCCCATTCATGAGGTCTTCACCTTCATAATTTAATCATCTCCCAAAGGCTCCACTTCCTAGTACCCAGGGGTTAAGGCTTTGTCATATGAATGGAGTGTGGGAGGGGAATGAACATTCAGACTGTGGCATTTTCCCTCTACACTAACCCCCACAACCTCTTTGCTATACACCTACCTGCTCAGAACTTGAATTTGGGTGAATGGAGGCTGAGGGAGTAAGGTGAAACAGAGGTCTAAAACAGAATATGAGGAAGGGAGAAGCCGAAAGAAGACTTGTAGAATGGTTGATTCTTTCAAATGTGGGAATTCAAGCCATGGGGGGGGGAGGGGGAATCTGGTAATCCTGGGGACTCTTCTGGACTGACACAAGCTCAGATTGAACACATATGACAACTTGGAAAACACCTGGTGATCACTTGAGGAGGGAAGCTTTGATGTAAATACCAGCAGTATCATTATAATCATTGTCTGTATTTATAGTGTAGTTTCTAAAACTAGCAGCCTAAGAGTTCATCAGAACTATTTGTGAACGAAGGCAGGAAATCAACTTGTAGGCATCATCAAAACTGTCGGTTTCCTCTTCCTCTTTTGGACTGACAACATAGCTTTAAAAAGGATGAGAAAGCACTTACTGTGTCGGAGTGGTTAGGTACTCCAGATGTTAGATCACCTGCTCCAAGATTTCAGCTGCAACTTGCAAATTTGTTTCATCTAAATCCTTAATCTAGTTTCAAGCCTTGGTCCCTGAGGCAGACTTGAAGGCTGTAAAAATAACCCCCTGGTACAACTCCCAGGCTAGAAGACAGATGTGGTAGCCTCAGCGATTTTCATAGTTACCACTGCTCCTACTTTCAGGCTGTGCTAGAATTTCCAGAAATAACTGGGGAGACACTGAGGGACCACAGAGGTTCATCAGGAGCAGTTCCTTTCATTTCCCTGAAGTATCTTTTGGAGATGTTAGTGGATTACGGGATGGGTTTGTGGAATAGTTGCCAATGGCACCAGGAAGCAGGGAGCCAGCCTAAACCAGTTCTGTGTGCTGTGCGAATACCCCTTGGCTTCCCCTCCACCGACAGGCCTGGGGCTCAGTAGATGGGTGAGCTGGGAACCACGTGGTCCCTCTGCCACAGTCTACAAGCAGATGTACACATGCAGCTCAGGAAGGAAGTTGAGGCGGTGTTTCCATGTCCTCAGGATGACAAGTTGTCCTGTCCCTTGTGCAGCTGTGACCAGCAAGTACATGAAGAGGTGTGTGTGTTTGTGTGTCATGGGAGATGGAGCTCATTTCATTGGACATTTTGTTCCAACTTTGGGCTAACTTTGTTCCTGTGCCAAAATGGATTATCTTGGACCCCTCAGCACCAGCTAGTGGAGACTCCTTCATTTCCTTTGGTTAAGGAAGTAGAGTTGAGAGAGTGAGTGCCCAAAACCTATTACAAATTTTCTGACAGAGCCAAGAGAGAGAGAAAGAGAGCAGGCTGGCATCTCTCCCTTATTTATATCCCTTATTTATATCCTTTAATAATCAGCAGAATGATAAAAATCAGTCTTTATAATACAGAAAAGGATTACCTTAATTTGGAACACTATGGTGCTAATTTTTATGTGTTGACTTGACTGAGCCTTAGGGTGCCAATGTATTTGGTTATGCATTATGCATAACGTAGTGCCTATGAGAGTGTTTCTGGCTGAAATTAAGAATGGAATCAGCTTGAGAAAAGCAGGTTACCCTTTAAAATGTGAGCGGACCTCATCACTCCATTGGAGGACTAAATAGAACAAAAAGGTGGGGTCAAGGAGAATTCACTGCTTATTTTCAAGCTGAAACATTGGCCTTCTGCCTTGAGAATTAGACTCAGACGACATCATTAGCTCTCCCGGGTCTCTAGCTTGCTAACTACAGATCTAGGGACATCCAACCTCCATAATCATGTAAGCAATTACTTAAAATTAAATATTTTTATATCCATACATAGACGTAGATATAGACATGGATATGGATATGAATCTGTACCTGTATCTAATTTACCCTGTATCTATTCCTATCCTATATAATTGGTTCTGTTTCTGGAGAACCCTAACTAATGTAAGAAGCAATTTTCTAAAGCCTTACCTGGGTCATGCCAGTTTTCCAAGCTGGGAGGCACAGTGGTATTGTGCTTGTAACACAAAGATTATCTTGAATTCTGGCACTGCCATTTAAGAACTGAGTGGCCTTTTTCCTCATTTGAAAATGAGAAGACTCTTGCTTATTTTACAAGAGTTTCCATAGGATAATATGAAACGATGTTGACATAACACTCTTTTGGGTTCAGTAAGTAGTGTTGCTACTAGTAGGTTGTTAACTATGCTGTTAACCATCTTCTCTTCTGATCATGTGAGACTTGAGACCCAGCCTCAGGAGGGGGTTTGGGAGACAGGGTTGCAGGGCTTGGGTAGTATTGGAGAAAGGGTCATAGCTAAGGATGAGCAGAAAGACAAGTTCAAGGCCTCTGTTCAAGCAAAAGGTGAATCCCAAAGGATCAGGCATGAGGTAGAATCCAGTTAGGAGATAGTAGTTCAGAAAAGTAGAGAAATTCTAAGCAGTGATTGATAAGATTTTATTTTCAGAATGTCCACAGACTTGATTTTAGGGAAAAGGGCAATGGCAAGGGTATTGAGTAAGTTTAGACAGTGACCTGGCTGTTACTAACCCCCCTTCCGCTGTCTATCCACAAGGCTATGGCAAAACATTTTCTCAATATTCAGCATTGGATGAAGTTACAATTATCTTCATCTCTTAGTCTAAGACTTCTTTCAAGAATCAACTCAAGGGACCAGCAGTTAGCGTAATGACTATGTCGCTGGACTCCCATGTAGTCGACCGCAGTTCGAGTCTTGGACCTGGTGGCTTAAAATTCACGCTGGGCACGTGTGCGTGTGTGCCCAAGATCCCGAGAGGAGAATGGAGGAGAAGGGATTGCAGCATGGCCATCCCCCCTGGGGGATGATTTCTCGCTTTCTGTCTGTCTGGCGAGCGCATGCGCCCTATAGCAAAAAAAATTCTAAAAAGAAGAAGAAGAAGAAGAAGAAGAAGAAGAAGAAGAAGAAGAAGAAGAAGAAGAAGAAGAAGAAGAAGAAGAAAAAAAAAGAATCAACTCAAGAAAGTTTCATGAGGAGCCTGACCCACCCATATCACCAGGCTCTGGTCACAGTCAGAGTCATGTCTTTGCAGCACCTACAGAGTAGAATGAGATGGTGGTGTGCAGTGTGTGTGTGTGTGTGTGTGTGTACATGCACACTCATGTTTCAGGAACTCTGCTGAAGATAGAAAATCATCATTCAATTGGAGGCCCCTGCAGGAGATAGGAGTGAGAACAATTAAGTCAGGGTATTTTTTCCCAATACCTTCCCTGACAAGTCACCTTGGGCTGGCTGGAGTCTTACACCAGTAGTACAATGCCTGGCCTGCTGATCATGGCAGCTGTAAATTCTAGCTTAGGCTACATATGGAGGACAGCTTGGTAGACCTGTGTTCACAGTAACCTAGAGAGGTGCTACACATGTTATTAGTATTGTTACCTTATTTAATCAAATACCTTCATCATTTCCAGGGTGTGCAGCTGTTGAAGCTTTAGAGAAGAAAAAATCCCCAAGGGCACCCACTAGGGCATAGTGCCAGGCTAAAAATAGATGCTTGAAACTAGTTCAATCCCTGGTCTATCCCTCAGGCAGTTTGCTGTTGGAGATAGCTCATCTTGTGAAGCAGAAATGAGTCTTCTTTGAGCCACCTTTTGTGGTGGGACAGCTCCAAAATCATATTCCCCTCTTTGTTGACCCAAATGAGGAGTCCTTAACTAGGAGACCACAGACACAGAGTGACTCATGATGTCAACCCCTCTCTAGTCCCAAGGCCCCCCAGCCTCTCCCTTCAAGAGAGCCACTCTCTCCCTTCCAAACCTTTCCCTGGGTGACTGACATGGGCGGACTTCCTTGTCCCTGGCTTCCTGTTGAGTTTGGCCTATTAGAGGCCCCTGCAGGAGATGGGAGAGAGAACAATGAGGCCAGGGTATTTTTTCCTGGTACCTTCCGTGTCAAGTCAGCTTGGGTTGGCTGCATACCTCTAAATGTTGCCTTCTCCTCTTAATCTTTCAGGTTTCTGCCTTTAAGGTTTTCAAATCTGTCTAGGGATGGCAGCAGAACCTTGCCATTGCCAGATCCTAGGGTACTTCATTGCCCTGAGTAGTTTCCTCTTCCTGCTCACAGCATTATTAAAAGTCCTTTAAGTCCACTCAAATTTCTCTTTGGGGCAGGACAGCGGTGTAATGGTAAAATGCAATGGAAAAGCCATGGTCTGCAAGGCTGACACACATGGGAAGTTTCCAGGTTCACGTGAGAGATCTTCCTGGGTACGCTGGGCACATACGTGTGCTCATGATCAGGACTGCCTGAGGCCAGGGGTGAACTGTGGTGTCAAGACCCCCAATTGAGGGTGTTGAATCTCTTTGTCTCTATCTCTCTCACTCATGGAAGAAATAAACTTTAAAAAATTGCCCTTTGGATGTGTTGTCTGCTTCCTGCAGTAACCTGACTACATATCTCACCCCTCCTAGTTCTAATGCTGCCACCGCCTCCTGGCCTAAGGAAACCTTCCAAAAAGTAAATCAGCCATTCAGAAATAAAATTCTGTGCCCCTGATCCAAGAAAGCAGAAGTCTGTGCCTTTCTTTGTTACCTCGTCTTTTCTCTCTTCCAGTATCTGGCTGCTAGTTCACCACTGTTTCTCTAACGAGAGCTTCAGCCCACCAGATCCTGGCTTGGTTTTATATTTGAGTACCTGGCAGAGTTGCTGCCCTTAGAGTCTGTGCTGAGGTATAAGATCACCAGACCTACATGGGACAAATGAAAGAAGTATAGCCACGTGGGGTTTTTTTAGAATCTTTTTTTTTTCCTTTTTTTTGAGAGAAAGATTTTGCTATAGGGTGCATGCACTCACCAGAAAGACAGAGCGAGACAGAGACAGAAAGTGAGAAATCACCCCTCCAGGGCGGATGGCCACACCGCAATCCCTTCTCCTCCATTCTCCTCTCGGGATCTTGGGCATGCACGCACACGTGCCCGGCATGAGTTTAAGCCACCGGGTCTGGGACTTGAACCACAGTCAACTACATGGAAGTCCAGCAACATAGCCATTACGCCAACTGCTGGTCCCATGGGGTTTTAATAGTATTGCCCAGAAATGCAAAAGTCAAAACTGGAGAAGTGAGACCAAGCATCGAGTCTGAAGGAGAAATTGAGGCATTAACAGGGAGGTGAATCAGCAAGAAAGAATGAAGAAAGAAGAAAAACCCAAGACAGCTTGAGGAAAGTACATTAGAACAGAGGCCATGAGATGCATGGTGGTGTCTCTGGGTCCACTTCTCTTTGATGGAGACAAATACTGAGGAGGTGAGTGGAAGTAGAATTCCTGAAGGAGGAGGCTGTATGAGTAACTTCCATCCTGCTTCTTGTGGAGCTTGGAATTGAGTCAGGTCCTCAGTCTCAGTGTTCAGGGGCACAGCCATGACTACTCAGCTCTCATGAAGCCCCTGAGATTCTCCTGATTGCCCAGAAGACCAAGGACTTTTCTGCTTAGAGAAAGCCCTGATATTCAAATCTTAGCTCTCTTAGTTCCCAAGTGGACCCCAGGCCATGGATTGTCTTTTGCCTAAACACCTTCTTTAATGCTGTCTTTATTCTATGTAGAGTCCAGCTTCCCTAGCCAGCCTCTGTAGGTCCCCTCTGTGCTGCCTAACTCTCCCCTTCTCTGGGAACAGGATTCTGCTTTGGCAAATTGACCTCTGTTAGGTGGCCTTCAGTATGTTTTTAGGTTCAGTGTCTTGGCCTCCATCTTTCTGATTCCTGGGTAAAAATTAGAGATTTATCTCAGCTTCCTTCTGTTTAGCAGTAACCACACCAACAGCCCATAGAATGGGATAAAATAATCATGTGGTGATTTATAAGGCCTGAGTATCTTCCCAGATACTGTCCTTTGTAGTAAAGCTAGTATCTCCACTCTGCACTGGATTTATGGAGTGGATATTTTTTTCTTTTTTTGTGCGTGTGTGTATTTTTTTCCCCCATTTTCATCTGTCTGTTGCTAAAAATTTAGAATTCCTCAGGTCCAAGCCCACCCAGGTGAAAGTAACTTATAGCCTCTTCCCATTTATCCTTCTTTTAAGCACAGACTCCAAGCCTTATAAAGCTATAGGATGTTGGAAATATGTCATGAGACGTAAAAATGGGTAAAGCTGCTGGATTCCTTCTCTTTGGGATCTAGTACTCCCAGGTATGGAATGTGGGGAAGGTATCAACTTGGATTCGATTTTAAGCAGTACCAGTACACTGGCACCTGGACAGTTGCTAGCAATTACTCTCTTGCTTTAAAATGCAGAGCACTCTGAATGTTTACTACCCTACCTCCTCAGTAAGTCCTTCCATAGGACCTGGGAATGAAGTCCATAGGGAGGATTACACTCATACCTCAAATGGTAAAACTCCTGTAAGAATCTCAAAAAGAGAAAACGGTGGGGCCAGCACCATTGCCTAGTAGTTAGGAGAGTCAAATATGGGGCCAGCAGATGGCATAATGGTTATGTCTCTGGACTCCCATGTAGTTGACCATGGTTCAAGTCTTGAACTGGTGGCTTGAAACTCATGCTGGGTATGTGTGCATTCATACCCAAAATCCTGAGAGGAGAAGAGATTGTAGCATGGCCATCCCCCGTGAGGGGTGATTTCTTGCTTTTTGTCTCTCTGTCTCTCCAGTGAGCACATGCACCCTATAGTTAAAAAAAAAAAAAAAAAAGAAAAAGAAAAAAAAGAAAGAAAAAAAAAGTCAGATCCTACATGGCCAACCACAGCTTGAGTCCTGGCCCTGGCAACTTGAAAAACACACTGGGCACATGTGCATGCATGCCCAATAGGAGAAGGGATTGCATCATGACTACACCTTATTGGGGGTGAGTGCTTTCCTTTCTCTCTGTTTTGTTTTGTTTTGTTTTTTGTTTTGTTTTGTTTTGTTTTGGTTGGGGGAGTGTTCTTTTGTCTTTTTTAGTTTTTCTCTGGTGAACAAATGTGCTCTCTGGCAATTAGAGAGAGAGAATGAGAGAGAATAGTCCAAGGAATAAAGCATATATGTATCTCTACTGCGGGTTTGTGTATGGAAAATCCTAGCAGGCCTTGATGTTATTTTAGGTATGTTATTAGGCACATACACCCAGCTAATTCATTGTAGTACAATTGGAGGGATGGGCTCCTGGGATAGATCTGGTTGGGCACTTCCCTTTCTCTCTGATGACAAAATTATGTAGAAATAGATCATCAGGCAACCTCAGTCTGAATTCAGCACATGACCCCAAACCAGGGACAACCACAAAAATATGTGTACAATCACTTTATATGCACGTATTTCACTTCCCCAGTGAAAGCTGTATTTTGGCAATGTCCACTTACCAAATGTAATTGGTCCACTTCCTAGTACCCTCCAGAAAAAGCGTTCTTGGGTCAGCCCATGGTGAAGGAGTTAAGAAAGCTTGATCCTACATGGCCAACCCCAAATATAGAATCCAAGACCCAACAGTTTGGTAAACATATAGGGAGCATTGTGTGCATGCCCAAAACCCCCAAAGAAGGAAGAGATGAAGGAGAAGGGATGCAGCATGACCATTCCCCATGAGGCAGGGGGTGACCCCATCTCCCCACTCAACCCTGGCAAACACATACTCCCTCTGAAAAATTTACAAAAAGAGGGGGGAAAATGAAAAAGAAAAAAATATTCTCCAATCTATGGAAAAGATTTTGGGATTTAATAATAATGCTTTTTTTCTTTTGTATTTTTTGACATCATAATTGCTTTTGAAATACTAGAAAAAACAATCATGTGGACATTAGTGTAAATTTAAGTCCAGATAACTCCTAGTTCTATTTCTCTGTGATCTGAAGTGTCTGCAGCCCATTAAATCTCCTTTAATTGTCTTCAAACCTGGTATTCCAATACCAGAAGTCACAGATCATTTGACTCTGATGAAGACTCAACGGTCATTTGTTGAATTTAAACAAAGTGGACCAGATCTTAATCTCAGTGCATTTGAACTACAAATTTGGTTTGTGTTCACTCTAATGAGTTACCACCAAGCCCAACTGGAAGGACAGAAAATTCTGTTTGGCTACTTTTTTTCCAAATATTTTTTTTTTCTCTTTAAAAAATACAGTAACACATCTGGGACCTATTATATGGTGGTATATGTTTCAGTATATGTTTCTGCTAATGCTTCAGTAAACAAAAACCCCATGAATGGTAACTACTCGGATACAGTAGCAGCTAATGTGCCTCAAGTGAGGCTCCATACAAAGTTAAATATCGTAGGATTGAGGATAACTGGGTCCATCAGAAATGGAACTCTAACCCCACTTGTATCTGAATCAATTTTTATAGTTAAGGGAATGCTTTTAATTGTTTCTTACTGCTTAGAAGGAAGAAAAATTCAAAAGTTTATGGATAGAGAAGATGTGGCACATATATACCATAGAATGTTATTCAGCCATAAAAAAATAAAAAAATGAGACCCTGGCATTTGATAGAAAATGGGTGAATATGGAGGACCAGCAGTTATCATAATAGCTATGTCGCTGGACTCCCATGTAATGGACAGTGGTTCAAGTCCCAGACCCAATGGTTTAAACTCACGCCGGGCGCGTGTACATGCATGCCCAAGATCCCGAGAGGAGAATGGAGGAGAAGGGACTGTGGTGTGGCTATCTCCCCTTGGGGTGATTTCTCACTTTCTATCTCTCTGTCTCTCTCTGGCTTTCTGGTGAGCACGCACGCCCTATAAAAAAAAAAAAAAAAATCCCAAAAAAAAGAAAAAAAAAGAAAGTGGATGAAAGTGGAAGATTTACTGCTACATGAAGCAAGCCAGACTATGAAAGAGAGTCACTGTCTGCCCTCTATGGCAGAAACTGAAAGACCAGACAGTATTAAGGCATGGAGATAAACTGTGGATATCAGAGATAGTGTGGGAAGAGGGTGGGCAGGTGCAAGGGACGGAATCAAGGAGGAAAAAGAAAGAAACAAAATATTTAAGGAACACAAAAATAAAAAATTATCTGTTGATGATAAAATGTATGGTAACATCTTTGATTGAACTAATATTCAGCGTATTCAGGATGGAAAAACTCATTTGGTATGCTGTAATGATACACAGTGATTTAATGTAAATAATAATAATAATAAAGTCTATGATGTTTTTATTTATATTAAAGTTAAGCATATCAACTAGAAACACTCCTGGCTGTTGATATTACTACTCTTGGAGCTGGCCCTATAGCACAACAGTGGGATGCAGTACATGGGAACCAGATCCCACATGGATGGCTGCAGTTTGAATCCTGGACTCGGCAGCTTCCAAGGTGCCAGGCGTGCATGCCAGGTGTGTGCGCATGCATGCCCAGAGTCTTGATGGGACAGAAACTAGAAGAAGAGGGATTGCAATGCGGCCATGCCCTGTTGGTGGGAGGGGCGGGGGGAGGAGTAGGGGGTGTGCTTGCTCTCTCTTCTCTTTCTCTCCCTCTTGTGCATGAATGCATGCACGTATCCTCTGGCAAAAAAAAAAAAAAAAAAAAAAAAAAAGATAAAAGTATTTTCTACACTTAATTAATAGTTAACTAGAAAAAGAGGGATATTTTCTTGTTGTTTTCATATTCTTATTAAACAGAAACTTTGGTTTGGGGCCAGCATCTCTGTGATTCTTTGATCTGTCTTCATGGTTAAAGAAGGCTGCCCTGGCACCAGTGGGAGAGCCACGAGTAAGGAGGTAGGACCAACCTTAGGGCACATGGATCCTTTTTATAAGAAACTAAAAGCAAGACGCTTTCCAGAAACTCTGAACAAACTCATGTTTCATAGCTTGAGCTCTGTCCCAGGACTACCTCTATGTGCAAGGGAGACTGGGAAACTAGGTCTTACCTACTCCAACCTCTCTGATAGATGCAAATAAGAGATAAAGAGGTGGGCATGCATATGAGAGCAGCCAACCACTAGTGTCTACCACCACAAGTCTTACGAAAGCTTTTGTGGGCTGAAACCTACTGCAAATCTCCCTAAACTAATTCTAAAAATCAACAGAGGGTAGAAAGCTAGGGAGGAAAGAAGAAGAGCTTGAGAACCAGCTTCATCAACGTTTAGGGCCTATATCTGTCACTTCCTGAGTGAGATGGCTCTAGGAAAGTCACTTCTGTTGATCCATCACTTCTCAACCTGAAATAATACTGCTCTACAGGGTTAACTGAAGATAAAATGAAAGACTATCACAGAACTTGTGCTGATTGTCCCTCTACTATGTCCACTAGAATAGTAAAGATGGTGGTGACAGCAGTGATGGAGAAGGCCTGGGGCCACCTAGACTGCCAGACAATGTTTCAAGAATATCACAAGAAATAAGTAAGTCAAAGTGCAGTATAAGAGCCAGGCCTATACTACTCAAAAAAAAAAAAAAAAAAAAAAAAAAAAAAAAAAAAAAAAAAAATGCAGGCCCACAGGTCTATGGAAATCCAGCCTTTTCTCTCTCCATCCTTTCTTTGTGTAGGTCATTATTTCATGGCCAGCTCACACACAGTTCAGGGTCTCCCGCACACCTTTCTGTCTCCAGTGCCCACAGGGAAGTGATATGTGCTCAGGGGACATTTATGAATGGGTGAATTCCTCAGAAAGGTGGACTGGTTGGAAAAAAAGAAAGTTGTAAATTTCAAATATGTTCAATGAAAAACAAGTGTCTCAGGAAATGATCCAGAAGCTATATAAGAATAAATAAGTGAAGAACAAATCTTCCATATACATCCACTTTCTATCAAATGCCAGGAACTTATTTTTTATGGCTGAATAGTATTCCATGGAGTATATGTGCCACAATTTTTCAATCCATTCATCTGTTTGTGGACATTTGAGTTGGTTCCATGTCTTAGCAATCATGAATAATGCCGATATATATAGACGTGGAAGCACTTTTCTGACTGAGCATTCTCCTGTCCTTTGGGGAGATACCCAGGAGTGGAATTGCTGGATCATATGGTAATTCTATTTGAAGGTCTTTGAGGAACCTCTATATTGTTCTTCATGGGGGCTGGATCAATTCATATTCCCACCAACAGTGTAGGAGTGTTCCCCTTTCACCACATCCCCTCCAGCACTAACCATTTTTTGTTTTTTGTTTGTTTATTTGTTTTAATCTTTGTCATTCTGACTGGGGTTAGGTGTATCTCATTGTGGTTTTGATCTGCATTTGCCTCATGGTGAGGGATGTTGAGCATTGTTTCATATGCTTTTTGGCTGTTCATATGTCTTTTTTTTTTCTGCTTCCTTTTTTTGGAGAGATTTTTTGCTATAGGGTGTGTGCGCTCACCAGAAAGACAGAGAGAGACAGCAAGACAGAAAGCAAGAAATCACCCCCCAGAATCACCCCCCAGGGGGGAGGGCCCTGCCGCAATCCCTTCTGGCTGAGTTCCCTATGTATTCTGGTTATCAGTCCCTTATCTGAGGCACAGTTAACAAAATTCCCTCCCATTCCGAGAGATTAGTGTATCAATTCAAACTAATTACGGTGTCCTTTGCTGTGCAGAAACTTCTTACTCTGATGTAATTCCCCCTATTTTGGGGATTATTGCCTATACTTTGGGGGTCTTGCTTAAGAAGTCTTTGCCTACCCTGATGTCTCCAGTGTTTCCCCAGTGTTTTCCACCAGTAGTTTTATAGTTTGCAGTCTTAAGTTTAGATCTTTGGTCCACTTTGAGTTGATTTTTGTTAATGGTGACAAATGGGAGTTCAGATTCATCTTTCTACAGGTGGATACCCAGTTTTTCCAGCACCATTTGCTAAAGATGTTTTTCTTTTCCCACTGAACTGACTGGTACCCTTTGTCAAAGATCAGTTGGCTGTATGTTTTGGGGTCTCCACTTAACATATACTGACTGTCTATACTCTATGGTAGAGACTGAAAAACTGGAGGACATAAAAGCATTAGAAATTGTTATGGACACTAGAGACAAAGTGGAAGGAGAGTGGAAGAGGGGAAAAGAAATTTGAGGAAAAATAGAGAGGTAAGGCATTTGTGGGACACAGATATGGTTTATTACCTGTTGATGATGTGTACAACTGGGCTGAACTGATGTGTATATTATGCTGGGTAAAGTCTCTTTACAATCTAAACGATGTATAGTGAATGAATGTATAAGTAATAATAAAAATAACAATAAAGTAAATAAATATCAAATAAAAAAGAAATAAATAATTTTTAAAAAGAATAAACGGGTGAGGAATTCTGGGGAAAACAATAGGCAGTGGAAGCATACTCTTTCAATTCTCTCAAACTGCCATAGATCTACCAGGAACAAAAACCAAAACCTATGGTTAACCTTTGTGAAACAAGGTGTCTGGCCGACAGGATATCTGCTCAAAGTCCCAAAAATACAGTAGGTGAGGCAAAATGCCAGTATTAACAATGAGACTATTACTTATTACTTTTAAATAAGTAAAAGACATCCAGAAAATGATACAATACTTGTAAGATAAATCAGAATTAGAAAACCTCAGAAACAGAACTCAAGAAATAATTCAACATAAAAAAATATTTCAAAATAAGGGCAATGGATAACTCATTGGCACAGTGGTAACGTGTTGTTCAAGAGCTCCTGGATCCATATAGAAGACTGTGAGTTCAGTTCCTGCTCAACCTGCACAGCCAGGCACCTGTGCCCATGATCCTGGCTGGCTGGGAAGGCTGGAGATTGGGAGATCAGGGCACGAGAATTTGTTGAGCGTTCTTGCCCTTCTCTCTCTGTCTTACTATTTCTCACTCTCATGTAAGAGAGGGGGGAAAAAAAAACTTTTCTAAAACAGGGCTGAACCAGCTGGTGGTGTGGTAGTGAAGGAAGTTGAATCTCACATAGCTGACTACACAGTTCCATCCCAGATCTGGCGACTTGAAAACATGCTAGGAATGTGTGCTTACATGCCCAAATTCCTGAGAAGAGAATGGAAAAGGGATTGAGTATGGCCATCCCCCCAAGGGGGCGCTTTCTCTCTCTCTCTCTCTCTCTCTCTCTCTCTCTCTCTCTCTCTCTTTCTCTCTTTCAGACAGACACCTGCACCCTATAGCAAACATTTAAAAGTAATTAAATTGGGACCAGCAGTTAGTGTAATGGCTATGTCGCTGGACTCCCACGTAGTCGACTGCGGTTCGAGTCCCAGACCCAGTGGCTTAAACTCAAACCGGGCGCGTGTGCATGTGTGCCCAAGATCCCAAGAGGAGAATAGAGGAGAAGGGATTGTGGCGTGGTCAATCCCCCTGGGGGGTGATTTCTCACTTTCTGTCTCTCTGTCTCTGTCTGTCTGGTGAGCGCACAAGCCCTATAGCAAAAACCTCTCAAAAAAAAAGTAATTAATAGAAACTAAACTATAAAGAGCACACAACAAATAAACACAACAGATGATGCCTTAAGAGAAGTAAAAGGTAAAAGGAGAAAGTTATTTTCAAACAAAACTACATGAAGAGGGGTCAGATGGTGACATGGCAGTAAAACGTGACACTCTATGAGGCTGACTTTAAGAGGGTAACTGGGCACTGATTCATTATCTTGAGAACAGACAAATATGGGAAGAAGTCAAGCATCTGTACTGACCGCTGTATGTAAATGCTGCAACTGAGTAACCAGATAGCAGATGAGAGAAACACTTCTTAATAAATTATTCTAGCTAGAAGTAAAATGCGACGTAGTATTAGAATCGCTTTACTTTTTAGCTTCAGTGACTATTGACATCACAAAAAGACAACCAGACATAGGATTGTCTAGCTAATGAAAGAACATGCCATTTCACAAGGTCTGGTCAAAATGACTTACTTAAAGTTTCCTTGTTCTCTGGATCCAGTTGCTGATCTGCAGATAATACAGAGGAACATGCTAAACTGCACCACGAGTACTCAGTCAGAAAAATCCACAAAAAAGGAGGACCAGCAGTTAGTGTAATGGCTATGTCGCTGGACTCCCATGTAGTCAACCATGGTTCGAGTCCCGAACCCGATGACTTAAACTCACACCGGGCGCATGTGCGTGCGTGCCCAAGATCCCGAGAGGAGAATGGAGGAGAAGGGATTGCAGCGTGGCCATCCCCCCAGGGGGGTGATTTCTCACTTTCTGTCTCTATGTCTCTCTCTGTCTGTCTGGCGAGCGCACGCGCCCTATAGCAAAAACCTCTCAAAAAAAAAAAAAATTAATTGGGGACCAGTAGGTGGTGTGGTGGTAAAGGTGCTGGACACTCCCACATGGCCGACCATGGTTTGAGTCCCGAACCTGGTGGCTTGCTTTCTCACTTTCCCTCTCTCTCTTCCTCTCTTTCTCTCTGGTCAAATTAAAATAAATGAATAAATAAATAAAATTAAATAAATAATTATAAAAAAAAATCTACAAAAAAGGGAAATTCAACAGGTTAAACCACTAATGATCTTCAACAAGGAAATTATAAGCAATAACAAGTACTGGAAGGAATAACAGTAGATTAAAAGAGAACTAAAAACTTACCAAATTTTAAAAAGTGAAGAAAACTACACTGTGGTTTTAAGAATGAATACTTGGATAAAAAATAGCATAAAGGAACATGAGGACGTGATTACTGTAGTAGTCAGGATAGTGGGGATTTTGGGGGGGAGAAAGAAGAAGACACATCTGTGATATCTGGTAAATTTCTATTTCTTGATCTAACTAGGTGTTAGCCTTATAATGCACTATATGTTTGTTTTGGATTATTTTCTATATCTGTGTTTCATTTTGCAAAAAATTTTTTCCAAAGCCTATTTGATTTCAGAAAAGCCTCTAGATCCTATTCTTGAATCAGTACATTGCATTTGTCTGTACATAAAAATAAAATACAACTTAAATTTCTTAAAAAGAATAAATAAGCAAGAGAAAAATGTGGTTTTTTTTTGAGAGGTTTTTGCTATAGGGTGCGTGTGCTCTCCAAAAGGACAGAGAGAGACAGAGAGACAGAAAGCGAGAAATCACCCCCCAGGGGGATGGCCATGCCACAATCTCTTCTTCTCTATTTTCCTCTTGGGATCTTGGACACGCACACACTCGCACCCAGGGTGAGTTTAAGCCCCTGGGTCTGGGACTCAAACTGCAGTCAACTACATGGGAGTCCAGCAACGTAGCCATTATGCCAACTGCTGGCCCCAAAAAGAATGTATTTCAGATTGAGCTATATTTTCTTAAGTGCCCCTATTAAAACCCATTTCACAAAATCTTTTCCTTGCTTAAAAAAATCTATTCAGAAGATTCTGTGCACTTTCATCCTAGACTTGCCAAGTTAAATAGCCAAAAAGTATTTCCTTTTCAAAGTCCAAGAAACATGCAGTCCTCTATATAATATAAAAAAAAAAAGAGAGAAAGAAAAGATATATTGAGGCTTCCACTATTCCAGTCCTTCTTTCCATTTTTGTAGTGGAAAATTATTTTTACACAAATGTAGACATACAGATATTTATAAAAGAAATGCTTCAATACACATGTATTAAAGACATTCAAAGGGGAAACCTTCTCCATGAAAAAGATAATATCTTTTTCAGAGCTAGGAAGTGAAATGCTGTTGCTAAATTTTTAAATACATTAAAGGATTTTATTTGCCTTCTGAACTGAAATTTCAAAGTCAAAATGTGAGCCCAGTACAGGAATTTTATCAACAATTGAACTCGCTGAGTTCTGAAAGGGGCTCCCAGGCCTTTCTGTTTTTTGAAGTTCCATTTTGCTTTGTCCTCAGATGTCTTGACATAATCAGCCCATTGATGCCTTGTGCTATCTTGCAAACACAAGCATGTGCTAACAATTCTATGCTGAGGCTGGAGACAAGGAGAAGTTCCTCTCCCTTTGACACAGGGGTGGCTGGTCAGGAAGTACTCAAAGGTGCAGCAATGTGAACTTTTGACTGAACTGTTGCCCAGTGGGTTGCCAGTGCTTCTAGTTCCTACAGGCTCAGGGCTTCAAACACTGGGTCAGCTGCATCCCGTGACCTACATGGCTAGCCTGACACATTTCTTTCCCATGCGGTGGCACCAGTGGACAGACAAAATTGACATTCCTTCATTTCTTAAACTTGAGTGTCAGATCATGTGTAAGACCCACCAAATTGACAAGTTCATCTCTAGGTTAGATTGGTCACTAAAAGATCATTTGCTTTAAAAAGCAATATATAGGTTCTTGCAAAATCTAAAAGTAGAACCCGGTCGTCCCATTCTTGGGTATTTACCCAAAGAACAAAAAAGCACTCTATTGGAGACATCAATACATCCATGCTTATCAGTGTTATTCACAATAGCTAAGAGGTGGAATCAACCTGATGGCCAACGACTGATGACTGGATTAAGAAAATGTGGCACATATACATGTGTAATCTACTCAGCCCTAAAGAACAATGAAATCATGTCATTTAACACAAAGCGAACAAATCTAGAAGATTTGCTAAGTGAAATAAGCCAGGCTATTCAACAAATGCTGGATGTCCCTCCCTAACATATATCAAACATCCATATTCCATGGTAGAAACTGAAAGATTCTCTGGCATAGAATTATAGAGGGCAACTGCAGATACCAGAGACTGCATGATGAGGGAAGGAAGATAGACGGTTGAGGGAAGGGGAAAGGACCTTGGGAAATAAGGATCAATAGACACAAGAATGCATGTAACCAAGGCAAATAGGTTATGAAATAGTGTATCGCAACCGCAACAGAGTTAAAAAGGGTGTTGCCACTCTAATATATACCCTCTCCCACCAGAAACAAACAAACAAACTAGTGACCAGCAGGTAGCATAATTGTTAAGGCACTAGATTCCCACATGGTTGACCACAGTTTGAGTCCTGTACCTGGCAGCTTGGAAATCACACTGAACATGTGTACATGTGTGCCCAAAATTTCAAAATGAGGATGGAGGAAAAGAGATTGCAGTTTGGCCACCTCTTATGCCAGTGATTTCTCATTTCCCTCTTTCTGTCTCTCTTTCTCTCTCTCTCTCTCTCTCTCTCTCTTCCCTCTCTCTGGCAAATGCACGTACACTATGGCAAAAGCAAACAAACAAAAAAACTAATAGAATATTGGAGAGGATGACTATGTTAATATCTTTTATTGGACTTGATTATTTCACACTGTATGCATGCTTTGAAAAACCATACTGTACCCTATAAAGATGTACAATGATTTACAATGTAAATCAGAAATTATAATTTTACTAAGAAGCTTGACTTTCTGTCAGTAGTGATATGACAGTAGTGCTGGCACACACTTACTTACATGTATGATCATTGTTCTTACTTAGTCATTACAACAACCACAAAGATAAATATTACTTCCATTTTATAGACAAGGGCAATTTATCCAAGACCACGTATATAATTAATGGCAGCCCTGGGATTTGAACTTAGGTAGTTCAGGTTCCTGGGTCATCCTTTTTTAGCCACCATGCTATAGAGACTGTGACTGGGAAATATATAGACATAGAAATACCAATATAGTGTATTAATGGTCTTCGCTGACATTTATCAACACTTTTTTCCTATCAGGCACTATACAAAATTTCACAAACTCTTCATTTACTTACATGCCGATGGCTATAGATAACAGCATAGATACATAAAGGCCTATTTATTATGGCCAACATCCATTAAAATTGTCTAAATTTAGTCTCAGTGCCACGGTTTGCCAGCTATGTAGCCTGAGCAAATGATTTAGCAGACCTGGTACTCAGCCTTCTTCATAAAAATACTGTGAGGAGTAAATGAGATACAAAAATACTTCCTTCCTAAGAATCCAGTGAGGAAAAATGAAATAATATCTGTAAAGCACTACTGATTCCTGGCACAGGACAGGCACATAATAAGTTGGATATTACTATTACTGTTATAGCATGAGATATACGAAATAACGCATAATGTATCATTGGCAGGTAGATATACATGGTCAACTTTCTAAAACAATTCAGAAAGCTTGGCAAGGAAATTATTCTCCAAAACTTATCAAGGCCAAAGATTTTTTTTTTACATGTTTATGCTGAGCTGATTTATTTTCCACAAGAACATCAGTAGTTTGGATATAAAGTGCCAACATAGATTGAAGAGACAGGATTCTAGGACACTCACGCTGCAAAAGGCTCTGCTCTGAGATGGCAGATGCCCATTCTCCAGAGGGCGGACAGTGAGCTCTTAACTCAGAGCACCAAAGGTGCCATGTGAGGACACATGGGGGCCACTTACCACAATCCCCACCCTTCTAATCTCTTAACACCTGTACACTGGCCCTTGTACAATCAAATCTATTTCTGTCCTCATGGGTGCTGCACCAGGATCTAGTGGCCACATCTCATCTGGCATTTAAACAATACATTCCCATGCAAAGTGGACATGACAGAATGATAACACGAGCACAAACTGTTGAATTGGTAGTTTAGACCAGGCGCTGTGTCACACTCTAATCAAGCATTCTCTGTCGTGATCTCCTGGCTCCATACACCAGCATTACGATCACCCTAGGTCCCATATCTGCTGAGTGGCAGAGGAGTCCTCAGGCCCAGATTCATTCACCTCCAGGTTTCATGTTATAATTTCCTTCATTCAGAGCCGTCCTTGTTCACTTCTAAACTCTCATACACTTCATCTCTCTCCTCACCACCATTCACACCCTACTTAACAAAAACAATCAATCTAAGGACATATCTTCTATGGGAATTAACTACTGGATAAAAATAGCTTGTGTGTTCATTTTCTTCTCTGAGACTCATACCTCTCAGTATGTAGTTCAATGGATCAAGGAGCTAAACTCAGTCTCTCTCCATAACTAGGCAGTGACTCTTTGAAGTCAAGAATCTTGTCTATTTGTTATAATAACCCAAGGGCTTAGTATGCTGCCTGGCATATAACAAGACCTCAATAAAATTTGCAGAGAGAATAAATGATTGGATGAATCGCTGGACCCTTGAATGAAAGCCTCGGGTGACTTCACTCTCATTTGTTGAAAAGTTTCTACTGAGTCTCAGGTTTGTGAACATCGAGAAGCGACTGAGTTGCTACTTAGAATAATGTCTGGTGCACAGTTGGTGCTTGGTAAATTTTATTCAATGAAGAAACAAATACATAATGCAGTCTTTAAGGCAGCATAAATCGTCTGGGAGATATATTTAAACACTCTTTGTTCTTCCAGTTCTGAAATGTATCATTAATTAAGCCAAATTATCAGAATGCTGGAGACTCAGGTTGGACCTAGTAAGGAACCTACAGAATGGCTTTTATGAATGTGAGCTATTCTGGCATCAATCTATACTAAAGGAGACTACAGGCATGTGACATTGCCATGTTTCCCTGGCAAGCTGCCATGGACAACCTGGTACTTATGTAAGAGCTGGGGGGTCCTGTCTGATCTCAATATTGAGAATAGTTCTTCTTCCGATAAACTAATCAGTTTTTATGTCACGTGCTTGGTGAATTGTCAGTCTTGTCTTTGTTTTTGTTTGTTTGTTTTAGACCTATAACATTGGAGTAGAATTTGTAGCCAGTCGAAACAATGGAAAGGCCTCTTTGTTACACACTTTTCCAAAGTCAGTCTTTGCTCTCTTTTGTATACTTCAGCTTTTATTTTTCTCTTTCTTTCTCCTTTTCTTCTTTCCTCTCTTTCTTCTAATCCTACTGTTTGAAAGTGTTATTTATTTATTTATTCCAGGGGCGGGAGTGGTGGTGTGCAAAGAGACGCAATAGGGTCTTGATCCACCCCAGCCTCAGCTAACCCTGAATCACTGGTGTATTCAGGGAGGTCTCCATATGTGAACTCAGGACCCTTTTATGTGGGTCAGCAGTGCAGAGCATCATGTTTTACCACTGCACCACCATTTGGCCCCTCTTCTACTGCTACATTTATACCTTCTCATTACTTATGAATGATGGTAAACCATCAGGGATCATAAATGAAACGAACTAAATTTAAAATAGCTTATTGTATTGACTAACTACAGACAAAGAAAACATAACAGCAAATATATCGTTATTCAGATTCACAGTGATTTTTTTACCTTCCTCTGGTGTATTTAATGTATCCAGGACTAAAATCCTCTCTGGAAGGAGACACGGGATGAAGTTATAAAATATTAAATAAAATGTGATATTTTAACAAGTCTGCTGATAGCATGCTTTGTGCACTGGAGGTTGAATTATGGAAGGATGATCTTAGCTCTCTTCTGGCTCACGGAAGGTAATCACCAAGTGTTTATTGCAGAGGGAAAAGAACAGGAGGCAAGAAATATGCAGAAGGAGATGAAGGGATAGAAAGGCGATGAGAGACAGCACTGGAGAAGGAGAGAAGCAGGAGACATGCAGGGTTGAGGGAATAAAGGACTAACGGGAATAAAGAGTGAGTTGACTTTAATAGCTAAGGTGGTTGCTTGGGCCTCAGTTGCTTTTGTCTTAACTATGGCTGTTTGGTAACCATAAATAAAAAGGAAGGTCATAGGCGACATCTCTGCTTGCACATACAGCCTTTTGTTGAAGAAGGTAATAGTTCTACCCTATTTAATCTTAGTACTGGACTGAGCAGAGATGTCATAACCACATTTCAGAACCACCAACTCGTATCTCCAGCTCAGAAGCAGCTTTCTTGTTCCACAATTTCCTATCCTGAAAAACACAAGCCAAAGTGTTTCTTTTTTTTTTCTCATTGGGTTAAAAACGTGGCCAAGTTTTCTAAAAAGGTTTGAAGACACTTTTGTTATATTTATTTATTTATTGAGAATAGTAAATGAATTCAATATACACAATTTGGAGACAAAATTTAACTTTTGTATTATTTTATAATACAAAAATGCCTTCTAACCAAAAAACATTTCTAGGCTCATTTATTTTCAAATACATGAAGTGAACATATGAACTTGCATGTATACTAAGTCTTATATCCTTTTAATATTTTTAACTTAGTATATCTGTCTCAAAAATGACCTCCAAACTTGATTTAAAAAAATATATCCATAACACATATATGAAAATACTTTTTACATGTCTTATCTCATTATTCAATCTTCAGATAAGTTTCCTAAAAATGGGTATTCTATACTTTAAGCTCCCAAAATTACAAGGAACTTAAATAAAGCAGTTTTTTTTAGTGTAAGTGTTAATTTGAAAATCAAAAGTCAAGAGGAAAGTCAAGAGGAAATTTAGAAAAACAGAGACCAGAGTATAGTTTGGATTAGAGACATCAGTAGAAGATTCAGGATAGCTCTTGTGGTAGAGATGAGAACTGCTTATCCACACTTGCAGTTCTTCTTCCAAGGACTCAGTGTAGATGGTATTTCTGTACTTTCCCATCTCCTTGAGGTTAGATATAGCCATGTGACCTACTTCATGCAAGTTAGATATAGCCATGTGACCTACTTCATGCAAGAAAACATGAGAATATGAATGTGTCCATACGAAAGTAACAATTGCTAGTACATGAATCTCTGAATCGCCACATGCTCCTCTCATGCTATAGTGGATGTTGTTGGTGGCTGCCCCATTCCCTGCTATAGCCTCCCCCAAGTGCTGTAAGTATGGCTGTTAATGACTCATCCCCTCTTCTCCAGAGAATTGCCCTGACCACTTCTCCCAGAGGGATACATGGTCTCCCCATCATGAGGGACAGCCAGCTGTGAACGACCAACTCTACAGTGTAATTCAAGCTCATGAGCTCCCCAGGGGACCAGGCATAAGCTAGTCTTCAGCAGAATATATTTGCTTGAAGTGCTTCCCCTGCCCTATTTTATTTCCATCATTCCTCTTCTCCAGAAAGGACCCTTTCTTTTTTTTTTTTTTTTTTTTTTGGAGAGGTTTTTTGCTATAGGGCGCGTGCTCTAGACAGACAGAGAGAGACATAGAGACAGAAAGCGAGAAACCACCCCCCAGGGGGGATGGTCACGCCGCAATCCCTTCTCCTCCATTCTCCTCTCGGGATCTTGGGCAACGCACACGAGTTGTAAGCCACCGGGTCCTTACGTGGGAGTCCAGCGAATCATTACGCTAACTGCTGGTTCCCAATAAATCACTTTCACAAGATTTCACATCTCAGGCCCTGTTTCTAGGGATCCCTTAAAACAGCTTCCTGGGTAATATGGTAGTACAATGCTGGAAGCTCACCTAGAAGACAGAACCATGGGGAGTAGCCAGAATCCTCAGTGGACACACAGAAGGGAAAAATAAACCATTGTGGTAATATATTGGGTCATTGAAAAAGTCATGATGCATTTTTGCATAGAAAGACAGAAAAATATTAATACATCACAATTTTCCTGACAACCTAATAATAAATATAATTTTAAATATACACAATCTTATTTATATAATATCCAATAAGACTTGCGGATCTAGGAGCCTCTCTTGACTGATAGAGCATTAGAAATGGATCTCAGTGACAGAAGCTTCTAGATCTTTGTTCTGGAGCTCCTCAACCTGATCAGACTTAAGTATACTCTTCATCTCTGCTTCTGTTTGTGTGTCTCACTTCACTCATGGAGAACTAGCTACCTTTTTCTCTTCCTCCTCTCCTCTCCTCTCCTCTCCTCTCCTCTCCTCTCCTCTCCTCTCCTCTTCTCTTCTCTTCTCTTCTCTTCTCTTTTCTCTATCTACCTTAATTCTAGTATCAAATGTCTCTTAGATCCAGCTGGCATGTGGCTCTTTCTGATAGTCTTCCTCATACACATGTCTATTGTATCAGCTTCAGCCCCATTGGCACAGTAATGTCCTCTGTGTTTTCCACTTCAAATTCCCAAGAATGAGTCTGATTATCCAGTCTCATTCTTGGGCCTCTGATGAGTCTATATCCTGGCTATTTTGGGTGGAGTCAGCCACAGCTAGGCTATGAGGCACGTGGCATGGCTATTTAGTTTTACACAGATTTCCCTGAAACGGACACATTCTGACATGAATCTATGACTTGAAATTGGACCACAGTTCCAACAGGAATAGTTACTTTTAATCTTATATGAAAACACTTTCCGTTTTGGATTACTACTTTGTTGTAGAAGTTTGCTGAGTGAAGCAAGTCAGACTATGAAAGAGAGACATTGTATGTCTCTACTTAATGTATACCAACTGTCTGCACTCTATGGAAGAGACTGGAGGACATAAAAGAATTAAAAATTGTTATGGACTCTAGAGACAAAGTGGAAGGAGAGTGTGGGAGGGGAATAGCATAAGAAAGGAAATTTGAGGAAAATAGAGAAGTAAGACATTTGTGGGACACAGACATGGTTTATTATCTGTTGATGAGGATGTGTATAGTATTCTCAACTGGGCTGGACTGAGGTGTATGTCATGCTGGGTAAAGTCTCTTTACAATATTAATGATGTATTGTGATTGAATGTATAAATAATAATAATAATAAGGTCATCACTAAAATGGCAGGTGCATTCGCAGGGAATAGGGATTCCTCTTTCCTGAGAGAGTTTTCTCTTCCCACAAAAAGGCCAGGTTGGAACTAAGCATATAGGCCACAAGCGTGCCATGCTATAAACATGATCACGTGTCCTATGCAAGCAAAAGAAGTCCTCACTGCTCACATAAGACAAACCCAGATAAAAGTTTAGAAATAATGTCCAAGTGTCCAAAGTATGCTTAGAGCATCTCTTCTTTGGGGACAATATTGGCATTGGGTGCCTGAGAAAGCATTCTAAGTTTAGTGATCCGGTATGAGAGATACTAATAACAATTGTTGTCATATACATACATGCACTTGTTCATCTGTTCAATCATTCATTGGATAAAGATCTGTTGAACATAAACCATGTGCCAGGTGTTATACTAATTCCTTGGGAAATAGTCAATTAGGAAGGCAAGGAGCTTACCTTCTAATTTAGGAGACAATATGTAAATGATGTATAAATATATAAATGATGCGCCAATTAAGGATAAAGACTAAAATATCTAACAAGATGAGCAGAGAGCAATGGATTGAGGTGATATTTTAAGAAGGATACCTGAGAAAACTTTATTGAGAAAGTGATATGGGAGCAGGCCTAAATAAATGAGGAGGGACACACTAGAAGATCTGGGAATAGAAGGATCCAGGCAGAGGAACAGAAAATACAAATATGCCTGGAGAAACAACGGGGGAAAGCATAGACAGCAAAGTGAGCAGCATTTGCAAAGGCCCTGAGGCAGGAAAGCATATAAGAGGGTCCTCAGACTAGTTACTCTGGGTATAGCTCAGAGAGTTAAAGAAGCAGTGAGTGGGGACCAGTAGATGGTGTAATGGCTACATTGTTGGACTCCCATGTAGTTGATTGAGGTTCGAATCCTGGACCTGGTGGCTTAAACTCACGCAGGGTGCATGTGCGTGCGTACCCAAGATCCCGAGAGGAGAATGGAGGAGAAGGGATGGCACCCCTGGGGGGTGATTTCTTGCTTTCTGTCTCTGTCTTTCTGGCACACACATGCACTCTATAGCAAAAACCTCTCCAATAAATAAATAAATAAAAAAAAGGTAAATTAATAAATAAAAAAGAAGCAATGAGTGAGGGCTGCTTAATAGGTGGGGCCAGAAGACTGAATAGGCCCTTGTTAGGTCACATTACAGATTTTGTATTGTACACCACATGAAATTAGAATTGGTAAGATATGTCCAAAGTTATATTTTTATAGTTCAGTTGAAGTTTGATGGTGGATGTCTGGGGAGGGAAGAAAAAGGACAGTGGAAATAGATGTGTACAGAGGCAAGGTATATCTTAGAAGTAGGATAAACAGGACATGCTGATTGATTGGTTATAGGAAATAAGAGAGAAGGAGGTGACAAAATGGCCCCCACGGGTCTTTGGACAGCTTGTTGGGAGAAGGGGTCATTAACAAAGAAGGGGTCATTTACCAAGGAAATAGTTAGTAGAGAAGAAAGACTTCAACCAGGTTTGTTTGTCATTATTATAGGGTATTATTACCATTATTTATATTTTATAACAAGTAAATAGACTTAAAAAGGTTGTCTTACCTACTCAAGATCATACATCTAGTAAGCAAAGGAGCTCCATTTCATACCCAAGTCTACCTCATTGATACCCAAAACTATATTGTTTCCCCTTTCAATTTTCATTCAGCCTTTTAGAAAGAAAGAAAAGACTCAGGCATCCTGTGGGGCATAATTAAAATAATGACACAGAGAAGCCAGGCAGAGAAGTGCCTGAGCATCCCCTGTAAGGGCCAAGATAGCCATACCACACCAAATGCAAACACAGAAGCCGAGCAGCTGTGTCGTTAAGGACCAGAAGTCAGCCACAGTCAAACTCCTTCTTTCAAAACTTCACTGTGGACTAAACACTGTGGTCCCTTACCTAGCAGCGGCAGTATTGCTTGGGAATGTGTTAGAAGTACACATTCTTGGCATCATCCCAAACCTACGAATCATAAACTCTGGATCCAGGGCCCTGAAATCTATGCTTAACAAGTCTTCCAGAAGATTTTGATGCACACTCAAATTTAAGAAACACAGAATTAAAGCATCTGGTTTGGGGTCCAGCAGGTGGAGTCGTGGTTAAGGTTTTAGAGACCCATGTGATTGACTTGACTTCAAGTCTCAAACCCAGAAGCTTGAAACTCATGCCAGCTGCATGTACATACGCACCCAAAATCCAGAGAGGAGAATGGAGGAGAAGGACTTGCAACATGGCCATCCGCCCCGGGAGGGGGCGATTTCTCAATTTCTATCTTCCTGTCTGTCTCTCTGGTGAGTACATGTGACCTATAACAAAAATCTCTCAAAAACAAACAAACAAACAAAAAATCTGTTTTCAACTGATCTAAGTTTTTGCCTCTGAACAGCCTCTGACTGAAGTGATTGAGGTATAATCCTAATAACAGGCAGGGTTTGGACTAATAGGGAAGTTATTGCTGAAGTTGGACAGAGGCTCATTTTCCCCCATCTGATTCACTTACATAAATCCTTGTCTAAAAAGGAAATAGCTTTTTTTTTTTTTTTTTTTTTTTTTTTTTTTTTAGGGACTGTTGTTTCATGGCAGAAGGAATGCTTTGCTAATTTTAGGAAGATGGCTTCAGTTATGGACAGGAAGTCTTGAGGGGAAGGAAATTTTGACTTGAATTTTTAAAAATCGTGTTCATTTATTTATTGTTTCTTTAGAAAAGGAAAAGGCAACACTATTAACAAACCTCAGCTGACTTTAGAGTTCAAAAAAATTATTTTTAAAAACGCCTGACTGAGAAGAGCCATGTGGGAGCCATTTGCAGTTCCCCTACAGTTGAATTCAACAGTATTCAGCTACATGTGAATAAATCTAGAAGACAATAGTCCCCAAGATTTCTCTTTGAATGGAGAATCTCTGCAATACAAATTAGCTTTAGTTATGAAGCATAGCATCTGGCTTCTGATCTTGAAATAACCCTGTCTCCTTGCTTCCTCAGTGCTATGTACAATGGTGTGCCTGGGCCTGGTCACCTCAGGGCATCATCCTGGTAATGATGTGCTTGGGAGTGCATCAGGTTTTCGAGTTTACAAAAGGCATTCCTATTCCTTATCTGGTGTACTCTACAGCAAGTAAGGCAGATCATAATATTTCCATTTTACAAATGAGAAAACGGAGACTTACATAAGAGGAATGAAGGCCTCCCAGACAGATAAAAATGGTGAGCCACAGGAGTTGTAGATATTCTCATATTGAATTCTTCAAGAGAGAAGAGCTCTCATTTTTATCTCATTGCTGAGGAAACTGAGACCTAGAAAGTAGAAGTAATTCATCCAAAGTCACTAAGTAGGAAATGGGGGAAAACACCCCTCAAAACCATAGCTTCTGAGGCCAAGCCCTATGGGGGCAGAGATGAGTACGCCAAAGCAGCCTGTCCAGGAGCTGCCATGAACCTCATACTCATCGCTAGAAAACCAAACATTTTAAATTAATTGCTTAGCTCAAATTCAGTTTATCACAATGTATTATCACATTAGCCAATGTCCTCCAGAGAAACAGAACCAATAAGATAAAGAAGATCTAGGAGAGAGGATTTCTTATGGGAATTTACTCATGAGATTATGAAAATCTAGAAGTCCCACAATACCATTTGCAAGCTGGAGAACCAGAGGGGCAGGTGCTGCAGCTCAGTTCAAATTCAAAGGCTTAAAAACAGGACTGCTGGTATAAATGACCCCTTCTCTACTAGAAAGTGAGGGCCTCACAGGCAAGACCAGTGTTACATTCAGCTGGCATAGAGTGCCTGGCTCACCACCCAGCACAGTGAAGGGGCCCAGCCCCAGAGCTGAAAAAATAAACAAAAAGATGCTATAGAACCTGGGAGTCCTCAATGCTTTTAGTTGATCCACAAGTTTAACCCAATACAAGTTATATACTTCTCAGGAGAAAATTCAGGGACACAAAACAAATTTAAAACAAACAAACAAACAAAGAAAAACACACCACATTATTTGAAAGTCTTTTTTCTTTCTGTTATGAGAGAGAAGGATGAGGAAAGAAAGGAGAGAGATAAAGAGATGTCCCTGGAAGAGTCTGGTCATGCCACAGTCCTCTCTCCAGCCTTCTAGCTGGCTATGATCATGGGCATGCCTGTGAGTGTCCTGGCCTATTCAGGTCAACTGCAGGCCTCCCCACATGGCTCCAGTATCATGTAGCAGCACCCCAATACCTGCACCACCACATCACCATAGCTAGGCCTCAGTCAAATTTTTGATGAACAGACTTGAGTAGCATGTTGGCAGAAAAGTGGCAAGAGAGGATGAAGGCAAGTGAGTATAACAGGTCGTGGTTTGGTGCAGTGCCCCAGTCAGAGTCATGTGAGACAGTCCAAGCCATGGACACAGTGTCTCCTGCGGGTTTGTGCACACTGAGCCAGTGAGGCACTTTCAGGGAGTCTGGAGGAAGCGTTAGGCCTTTATTAGTTTAAGTACTTTACCAGAGTCCAGATTATATCCAAACCTGGAAGTTTTCAACAGCAAACTTGCAGAGCCTTCCCACAAGCTCGAGGCTTGCCTTTTCTTCAGTCAAAAGGCAGGCTGTGCCAGTTAAAGCTGAGAACCAGAAAACAACCATGTAGATTTTGAAACTTGTTTTGGATGAGATTTGTCATGCCTTTCTGCTCAGCAGACATCCAGTGGTGCTATAGAGATAGGTCCAACCCACAGGGAGCCTGGCCTCTTTCTGAATTAATGGCTGCTTTATCTTGAAGAAACTTCAAGGTCCAGTTGAAAAAACACTGGGCCAGATTTAACTAGAGCACTAATTTAACTTGGCCAAGCACTAAGCTGCTCAGCCTCTCTGGGCCCACAGACTCTCATCTGTAACGCAAGGCATAGAATTAAACCAACATTGAGATTCTTTGGACTGAGAAATATCATTACATGAAATAAGAATCCCAATAGCATTTAGAGGAGAGAGAGCATGGGCTCTGGGGCCAGCCTAGGGTTTGGAGGCCAGCCTAGGGTTTGTGTCCCAGCTTTCCTACACACCAGGTATATGTCCTCTGTTAATTCACTATCCAGCTCGAGATCTCAATTTCATTATCAACAAAACAAAGATAATAAAACTCATGTTAAGGGGATTTGGGAAGGAGTCAAAGAGATGATCTTGGCAAAGCAACTGGCTGAGTAGTCATTCAAAAAAGATCAACACCACATATATTTCTTGAACACATACCATGTGCCATGTACTGGGCTCAACTCCAGAAATAAGAGTAGAGAACAGACTAGTTATCACCCCAGTCTTCATCAGATAGGTGGACAAAACTGTAGACCCACATTACAAATGTAAAACTGTCATCTGAGGTCAGATATAACCAGAACGGTAAGAGGATGCTGCAACATAGCCAGAGGTTACTTTCTATCCCAGCTCTCCTTCTCATTGAACACTGCCTCTAAAGCCATCTTCACCAAAGGCTTCCTTCATGTCCCTTTTCATAGCTCACTAGGGAGAATTCATCACCCCAAACTCTATTGCCCACCAGATTAATTTTCCCATATCAGAAATCTTTGGGAGATCAGCTGATTTCACTTACAAACCATGCATAAAATAATTCAAGAGTCTTCCTAGGAGTGTGGGAGGCAAGCCTTTGAACTGTGCCAACCTTGTGATTGCTCATCTCTGCTGAAAGTAGATTTGATAATCAACACATCCTGCTACAGTCATCGTCTTCAGAGCTGTCTAACTGCGAAGAATGAGGGATTTCTGCCCAGTCTGACACCCACCTGGCGCCAGGTAGTCGTGGGGGCTTCAGGAGAGCAAGCAAACTGATGTTGAATGTGTCAAAGAGCCAAAGAATGGGGAAAATTAAATTAAACTCACTCCAGTACCTTGGGAGTTTAGCTTTGTTAGGCAGGTAATGTTTGGCACTGAGAGAACCTTGAGCATGCCTCCTCTATGTCTGTGCCATATTTTTTCATTCACAAATGGAAACAATCAGTTTAACCTGTGCCTGGTACACAATTTCCATTCAGATCACTTATATAAATGTCTTGTCACTACTTTATGATCCATTACTTTGTTCACACATCTGTAATCACAGTACTAGTTTAAATCTCGTCATCTCATGCTTGGATTACTGGAATAATGTGCTAACAAATCACTCTTCTTTTAGTCTTATTCCCAAGCCCCTTTTTATCTAGTTATCAGATTGCCTCTAAGTGTAAAGCATCAGTGAGAGTCTATCATCTTACGCTTAAAAATGTTTGATGATATCTCACTGCCTTCAGAGTGAAGTTCAAAATCTTTAGCATGGTATTTGTGGCATACACTGTGAGTTGACCACACACAAATTATTCCTTTCCTGTGTAAGTCAAATATTGCATTGCCATCAGAAATACCTGAGACTGGGTAATTTATATAAGAAATAGAGATTTAGGGACCAGCAGTTGGCATAATGGCTATGTTGCTGGACTCCCATGTAGCTGAGCATGGTTCAAATCCTGGACCTGGTGGACTTAAACTCACGCTGGGCACGTGTGCTTGTATGCCCAAGATCCCGAGAGGAGAATGGAGAAGAAGGGGTTGTGGCGTGGCCATCACTCTGGGGAGTGATTTCTCACTTTCTGTCTCTCTGTCTCTCTCTGTCTTTCTGGCATGCACAAGTGCCCTATAGCAAAAAGAAAAACCTCTCCAAAAAAAAAAAAAAAAAAAAAAAAAAAAGAAAGAAATAGAGATTTATTTGACTCATGATTCTGGTAACTGGAAAGACCAAAGGTGTAACCCTGGCAACCAGCCAGCTGACAACATGGCTGACAAAAGGAAGCAGAGATCATGGCAGGCACATGCAGAAAGGGAGCTACAGGCAGCTCTTTCTTATATAAGAACTCTCTTTCACGAAAACTAACCCTTTCTTCAAAGAGCTGAACTCTTAAGTCTCTCAGAAGAAAGCATTAATCCACTCATGAGGCTAGCACCTTCGTGATCTTATCACTATAATCCAATTATTTTCCACTAGGACCAAATTCCCAAATATCAAATATTAGAGAGAAAACCATTATCCTAACCATAACAGGTCTTCTTCCATATCAGCAGAACCCAAAGTGCCCAAACAAAAAGGAAAAACTATGATTATTCTAAGCTAACCATAATGATCTTATTTTTCTTTAGACTAAAAATGGGCATGTAACCCAATTATGACATAAAGTGGAAGTCTTCAGAGAAAGACGTTTTTCTTCTTGATAAGAGAGAAATGTTTGAAAATAATTTGTTTTATGCTTGATGCTTGGAGAAGTGGCAGCCATCTGTGACTATAAGGAGAGACATTAGGGTAGCCAATTCATCCCAGTTTACCTAGGATTTTCCCACTTCTAACGCGAAAAGCACCACATTGTGGGAAATCCCTCAATCCCAGGATAACTTAGAAAGCTGGTCGTTGAAGGAGACATCACTGACACACTGAGCATGGTGAAATAAAATGATGTGAAAATCCCAGTGAACTGTTGCAAAAGCTCTGAGGCTGCCTTTCTCATGGCATTGAGTCCATGAAGGATGCCACATGCTTCTCAAAACATTACTGGTGGGGGCCAGCAGATGGCATAGTGGTTACATCACTGGACTCCTACATGGTTGACCACAGTTTGAGTGGAAGCTCTCACCCCATAGAACCGTTATTAAGAGCTTCCTAGACAGGAAATTCATCTCTCACCGGCCTTGTATTAGGTGGAGCTGTATGTCTACTAACAAGCCATTAGAATATGAGCTGAAATGTGTGTCACCTCCCCACCATGAAGGAAAAAGGGTCTTTCCTCATGCTTTTAGAATATGAGCAAATCATTTCAGCAACCTTGGAGGTGAGTTGAAGGTAGCAGTATCCCAACCTGAAAAGAGCCTGAATCCCTGAGGTACCAACTGGAAAAACTGCTTTTCTAAGAAGAGCACCCTACTAAGACAAGCCTCACTGCATTTTTGTTTTAGCAATGTATCACCGATTATTGTGTTAGCAGACTGAGATTTAGAGGTTAATTTTTACAGAATTTAGTCTATCATGATAAATTCTGTGGCTTTAACAAAAGGGATATTTTTTCTCACATAATATAATGCTGAGAGGTAAATCCTTGTAGGCATTGTTGTTTAATGAAGACTTTAAGGCTTCTGAAAGGTATTATTCTTTTACGCTATCATTTTCAGTTCTTTGCTTTTCATTTTGTGGCTGTTGCCTCATGGTCATAAGGTGGTTACTATTGCTCCAGGTGTTAAATCACCACACCAACATGTCAAAGGGCTAGACTTTATCATTTCAGTTCAAGTGGAAACTCCTAGATGGAATGATCTGGAGTGCGTTATTTAAAACTATCAATATAACTGAAACTCGAGGCTTGAATCTGGTCTGTAGCAAAAGTCCTTTTTCATAAATGCGGAGTCCTATCTTGCAAATGTAGACATAAACAGAGGACTGCTTTTTTCTAATTGTCTAGTGTGAAGGGTCCTGCAACTGAGGAGATAGTGACATGGCCAGATGTTTTTTTTTTTTTTTTTTTTTGAGAGGTTTTCGCTATAGGGCGCGTGCGCTCGCCAGACAGACAGAGAGAGACATAGAGACAGAAAGCGAGAAATCACCCCCCAGGGGGGATGGTCACGCCGCAATCCCTTCTCCTCCATTCTCCTCTTGGGATCTTGGGCACGCACGCACACGCGCCCGGCGTGAGTTGTAAGCCACCGGGTCCGGGACGCGAACCGCGGTCGACTACGTGGGAGTCCAGCGACATAGCCATTACACTAACTGCTGGTTCCCTGGCCAGATGTTTTGAAGGGATCTGGAAATACCATTTTTTGGGAGAATTCCTGAGGCTGCTGCCCTAAGGTTGCATTTAGAATAAGGGAGAGGGACTTCCTAAGAGTAGTTACACCTTACTTCTCTTTTCTCGACACTATCAAAGTTTAATTTTGAGCTTTGGTATTTGAATATCCTAACACAGCCTTTCAGTCTGACTTTTCTGGGTACTCTGCGTGACTTAAGCTACTCTAGTCCCAAACTAAGCTGTGGGCCTGATGACTCCGGCCCACATTCTTGCTGGACAACAATCTATTGGTATGGATAGAGCTGCCTACTCTGGAAGGGCATCTCTTCAGTTAGCTACCATACTCCATGACTTTACCAGGCCCTTGTTATTCATTTATGTTACCAGCCTCTGGATATGTTTCATTTTTTTAGCTCTGCCATAGAGAAATAGATTTGAGCTTCATGTAAGAAGAAATAAATGGCTAACTATCTGAAAATTCAAAAGGTGGAATACTTTTTTTTTTTTTTTTGAGAAGTTTTCGCTATAGGGCACGAGCACTCGCCAGGCAGACAGAGAGAGACATAGAGACAGAAAGTGAGAAATCACCCCCCAGGGGGGATGGTCACGCCGCAATCCCTTCTCCTCCATTCTCCTCTCGGGATCTTGGGCACGCAAGCACACACGCCCGGCATGAGTTTTAAGCCACTGGGTCCGGGACACGAACCGCAGTCGACTATGTGGGAGTCCAGCGACATAGCCATTACGCTAACTGCTGGTTCCCAAAAGGTGTAATACTTTTAAAATGAGGTAGTGAGTTTCCTCAATACTGGAGGTACTCAAGGAGAAATGGGAACACCACCCATAGAAGGGAAACCAATGTGGATGAGGTATTGGCTTAGAATCTGGTCTTTGAGACCATCTCCTTCCATCCCTAAAAGGCACGATTCTGTGACTCCTGAGAGCAAGAGCAATGCAGGACTTGTTCAAGGCGGAGTGTGCAGGAAGAGGTCGGGGAGCTCAAAGAAAATAATTGGCACATTATTTCAAGGTTGGGTCCAAAGCAATCTGGCAGCTTTATCCAAGGCAGGAAGAAAAATTTCAATGCACACTAGACTTGAAAAATAATCAGCACTTATTCCAGGAAAATAATTTCTTTCATTTGCTTAGTGCCATGTAGTTTGATGTGCATGTTCAGATTATCTTGGTTCGTCTTTATAATTCTATGATAGAACAGCCAGTTGGGCATTAGTAATCCAAGAATACAGATGAGGAGACTGAGGCTAAGGGAAATTTTAGTCACTTACACTCAGCAAATAAGCAGAGTCAGGACCTCTCTCTGGGACTCAGCATTCCATGGCTTGTGTTCTTCCAGCTTTATCTCAAGGGAACAAATTCTAGACATAAAATCAAAGAAACGCCTGTGGGGAGCCATCACCCTCAGCTCCCCTTCCTAATGTTCTCCCTTCAGGCAGATCCTGAGGATGATCTGCAGAGCAGGAGCAGGCCATGTGAGAGTCCAACAGCCTTTCTGTTTGGCTCACATAGATCTTTCCTCAACAAAAACCTGATTCTTCCTCTGTGTGAGAGAGGATGGACAGGTGGTCACCATGTTCCCAAAACAGCCCCTCATAGACTTGAAGCCTGTTATTAAGCTGACTCTTCATCTTTTTTACTCCAGACAAAATAATTGACTTAACCTTTCCCCTCAGTGACAAATACCCTCTTGAGTATCAAACACCCTTTTGGTATCAATGGAGAATTCCAGAGTGGCCCACTTAACAAACCCCTCTTCTTTAAAAGCTCCTCTTTCCAAAAGCAGTAGGGCTTTTAGCCAGCTAGCTCTTCAAGTAGCCCATTACTGTCCTGAAAGGATCCACAAGAAATACGACTGGACCTTTGACCTCAGATCAGAGTGAGTGCTTTGAAGAGAAGAGAATGGCTAGGTTTTGAAGTCGATCAGTTCATGCTGTTCACTCCTGGTAACTAGGCACGGGCTCTAGCTGCTCCCTTTGAAAGAGTGGAAAGTCAGATTAGGGTCCCAGGGTTCTCTTGGGAGCTCCCTTCCACTCTCTGGCCTCATACTATTTCACATCCCAAAGTCCACTGTTGGAAATACCTTGAGGCTGTTGCATTTACTTGACTGTAATTTTTGAAGTACAAGTACATTGCTTCTTTTTTTGTCACACGAGAGACTTGTGAAGAGTTTAAACTATTGTGATTCGACCTATATTTTTCTACTGGCCTATTTTGGTTCAACAATTGCCTTTCAGGGCTTCCATTTTCTTCAATATAAAAAGGAATAAATCTTACTATATCATTGAATGGCACCGTCATAGCATTTCATGCATCCAAAATGAAGAGTATGAAAAGCCTTTATACACTGTGGTCTGTTTTGTGAATGTACAGGAACTATAGCATTATCATCTTAGCCACTCTCAGAAGTATCTCCTACCCTGCAGGTGCCTAAGGGGAACAAAGACAACATCTCAGTTAAATCTGACTCGAACAAGGTCACTGGGACCAGGCCAGGCTAAGACATCCAGCAAGGGCTTCCTGCATAGCTCCCTTTTGTTCACACACACCTGTCATCTCAGTCATCTGACATCAGTGTAAATAAGCCTCTCCTAGGAATTGCTTTTATCATTGCACCTGCTTGTTCCAACTTACTAGCTGTGATCAGAGCCCATGGCTTCTGACGGCTGTTCATAGTCTGAAGACACAAAAGAAAGCCTTTCCCTGGGGCCCATTTGTTTCTATCCTGAGACATCCCAGTAGCTGCGTACCCATAAATGAGGCATTTCCAAATCCCCAGCTGGACCGTCCACCTCATGCCTCCTCCCAATTACTTGGAGTCTGATGTCTGAGCCAGAGCTAGTTTATTATCACTTTTTCTTTAATTGCTTGGTCTGGGATTGGGTGTTTCCTTCTGTGAAATATTTAGGTAAGATCTTACATCAATTTGTAATAAGCAATTTACAGAAAACAATTAAAAACCTTCTATTAATTACATAAGCCAAGCATATATAGACATCTCTTTAATATAAGTAAACTGAGAAAAATCTATGTTTGGCCCAGCGTGGTGGTATAGCCTGAGCAAACTGAACTGCAGTGCTGGAAGCCACATGGTTGACCATGGATTCAGATCCTCAGGTCAGCTTGAAAACACACTTGGTGCATGTGTGGGCTCCCAAGATTCTGACAAGCTGGAGGAACTGGGGATAGATCGCAGTGTGGCAAGACTCTGTTGCAGGAACTTCTGTCTTTCTCTCTAATGTATATGCCCTCTATCATGAATAAAATAAAAACTTGAAGACAAAGTTCTATTTGTGCCTGGGGTAAACTGCTTGAATTATTGACCTTGGTTCTTTTTTTTTTTCTTTAAGATACATCAAGTCATGCCAAGATCCTCCTGCCTCCGCCCCCAACTAGCTGGTGCCATGGGCACCACTATACTCGGTTTGTGTATAGGCAGGGTCTCTCTCCATTGCCCGGGTCAGTCTTAAGCTCATGATCTTCCTGCCTCAATCTGCCTGAGTTGCTGGGGTTACCAGTGTACACGACCACACATGGCCTTTAGGTTGGACCAGGAATCAAACCTGGGCCTGCCATGTGGTCTCAACCTGCAGAACACAGCATTTCCGCAGTGTGCAACACCCCAAATCTTTAATCTGCCTTCATGTGAGTCTAGTGTCCTCCTAATACAGGCAGGGCATGCTTCCCTGCCACATGCAACTTGCTCGGCTCAAAGCATTGGAGCAAAAGTGAATATGTTCCTAGGCCTCAAGGGACCCTATGTTGGAAGTTCGCTCTTCTGAGCTTTCACCATTGCCAGATGAAGGACACATCTGGGCTAGTTGGTGGCTCAGGATGAGGATGAGAGCTTTCACAGCAAATTATAAAGTATTCATGAATGCATCACACAAAACCAAATGAACGTCTATGAGTACTTCAATGTTATTTCTTTCAAGATTTTCTTTGTGCATAGTTTAAATTACATTATATAACTAATTTAGTAATCTGGCTTTTCACCTAATAGTAAGTGTAAGTATGGTCACTGTTACTGTAATGTTTCATGTTCCCTATTGTAGCAGCTGTGTATTCTTCGATCATTTGGGTGCATCATAATTTACTTAAATTGCCTTCCTAATGACCAATTATGCTCAGAGCTCTTCCCGTATTTTGGATTATGCCTTTAAGATAGATTCCCATAAGTGCCATAAGTGAAATTACTTGGTCAAAAGTATGCATATTTTAGAGCTATAAGCCAAACTGCATATTTCTTTTCCTAAGGTTGGCATATTTACCATTTTACCAATAATATGTCAGTATTTATCACACCCGATTACCTTGCACCCTAAATATAATTTGCATTTTGTTTTCTAATGCCATAAATAAAGTAAAATTTCAGTGTCACTTTAATTTTCATTTTATTGTTTGATAATAAGGTAGGACATATTCCCACATGAAATCTTCCAGTTATACTTCTCTTCTCACCAGAGGTTTTGGGCAGGTCTTTTGGCTATCCAGATTTCAGGATCATATACTGCTCTAATCAGGGAATATTTTATTTATTTATTTGAAACCCATTTGGTTTTTAAAAGAATACAGACATGAAAATATTAGTACATGTTAACTCTCACAGGAAAAAGATGATGGCTGATCTTTATTTTCTTCTCTTTTTATTTGTATTTATATGTGCCTGCAATTAATTTTCTACAATAAGAAAACTTCAATGTGTTTTTTAAAATTGATATCTTTCTCTCTCTTTCTCTCTCTCTCTCTGTCTTTAAGAAAATTTGCCATAGGGCATGTATGCTTGCCAGAGAGGCAGAAAGACAAAGTGAGAAATCCCCCCCCCCCCCCCCAGGGTGAATGGCTACGTTGCAATCCCAATCCCTTCTCCTCCATTCTCCTCTCGGGATTTTGGGCATGCACACGCATGCACCCAGTGTGAGTTTTAAGTCACTGGCATCTTTTTTTACAGTTCAAATTTTCTTAAGAAAAGATCCATTGAGAAAAATGTTATCTTGGGTCCAGGTGGTGGTAATGTGATAACACACCTGGACCCCCATGAGAAAGCTCCTAGGTTCATGTCCCAGGACCTCCCTAAGTATGTCAGGTGTGTGCATTTGCCCATGATCCTAGGCTGCAGACACTGGGGTAGTGTATTGGGGATGTGTATCTCTCTCTCTCTCTCTCTCTCTCTCTCTCTCTCTGTATACATAAATAAATACACTTAAAAAGTTTAAAAACATGTATTTTTTTATTGCAGATCCAACATTGATTAGGAGACCAGAAGGCCCCAAGTCCTTTTCCTGGTTCAGTTCCCCTCCATTGTGGCATCTTGGGAACTATTTTTATTTCTCTGATTCTTGGTTTCTTTGGTGTCAAAGAAGAAAATGACACCCACTCCTTAGGGTAGTTAGGGGCTAAATGAGGTACCTTATAAGAAGCATTTAGCACAATGTGCATGTAATAGGCGTTTGATAAATATTAACCCCACTCTCCATCTGTTCTTCCATAGTTTCTTTCTTTTTTTTTACTGTTCTTTGCACTTTTTAATGTTGTGATTTTATACATTTACTCACTATAAATCACTTTAATTGTAAATTAAATGCAATTTTTTAAACTTTATTTATTTTTTATTTATTTATTTTTACTATTGTTTGTACATTAAATCGCTATGCATCATTTAGATTGTGAAGAGACTTTACCCAGCATGATTGACACCTCCGAGGATGTGTATAATAGTCTCAACCAGGCTGGACTGAGGTGCAAACCATAGCTTTCTTCTTAATTCTATCTTTCTGTTGCCTCATGCTCTAGAATCTATGTCTTTAACTAGGTTGTAAATTCTTTGTGGGCAAAGGCTTTGTCTTTTACCATCTTAGTTCCTTCATTTATTCACTCAGTATACACAGTTTACCCATAGCTAATATTATGGCTTTGGATACTTGGTGGAAATAACGAATACTAAATGATTATTTTTAAAAAGAGATCCTTCACAGGCAATCCATGCGTGGGCTGTGTCAAAGCCAGTTTATACATCAGAAAAATGTTACACAGGAAGGGCTACTGAACATGTGACATTGTCATTGGATCAGCACCCTGAACAGTTACGCTGCTTTAACCTCCACCCTTGGCATTGATCACTCTTGCCTTTTACACATTTTGAAGAAGTCAGTAGTTCAATCAGTTTCACATATCAGCTTGCCGAGTTTTAAAATCAAAAATGTTTTCCAGCTACAAGGGCAATTCATGTTCACTTACAAAAAATATTTTAATAAAAAGTGATTTTTTAAAAAGGGAAATACATTTAGAACACTTCTTTTTTTTTTTTTTTTTTTTTTTTTTTTTTGGAGAGGTTTTTGCTATAGGGCGCGTGCGCTCACCGGAAAGATACAGAGAGACAGAGAGACAGAAAGCGAGAAATCACCCCCCTGGGGGATGGCCACGCCACAATCTCTTCTCCTCTCTTCTCCTCTTGGGATCTTGGGCACACATGCACACACGCCCGACATGAGTTTAAGCCACCAGGTCTGGGACTCGAACCGTGGTCGACTACGTGGGAGTTTAGTGACATAGTCATTTACGCTCACTGCTGGTCCCCATTTAGAACACTTTTAACTCTACTGTTTAGAGAAATTCATTGTTAACACTTTGTTATAAGTTCTACATTTTTGCAATATGTATGGAAGAATATTGTACATGCCTAAAATGAAATACTGGTGTATAATATCAGTTTCTTTCATCATTCTAATTTACACTTTGGATTCCATCAATCTCATTTGTTTGCACGACAAAAGAAGAATTTTTGTATTAATGTGAAGAAGCCAAGTCTTTTATGTCTTGAGTTCTTGGCTAAAGCTTGTGTTAGCATGCACTGATACTCGTATACAGAGAGGAGGTGTGTGTATACTTTAAACCACCTTCCAGGTGTGGTTCCATGCCAAATGCCATTGCTCTTACCTCTTAACTCAATCTAATATTTTTTTCTTTTTCTTGTTCCTACTCTTGGCACTTCCTTCTCTCATGGCCTCTTAGGAGTGGCAAAGACATTAGTGGTGTCACCTCAAAGAGAGCTCTTGCCTATGGAGGTCCCTGACATGTGCTGCAGCTGGGGAAGGTCAGGAGGATGGTGTACTGTACAAAAGGACAAGCTGAGCCAAGGACATTGTGTTCTGTCTGTAGTCAAGTCTCATTAAATGACAAATTCGTTAATTCAAAAGTTTGACTAGGATGGCACTTTAAAAAGAGCTGCAGCTGGTTAAATTTAGGGTTTGAAAAAATTCCAGTCTAATAACACGTTCTGGCTCTGGGCCCTCCACAGCCTTCCCCCTGGGGGAACTGGCAGAGTATTCATTCACTTTGGGCTATCTCTTGGTGCTGACTCAAAGGCAGGCCACAGAAATTTCGCTTGCACAGGCCTCAATAGGATTGGGCCACTTAATGAAATGAACAGCTTCCGGTGTGTCTCTGGCTGTTACAGCTGCCTCGTGCTTTGGTGATGCATTTTCAGAGGTTGTTACATGTTGCTATTTTTGTAAGTGGTTTAACCTCTTCAGTCAGTAACCTGGCATTGCCCCTAAGACCCTACCGTGTCCCAATCCCTTCTTATATTTGTAAGCTATTTGCAAAAATAAGTCCTTTTAAAAAGTCCATCCTTGGGACCCGAAGTTAGCGTAATGGCTATGTCACTGGACTCCCACGTAGTCGGCCGCGGTTCGAGTCCTGGACCCTGTGGCTTAAACTCACGCCGGGCGCGTGTGCGTGCGTGCCCAAGATCCCAAGAGGAGAATGGAGGAGAAGGGATTGCGGCGTGGCCATCCCACCGGGGCGGGTGATTTCTCGCTTTCTGTCTCTCTGTCTCTCTCTCTGTCTGTCTGGCAAGCACACACGCCCTATAGCAAAATCCTCACCAAAAATAAATAAATAAATATAAATAAAGAAAAGTCCACCTTCTCTGCATCTTGTCATTCGTGCAAGCACAGAATTTCCTCTGGTTCTGTTTATCAACTATACTCAGAGATATTTTGAGGACATTTAGAAGCATTTTCCTAGTTCTCTTTAGTCTTATAACTTTGCAGAGTGCACAGCTAGTTCCTGACCCTTTATTGCTTACTTCTACTTGAAATTACAAGTCACCAAAGGCCCTCCAATGAGATAGACACTCTGCCAGGTACTTGAAGTGAAAGGAGATATGAAGATACTCCCCATTCAGACAAAAAAAAAGTTAACCACACCAAGCCCCTTCTACATCTTCCAAGCAGAATTCTTGCCCCCTTCTATACCTGCACCTTAATTATAAACCACACTGATCAGCTGCTAAATGTTAGGCATCGCAACTTTGCACATGGTAATTCTAAGCATCTCAATACATCCTTGAAGTATACACATCATCAATTTCATTTTACAGGTGAGCACTCTGAAGCTCATTTCAGTCACTTAAACTTGCTGTACCTCAGTCATCCCATATCAGTCTCTGTAGTAATATCTACCTCGTAGGGCTGTTGGGAGGATTAAATGACAAAGAATATGAGGTCTCAGTGTGCTGGGGACACATGAAAGATGCTTAACCCATTTTACTATTTTACTTAGTGACATTTTAGCACCATAAAATTTAATGAATGTTGGGGATTGCAGAGCAGGAAGGCAGCTGATCACTTCTCTAGCCACAGAAGTCCCTGGGAGTTAGCTGGGGAGTAGATGAAGAATACAGCTGAAATAAAAACCAATGGGCCCTTTTCTGCCCTCACATTCCTCGGCTTCCTCTCAATTTCTCCTCATTTTCCTGAAACCTCAATAGCTTAGGTAATGGGACCATGAAGGAGACAGAGGCGGGGATGAGGCCAAAGGGAACCCTAGTTGAAAGGAGGAATGTTAATGGGAAGTGGGCTTTGCAGGTTGAGTCTACAATGCTGAGTGTGTTTTTATTAACTCCAAGAAAGCTCTGGAGTCAGCTTGTCATTAAATCGCTGGCTGCTCCATTAGAAGGGAGCTTTCCTGATGCCAGTTTGAGCTCTCCCGATCGTAGAAGCTTCAGGAAAGCTAAAATTGGAAACTGGACAATCATTCACGCCTGGGGCTGGCCATCAGACCTTCTTCATCAGCTCTTCTACTTCTGCAGGGAACACAGCAAACAATCTAATCAGATTGCTGCATTTCAAAATTTGCTCAGCAATGATAAAAATAAACCTCAAGCATCCACATATTTGATCAATTTACTTTTATCCTTTAATCGAATAAGCCTCAGCCCTGCAATCAGAAAGAAAAACATTTTGCTAAGCGTTTCATTTCTCCAGTGATTCATCTAGCAGCGGTCTCAAAGTTGACAGGATGGGAATACGGTATTTAATGCTGAAATAATGTTTATTACCACATCATAGGAGGCTGGAATGGCTTTTAAGGTGCATCATATTTTAATCACAAGCACATATAAGGCATATATTGCTCAAAAACTTTAGAAAAGCTCAAATCAGAATGCCAAAAATCATAATGTCATTATCAAAGAAAAGGAGGACTGGCACTTTATTTATTTTTTCCTCAGTTCATAACTCCATCTGTGTTCTTGGTAAGTCTGATAGACTTGGAATAAAACTGTTTTAGAAAGAAAGTAACAAAAAGTACATCCAAAAGGAGGTTTGAAACCAGCAGATGCTCCAGCACGCTAAAATCTGCAATCTCGTTTTCTTGTGTTCCTCCTGAGCAGAAGAGATGGTCTCATCTGAAAGATCAGAGAGAGCTCCAGAAGTCAGGGACATCTGGAGTAGATGGAACATTTCGGAACCAGGAACATTGCCATTGCCTCCTTCTGGTCTGCTCCAGTCTCTATACATCTGTCCTCAATAGAGGGAGGGGATGCACACTGTTGAAGTGGTACCTATTCCTGGGACTCAAGTCACCTGCTCCCCTTAGATCCAGGGAAACAAGAGGGGCAAAGTGGAGGGAACTGGGTAAGGGAAACAGACAAGGTGGCAAGAGTGAGAAGGAAGGACGTCAAGAACTTTTAAGGCTACAGGATAATGTGGGAGAACATGGACTTAGAAACCAAACTGGGATCAAATCCTAGATCTGCTATTTCTCAGTGGTATGATCTTGAGTCAGTTATGTAACCTGTCTGAGCACATACTTCTCAATTGTAAAGCAAGGGGAAAATATCTGGTGTACTGAGCTATTGGAAAAATTAATGAAAGGAGCTGAATAAACAACTCTCTAAGGAAGACATACAAACAGCCAAAAAGCATATGAAAAAATGCTCAACTTCCCTCATTGTAAGGGAGATGCAGATCAAAACCACTATGAGATACCACCTAACCCCAGTCAGAATGGCAAAGATTAAAAAACAAACAAACAAACAAACAAACAAAAAACAAAAAAGTACTGGAGGGGATGTGATGAAAGGGGAACACTCCTACACTGTTGGTGGGAATGTAAATTGGTCCAGCCACTGTGGAGAACAATATGGAGGCGCCTCAAAGACCTTCAAATAGAACCACAATATGATCCAGCAAGTCCACTCCTGGGTATCTACCCAAAGGACAGGAGAGCACTAAATCGGAAAAGCGCTTGCACAACTATATTCATTGCAGCCTTATTCACGATTGCTAAGACATGGAAACAACGGAAATGTCCACAAACAGATCAATGGATTGAAAAATTGTGGCACATATACTCCATGGAATACTATTCAGCCATAAAAAAACAACAAGGCCCTGGAATTTGATAGAAAGTGGACAAATATGGAAGATCTGTTGCTGAATGAAGCAAGTTAGATTATGAAAGAGAGACATTGCATGTCTCCACTTTACATATACTGACTGTCTGCACACTATGGTAGAGACCGAAAGACTGGAGAACATAAAAGTATTAAAAATTGTAATGGACACTAGAGACAAAGTGGAAAGAGTGTGAGAGGGGAAGAGCATAGGAAATTTTTGGAGAAAATGGAGAGGTAAGACACTTGTGGGACACAGATAAGGTTATTTTCTGTTAACGAGAATGTGTATGGTGGTCTCAACTGGGCTGGACTGAGGTGTATATCATGCTGGGTAAAGTCTCTTCACAATCTAAATGATGTATAGCTATTTAATGTATGAATAATAATAACAATATATTAATAAATAAAAGCAAAAAAAATTTTTAATTAATGAAAGGATTTATGTAAAGTCCTTAAGATGGTGCCTGAAATATACATAGTAAATATTGGGTTGTCAAGAAAGTCATGACACATTTTTGCACAGAAAAACATGGAAAAATACATAATGACTTTCCAGATGACGTAATAGTTTTCCTGTATTCTTGCTTTTAAATTCCAATTCCAGTCGTTGGGGGCCAGATGGTGGCCCATCAGTAGAATGCAATACTCTGAAAGGTTGACTCACAAAGGAAGGTTCTGGATTCACACGTGGAGATCATCCTGTGTACAACTGTGCAGGATGTTGATTCCGCGTGTGCTCTCCCTCTCTCTCTCCCTTTCTCTGTCCTTCTCTCTTACTCATGGAAGACACAAATAAACTTTTTTATAATTCCAATTTTTCATTGCTGGTATATAAAGCAATTAGCCTTTGTACAGTAATCTTATAGTCTGTAAATTTACTATACTGCATGTCGGTTCTAATAGGTTTTTGTTTCTTTGTTTCTTTGTTTTTTGTCAGTCATTTCAGATTTTCTACTTAGGTAATTATATGTGCAACAAAGACAGATTTTCCATATATATATATATTATTCTCTTACTTTATTGCACAAACTAGAATTAGTAGAATATTGAACAGCAGTGATAGGAAAGGAGAAATTGCCTCATTGTATTTTCATTTTTCAAAGGGCATGTGTCTCTTTTCTTGCCCAAAAGAGACAGACACAGAGAGAGAGAAAGTGAGAAATCACCTCCTCCTCTCCCCAGGAGGGATGGCCATAACATAATCCCTTCTCTATTTTCCTCTTGGGATTTCGGGCATGCAAGCACATGTGTGCGGCCTAACTTTAAAGCCACCATGTCCAGGTCTCAAACCACAGTCAGCCATGTGAGAATCCAGTGCCTTAACCACCGTGCTACCTGATGGCCCCAGTTCAAAATATTTTAAAAATTTTATTGGCATTTATTCTTTGACCAATGTGTTGTTTAGAAATGTGTCATTTAGTTTCCAAATATATGGAAAATTTCCAGTTATCTTTCTCCTAATTTAATTTCAACTATATCCTTACTGATTTCCTGACTTACATTTTTTTTTTTTTTTTTTTTTTGAGAGATTTTCGCTATAGGGAGCGTGCGCTCGCCAGACAGAGAGAGACATAGAGACAGAAAGCGAGAAATCACCCCCCAGGGGGGATGGCCACGCCACAATCCCTTCTCCTCCATTCTCCTCTTGGGATCTTGGGCACGCACGCGCGCCCAGTGTGAGTTTTAAGCCACCGGAACCGGGACGTGAACTGCGGTTGACTACGTGGGAGTCCAGCGACATAGCCATTACACTAACTGCTGGTTCCCCTGACTCACATTTTTGACAAATATATTTAGCACTATTTTGTTAGAAGCACCCTCATTTGCAATTGATACGTCTTTTTGGAGGACTTCTAGCTCACTATGTAGTGTTCCTATACACACAATCACTTCCCTTTTTCTTAGGTATGCATTGTATGAAATAGTATAACTACTGCAGCTTTTTCTTGATTAGTATGCTGGATTTTTCTCCTTCCCTTTAATTCCAACCTGCCAGTTTCTCTGTATCTAAAGTGTTTTTTTTTTTTTTTTTTTTTTTTTTTTTTTTGAGAGATCTTTTGCTATAGGGCACATGCATTCTCCAGAGAGTCAGAAAGAGAGAAATCACCCCCCAGGGTGGTTTAAAGTGATTTTTAAAGTTTTATTTTCTTCATGAGAGAGAGAAGAGGGAGAGACAAGTACCCACAATAGGGTCTCAAGCCACAATCCCCTCCCTGTCCTTCCCAGTCAGTCAGGATGATAGGCATATATATAGGCCAACCCGGAGCCAAACCCACAACCTTCCATATGGATCCAGCCTCATTTAAGCAGCAGGTTACTTCTGTACCACTCAACCAACCCCAAGAGAATTTCTTATAAACAACAATTAGTTGGGTCTTACTTTTTTCAAAACCACTCTGTCCATTTCTATCCTTTATTGGCATATCTAATTATTCAAATTTAAAGTTATTATTGATACATTTTGATTAAAGCCATGTAATTGTTTTCCAATTGTTACCAGAGGCCTCTTTTTATGCCTTTTCTGGTTTTAATTGAGCATATTATGATGTTTCTACTTTTTCTTTTCCCTTAACATTTCAATTAGATTTCTTTAAAAATGTTTTTAGTTGCTGCTTTAGAGTTTACAGTACACACATTTAGCTAGTTTAAGTCTACTTTCAAATAACAGGATTCAACTTCATGTTTGACGCAAGAATGCCTTTTAACAAAATAGTCCCAATTGCTCCCTTCCACTTCCTATGGCATTTCTGTCATTCATTTCACTTAATCACGTTGTATTACTCAATACAGGGTCAGTGGTTGGCATGGTGATTAAGGCAGCTGGATCCTACATGGCTAACTGTGCAGTTCAAGACCAGGTCCCAGGGACTTGGAAAATCACAGTGGGCTCCTGTGTGTACATGCCCTAAATCCTGAAGAGAAATGGATAAAAAGGGATTGCAGTGTGAACATTCCTCCACAGGAGAAGCTTTCTCACCATTCCTGACCCCAGCCTCTCTCCAGCAAGTACAGTCATCCTCTAGCAAATTAAAAAGAAAACAACTCAATATATTGTTATCATTTTAAACAAAAAATTATATTTCAGATCAATTAAGAAAAAGATCTTATTTTGCCTTTGTTTTTTTCTTCTCTGATTCAGTTCTTTTCTTTTCTTTTTCTTTTTTTTTTTTGAGAAGTTTTCTCTATAGGGCATGTGCGCTTGTGAGACAGAGAGACAGAAAGTTTTCTCTATAGGGCATGTACGCTTGCGAGACAGAGAGACAGAAAGCGAGAAATCATCCCCGGGGGGGTGGTCATGCCGCAGTCCCTTCTCCTCCATTATCCTCTCGGGATCTTGGGCACGCACGCACACGCGCCTGGCGTGTTTTAAGCCGCTGGGTCTGGGATACGAACCGCGGTCAACTATGTGGGAGTCCAGCGACATAGCCATTATGCTAACTGCTGGTCCCTCAGTTCTTTTCTTTATGTTGCTCTAGTATTAATGCAGCCTCTAGCGACTCATCAAAATTACCATTTGTATCCTCAGTTTAGGGCTCCAGTGGCTTCTGCTCCAGGTAAGCAGCTCTTGGCTGTGACTCTGGGTCCTCGTCCTCTCCATATTTCGGGATAGCAACTTGCCCTGCAATCTCAGTTCTATTACTAGTCCAAGAAAAGTACTTGATTTTTTTTTTTTTGGGGGGGGGGGCCCATTCCTTGTTATAAGGATGAGAGTGATAAGTTCCAAGTGCTTTGTATGTTAGAGTTGAAACTAGAAGTTCTACATTCTTTGTTTCTTATTATCTTTTTTTTTTTTTTTTTAAGTTTTTTACCATAGGGTGCATGTGCTCACCTAGGAAAGAGACACAGTGAGAAAGAAAGTGAGAAATCATCCCCCAAGGGGGGTGATCACGCTACAATCCCTTCTCGACTATTCTCCCTGTGGGATTTTGAGGCTGCATGCGTACATGCGTGCACACACACATTCAGCATTAGTTTTAAGCCACCAGGTCCAGGACTCAAACCACAGTTGACCACGTGGGAATCCAGTGCCTTAACCACTATACCACTTGCTGGCCCATTTTTTATGATCTTAATGCTGTCTGGCCTCCCATGGTTTAATAAACACTTTTAACTCCCTACCAGCCCTACCTTTGCACTTGTCTAATCCATTCTCCAACATACTTTAAGAGTGGTCTCGGAGTAAAAATCTGGTCCATTCTGTGCTCCTATTTAAAATCCTCCAGTGATGTCTAACTACTTTCAGCTGTCCAGTTGCCTCTAGTATTTCATCCTCTTCTTATTTATGTAATTTTTATATTTATCCAATTGAGATATTAGAAAAAAATGAAAATGCCATCATTTGCCTTTACAGACATACAAAAGTAACTGTTTCTTACTATTCAAGCTAAGTGTGTGTGTGTTTGTATATATATACACAAACAGATCTCATTTAAAAAAAAAAAAAAAGAAAAAAACATTTACTGCATCATCTCTCCTTCCCTGAGTGCCTGATCCTTTCAGGCAACTTCCTAAACTTTTTTGGCCTTTTAAAAACTTTCTCTATTATTTTGTGCATCCATTACGGCATAACAAACTATCCCAAATTTCATACCTTAGAACGACCACCATTTTGGGACCAGCAGTTGGCATAATAGCTATGTTAGTCGCTGGACTCCCATGTAGTCGACCACGGTTTGAGTCCCAGATCTGGTGGCTTAAACTCACGTTGGGCACATGTGCATGCATGCCCAAGATCCCGAGAGGAGAATGGAGGAGAAGGGATTGTGGCATGGCCATCCCCACTGGGGGGTGATTTCTCACTTTCTGTCTCTCTGTCTCTCTATCTTTCTGGCGAGCATACGTGCCCTATAGCAAAAACCTCTCCCCCCCCCCCCCAGAAAAAAAAAGGAAAAAGAAAAGAAAAAGAAAAACAAAGAAGAACAACCACCATTTTATTTATCCGTTTATGATTCTGCAATGTGAACTGGACCTGGTGTAGACAGCTTGTCTATACTCTATATTGATATTGCAGAGGTTGGGGGTGAGGAGTGAGTGACTACTCAACTAGACCCGGGAAATCTACTTCCAATATGATTCACTCACACGAATGGCAAGCTGACGTCAGCTACCACCTGGAAACTCAATGTGGCCTCTCAGACTGGGGCCTTGATTCTCAGTGTCAGTTGGGTTTCTTGACTTTCCTACACGTGGACTCTCCATGTGGCTAGCTAAAGTATTACCACGGCATAGTGATAGGTATGGCTTCTTTCTCAGATAGGTAAGGCTAGTGCTCTTGAACTGACACTCCCATTTCCTCAAGATAATCAGCATTTTTTACATTGCAGTTGATTTTCTTTCTTTCTTTCTTTCTTTTTTTTTTTTTTTTTTGGAGAGGTTTTTGCTATAGGGCGTGTGCGCTCACCAGACAGACAGAGACAGAGAGACAGAAAGCGAGAAATCACCCCCCAGGGAGGATGGCCACGCCGCAATCCCTTCTCCTCCATTCTCCTCTCGGGATCTTGGGCACGCACACACACGTGCCCGGCGTGAGTTTTAAGCCACTGGGTCCAGGAACCGCGGTTGACTACATGGGAGTCCAGCGACATAGCCGTTACGCTAACTGCTGGTCCCGCAGTTGATTTTCAAGAGAGCACATGCAGCAGCTGCCAGGACTTCTAAAGTCTAAGACCTTGGACAGACAGAATTTCTCCCACCACGTCATATTACTCTAGGCTGATTGTAGGGCCAGGCCAGTTCAAGAGGTGGGGATAAAAGGCATGAATCCTTGGAGAAATAAATCATTAAGGGCCACCAACAACATTCTATCACAGCTGTACCTTTCTAAATAGTATGGTTATGATTTAATTTCCTGATTTTTATATTTTTTATATTTTCTATTTTTTTTTTTTAAATTTCTCTTTGGGTTTTTGCCATAGAGCATGTGTGCTCACCAGAGAAAGACAGAAAGAAAGAGTGAGAGGGTAAATGGAGGGATTAGACACATGATTGTCTCACTTTTGGCAAAATATGGGAGAAAGAGGTGGCTACTCTTCAAGTAGGTGGAAGAAATCGCTAAAATGTTTAGATTCTTAAGGGCCAATGTGGGTTCACCTGCTAGTTTGAGATGTCTAAGAACCCCAGATGTGGCGGATGACGGCATTCACTCATGAATCTTGTTCCACAAACCTCCGTTGTGAATTCATGAGAAGGTCAGGAACAGACAGGAGACTGGAGAGCCCTAGCAGGGCATTGGTGGGCAGGAGGGACAGCCATGATGCCTCACTGCTTTCTGAGACCCTTCTCAACAGAAAGCAAAGCCTTACTGCCAGGAAAGAGCAGCAAACACTCCTATCCAAAGGCCCAGTCAAAATTCCATTGCTTCTGGGAACCAGCAGTTAGCGTAATGGCTATGTCGCTGGACTCCCACGTAGTCGACCGCGGTTCGCATCCCAGACCCAGTGGCTTAAAACTCACGCCTGGCGCGTGTGCATGTGTGCCCAAGATCCCGAGAGGAGAATGGAGGAGAAGGGATTGCGGTGTGACCATCCCCCCTGGGGGGTGATTTCTCACTTTCTGTCTGTATGTCTCTCTCTGTCTGTCTGGTGAGCGCACGCGCCCTATAGCGAAAATCTCTCCAAAAAAAAAAAAAAACAATTCCATTGCTTCTGGGTCAAGGGCCTATGCAAAACCCTCTGCCCTTGGGAAAGGAATAGGAAACCACCTTGAACCCAGGATCATGAACCAGTGCAAGCGAATGTCTGCTATCATTGGAGGAAAATGTATGAAGCTCCTAAGGCTGCTATGACAAAGTAGTATGACCTGAGTACTTCCATCACAGAATGTATTCTCTCACAGTTTGGGAGGCAGAAGTCCAAAATAAAGATGTCAGCAGGATTGATTCCTTCTGGAGGCTCTGAGGAAGGATCTGTCCCAAATCTCCCACCTCTGCTATTGCCAGCAATCCTAGCACTCCTTGACTTTCAGCTACCTCACTCCTTTCTCTGTCCCTGTTATCACCAGGCCTTCTTCTGTGTATGTGTATCTCTCAGTCTCTGTATCTCTTTCTCTCTCTCTTCTCTTATAATTACACCAGTCATTGGATTTAGAGCCTAACCAATCCAGTGTGGCCTCATAAGAAACTCATTACATCTGCAGTGTCTCTACAGACAAATGTGGTCACATCCTGTGGTTCTAGGCTGACATAAATTTTGAAGGAAACACTATCCACTCCAGAATAGAAGGATAGGACACTCCTGCCCAAGGCCAACCACACACTCAAGGCAAAGTTGGCTGCCATGAGAAAGAAGCATGGGGATGATGAAACAGCCTCTCCCCAGGACAAGGCACAGAGGGCTGGACTGTGGCAACAAGATAAGCCTGCCTCCACCAGGGAAGAGTAACTTTGGGAAGGTCAAGGCATGGAGAGAATCTTTCATGAAAGGAATGTTGGTGTCACCCCCACATTCATACATTCAAGCCCTAACCTCTATACTTGGAGAAAGTAACTAAAGGGCAAGCCAGTGGTGTGATTAAGTTGGCTGGATCTCACATGGCCAACTATGCAGTTTGAGTCATGGACCTGGCAGCTTGAAAAACATACCAGGTACATCTGTATGCATGTTCCAAATTCTTAAAAGGAGGAAGAAATGGAGAAGAGATTATGGCATGACCATCCTCCATTGGGGAGCAATGCTTTCTCACTTTTCCCCTTTCTCTGTCTGTTTCTGGCAAATGCATGCACCCTCTGACAAATTGAAAAAAGAAAAAAAAAAAAAAGTCCTCAAAATAAAAAAAAAAAAGAAAGAAAGTAAGTAATTAAGATTAAATAAGTCTTCAAGATATGTCCCATGGGCACTGATCCCATAGGCTTGGTGGTGGCCTTAAGTGAAGAGGCACAGCAGCTTCCTCATTCACTTGTTCTTTCTGTTTCCTTTTGTGGACACAGTGAAGAAAAGCCAAATGAAGATATAGAGAGAAGGTAGCCTTCTGCTCCCCAAGGACAGAGCCCTCACCGGACACCAACCTGTTGACACCTCAGTCTTGAACTTCCACTCTCTAGAACTGACGGAAAGTAAATGTCTATTGTTTAATCCACCCAGCCTATGGAACTTTGTTATAGCAACCCAACTGGTGTGGTTAAGGTGGCTGGATCCCACATGATCGACTACGCAGTTCGAGTACCAGATACAGAGACTTGAAAAACATGCCAAGCATGTGTGCATGTATGCTCAAAATCCTGAGACAAGAGTGGAGAAGGGGTTGAGGCATGGTCATCTTCCCCAGAGGATGCTTTGTAACTTTTTCTCACTCTCCTCAGCAAGGACAGACACCCTATAGCAAAAAGAAAACACCTCTGGATGTAGACATGCAAGGCCTGTTGGAAGCTAAAATGGAAAACTCTCCACCCTTCCTAGCCCTCATAGTATGCAGAGGGTGACTATAGCAACAACAAAATAACCCAGTTCAACTTCTGAATAGACCGACTCAACTTCCCACAAGAGAAGTGTGCCCCTTTTTGTACACCTGTGTACTAAATGTGAGTGTAGTGCTTCCTGATGACCACTAGGTAAAGAAGAGTTGGAGAGACTTTCTTGGAGGTGTGGAAGGAGGGGATGGGATGGAGGAAAGAAGACATTTCAGCAACACCATCTGCCTCATCTGCCTCGCTGTGATGCTCAACATCATTAGGAGGAAATTTTTTTCCAACAGTGGTGCCACTTTTTTTTTTCCAGCTTTTTTATTTCCTCTATGAAAGAAAGACAGAAAGAGAGAGAGAGAGAGACAGAGAGAGACTTCTAGCAGGATCTTCACATTGTAATCCACACCCAGTCTCAGCCAATCCATATCACAGGCATGCGCATGCATGCCCAAATGTTCAAGGAGGTCCCAGGACCTTTTCCAGGTAGGTCCAGCTGAATTGCCACTACACTGCTACCTAGCCCAGTTGTGCCAGCTTTTATGCCTCCTTGCTTAACTGCCGCTTGCACACACAGAACAAGTCAAATAAAAACCAGAAATCACTGGACCAATGGTGACTGGGGAGAAACAGAGAGCCAAACACATTTATGTTTGTCCTTTCTCCAACATTCTTGATATATCTCCAATTTACTCAAATCTCTTTAGACACACAGTTTTAGACATCCGGCTTAATGTGAACCATTCAACACAGCCCTGCATGAATTATGGGTGATTTATTGCGATCACTTCAAGAATCTCAATGCAGGCACTGCTGGGATTGTGGAGGCCTAACGTCATGTGAAAGTCTTCCAAGGAATCTGGATAACAAAAGGCCCATTAGCCCAATGACAGTTTCTGTTGTATTTTCTTTTTTTTGGTGATTTTCCTAGAAAAGGCCTAAGCTCAGCCCAGAAGTGGAGCTCTCACTGTTTGCAACAGAGCTGTGAGCACAAGCCTCTGACTCCGCTGCTGTTCTTCTGCTCATTCACAGAGGTGAGGATTCCAGCTATAGGTCGTTGGCTATTTTGGGATGGCTAACCAATGTTGACTAGCAGTGCCTGGTCCTGCTTGGCTCCAAATGATTCATGTCTCCTAACTTCCTCACTTTCTCAGAGCACAGCAGCACAGACTGCAGTGCCAAACAGCACTGGGGTGAATTCCCAGCCCTGTCACGTACTTGTTTTGCGACTTAGGCTGAGTTATTTAAGCTCTCCATGCCAAATGGGTTTCTAGATAGACAGACACAGACACAGATCGCATAGAACAGTGTTTGACACATAGCATGCCTCATAAACTATTAACTATTATCAGCACCCAAACTTAAAACTCCTTTCTGCAGGCTTGTTTACACCAGAGATCTCTGAATCCACATCTTCAAGAACCTCCTCTGTGAAGTGCTCTTTATAGCATCACGACCCTTTTCTCTGCACTCATCACAGAGCCCATAGCACACCTTGCTGTGCAGACTCATCTGTCTGTCCTTTCAAACTGGGAGCTTCCTCAGGGCAGTGACTTTACTCTGGTCAATTCACATGCTCAGCACTTGATTAACACAGGTACGTTATGCACTACATGCTTCTCAAACAAATAAATTAATTAATGATCTCCCTAACCCATAAAGGAGGGACAAGTAGGGGATTAATATTTATCAGATGCCTAGGCATTTAGCTGATTTCACTCAGTATTCTGAATCGTGGAGCAATCTGATATTGTTAGTGACTGTTAGTGACTTAGATATCCACTTAATAGTAGGTACTTACTAGATCAAATATAAGTGATTTGCTTGTTCGTGCACATAATAATTATCCAAACCATCACAGTAATTTTAAAAAATGTATTTTCTCACAATTATGGAAGCCAGAAGTCCCAGACCAGTGGGGTGGGCTTCTTCCGAGGCCTCTGTCTTAGGCTTGTAGATGACTACCTTTCCTCTGGTCTTTACACAGTCGTCCCTCTGTGTGCATCTGCATACTACTCTTCTAAGGACACCCATAGTATTGGATTAGGGCCCACTACATGATCTCATTTTAATTTAATCACCTCTGTTAAGACCCTCATTCCAAATGTAATCATATTCTGAGGTACTACGAGTTGGAACTTTCACATGAGTTGGTAGGGACACAATTCAACCCATAACAATCTCCTATAAAAATCATCTCAGAGAAAGAGGATGAGAAACTAAAGCAAGAGAAGCTTTTTTTTTTTTTTTCAGAGAGAGATTTTTACTATAGGGCTCATGTGCTTGCCAGAGAAACAGAGATAGAAAGTGAAAAAGCACTCCTCAGCAGGATGGCTACACTACAGTCCTTCTCATCCACTCTCCTCTCAGCATTTTGAGCACACATGCCCAGCGTGAGCTTTAAGTCACAGGGCCTGGGACTCAAACCGTGGTCAACTTCATGGGAGTCTAACAACATAACCATTATGCGATCTGCTGGTCCCAACAGAAGCTTCTGAACACACACATCATCTTTTCCTAGTAGCCCTCAGAACTTGCCTTCACAAGGTGGCTACCAACTATTCCATTTGGCAAAGGGAAAAAGCTGAGTTGGACCAATTCTTTAGCTCTGTGTCTACAAGTGGACACCCTTAGGATTTTCTGATGGTATTATTCATTTCTCACTCAACGGTGTTGGCATCATGAAACAGAAGCTGAGAGAAACATCATCAGTTGGGAGCCAAGTGAAAAATAAAAACAGGGAAAGACAAAAGGAAAAATATGACACATTTTTACCCCAGAGAACAGCCCTGGAATGGAGAACATCCAGCCTGGGTCTGACTCTCTCTGTCCCAGTGAAAGAAAGATTTTAGGCCCTTTTGTAGGGCAGCAAATAAGAGCAGAGAAGATTACAAAGAAATGGGGGTGTTGTGTTTATGGGGGGGACTGATGGATAAATGGTACTTTACATGGGAAAATGGAGTGTGGTCTTGATAGAGCTGCCGGCATCTGAGGAGAGATTCCAGTTGCTTTGTAATGATAAGAATCGCAGGTTGTGGGACCAGCAGGAGGCACAGTGGTTAAGGCGCTGGACTCCCACATGTCTGACTACTGTTCAGATCCAGTGGCTTGAAACTCATGCTGGGCACAAGGGTGCGTGCCCAAAATCCCAGGAGGAAAATGGAGGAGAAGGGATTATTATAGTGTGGCCATTACCCTAGGAGGTGATTTCTCACATCCCCTCTCTGTCTCTCTGGTAAGCACATACACCCTCTGACTAAAACCTTAAAAAAAAATTGTAGGTTTAACCATAGGCAGTGAACATCAGCTCATCATCACTTCAAGGGAACGCTCCAGCAGCTGCTCACGACGTCTCTGACCTCGCTGGAAGGGCACTGGAATGGGAGTCAGAAGACCTGGGGTGGGGGCTTGAATCTACCATCGACTCCCTTAGTGACTCTAGACGCATTATTTTTCTGAGATTCACTATCTGCATCTAAGAGACGAGAACAACAGTACACGGCCTCTCCACTGCACAGCATGTAGGGTTAAATCAAGTGATGCACATAAAAGCATTTTGCTAGGTTCTAAATTAAGAGGAGAAAAGCACTTGGGCCTTGGAGTGAGACAGACTTGGGTTGAAATGCAGTTCCAGTTCTGGCAAGTTGGGTCATTCTGAGCTAAATCACTTAGCCTCCGTCTCTTCATTCATTTATTCATACATTCAATAATTATGCAATAGAGATCCAACTACGGACAGACGCATGGTTGCCCTGATAAAACTTTCTCATCTGTAAAAAGGAAAAACTGGTTTTCCCACTTTACTTGGTTGCTGGAAGAATTAAATAAGATTAAGGATTTGTAATACTCAGCTTAGTGATAGTTTATAAAAGATGTTCGACAAATGTTAATTCTGCTTTCTTTTCCCAACAAAGAATGATCATCATTCATATGGGAGACTTCTTTTAATCAAGGCCTTTGAAGTAAAAAAAAAAAATTGAAAATGATTACAGAGAAAGCAAGTTACTTTGACAAAGTAAAAATTGGTTTGGGCATAAGCACATTCTGCTGTGGCAGGATATTTCATTTGATGGACTAGAGGATAAACGATTTCTTCTAATTGAAGTCAAAGTTAATCAGAGCAATTAGCCTGAGTGCATTTGACATAATGTAATTCTATTCAGGGATTGAGATCTTATCTTTGTTAATGGGCCCCAAGAAGCCATATATGTCAATATTCCAGCCAAGGACCTGCCTCTCTTTCTTTTTTCTCCCTCTTTTTTCTTTCCTATGCTCGGCACATACACAGGCAGACATACGCATGTGCATACACACACACATGCACACACCTATCATACATGCACATAAAAACCCACAACTTCCAAGAAGCTAACATGGTCTGTTCATAATGATAACATGCCACTTTGAGAATTTGTTCCTATTTTTGCCACTCTAGTCAATGTTTACTGAATGAAGAAATAGATGAATGAGTGACAAGTTTGCTCTTACTGAGTCAAGCACGAACCCTGACACACACATTCTGAGGGGGGAAGGAGAGGCAAATCCCCAGTCAAATAAATTGAGGAACACTGAATTCTATAATCTCTGAAGGAGATTCACAAAGTACAAGAGAATTCAAAGGTTCTGCGTTTGGGGGGCCAGCAAGTGCTGTAATGGTTAAGGCTCTGGACTCCCACATGACTGGTTATAGTGTGAGTCCCAGACCTGGCAAATTGAACATCAGAACTGGTGTGTGTGTGTGTGTGTGTGTGTGTGTGTGTGTGTGCATACCCAAAATCCCAGGAGAAAAATGGAAGAGAAGAGATTGTGGGTGACCATTCTCCCTGTGGCATGATTTCTCTTTTCTTCTACTGTCTCTGTCTCTCTGGTAAGATCATGCATCCTAGGAGAAAAATTTGTGTTTTCTAGTAAAGAAACCAGTTTGACTTTGTTAATCTGGGGATAACTGAATTTACTTGACTGAGGATAACTCTTTTATATTTTTGCTTCTCTGTGCTATTAATTTTACAAAGCCTGTTGTTCTGAGGTTTCGGACAGACTGCACTAGCTAGAGAGTCAGGAGCAGAGCTCCCCTGCAGGCTCCAGCTGAGACTTTGCAATGTCGCCATCTCTGAAGACCTTCCCTGCCCTGCTGAGCTGAGGCCAATTCCAGCCAGGCCAGCATTAAAAACTGGGACTGATCATAGGGGCAAAGGAGATCTCAGTAAACTCAGGAGCAAGGATGGAGGGGGACCTCAGAAAGGACTGGAACCAAGGGACCAGCAGGTAGCATAATGGCTATGTCGTTGTACTCCCGTGTAGTTGACTGTGGTTCGAGTCTCGGTGGCTTAAACTCACGCCGGGCACGTGTGCACGAGTGCCCAAGATCCCCAGAGGAGAATGAAGGAGAAGGGACTGCGATGTGGCCATCCCCCCTGGGGGGTGATTTCTCACTTTCTATCTCTCTGTCCCTCTCTGTCTTTCTGGTGAGCGCACATGCCCTACAGCAAAAACCTCTCAAAAAAAAAAAAAAAAAAAAAAAAAAAAAAAGGACTGGAACGAATAGGAGATGGTGGCAGGACCCCTTTTCTTCTTACATTGCCTTCTTTCCTCTGTTCTGGGTTTCCTTTCCCTTTGCTACTCTGGATCACAGAACAGGTCTTTCCCTTGTGCACTTCAAAGCATACATCTACACTCAGCTCCAAGGAGTCCTCCCACCCGGACACAGTTGCCCATGGCTACAAGGCAGGGTCACATCTCGTAAAGGGGTTGCAGGACCCCTTCTTCCTTGGAAAAGAAACAGCTAGAAGCTTCTTGGCAGTTACTCCACAAGGATACACCATGCTCTCTTATATGCTTCGGCCACTTATGCTTCTAAACTCTGCCCATGCCTTCGAATCACCTGGAAGCATTTTCAAAATATTCTTCTTAGACACTCCAGCAGAGAAGCTACTTCAGTAGATCTGATTTTGCTATGGACTATACTAGACTCAAACATCTACCATGGTGCCCTGAATATGTCTCTGTGAGCTCCAAATCTTTGGGGGGTTTTTGGGGTTTTTTTTTTTTTTTATTGCCTTTCTCCCTGGGTTCCCTTCCATCATTTCTCAACCTGCAGAAATATTATTTCATATTTAAAGGCCCAGTTTATTTATAGTAATTTTCCTATTCTAGGAAAATTTTCCTGATTTTGCCTACCAGTTAAAATTCAATGAGTTTTTCCTTTATATTTCCATTAAATTTGGTATAATCAGTTAGAAATGAATCTTTCTCACACACTAGACTATAAACTACAGAAGACAAAAGGCCAGTTCTTCAAAATAATGTTTTCTCATTATAAAAGTGTTCTCTGCTCATATAAAATCTGAAAAAATACTCATAACTCAAAGCAGAAGAAAAGAAGTCCATAATTTTCTAACTCAGAAATAGCTGTAGTTTAAGTTTGGGCATATTCCCTCTAATCTTTTTTTTTTTTTTTTCCCCCAATGAGTCACATGTGTATTTTTTTTTTCCTAATTGGAGTCATATATAATTTTCTCCCCTCCTTTTCTTCAGTGGACATGATATTAAAAACATGTTCCTATGTTATTGTTTCTTCAAAAGCATGGCTTCAAATAGCTCACATCCCACTGCAAATGTACCATGCTTTGTTGGCTCATTTCCAATGCTTGGACACTTAGATTATCTTTCACTTTAATTTTTGCTCTTAGAAATAACAAATTATGCTGGGTATTTCTCTGTATCTCTCCAGAGCCACTGTCTGCCCTGGGCCCATATGGACATTGTCAGAGGGCTACCTTGCTTTGGTTGGGCTGAGTGAATGGGAGGTGCCAGTAAAAGACCAGAAATTTAGGAGGACGGTAAGGATGGGCAATTCTTCCCATGGGTTGGTCACTGTGGAAATCCGAGAGTCATCAGGTCCTCTAAAAAGCTTCTTTTCCAAGTGCTAGAAATCTCTTGCTCACTGTCCTTTCAGGCCTTGAGGTGATGATATCAGCTTCTTTCTGGCTGGCCCTAGCATCCTGCACTATCTCTGCCCATACTCTGTAAGTAGTTGTTCTTTTGTCTTGTTTTACTTGAACTCTTAAGTTACTGAGTTTGAGTGTCCTGTTTCCTAACAAGATCCTGAGAGATGGCATAGCCATTGACATTTTGGATCTAAATCTTTGTACTCAATTTCTCTCCTAGGAGTTCTGAATAAAGGTGTTTTTCTTTTCTTTCTTTTCTTTTTTTTTTTTTTTTAAGTATTTTGCCATAGGAAAAACCCTATACACTCCCCAAGGAAAGAAAGAGACAGAAACAGAGAGAGGGAAAGTGAGAGATCACCCCCTGGAGGGATGGGCATGGCATAATCCCTTCTCTTCCATTCTTCTCTTGGGACTTTGGGCAGGCATGCACATGAGTTTCAAGTCAACGGGTCTAGGACTAGAACCACAATTGACCATGTGTGAATCCAGTGCCTTAACCACCACTCCACCTGCTGTCCTGATAAATTCTTAATTTACATTGTCACATTGCTTTTGAGAAATCAATTATGCTCCCATTACCAGTATCTGAGAACATTAAATATGACTCTTTGAAAGTCCAGCCATGGTGATTCTGACTGTCAAACACCAATCTCAGTGCTTGAACTCACATGACTAACACTCCAAGATCCTGACTAGCTGTGAGGATAGGGGAAGGAGATCTTGGCATGCCCAGACCCTGTTGAGGGTTACTTGAGTGCATGCACATGCTCTCTCATGAAAGAAATGCAAATAACTCAATTTTTTTCTTTTTTCTTTTTTTTTTAAGAGAGAGATTTTTGCTATATATTTTTCTCCTCCATTCTCCTTTCAGGGCATGCACACACACACACCCAGTGTAAGTTTTAAGCTGCCAGATTCGGGACTCGAACCGCAGTCGACTACGTGGGAGTCCAGCAATGTAACCATTACTTCACCTGCTTGTCCCAAATAAGTCAACTTTTTAAAAGTTACCATTTAGAATTTCTTACACATTGGCAAGCAGGAAGTACTGTATGTTTTCATTCTCAGCTCATTGATAAGTGAGAATAAACGTTTTTCACATATTTTAATTCCTTTTATAATGATTATGCCTAATTTCACCCTCTAGCCTTTCAAATATCTACCTAACTATTACAATCATTAGAAAAGTACAAATAATACTATCATTATTACTGTTTTAGGGCCACCAGATGGATGGTAGAATTATTAGACAGGCAAGAGACTAGCAACATTCTACAAAACAGAAAGCATTAACTGAATTGTTAAATGAGAATGCTTGGGGAATACATGTGTGTTCAGTTGGTTAGGTAGTAATTGTATTATAAAAGTAGTAGCTGGGACCAGCAGTTAGCATAATGGCTATGTCGCTGGACTCCCATGTAGCCGACCACAGTTTGCGTCCTGGACCCAGTGGCTTAAAACTCATGCCGGGCGCGTGTGTGTGCGTGCCCAAGATCCCGAGAGGAGAACGGAGGAGAAGGGATTGTGGTGTGGCCATCCCCCCTGGGGGGTGATTTCTCGCTTTCTGTCTCTCTGTCTCTCTCTGTCTGTCTGGCGAGTGCACGCACCCTATAGCAAAAAAAAAAAAAAAAAAAAAAAAAAAAAAACCTCTCAAAACAAAAAGTAGTAGCTAATAGTTACTGAATTCTTATTATTTGCCAGGTGTTATGCTAAGTGGTTTACATTTGCAAACCCTTAACATGCACTATTTGTTCAATATGTTCAGTAACCAGTAACCATTGAACCATTTCTGAAACCTGACCCAAGATTTAAAAGCGCAGGAAACCCAGTCTTCCTCTTCAAACCAGCTTTAATCCAATAAGACACGAGCTCCAACACCATCTCTCCTTATGGATGCCGTAACATCTCTGGCATTTGGTTCCAAACTTAAGCAAAAATGGAAAAGTTAAAATTCCACTGTACAGACAAACTGTTCTTGGTTATTCCCAATTCCCTTTTACAAACACCAAGGGCTTGGAAGTTTCTTCAATGCCATAAACAGTCCAACAACAATTTCAACCTTCTGCTGTTTAGAGCAAAGTGTTTGAGATTCATCTGTTGAAGAAAAGAGATTTTTAGAAAACAACCCCATATATGTTACTTCCAACTTCTCTTTGCAAGATCTATTTTAGAATGAAGAATTTCCAGGACAAAAGTTGGCCAGTTTTGAGGTCTGAGCACAAGTGTCTCTTGAGATAACCCAGCTTGCCAGGCGAGCCTGGTGCCACTGTCATTTCGACAGTATTCTCGCTCCTAAATTCTTCCCTTCTAAATAAAACATTCCCCCCCCACATTTTTAACCTTTGTATCTGTCATTCTTACAACATCAATCTCACTTTTCTTATTTCACTGCCCACTTCTTTTTCTATTTGGAGAGCCAGCAGCAAGAATGCCATCAGTTCTTTCTAGGGTTTGATCTGGCAGGGGGAAAAAAAAAAAGTGGTAGTTTAACAGAAGACCTAAATGCTATTTCTGAGCTCTGCGGCATTGCAGAGATTCTTATTTTTGCAAGAGGTTGTGTTTTATGAATTATAGTCTTAGATTTCTACTTGTGGCAGTGGACAGCCAAGCCTCCATTTTAATTTCATATTACTTTGGCTGGCCATGATGAGCCTGGAAGATGAAACAGGACTCAGAAACAATTCTCCCTTACATTTTTGGCTTAAGTTGTCTCTTGTTCATTTTTCAGAAAGAGCTAAAATTTACAGCATAAAATGAAAGGCATAGGGAGGAAATAAATGACCCAATGCCCCAGTCCTAGCTGATGACAGCATTATTCCATGGGTGTGGCCATCCAGATGTTAGCTTCTCCAGATGTGCAGCCTTCTCCACCCCAAGGCAGATCCACCTGTACAGCGAGACACTGATATATGTAAGGTCAGGCTGCTCACCTTCAAGAAACACAGTTAGATACAAGATGTTCTATCTTTAGCTGCTGGATGTTCTAAGATCAGCTGTCTCCATTGGGTCTGCAGATCATTCAGGCTTTGGGTTCCCAGAGGAAGGAGAAGAGACTGCTGGTCCAAGGAAATGTCTGTGATACATGTTAAGTGGCCTGCAAGAGAGTCCTCTCATTTATTGGCTGAAACATGAAACGGAAAACATGTGCAGCCAGCCCAGGCCCCCTCAGGCTCTCACTCCTTCCCAGAAAACGGAGTGATGAAGGACGGAGCAACACGTGAATTTAGGCAGCCCACATGCTTGGGTGTTTCACAATGCAAAAAGCATCTGTTGGGTGGAAATCCTGGGCACTGGGATTGGAATTTATAGAGACATATTAACTTCCAGTCTCTAACAGAGATTCCATTCCTGCTGCTATGAGAATAGATTTTTCCATTAAGCAAGAAAGAAGCAATCCCCATTCAATGGTAGGTTTATTTATTCATTTACCGAATTCCAATGTCTGTGTTAGGGGCTAGAGACCCAAAGATGAATAAGGCATAGACTCTGCCTTCAGAAACTGATTCTCTAATGAGAAGAGAAGAATAGAGGAACAGATATTTACCATACAGTGGAGGCAGTGTGACCAGAGGCTTGTACAAAAACCCAGAGCACTGGATATCCGCTGCTTTGTATCATCAAAGGTCCATGTTCTCTTCCTCCTGATAACATGACTTCCATTTTTATTTCAGCATTCATCTCATTCATACCCAGCTAGCTGTATCCCCAGCCCAGAGTTGGGTCTTGATTGGTTGAAGCCAACCATCACATTCCAAGTCTGGTTCCTTTCATGAAACAAACATTTCCTGGAGGCCTTAGCTACCCAGCAGGAGTGAGGGCTGTTTCTTGGAGTAGTTCTCTTGAAAGGACAAATGAGTATCTGCCCTTGAATCCTCCAGAAGCTCCCTCCAGAATCACACTGATTTGGACTGGATCATATGCCCTGAGCCAATGATTCTGGTCAAAAGGACATGAGATAACAGACTTAAAAGTGCTCTGAGAATATCAAGCATGATGAAGATGTCATTATTTTGTTCTTTTTCTTTTCTCTTTAATTTATGATAGAGTTCCTGAGCAGGAGAGAGAGAGAGAGAGAGAGAGAGAGAGAGAGAGAGAGAGAGAGAGAGAGAAAAACCATCCACAGGACTTGATCTTATCACCATCCCTTTCCTCTAGCCCTCCAGCCTGCTTGAATCCCAGGCATGTGTGCACACACCTGGAGTGTTTTCAGGCCAACTGGGCCAGGGATTTGAATCTCAGTCGGCATATGGCTTCCAGCTCTGTAGTCTGGTATGCTACCAATTGCACCACAGAGGCTAGGCCATTTTTCTGTTCGCAGGATTCATTTTTGACTGAAAGAGGCAGCATTCTGTGTGATGACCTCTAACACTGTTATTCTATCTGTCCTAGATTGCTGCCTTTTGATGGATTTTAGCTAGTTAATAAGACTCAAAAGATACCAAAGACAAGGGAAAATTTTAAGGACAGTCTGCTTAGAATCATAAAATCATAAAACAGTTCAAAAGTACCACAAAGCTCATTCAGCCCTGCCTCCCGCTGGCTCTAGGAATCCTCTCTGTGACATCCCCTACAGTGTCATACCCATACATCATTTCTGGAGTATAAGTGCCACCTACCCATTGTGCACTTTTATCATCTCATTCAACATGTCAAGAATCCAATTTACAATTTTCCCATTTTAACCTCTCCTTTTTTCCACTATTTTCTGTTTCAGGGATTGGGTAGATGCATCTCAATTCTCAGTCATTTACTCACCAAGTATTTGTTAAGTGCCTACAACGTTGCCACATCCCTCTCTATTACACTCATTTTACTTTCCAACCATCTCTTAAGTCCATTCATTCTCTCTAAATTTACCATCACCACCATATTTTCAGTCACGAGTCCCTCTCATCTGGAGGACTGCAATGGCATCCCACAAAACTCCCCATATATACTCTGCCTCTACTCATGATCTGTAGCCAAAGTGACTTTCAAAGTGCAAAGCTAAAAATCTTACCTTCCTGATGAAAGTATTTCAGTATCTTACCATTGCAAATAGAATAGGAACAAAACTCCTCAGCCTGGTCTACAATTCTTCATGATTGGACACCTACATATCCCTCCAACTTTTTATTATACTGCTGATGCATTGATTATACCATGCTTCCCTTTGCTTTTCGAATTCCGGCCAGATTCACTCTAACCAGAACTATCCTCTCCTTTTTTCTCCCTCTTTCTCCCTCTCTCTTTCTCTCTCTCCTTGAGGGCATTCATTCCATAAATCACACTTCTCAGATCATCATGCCTCCCACATTGGCATCATCTCACCAGCCACCTTGCTCATCTGATTGTTCTAAAATAGGCAGTAGTTGTTTGTTTTCATTTAAATTATCTGAAATCTAATAAATATGAGCATCTCTTCGTATTATTTTTGTTTTGTTTTGTTTTTATTTTTCAGATTAATTTCACATAAAGTCCTCATCATGATGTATACAATATATATATTTTTTTAAACAGAGAACTTTACATTTTATGTTTCTTCCTTTTGCATGCTCACCACCCTCTACTACCCACTCTCTACCATCTACTCCCCTCCCTTACAGTCTCTGGTATCTACACTTATCCTCTCTACTATCATATCTTTAGATCTTTCCATTTCTGCCATTGTGCGCATTCAGTACGTATTAGTGGAGATTTAGAGTTTGTATTTTTCAAAGTCTGCCTCACTTTGTTCAATATTAAGCCTCTTGTATTCATCCACTTTGAATCAAATGATAGGGTCTCATTGTGCCTTATAGCTGAGTAATATTCCATAGTATACATGTGCCATCGTTTTTCAACTCAGTTATCAGTTTTTGGACAAGTAGGTTCGTTCCATGTTTTAGTGATTGTGAATAAAGCTACAATAAACACACAAATGTGCAGGTGTCTTTCCAACTGAGTGTTTTCTTATCCTTCAGATAAATACCAAGGAATGAGATTACTGGGTCATATGGCAGTTCTGCTTGTAGGTTTTTGAGAAACCTCCATATTGTTTTTCAGAGGGTGTACTAATTTACATTTCCACCAACAGTGTAAGAGGGTTCCCTTTCACTACAGCCTTTCCAGTAGTTGCTTTTTATTTTTTCCTCCTAGCCATTCTAACTGGGTAAATGGTATCTCACTGTGGTTTTAATTTGCATTTACTATATGATAAAAGATGTTAGGATGCCGGCAAGTGGAGTGGTAGTTAAAGGCACTGGACTCCCACATGGCTGACCACAGTTCAAGTCCCGGACCTGGCAGCTTTCTCTCTCTCTCTCTCCCTCTCTGGTCAAATAAAGAAATAAGTAAATAGTTAAATAAAATAGTTCTTTAAAAAAGAGATATGTTGAGCATTTTTTCATATGCTTTTTGGCCATTTGTAAGTCTTCCTTGGAGGGTTGTCTATTCAACTCATTGGCCCATTTCTAAATTTGATTATTCATTTAGATATGGATGAGTTGCTTGAGTTCCCCATATATTCTGGTTATCAATCATTTGCCTAAGGAAAAATTTGCTAGTATTATTTTCCTTTCCAAAGGTTGTCTTTTCACTCTAATTATATTTTTCTTTTTCTGTGAGGAAGCTGTTTCATTTGATGTAGTCCCACTTGTCTATTTGAGGGACTATTGCCTGTGCTTTAGGGGTTTTATTTAAGAAGTTCTTGCCTACTCCAAAGTCTTCAAAAGCTTCCCCTAAGTTTTCTACTAGTAGTTTTATAGATTGATGCTTTATATTTCAATCTTTGATCAACTGAGTTGATTTGTGTTAATGGTGAGAGATAGAGACCCAGTTTAATTTTTCTGCAGGTGGTTATCTAGCTCTTCCAGCACAATTTGCATTTTCTCCACTTTATTGTCTTGTATCTTTTGTCAAAAGGCTGTATGATTTTGAATTTTTTTCTATATTCTCTATTCTGTTACATTGGTCTAAGTTTCTATTTTTGGGGCAGTAGCAGGCTGTTTTGATTATCACTGCTTTATAATATATTTTTTGAGAGGTTTTCACTATAGGGCGCGTGCACTCACCAGACAGACAGAGAGAGACGTAGAGACAGAAAGCTAGAAATCACCCCCCCAGGGGGGGATGGTCATGCCGCAATCCCTTCTCCTCCATTCTCCTCTCAGGATCTTGGGCACGCAAGCACACGCGCCCAGCGTGAGTTTTAAGCCACCGGGTCTGGGACACGAACCGCGGTCGACTACGTGGGAGTCCAGCGACATAGCCATTACACTAACTGCTGGTTCCCATCACTGCTTTATAATATATTTTGAAGTTGGGTAGCGAGATGCTTCTTACTTTATTCTTTGGCACAGTATTGCCTTGGAGATACAGGGCCTTTTATAATTTTAGACAAATTTGTAATCATTTTTCTAATTCTGTGAAGAATGTCACTGGCAACTGGATTAGAAGCATATTGAATATGTAAATTATTTCGGATAAACATTTTTATTAAATTGATTCTTTCAATCCAGGAACATAGGATGTCTTTCTATATTTTTTTCTTTTTTGTTTTTCTTTCTTTCTTTCTTTTTTTTTTTTTTTTTTTGATCACACTCAATTTCTTTCTTCAGTTTTTCATGATTTTCCTTATAGAGGTCTTTTACCTCTTTGGTTAGGTTTATAACTACCTAGATAACTTATTTATTTGGTGGCTACTGTAAATGTACTGGCTTTCTTTGATTCTGTCTTGGTCTGTTCATTGTTGATATAAAAATACTATAGAATTTTTAAAATAATTATTTATTTTATTTTTTTTAATTTATTCATTCATTTATCTTAATTTGACCAGAGAGAGAGAGAAGTGAGAAAGCAAGCAACCAGGCCCAGGACTCAAACTGTGGCAGTTCATGTGGGAGTGTCCAGTGCTTTAAACACCATGCCACCTGCTGTTCTCCCAATACAGATTTTTGTATATTGGTTTTGTCTACTGCAACTTTACTGAATTCATTTATCACTTCTAGAAGCCTTTTTTCATGGAGTCCTTTATGTTTTCAATGTATACAATCATATAATCTGCAAATAGAGAGACAGTTTAGTTTCTTATTTTCCTATTGGAATGTCTTATATTTTGCTCTCTTGTCTCATGGCATTGGCAAAGATTTACAGAACTATGTTGAAAATGAGTGGAGAAAGTAGGCAGCCTTGTCTTGTTTCAGTTTTTAGTGGGAAACCATTCAGCTTTTTCCCATTCAGTATGACGTCAGAGATGGGTCTGTCATACATGAATTTTATTGTGTTGAAGAATGTCCCTTCTACCCTTAATTTGCAGAGTCTTGATTGTGAAGGGATGTTGTATGTTATCAAATGCTTTTTCTGCATCTATAGATATGCTCATATGGTTTTTATCTTTCCTTCTGTTAACATGCTGTATTACATTTATTGTTTTGTGTATGTTGAACCATCTTTGCATCCCTAAGATAAAACCTACCTGGTCATGGTGTATAATCTTCATAATGTGCTGCTGAATTTGGTTTGCTAGTATCTTGAGAATTTTTCATCTGTATTCATCAGGGATATTGGTCTGTGGTTTTCTTGTTTTGTTATGTCCTTGGCTAGCTTTAGTATCAAGATGGAGGCTTCATAGAATGAGTTTGGGAGGGTTCCTTCCTTTTCAACTTTTAGCAATAGTTTGAGGAGTACTGGCAATAGCTCTTTTTTTAAGTTTTGTAGAATTCATAAGTGAGGCCATCTGGCCGGGGATTTTCTTTGTTGGAAGACTATTTATTGCTGGTTCAATCTCATCACTTATTATTGATCTATTCAGGCTTCCTATTTCATCCTGATTCAGCCTAGATAACCTGAACAGAAATTTATCCATCTCATCTAGGTTTTCTAGCTTATTGGCATGTAGTTGCTCACAGTATTCTCTCACAATTTTTTGTATTTCTGATATATTGGTTATAATATTACTAGTTTTGTTGCTGGTTTTATCTATTGGGTTTCTTTCTCTTTTTTTTTTTTTTCTAGCTAATGGTCAATTTTGTTTATCCTCTCAAAAATAAAAACAGCATTTGGTTTCGTTGATTTTTTTGGTATCATTCTTATTTATCTCTATTTCATTTATTTCAGCTCTCTTACTATTTCTTTTCTTCTGTTATTTGGCCGTGTGTGTACCATCTTTCTAATTTGTTTTTCTTTTAAGTAGTAATGGTTATGATTGCTTTTGCTATATCCTAAAGGCTTTGGAGAATGGTGTATTCATTATTGTTGGTTTCAATGAATCATTTTATTTCAGTCTTATTTTTTTCAGTAGTTTGAAAGTCATTCAAGAGTAGGTTGTTTAGTTGCCATAGTTTTGTATATTTTCAAAGTTTTTCTGTGGTTTATTTTGAGTTTAATTCCACTGTAGTCAGAAAAGATGCTGGGTATAGTTTCTACTTTTAAATTTGTACAAGTTTGTTTGTTGGCCCATTGTGTGATCAGTCTTTGAAAATGTTCCATATGGAGATGAGAAAAAATGTGTTTTGTAGTTGTTACATGAAATGCTCTATGTATGTCTGTCAGGTCCATTTGGTTTATGGTATCAATTAGCTCCTGTGTTTCTTTGTTTATTTTTTGTCTAGATGATCTGCCCAGTGGTGACAGTAAGGTGTTGAAATCCTCCAAAATTAGAGTATTGCAATCTATATCTCACTTTAGGTCTAGTAGTCTTTATTTTACATATTTGGGTGAGCTGGCATTGAGTGCATAAATATTTATGATTGTTATATCTTCTTGGGAAACTAATCTTCTTACTCTGTATTATTATTCATATTTTATGTTTCCTTTTCTGTTTCTTGTTTGTATCAATTACTTATCTTTTAAAAGTTGGCATTTTGATTTTTTTTATTTCTAAGGCATCCTTATACACTCTCTATATTAATCCTATGTCAGCCTTTTATATTGTAACCACTGTGAGCTCCTAATCTAAATGATCATTTAATATTTAATTCTTTCATTGTCACCATGAAAGGGGTGAACACTGGAAAATGAGAGTAAATATCTAGATAGGGACCAATCTAGATATTTTCTACTAGGAAAATCACATAGGCATTAAATGGCAATGCTGAGTTTAGAATCCTGATGATCTCTAACAGTTCAGTATTCTTATCCATTGGTAACTCATTGTGTTCCTAATATAAAATGGGGTACAGAAATTATAGCTTGATTTAGCCTCACATAGTTTCTCACTAAAATGCACACAAAGTTAAATAAAAAGATAAAAATGTTTATGTCACCACCAATTAGTAGAATTTTTATTAACCATAAGGCGACTGGAACTAGATTTAAACAACAATATATTAGTAGCATTCTAAGTACCATATCTACTCTGAAATCATATACGAAGACACTTTGTCCTCCCCAAATTTCTTTATTCATGTTAAGAAATATAGGGTCTAAGTCAAAGATGGAAAATATAAGGTATGAGTTCCATTACATCTTCCTCCCAAGATCATGGCAGGCATCACTGATCTATCAGAGCATTATTTCCTACTGAGCTCAGATATGAACTCTGAGTCCTTGCCTATAATGTCTCAGTTGCCACAATCAATTAATTGATTGGGATATAAACAGAAGTTTGCCTATTATCCATACTCATTCTAACTATAAAATGGACAGGTATCAGTCCTCTTGATGGATGCTACTAAGAGATACCTAGTCACTCTCAGCATGCTCTTTTTCTTCCTCTGTATCCAAATTAGAATCTATTTTTACATTTAATCATAGGCTGAAACTTTTACGGAAGTACTACACAAAGAATATTAGAGGAGACTAATATAAGACTTTCCTCTTGAAGGCATATATACTACAAGTGAAGCAGGCAAAGTAGGTAAGAGTAGAAGAAAAGTGAAAATTGTTGCAATACAGAATAAATTACTCAGAAAAAATATGAAAACTATGGATAAGAGAATATGACACAGAGGAGGTAAAGTTAAACACACATTTAATTGAAGTACAATGAAAGGACAAAGATGAGAATAAGACAGTAGCAATATTTGAAGACCTTATGACTAAGAATTTTCAAAAATGATGAGATAATACTCAAATTCCATAAGCTCAAAAAATTCCAAACATAATTAAAAGAAAATAAATCTAGACACATCTTAGTGAAATGTCAGAAAAACAATAACACGGCCTGTTAGACTGACAGCTAACTTCTTAATTACAGCAGTGGAAGCCACAGCACAGTGGAATGAGAACCTCAATGAAATTGGATAACCTCAACTGGAACTGAAATAAAATAATGGTCAGCTAAAAAATTCTCTACATTGTAAGAGAAATCCAGAAAGCCACTTTAACACTTATATTGAGATAGTTTCGACCAACAGACAACATCCACTACTAAAAATTTTCTCAATATATTATTCACACAGAACATGATCCTACAAATAAATTGAAGATGCAAAAAAAAAAAGTGAGCTACAAAAGTGGTAAAAAAAAAAGTGAGTAAGTCTAAGTGAATATTTATATTAATACTAAATAAATATTTTTAAAATCTTGCCAGGTGTCGAATGTATTTTTAGAGACATTAAAAATTCACAACAGCAACATGTACATTCCAAAAAGGTAAATGAAGTTTAAAAATCCCAAGTTCCTTGCATTGTTAAGAAGAAAGGTAGCATATAATGTTAGTCTTTATTCATTAAGAACACAATTTATATTTTTAAAATGTCATTAAAAAGACAAGTATATTGGTTAGATCTTTAAAAGTGATTGGCTCTGGATTGTGTGATTATATGTATCTTTTTGCAGCTTCTTTATAATGTTTTGTACTTTTCAGTGTTCTATAATGAGTTTATAATGCTTTTCTAACTAGAAATTAATAAAATATTAAAAATACAAAATGTCACCTATAGTATAAGAAAACAATAAAATTCTGTCACCTGTAAAATACATAATAAAATATTTTCCTGCACTAAGAGGAATATTGGACTCAGTGACATCTAAGACCTTCTTCAGTGATAAAATTTCAAGTCTTTGCTACATTATCTCTTTGCTTATTCAAATTTCACTCCTTTGAAAAGTAATAACAGAGGGAACCAGCAGTTAGCGTAATGGCTATGTCGCTGGACTCCCACGTAGTCGACCGCGGTTCGCGTCTCGGACCCGGTGGCTTACAACTCACGCCGGGCGCGTGTGCGTGCGTGCCCAAGATCCTGAGAGAAGAATGGAGGAGAAGGGATTGCGGCGTGACCATCCCCCCTGGGGGGTGATTTCTCGCTTTCTGTCTCTATGTCTCTCTCTGTCTGTCTGGCGTGCGCACGCGCCCTATAGCGAAAAAAAAACCTCTCCAAAAAAGAAAAAAAAAAAAAGTAATAACAGAAAAGGAATATCCAGATAGTGTATATGATTTACAGAGATGATCAGATCATCATTCCAACTCTTATCGATAAGTCAAAACTAGAGTCAAATATTATCTGTTTCATATTCTTTCCTATTTCAGTGCAGCCAAGGGGACCAGAAGCTGTAATTTGGTAACAACAAAAGAAGTGCCAACCTAGGAATTTTAAAATGTGATTAAGTCTAAATGAATATTTATATTTCTTTTTGCTCCTGCCCTTCTTGATCGACTTGGGACTATGTGTAATACTCTAGTCAGCCTTCCCCTAGAATATCTTGAGTTTGGAGCCTTAGATCTGAAGTCAGTGCTGTTTGAACTTGGGGAAATTCAGAGATGAATGCCTTGGTTTCTAACTGTGTGAGGGAATAGGAAGTAGGAAAGGGCTGGAAGTGATAAATTCTCTGAAGAATGTTGGGAAACTCCCTAACACTTTGCACAGCTCTGAGATACTCAGAGTGAGCAGGGTTTAAACTCCACCAAAGGTCAAATGGACATTTGCCCAGTGACCTGGGAGTGCAAGAGGTGGGAAGCAGAGGAGTGGCCTAAACTTAGTGTACTTATAAAGACAGATTGGAGCAGATGTGCATCTGGTTCCCAGGAAGGAAGCTTATCTTAGTATACTCACATCCCGAAGACTTGCCCAGCCTGCTCAGCAGAGGCCTTCGGTGTGATGCTAACAGCTGAATCCTAAATACCTTGAGCTGTCTCCAACTATACAGTAGTGTGAAAACATCTTGTGTTTCTTGGCCATGAGCTAGCCTTCACCCAAGGGGAGAAGGCAGGCCCTTGTTTCCAGCTTCTTTCATGGGAGTGTGGATATGATACATGCCCCTAACGCTGCTCAGGCACCAAAAAATCTGATGTCCCCTGGGAACTCTAGACACTTGGTCGGAAGGCACTTCCAATGTTATGCACTGGATGTTTGACTTCCTTTTCATCATTCTCAACAAGTAGCCATGTGCCTTCTGTCTTAACACTTCCTCTAACAGAAAACTCATTCCTAACTTGGAAATCTGATTTATTTTTTTCTCAATATTTCTTTGAAACTTACCTCTTTGTCTTAAGTAGAATTGCTGTATTATTTATCATCAAACCCAGGTTCCTGTTTGAGACTAAATGGGGGCATGATTAATTAATTACACCAGGACAGAAGGAGTAAATGGGAACTTTGCTGGCAAAATAAGGTGTAAGATGGCCTCAGTCTTTGGTATGTCCAAGGTAAAACTTGAATGACTCTGGTCCCCTTTCCTTAATTTATTTTATTTTATTTTATTTTATTTTTTTGGAGAGGTTTTTGCTATAGGGCACGTGCGCTCGCCAGACAGACAGAGACAGAGAGACAGAAAGTGAGAAATCACCCCCCAGGGGGGATGGTCATGCTGCAATCCCTTCTCCTCCATTCTCCTCTTGGGATCTTGGGCACGCACGCACATGCGCCCGGCGTGAGTTTTAAGCCACCAGGTCCGGGACGCGAACCGCAGTTGACTATGTGGGAGTCCAGCGACATAACCATTACGCTAACTGCTGGTCTCTGGTCCCCTTTCCTTAAGAGTCACTGATATGTGGAGACCAGCAGATGGAATAATACTTATGTTGCTGGACTTCCATGTAGTGGACTGCTGTTTGAGTCCCAGAGTAGGAGGCTTAAAACTCACACTGGGTGTATGCACATGCGTACACCCAGTGTGAGTTTGGAGAATGGAGGACAAGGGATCGTGGCATGGCTCTCCTCCCTGGGGGGTGTGATTTCTTACTTTCTGTCTCTCTGTCTCTCTGGCAAGTGCACGCACCCTATAGCAAAAATCTAAAAAATAAAATGTCACTGATATGTGAATGCACTTGAATTACTTCCTGAGTCTTCTTCCCTCTAGAATAGACAAGGGGAGCCAATTTCTTTAACAGAAAGAATTAAACTGATGACAAGAAATGGTTAAGTGATTTTGCGGAGGTTATATCAGAGAGGGCCAGTTGCTTCCCAGGGTCCATTGTTATGTCCTGATATCCCCCCCCAAAAAAGCAATTTGTACCGTTCTAAAATGTGAAAGGTCCGTCAGAAGGACATGAGATGAGCTACACGAATTGCAAAACATAAATTGTGGTTTTACTTGTCCTGCAGAAGCATTAAAAGCTTGCAAGTTTTTCATGAGCAGTATAGCGTGGCAGCAGTGAATGCCAAATTTTGGTCTGCAGCCTAGGACTGAGCTGGTTGCATCAGAATCTGCTGGGAAGTGTATTAAAAATCAGATTCCTGGGCCTCACCTCAGAGTCCCCAGAGAGACCTGTAGCATTTGCATGCCAAAAAGCTCTTTAAGCAATTCTAAAGATGAACTAAGTTTGAAACCCCCAGAAAAAATGGTCAAGAGTACCAACTTTAGTACTATACATTCATTCCCTCCACAACTATTATCTGAGCCCCTGTTATGTGCCAGACATAGTGTAGGGGAACCAGCAGTGGATACACACACATGCACATACATATACGCAAGGCAAAGAGGTTAAACAGATTTGTGATTGAGGGCTAGTCTGATATTACCAGCTATAAGGGTCTTGGAAAAGTTCATGGAAAATGCATATTAGGGAAAAATTATGCACGGATTTCAAAAAATTCTAAGAGACTTTTGCCTTAGGGCCATGTGCTCACTCAAGAGAGATACAGAGACAGTGAAAGGGAATTGAGAAATCACTCCCTGGTAGGAATGGCCACACCACAATCCCTTCTTCATTTTCCTCCTGGGATCTTGAGCACGCACATACACATGCCCTACATGAGTTTCAAGCCACAAAATCTGGGACTCGAACTGCAAATTCCCATGTGGGAGTTAAAATATCTGCTACACCATCTTCTGGCCCCTGGATTTCAAAAATTTTTGCACTAGAGTAAACTTACACTTTAATTCCATTTTCCATGAGCTTTTTGAAGTCCCTTCATCTGTAACTCAATTTGTTGATGCTTTAGTTCCAACTCTATGAAACGAGGATGATGCTATGTACTTTCATAGGATTATTGTGATGTTTAAATACAGTAAATATGTAAAGCACTTAAAGTGTCTGGTACATAGTGAGCACTCAAATGTTAGTTATGAAGATCATATCTTATTAAGGATGACAATGATGTAAAAATAATAATGATAAAGCTAGAAACAATGAACAAAAAGAGTTTGCTATTTGCATCCCACAGAAACACTGGATGACTAACTGCCATCACTTCCAAGTTCTTGGTTCACCAGGCAGCTGATTTTTCTTACTATGAGTTTGCATGGTATTTCTTCATATCCATGGATTTCAAGTATAAAATGGGAGGATCTAGATATTCCTTCAAATATTAATGTTCTATAAGCCCAAATACACTCAAACATGCCTCAAAAAGTAGTATTCAGGTGGTTGGCCACACTGCTAGCTCTCTTCTAGACCATTCTAGTCACTGATATTCACCTTAACATGGGTCCCAAAGTCAACTGTATCATTCTAGGCATGAACTAAAAAATATATATTGTAAAAGAAATTATAAGGGGATTAAATAGTAATGAGTTGAGGTATCACTTCTGTTATTATAGTTATTGTACATGGGCATCCTTCAGACCAGACTCATGTCTCCAATAATTGAGATAAGGCAGGAAAAGACAGAGAGAAAGGGTATGTAGAATAAGACCACCAGGGAGTGAGACAAGGCCATGGAGGAGGAGAAGGCTGAGAAGCTGCCTGTTTTTGCAGGCAACAGCTTTCACTCCTCTAAGGAGGTCAGCCGAGATATAATGAGAACATCTTGGCCAAGGCCATGATTCATTGTCCAAAATTGGGCTTGGCCCCTCACACTGGGAGAATTTCACAGTTTTTCACATTATTCCCAAACTCCACTCCTCTGTTTAAGGATGTCACTCAGGGTTTATTACAAAAAAAGGGATCCAAAGGCTTCCATTCATATGTCCTTGGGGGCCAGAGGCTTGGGAAGAGTAGCAATGGCGATGAGAGAAGCCAGGAGCAAGGATAAAGGGCAGTTCTGGGAGGCATTAGCAAGACAGCTCCTAAGAGGCAAAAAGCTCAGCTCTCTTTGTTCACACAATTCAGTTCAGAGGCCTGAGGAGAAGCAAACACAAAAATGCAACAGAAGAATAAGAAGTTGGAAAGAAGAGCAGCTTCCACTGACCCACCACAGTGCCATTGTGGATAGCTTCATTGCCTGGGCACTGCACAATTCTAGAGGATGCCATTCATACAGAGCAGGCAAGGCAAAGGGCCAAATAATAGATACTTCTAATCTTGCCAACCATAAGGTCTCCAACAGAATTGCTCATCTGTCATTATAACTGGGGTTATCAGATAAAATACAGGATATCGTGTATTTTTAATTTGCTAAACCTGACAACCCTGTTTGTAGCATGAATGCAGCCATAGACAATACACAAATGAACAGACATAGCTCTGTTCCAATTAAAATTTTCTTTAAAAAAGCAGACCAGGGGACCAGTAGGTTGCATGGTGGTTAAGGCACTGGACTAACCTCAGTTTTGAGTCCCGGATCTGGGGACTTGAAACTCATACCAGGAACATCTGCATGCATGCCCCAAATCCCTAAAGGACAATGGAAAAGAAGGAACTGAGGCATGGCCCTCCCCCTGGAGAATGATTTCTTACTTTCTCTCTCTCTCTCTCTCTCTCTCTCTCTCTCTCTCTCTCTCTCTCTCTCTCTCTCTCTGGTGAGCACATGCACCTTATGGCAAAACCTTAAAGAAAAAAAAAAGGAGGCAGAGTTAGATTTGATGATGATACGAGGGGCAACTCCTGAAGTTTTACAATGCAGCACTTCTTGCCATCCAGCAGTACCAATGAAGCAGCCTCATTTTCAAATAGCATGGCTTTCGATCATGTTTGACCACAGCACCCACAGTAAGATACATCTTTTACATTATGACTGAGCTTCACGAAACCATGCTTAACCTTGTCAAGTGTAATATACTATACTTTATTATATTATATTCAATATTTTTAAAATGTTAGTGGCAATCAGTATTATTAACTTCATAATCTTCTAGTAGGTTTGCTGGACTTGGAGGTAAGATATCTGAGTTTTGTCTTGGTTCACACTTTTATAATGTATCCTTAAACTAATGACTTCATTTGAGAATTTATACCTGAAAATGGGGATTCATAATGATTTCATAGTGACTTTATAAGAGAAATATGAAATAATCTAGTTCCTCAAGGTGTGGTATAGTTATCATAGGTGGCACCTGAGATAGTATTCAGGTGAACATTGTACATGCAGCTGACCCTTGAACAATGTGGGGTTCAGGGTGCCAAACTCCTACATAATTGAAAATACACACATAGCTTTTGGCTTCCCCCAAAGTTAACTAGTAAAGCCTACTGTTGACCAGACGCCATACTGATAACAGAAAGAGTAGATTAACACATATTTCATATGTTGTATGCATTACATACTGTATTCTTAGAATAAAGTAAGCACAGAAAAGACAATGTTATTAAGATAATCATGGGGCCAGCAGGTTGCAGAGTGGTTAAGCCCTGTGCTACCAAATGGCCTACTGCAGTTCAAGTCCTAGACCTTGAAGCTTGAAACTCACACTGGGCACCTGTGCATGCATGCCCAAAATCCCAAAAGGAATGGAGGAAAAGGGATTGTGGTGTGGTCATCCCCCGCCAGGGGGTGGTTTCTTGCTTTCTGTCTTTCTGGCAAGTATACATGCCTTAATAGCAAAAATCTCTCAAAAAATAAATAAATAAAATTAAAACAATCATAAGGAATAAAAAATGTATTTGCAATATTTACTTAAAAAGAAAAATCCACATATAAGTAGACCTATGCAGTTTAAAGTGGATCCCCATTTCCAGATGTAAATTCTCAGATGAAGTCATTAGACTTGGCCCTTTGTTCAAGGGCCAAGTATACTTAATTTAATTCTTCATAAAAATATACAACTTACTTCAAATGCATATTAGCAGTGATATAAAGTTTTCTATTAAAATGAATTTTTAAAATAGGTTCATCTGGTTAAACATTAAGCAAATAACATTACGAGTTATATGTGAATGTGGCAGAATGTGTACAAGTGGGAGTGAGTGAAGTTTGGAAAGCTTGGAGATGATGCTTGAGCAAATGCAATCAAAGACTATAGGTGTGACCTGGTGACCCCCTTGGAGATCTGAGCAGAATCTCTGCTTCACTGCTGATTTCCCAGCATTAAGAATTGAATTGGCTCACAATAGCTACTCACTATGTGCCTAGGATGGATGGATGGGTGAATGGATGGATAGATGGATGGATGACTCATGGATGAATGATGGATAACAGATGATGGATGGATGAGTGGGTAGATGAATGGATTGATGAATAATGGATGATGGATAGACATGTGAATAGATGAATGAATGGAGGGGTAATGGCTAGATAAAAGAATGAATTCATGGATGGATGAGGAAATTAGTGAAATAATTAAACACCAAGCATTTGGAGTCAGAAGGACTTGGTTTTGTTATGAAGGATGAGGCATGGTGTCAAAAGTGTCAGTGACTTCAGGGCCTGGGGGTGGGAGGGTGGGGGCAGGCATTTTTCCTCTGAGGTGTCATCTGGATGCTAAAACCCTCTACTCTGCCACAGTTAGCACTGAGCAATGGAAACACGAGGCTAAGAAGAAACACTAAGCTGAGGCCAGCCCTGTCGCCCACATCAAAATGTCATTCCTGGACATAGACATTTGCAGCCAATACCCTGCAGAAACAGCATGAATAGAAATATCCAGAGCTATAAATGCCTGGATATACTAAATCTGAATGTTGGCATTTGTTGATGAGAAAGATGCCTTTGAAATGCAGCGCACGAGTACAGAGGGCACCAAGTACCAGTAACAATCACATGTCATGTCATAAGGACAAGGAAATGCAGTGCATTAGGCTGCCCCACTCAGGTTTCAGCTCCCATTATAGATCAAATTCTAACAGGGGGACATTTTTGCAATGGAGGAGGGGGAATGTGATTTTACAGGACAAAAGGAAGCCCTTATCATTCCAACATTCTCTACTTCTCTTAAAAATTATTTTGAAAAACATAATGCACTGGACTTATTTTTACAATCCAGGGACATACTCTTCTGCTTTCACCTGACAGTTTCATGGTGAAGGATTTAAAGTGACACTATTTTCATCTCTTTCCTCCTTCCCACACAAGAAATGATCCCTGACTAATTGATGCATAAAGAGAGCAATTTCTTCTGACAGAGGAGCACTGTAGAATGGTAGTGAAGATCAAGCCTCTGTACACAAATTCTGGATACCTATTTGCTGGAACTCTTCTCCACCTCTCCATGTCTCAGTTTCCACCTATGTAAAGTGGCAAAATATCCACAGAGCTCTTGTGAGAATTAAATTAGTTAATAAAACAAAGCATTTAGAAAACTTCCTGGCACATAAAAATCACTCAATAAATTGACCTTATATTAGGCTGTATTCTTACTTTGTACTAAAAATTTCCACTTCAAGAATATTATTTAATCCTTTAAAAAAAGGGACTATTGGGACCTGCAGTTGGTGTAATGGCTATGTTGCTGGACTCCCATGTAGTTGACTGAGGGTTAAGTCTCAGACCCAGTGGCTTAAACTTATGCCAGGTGTGTGTGTGTGTTCGTGCCCAAGATCCTGAGAGGAGAATGGAGGAGAAGAAATTGCGGAGTGGCCATCCACCCTGGGGGGGTGATTTGTTGTTTTTTGTCTCTCTGTCTCTCTCCGTCTTTATGGCGAGTGCACGCAACCTATAGCAAAAACCTCTCAAAAAAAAAAAAAAGAAAGAAATTATTGGGCCAGTGGGTGGTGTGGTAGTTAAGGCACTGGACTCCCACATGGCTGACTATGGTTTGAGTCTTGGATTTGGCAGCTTGCTTTCTCACTTTGTCTTTCTCTGTCTCTCTCTGGTCAACTTAAAAAAATAAAAAAAGATAATAATAACAAAGTAAATAATTATTTTTGAAAAATAAAAGAAATTATTCCTAGTTATGGATCAAAAGTTAAGTGACTTACCAAAGTCCCTAAACAGTAGAGACAGAACGAAAATCACATTTGATTCCAAATTTTCCTTGCTCTCCTGCTTTCTTGCCATCTTATGGTACCATGCTAACCTAATTGCCAATTAAAAGTCATTTCCATAAAGTGTTCATTTAACTAGGTCTCTATTTTAAAATGTTCAGTCTAATAATGACATGGGCTTCCACCCCCTTTGCAGAGCTTTTTAAATTTTGTTTTGCTTTCTATCTAGTGGGTTGTATCTGTGTGTTTTGAAGTTGAGGAAAAAAATGCTAAAATTCAATCGAAATAACCTATAAGGTAAACCTGATTTCATCTTTATCCTATGGTTTGGTGGCAAAGTATATAAAAGAAGAATTTAGTGAAAAGAGAAGACCCTAGGTGGTCTTTGCCTGGCATGTGCCTCTAGTGTCCTTCACAGGCTAATCCAGAAGACTAAAGTTGGGAAATATTTGGCCTTTGGTTACCAGCTCCTTCCAAGACCCAAAGTGTCTTCCAGTTCCCTGCTCAAATCTGGTCCTACACTGAATATAAGAAGTCTTACCATCTGAGAGACTATAAACTGTAGAAGGAGGGGCCAGCAGATGGCATAATGGTTACATCACTGGACTTCCACATAGTCAACCATGGTTCAAGTCTTGGACCTGGCAGGTCCAAGACACAAGCAAGGAACATGTGCATGAGTACCAAAAATCCCAAAAGGAGAATGGAGGAGAAGAGATTGTGGTGTGGCTGTCTCCTCAGGGGTTGATTTCTCACTTTCTGTCTCTCTGGTGAGCACTCACACCCCATAGCAAAATCTCTCTAAAAAAATAAATAAATAAACTGGAGAAGGAATAGACATGATGAAGATACGTCTCATGGAAAGGAAAAAAGAGAAAGAACATCAAGGGAAGCATTCCCGATACTTGTCATTTTCACTGAGAAAGGAAACAAGGGTGTTGCATGACTGAGGGGAAGTAGGTAGGAACTTTGAACGTGGTAGAGAGAAATGACTCTGTGGTAATTAGTAAAAAGCAGTAAAAGGAGACTTTGAGGGTCATTTTCCAGGGAAACAAGGAATGCTATCTCATTTGTTTCACCTGAAATGTGTCTTTCATAGAAAAGTAGCTTCAGCTCTTGAAATATCAGGCTGTGGTCTGCAGGGACCCTTTGAGGACAGACAGTGAGTTCAGTCAGCTCTGCATGGGCAAGAGGACAGTGTCCTTAAAGGACAGTGAGCAAGGGGAAGCCAGACTACATGGGACCAGTGTGGAGGATGAGAAAGCAGGCAGGTGATGGGAGGCAGGCAGGTGAGGCCTGGCAAGGTCTGGATATTATTCTGATGGTCTTTGGGAGGCAGTTTGGACATCCACCTCTGTACCTAGTGAGACTTTCTCCCAGAAATGTCTGAGTTGCTCATTCTGAAAGCCTTAGGTTAAGGGAATATATTTGCATCATCTACACTGTTCCCAAGATCTCAGGACCAGACAGCACAATGAAAGGTAGTTGGGGGTCAGGGGTCACGCTAAGCTCAAATGTCTTTCTCTTAAGAGAGGCTCACCACCTTGATCCACATCAAAGCCCTTGGGGAGGGTTGTAAACACATGGGTAGATGCCAGGGCTCTACATCAGGCCTCTTAGAGGGTGGGGAAGGTGGGAGGACCAAGCCTTACAAGACTTTGCTGCCTGGACAGGGTGGAGCACAAAGTTCCACCTGGCCTCTTCAGTCCCATAAAAACCCCATCACACCAAAGATGGTGCCCAGAGAGATTGGTTTTCCCTCTGTTGATAATGACTCAACCAAAGCATTCCTCCTCTGCCTCATTTACCTGCCTCAGGCCTCTTAGGAAAATAAACCTGTCCATTTGTCAATATTTACTCTGTCTGCTGCCTTCAATGGAAGAAGGGAAAACTGTTTTCACTGTCAAACTAGTGTTTATACAAAGGATTTGTAGACTTTCTCAGGGCTATGGAAAATCCATCATCCTCAGTTAACCTGTGCCCTTAATGATGTGGTAGCTTTTCTCTTACCATCCTATCCATCAGGGGTGACAGTGCATGGTTTGTCAACCGGTAAGAATTCAGGTTGAAAATTACTTCACTGAGAAAGTTTCTGAGATGGATGCTCAATGTGTAACCTGATCTTAAAGGGTGAAGCCTGCTCTGCTGATTCTAGAGGATCCATCTGGGACCCCATCAGAAAAGACCAACAAATGGCAAGACATTTACAAGAAGCTGTTATTCTTTGACACTTGGAAAGTTTACCAGCCCATTACATTTGCTCCAGGTCGTGGTATGTCCAGTGTTACTTCCAAGGGCAGGTTTTACTGCTGTTAATTCAAAAAAAAATTGAAATTTAAGTTGCTCAAACCAACCATGGCTTGGAAGACATGCATTTCTGAGAAGTGGCTGGGCTTGGCTCCTAGGGGGAGCAATAGTTACTAATGGAACACTGACTGGCTTCAATCAGGCTTCTGTTGTCTCTGTTACAACCACAGCTGTCTGTTCTAGTCCTCTCTATTGCTAATAACAGACTTAACTGAGTCTGGTAGTTTATAAAAATAGAGGCTTAGGGTCCAGCAGGTGGCATGGTAGTTAAGGGTGCTGGACTCCCACATGGTCGACTGCAGTTTGAGTACTAGACCAGGCGGCTCACATGCTCTCTCACTCTATCTCTCTCTGGACAAATTGAAATAAATGAGTGAACGAATAAATAAAGTTAAACAAAAGAATTTTTAAAAAATAGAGGTTTATTCAGCTCATAGTTTGGAGATCCAAGGTCCAGGGGATGCCTCTGGTCAGGGTCTTCTTGGTGGCTATCATGGTAGGGGCAGGAGGTTGAGCAGAACAGAGTGTGTCTCTTCTCATTCCCTCTCCTTATAAACCCACCAGAACTCAATCATGGGGGCTCCACCCTGGTGACTTATGACTCCCCAAAGACCCCATCTTTCAATGCCATAATCGTATTAAGTGTCCTCTTAATATCTTTACAATACAACCAAATTCCAAAACATGACTCTTTGGGGGACACATTCCAACCATAGCAGCAGCCAGGCCACCTGGACAGACACACTGAAAAGCCATTGCCTGGACTTAGGAGGAAAATTCTATCTGATCACTTCCTCTGTCGTTTAGAAGAGCTCCAGTATTTATGAGCCAATCTGAGGAGCAAAAAGCAGGCCCGAGAAAGAGGTGCAGGAACCACTTACACCCTGCTGAAAGTGCAACCCAGACGTGCTACTCCAGCTTCCACTGTGTGCCCAGCAGGAGCAGGATACAAGAGGTAAACCAAGGCCAGGCCACATCCAGTCACTCACAGTTCACTTGATGTAGCCTTTGGAAGGGCTCAAACTCCTCACAAGAAGAAAAGAAGAATCCGAGGAGGCTAATTTTCAGTGGGAAAAGAAGTAAATAATAATAGTAAAAGTCATTTACTGTGTATCTTACTGGATGCCTATAAGAGATTTATAAATTTGGGGGGCTGAACTGTGGCACAGCAGCAACACCATGCTGACTCACCTGGGAAGGTTCCAGCTTTGTGTCCAGAGACTTCCCTGAACACACTGAGGGCACATGCCCATGATCCAGGGGCCAGACTGGTGTAGTGGTAATATGTGCCTCTCTGCAAGGCAATCCTTTATGAGAAGTCCAGAGACTTCCCTGAGTATGCTGGTCATGCATGTGACCTTCTTAAGCCCATTGCACTGGTACCCTCCTGGGTCTCCAGAAAGGTGCAGTGGTTTCATTTTGAGAAGTCACTTTGTGAAGAGCACCTTAGGTCTCTTATTGATTACTCCCCAAATAGTATACAACTGGCCTATTAGTTTTCTTGCTGCTGTAACACGTTACCAAAAATACAGTGGCTTAAAATGACCCAGATTGCTCTTAAATTCAAAGGCCAGAAATCCAAAAACAATCTTTCAGGGGTTGGTCCTTCTGAGGGCTCCAAGGGGAGAATCCATTCATTGCCTCTCTCAGCTTTTAGAGGCTGCCTGTATTCCGTGGCTCATGGACACAGCACTCCAATCTCTACATCCTCTGTCCATCTCTGACTCTGACTCTCTCACCTCCTTCTGATAAAGACCCTTGCAATTATATTAAACCCACACTGATGATCCAGAATAATCTCTTCATCTCAAGATCCCTCACTTGATCACATCTGCACAGTCTCTTTTGCCATGCAAGGGAACATATTTTCACGTTCTGAGGATTAGTATGTTGACATCTTTGGGGGCCATTATTCAACCTACCACCACTGGGTTCTGGGTTTATTCCTTTGGTAAGCTTAGGCTGCACTACAGCCAGGCCTAGGCACTAGATTAGGCACTGGGTATGCTTAGTATAGCTTGGAACAGCAGCAGCTGAGAGTTCCCAGGTACGTTAGCTTCATGAAGGTAAGATTACATCTTGACTCCCTCCCTTGTGCCTAGTACACAACAGTTGCTAACATTTATTGTAGTCCAGGCTCTATCCTAAGCCCAAAAATATATAATCAGCATTAATACACAACCTTATGAGTAGGTGCTAGATTAGATGCAGGAAGAAATCAGCGTTCTGAGGTTTCTTACCTTCCCTATATCACATAGCTAGTGAGGAAGGGTTTGTCCCCCAAAGGTTCATGTGTTAGAATTTGGCCCCAAATGTAATGACATTAGAATGTGGTGAGACTCTTAAGAGGTAAGGCCTAAGCAGCTGGCATTTGGATCATGGAGACACTGTCCACTGAATGGATTAATATTGTCTCCTAAGAAGGAGTGAGTTCTCACTCTATGAGTAAGAGTAGATTGAGAAGGAAAGGAATACCCACCTTCAATGTGAGTAGTCACCATGCAGTTGACTGAGAACATGGGAGAGACAGTGGAGGAGATGGGGGATTCTATTTTCTCTCTCTCTCTCTCTCTTCTCTCTCCCTCTGTGTGTGTGTGTGTGTGTGTGTGTGTGTGTGACTGAACATGCCCACTGACTTCCATGCATCTGTCATTCCACCAGAGACCATCCAGGAACTGGTCCCACACTCTTTGGACTTTCCATGTACTAAATAATGAATCAAACAAATCTCTATTCTTTATAAATTTCTAGTCTTGGGGACCAGCAGTTAGCGTAATGGCTATGTCGCTGGACTCCCATGTAGTCGACTGCGGTTTGCGTCCCGGACCCGGTGGCTTAAACTCATGCCGGGCACGTGTGCGTGCGTGCCCAAGATCCCGAGAGGAGAATGGAGGAGAAGGGATTGCAGCGTGACCATCCCCCCTGGGGGGTGATTTCTCGCTTTCTGTCTCTCTCTGTCTGGCGAGCGCACACACCCTATAGCAAAAACCTCTCCAAAAAAAAAAAAAAAAAAATTCTAATCTTGGGAATTTCTGCTTAACAACACAATAACAGACAAATATAGTCACATTCTGAGGTTTCAGGGTTTAGGGCTTCAACATGTGAATTTTGAGGGAACACAAGCTCATAACAGAGAGAGAACCGAAGAAGGAAACCAGAGTCTCTATAGCCTAATCCTGGAAGTGATGCCCCATCACTCCTGCTGACTCTGTTATTTCCTAGAAGCAAGATGCCAAGTCCAGCCCACACTCGAAGCAAAGAAAATGGAACTTTCCTCATTGAGGAGATGAGGATGAAAGAATTTGTGGACACATTTTAAAAGCCACCATAGAGGGAGAGTCAAGAGGAGGATGCATTCCCAAACTGGCCACAGCTAAGTGTGACTGACTGTTAGATCCTATGTGATCATTCCCTGAAAGATACACTGTGGCTCAGAAACACCTCTGGTGGGGAAAAGGGAAAGAATTTATTTGCCCTCATCAGTTTCTTGGTGCCCCATTCCAGGAAGTATTAACTCCCCTGGATTCTTGAGTTGCTCAAGCTAGGCTTCCAAAAAGATGCTTGGTGTCAACAGGGAAGCCCAGGCAGGAGGTGAAGGGTGGATTTTTGTCAAGTCTGTCTTTACAGTTTGGTTCAGCAGAATAAAATGCAGTTTGAGTATCACACTGTCTTCCTACACACTCTATTCTCTTCCTGTTTTGTATATTCATGATGAGGAGATTGCAAAGTATTTATTACAGATGTTTTGCATGATTTTGGAGATTTTTTTCCCTCTTTAAGGAGACAAAGTTGTCATTATTTTTTAAATTAATCCTCACAGGGGACCAGCAGTTAGTGTAATGGCTATGTTGCTAGACTCCCATGTAGTCAACTGCGGTTCACATCCTGGACCTGGTGGCTTAAATCTCACACTGGGCACATGTGTGTGCGTGCCCAAGATCCTGAGAGGAGGATTGAGGAGAAGGGATCGTGGCGTGGCCATCCCCCTGGGGGGTGATTTCTTGCTTTCTGTCTCTTTGTCTCTGTCTTTCTGGCGAGCTCATGCACCCTATAGCAAAAACCTCTCCAAAGGGGGGAAAAAAAATTAATCCTCACAAGAGGTGAAGCATTCCAAATCAAACTTTTTCTCCAAAGACTTGTAGCCTAAATGAGAAATAAATATCTAAAAATTAAATACAATTGGGACCAGTAGGTGGCATAATGTTTATGTCTTTGAACTTTCATGTAGTCGACCACAGTTCGAGTTCCAGACTATGCCGGGTGCATGTGTATGCCTAAAATCCTGAGAGGAGAATGGAGGAGAAGGGAGGGCATGGCCATCCTCCCTGGGGGTGATGTCTTGCTTTCTGTCTCTCTGTCTCTTCAGCAAGCACATGTACCCTATAGCTAAAAGTTCTCTTAAAAAAATTAAAAAACAGTTATTTAAAGTTATATAGTGTTACAGATACTAGTATGTCAAATAATTCTCCAAGCATCTGCATGCTAATTTAAACTAATCTCTGTTATTCTGTCATGTATTATTGTCCAAATCTTATAAATATTTGTTGGCTCAAAAAGACTGTTAATTTGTTTTCAGCTATCTAGCTAACCCACTCCCTTTAAAATATCTATATTAACATCACATTATCTTTTTATTAACTATTTAAAGGATCCAGGAATTGGTTCACATCTAAAACAAATAACTTCTACTACTATCATTAATTATAGCATTTTGCAATAGCGATTATAAATTTTGCTCCAGTAAATGTGTTTCAATAAATAAAGAACATAAGAAGAATCCTTCCTCCCCGTTTCATCTGGCTTGCCATTCTCTATTTGAAAATGTTATTTGGAAATGAACCCTAAATCTACATAGCATGCAATGTGCATGCAATTGGCCATTCTGCTGGTTAGACATGCTGTACCCTGCAGGGTCAGGACCCAGAGAGCATACAGACACACCCAGGTGCCAGAGACCACATAGACACAGGCACCAGGCCATCAGTCTTTGCAAAGGCCTGCCCAGACAGCAAAGCCAAATATCCTATGGAGGATAGGTACAGCTGAAAGAAGGAATCACTTACAACGTTGCATTAAAATGTTCTCTTTTCCTATCTGTGCAAGCTAAGCTGTGAGCCCAAGGAAGGCCAGGTTTGTGTCTGATTCACTGATTTCTCTGCCACCTAGCACAGGGCCTGTCCGAGTTGCCCACCAAAGAGTTCTGAGGACTTGTCTATATTCTCTAGGCAGTACCACCTTGACACACCCTCTAACACCCAGATCCTCAGGCTCCGACCTCAGCTTCCAGGCCCTGACTTGGTCTTTAGTCTGGCCCAACTGGCCAAACTATGAATGGCCTTGTCCATCATATTTAATCCTTAGGGCCCAGACTTCTGATTGGTCATAATGGAGGCCCCAGTGCAGCAGCTGTCCTTTTTTAATTTCCAAGACGCCAGGGCCAGAGTTTGGACCTCATCAAAAGAGGGTTTTTTGTTTTGTTTTGTTTTGTTTTTTCCGTGAGTTCAGTGAGGAATCAAGCTGCCTGCATTGATCTTTTATCCCACCAAGGCTGGGCATTCTATAAGGTGCTAGCAACTTGGAAAGAACATGAGTTTTGTCACCAGTCAAGACTGAGTTTGAATCTCACTCTATCACTTGAGAGCTGTGCAACCAAGGACAAAATACTTAACCTTTCTGAACCTCGGTTTCCTCACCTGCAAAATGGGGATAGCCCCACTACTTTATAAAGCTAATCTGAGGAGTCATTGAAGGAACATCACAAAGTTTAAGAAAATGAAATTAAAATACAAGTTTATTTTGGTGTACAGTATTTCTTAAATCTATGTATAGTTTTTTCATAATATTCATATCCTATAGCCTTCTGAAGACCCTTTGTATTGTAGGAGCACAACATAGCATAGTTGAGACTCCAGAGTCAGGTTCAAATCCCAGGTCCTCTGTTTATTCACTGTTTGATACCAGGCAAGTTGATTACTTTCTTATGCCTTAATTTCCTTATCTGTAAGACAAGGATTAAAATAGCACCTATCTTGGGACCAGCAGTTAGTGTAATGGCTATGTCGCTGGACTCCCATGTAGACGACTGCGGTTTGCGTCCCGGACCTGGTGGCTTAAAACTCACGCCGGGTGCGTGTACGTGCATGCCCAAGATCCCAAGAGGAGAATGGAGGAGAAGGGATTGCGGCGTGACCATCCCCCCTGGGGGGTGATTTCTCACTTTCTGTCTCTCTGTCTCTCTCTGTCTGTCTGGTGAGCGCACATGCCCTATAGCAAAAACCTCTCAAAAAAGAAAAAAGAAAAAAAATAGCACCTATCTCTTGGCTTGCTATAAGATGGAATGAAATAATGCATGTAAAGTGCTTAGAATAGGAGAAGCTGGAACAGAGTAAAGCTCAATAAATATTAGCTATTATTACATAAGGAGACTAGCTTTGTCCCTGGCATTTCGTCAGCCCGCAATGAATGGTAGCTACTGTTAGTTAAATGGGTGGTCAATTGAGGGGAACAGGAAGCCCATTAAGAACAGCAGCAATAAGTGTTGTACTCTGAGCCAAAGCTGAACTTTGCAACAAGGAAATTTTGTGGAGCAAAATGACATTTTGCCTTATCGCCATTATTAATAAATACGCACAACACATTCCACAGTTGGGGGGAAAACATATACACAAATTTTGCACCCTGAAATTACTTTAATAATAGTGTTTTCTGTCTGGTTCTGACCCCCTCCAAAATATATAAAATACACATTTTCATGAGCAAAGACAGCTATGTTCCTGATATTGTGACACCCATTGCTGAAGACATATCACAGCCTTTCTGCAGATGATAATCACCCGAGAGTGCTGCTTTTTTTCCAACATAAACAGAACAACATGCCCTTGGTAACCTTGGTGATCTTGTAATTTCGTGCTGTAATACCTTCTATGTTTTTTTTATCCAGCAGCTGATCTTTTTGAAGTCTGGCTCTCCTAAACTTGTTGCAAGTCAACTTCTTTTCTAAAACGCTTTCATCTCTGAGTCTTCCATTGATAGTTATCAGGTCAAATGCAACCAGTTTAATATTCTCCAGTTCTAAGAGCACTCACGAAGGTGTTGCCCTGGGATGATGCTTTATTACAAAGTTGGCAGCCAGCTGGGAGTGTTGAGAGGCGCCTAATGGAGAGAGAGGAAATGGGGTCCAGCTTGGTATGTCTTCCCTTCCCCAAGACAAGCATGGATCATCTCCTACATCTGGTAAGTGATGTGGAACAGCATGTTAGTTCTTTTTTTAAGCAAACAGTTGTAGCACATGGGCATGAAGTACACAAAAGCTGTGTTAACTGGGCTGTGTTGATTAGCCTCTTCTGAATTTTGGAATCATGAAACATAATTTGTTCATTTACATATTTTGCTTTTATTTTTATTTTTTTAGGAGAGATTTTTGCAATAGGGCATGTGCACTCACCAGAGACACAGAGAGATAGAGAGAAAGAAAGTGAGAAATCACTCCCCAGAGGGAATGACCACACTGCAATCCCTTCTCCTTCATTCTCCTCTTGGGGTTTTGGGCATGCACACACACACACCCAGTGTGAGTTCCAAGCCACCAGGTCTAGAAATCGAACCACAGTTGCCCATGTGGGAGTCCAGTGCTGTAACCACTAAACCACCTACTGGTTCCTTGTTCATTTATAAATAAATATAAATATTTACACATAACAAAAACACAGGTCAGCCAAGTGGTATAGTGGTTAAGGAGGCTAGATTCCACATGGCTGACAGAGTGTTTTAAGCACTGGACCTGGCAGCTTAAAAACATACCAGGCATGTGTGCATGCATGCCCAAAATCCTGAAAGAAGAATAAAGAAGGAATTGCAGCATGGCCAAATCCCCAGAGGGTGCTTTATCTTCTCTCTCTCTCTCTCTCTCAAGTGAACATGATCACTAGCAAATTATGTATGTATATACACACACATATGTATATTATATTTAAGATTAAAGGTAAATATATACTATTTTAAATCAATTAGTCTTTATAGTGAATATTAGTATATAATGTAAAGTAATTTCATATATTTATAGTAATAAAAATATATAACAGTATATAATTAATACAATATATTATAAAATATTATTTTGAAATGTATTAAATATATTTAAAATAATATAACTATGCATTCAATTTTAATATATAGATATTGATAAACATATATTTATACATAAAGTATAAATAAAGAAATATATTTCATGTTAACATAAGCTAGGTTATTGAAGTTTATTTAAAGCTTTTCCTACTATGATTTGGAGAACTCCTTACGGGTTTTATTTTCATGGTTACATAGAATGATTTTCAACAAATTAGAGATAATTTGATCAATCAGACACTTTGGAAGTGTTTGAAAGTATTTGAAAACAGTTCTTCACTTATCAGCTTAAATAGTCCCCGTAGCATTATTCACTTTTTGCCACCCCTACAAAAATGATTTTCTATTCAAAGTTGAATTTTAACCAAGGAATGGCTTAAATTATCACAGAAACCAAATTCATAAAGCAAAAATAATAAATAGCTGAAATTAATTGAGAGATTAGTCTGTGTCTATCTCTGTGCTACGTATTTATCTGCATTGTTACACTGAATCTTCACATTTCCCTATGAGGTGTCAAAATGGGAGCCCCCCCATTTTAGTTGAGGAAAGTAATTTTCCAAGGTTAAACAAGGAGCATATGGCGGAGTAGGTACTTGAGCCTGAATTTTCTGACACTTGGATTCGAACTCTACCAGGCTGCTACATTGTGCATGGACAGTTTTACTCTACGCCTTCTTTCATTCACTCAGTACATGTAGTCCTTGAGCACACGTTATGATTAGGCGCTATTCTCAGTGCCAGGGATGTGACAGAGAATTTACTCCTGGGAGTTTACGTTTCTAGGACAGGAAGTGGTAGAAGCCAGAAAAATGTGTAAACAGTAAATATATGGCATGTCGCTCCATAGTGCTAGGAAGAAAAATAAAAAATAAACGCAGGAACAATGGGGGATAACTGTAGGGAGAAAGTACTTTCAACCAGCAGATGGGCTTCCCTGTTGAGCAGAGACCCAGGTGAGAGTATGGACCTTGCTTGTTCTTAAGGGGATTGCATTTCAAATAGAGAGAACACTCCCACCAAGGCAGATGCCCTGGGGTGTGAGCCTGCTAGGCTGTTCCAGGAGAACCAAGAGCTGAGTGATCTAGGGCCATGGTTCCCCAAGCAGTTTCTTGGACCAACAATATCAGCATCACCTGGTACTAGGTAGAAGTGCAAATTCTCAGGCCCATTCCACACCTGCAGATATGGGAACTCTGGATTGGCTCCTATTCAGTGTGTGTGTGTGTGTATGTGTGTGTTGTAACTTTTTATTCAGAAGAGTTTCAGAGTGACAACAAAGTTATAAAGATAGTAGAGATGGCTCTAATACTCAGCTTCCCCAGGTTTTAACCTCCTCCATGATCATGGTACATTTTTCAAAGCTAAAAGATTCACGTTGAGACAATACTACCAACCAACTGCACACTTCATTTGATTTTACCAATGTTAGCCATCTGTAATTCAACAAGTATTCAAGATCCCCACTGAAGCTTAAGAACCAGAAGGACAGTAATAGGACATGTAGTCAGGGAAGTCAGGAAAGGCCTAGGTCTTATAGGGTCTTAACTGGTGATTGTAAACCTTTGGCTTTTCTCTGAGTGAGATTAAAAGCCATTGGAGGGTTCTGAGCTCCAATGACAATTTCTCAATGTAGCCTAACTTGATCTTGCTGTCTTAAATGACTCCTCTCCAACCCTATCCCCAACCCTTGCAATCTGACCTCCTTTCCCTTGCTCTATTTTGCTTTCCTTATCTTTTCTTCTCTCCCCTTATTTTTTATCTTTATGCTCCGATTTTCTGCCTCCTCTGCTAGCTCTATAAGGGCTGGAATCTTTGTTTGATTCATGGATATAGCCTCAGCATCTGAAGTGCCAGTTGGTACGCAGGAAGGGTTCAGCAAATGTTTGTTGAATGAAGAAAGAAAAAAAAACTAGAAAAAAATAATGAAGCAGAGAAAAAGTGAACAGTTATGGCATTCAATTTAAAAGGCTTGTTCTGGATACTGGGTAAAGAAAAGACTACTAGGGACCAGCAGTTAGCGTAATGGCTATGTCGCTGGACTCCCACGTAGTCGACCGCGGTTCGAGTCCCGGACCCGGTGGCTTAAACTCACGCCGGGCGCGTGTGCGTGCGTGCCCAAGATCCCGAGAGGAGAATGGAGGAGAAGGGATTGCGGCGTGGCCATCCCCCCTGGGGGGTGATTTCCTGCTTTCTGTCTCTCTGTCTCTCTCTGTCTGTCTGGCAAGCGCACATGCCCTATAGCAAAAAAAAACCTCTCCAAAAAAAAAAAAAAAAGAAAAGAAAAGACTACTAAAAAGTGGAGGATGAAGGGAATGAATGGGCATGTACAGAAATGGAGACCAGTTACGAGCTCCCATCATAATCCAACAGAAAGAAGATGACAGTTTAGTCGTTACCAGGGTGAATCCGGGGCTTTCTGTCTTACACATGCTTGCTGAAAAACATTAACATCATCCTCATCTGAATACTCTTTTTCTCAAGAAGAACTCTGGAGAGTAACTTTTGAAGATAAATCCATTTCTTATTTTAAGAATAAAAAATAAACTCCTACTATTTGGTTATTTTAAAGGAATTTCCTGTGCACGTGCAAAATGCCTAGCTTTTATTCTCTATTAAGACATGCAGAGTCTATTATTACAGCCTTGATGTTTAACTTACCATCAAAGGCAGCAGGCCACGGTGGCCAACCCTCAAGTTCAGGAATGTTAAACACTATTCACAATATGCCCTGGACTTAAAATGCTCTATTTAATACTGCATAGCATGATTCACAAAGGACATACTCTTTCTTCCTGAAACAGAGTGAATATTTGGAGGTGGCTGAGATACTATCCCAAGGTGGAATGATGTTTAAGAGGAAAAAAAATGATGTGGGGTCTGAAGTCTGCAACCTAGATTCTAAACCTTGTTCTGCTTTATACCAGCTGTGTGATCTTAAAATGTTACTCAACTACTCTGGGCTTGAATGTCTTCACCTCATTATTACCAACCACAGTGTCTGGCACTTTGTGTGTATATTCGAGTGTAGAACTTTACCATTTTTATTTTAGGAAGGGAGACTACTTTCTAGTTGTCCACTGCCTCCATTTCTAATGAGCGAGTCATTTTATAGGAAATTATTCTGTTCTTGGAAGAAGTTTTCAAAGGCCCCTGTTGGTTTTGTAGATGGAGGATGAGAAGAGCCCCATTGCCCTGGAGGAAAGTCTCTCCAGGACAGTTTCTTGGCTTAGAAGGGGCCACTCCTCCTGGCTTCTTCCAATTCTGCTTAAGGGCAAAAGAAATCCCTGGGAGGAGAAAATTGGAGGGGCTGACCTCTTCTCCTTGTAGGTTCCACACTGCTAGACCCTCTCATATAGACAGAGGTGGACTTGACTGAGGTCAGCTCGCAGAAAAGTATCTCTCCATGGGCCCAAGAAGAGGAAATTATACACATGTTCGTTACTATCATAAAGTACACAGCAATAATCACTAACAGTTCAATGTCTTTACCAGGTATCATGACATATAATAGTATCTTCTTCACGGTACTGTGGTTTGACCTGAGTTCTCAGCATGAGGAACTCCTAATCTTACTGTCTGTATTCCTAGAAGGTTCCCTCGGGGTCTCATCCAAGAAATACCTTAGAAGAAATCTGATATCCATGGATTCTGATACTACAATAGAATACCAGCCCCTCTGCCCCACATCTTACCATCAATTCCTTTTTCTCATCACCAAGCATTCATTCTCTCCTCTTAGTAATAGTTCTGAGTCTCATCAGTTCAACTTCTAGTTCACTTACCCACTAGTTTTTGATGGCCTCGTCTACTTCCTAGTGGCTATATTCCTCTCTCCTCATTAACTTGATGACTGTATATTCTCATTGTTCTAGGTACTCCTCTTCCAACTCATGCTGAACAGCATCTTCCTCTTAGGCAATCCCCACACCTTCATGGACAGAACTAGGGTAGATAACTTGATTTGACAGAGATGAACCTACCAAGATCATCCAAACCATGTCGGCCAACGTGCAGCTCAGTGCTTGGAGCCCCCTGTGCTATCTCACTCTTTCCCCCATGCCACTTCACCATTGACATGTGTGAGCATTTAGCAACATCCTAGTCATGCAGCACATTCATCAAAACGTGGGATATTTCATTCGGGAGAATAAGGTTTCATCACATTTTTATCTCCTGGGATGATACCCCACCCTGCCCCACAACTGTAGTGAGAGTGGCTCTTTTCAGGGTGATCAGGAGAGCAGCAGTAATAAGGCCATTCATCCTAACCAAAATCAGAACCATCAGACCAAGGGGACGTGGCTGCATAAAAGGTCAGTGAGTAGCCTGAGCAAAAGAAATGGCCCCAGGGGCCCTAAATCTGCCAAACAGCTGACCAGTGAAATCTAACTTGGCAGCAAGGCGCAGTCCTCATTTCAAAGGGGAAATTAAAACCAGGCTTTCTGGGAGGGCAAGCCCTAATCGAAGGGAGGTGAATCCTGTAACCAAGGCAACCTGCAAACACTAACTTATCCTTTCACTTCTTCTCTTCCCCAGTGGCCTACTTCCAAATAATCCTCCTCCCCTCGTATATTTCAGTGAGAGGTGTCAAGAGAGAATGAAGACATCTTATCATTCCCTGAGAAAATCCGAAAGGATTAGGATGCTCCCATCAAAGAAAACAAAAATATAGAAAGAAAAATCACTAGTTCTTCTATCAGCAGAGATTTATGTCTAAATATAGGAAGCTGTTTAAGTCTTCCCAGACTGAGGCCATAAAGATCCTTCGAGAAGGATTAGAATGCAAAATAAAGTAATATAAAAAATACTTAATCAAAAATAACTTAGATGTATGTAGAGTGCTGCAGTGTAGAGTGACTTTACATACATTATCATGAGGTAGAAACCACTGTCTCCATTTGATGCGGGAAGAAAATAAGATTCAGGCATTTCAGGGGAATATGCCCAAGATTTGGTACAAGACAAAGAGCTTCCAACAGAATCAGAGCTGAATTAACACTTATTAGAGAATGAATACAGCTCAGGTCAGAACTGACCATGAATTTAAAGTTTCTAAATCCAAGTTCAGTTTCTGGCTGTCCTCCTTTACCTGAGGTGCGCTGACTCCTTGCAGGTGCTTCATTATTTTATTCATCCACAGAGTGACTTCTCAATGAGGTACGAGGTACAAGGCCCTGTGTGAGGCACTAGACCCAGCAATGAGGAAGACCCGAACCCTCATGAAGTTTATGCCCAAATGATGATGGGGGGAGGGGCAAGAGTAGGGTATCAAAAGCAAGAAGAAAGAGGTAAATAAGGTAATTTCAGGTTACAATAATTGCTGAGGAATGTATATGTGGATGTGTCAGGAACTAACTAGACAAAGATGTAGGGGTGCTATTTATGAAGAGTCTATTGAGCATCATGGCTATACCTATCATGGTACAGAGATAGGTACCTATCACAGCGTCCTATTTTTTCAAGTTTATTCATTTATTTATTTAATGAGAGAGAGTGACAGAGAGAAAGAAACAAGGACTCCCAACAAGGTCTTCGAGCTGTGATCCTACCCCCAGCCTAATCGGCCAGGATCACAGGCATGTACGCACACCATTGTACACAGGGAGACCTTAGGATGTAAACCCAGGACCTTCCCATATGGCCTCCACATTACAGAGCATTGCATTACCACGGTACCCCTGTAGCTGTCTCCAGCAGAGTCCTATTAACCAACATATTTGATTACTATAAGTTTCAAGTTAAGAATAATTTCAGAGAACTTAGGCTACTGTTAAAGTACAAACTGCTTAGATAGACATTTTTAACAAATAATGTGTTCTTCTCTCCTTTATTAAGCATTACAATGAGGCAGAGAAGACTATCAGCTCTGTGCTTGATGGTTACATTAAATGATGATTTGATGATTTCCTTTTGTCTGTCAACTCTTATTTCTTAGTGAAACAGTCTCAGTAGAGCCATCTTCATATTTCTAATCCAATGACCTATGACCTAGAAGGAACTAACTGCTGATATGTTAAAGTCTCAGCAAAACTGTTTCCAATTACTCTTGCAAAGGAGACAGAAGATGAAAAAAATAGAGTAGTAAATCCTTTATTTATTGAGCAAGTTATTAAAGAACACACCACCAGTTAGTAACAGAACCAAGACTAGAAATCAGTATCTTGACCAAGTTCAAGGCTTTCTTCAACATAGACCACAGGAATCTGTTCATTCTCAGACACTCATCTATAAAAAGAATTTCCCTGAGTGACCTGAGGTTCTTTCTGGTTTCAAAAGTCTATGATAGAAGGTTTTTACTTCTAGTCAAAATGGAGTAACAGAAACAGAATCCACTCTCCTGTCAGAAACAACCAAATCACCAAGCGCAATACATGATGCAATGCTTCTCAAAACAATAGGCCTCAAGCAATGAAGGCTAGATGGAAACAAAGAAGACGAGCTCATGATGTGTCCAGACATGGTGTAGAGAGGGAGAACCCAGTTATAACCCAGCAAATGTCCTCGGTTTAAGAGAGAGCATTGAGAATCGAAGAATATAAAGGAGGCAAGAGCTCGTAAACAGAGTACCGGAGAGGGGAGAGTTAAACAGAAGGAGAACTCCAGAGTCTGCAGAGGACTCTCCTTAAATATTCAGCAGTATACAAACTAGTGTACATAAGTGAGAGGATTTTCTGAGGCCAAAATAAGAACTGCCCAAAGGATGAGAGGGAACAGCACACAGCACTGACATGAGGGGAGAGTATCTATTCCCAAGAGTCAAATGGAAAAGAAAGCACAGGGGCATTGCGTAGATGCTGAGTAAGGTTTGCCTCAGGACCAGAGAATAATCCTAAACTGAATGTTGCTCTGATCCCTCCTAATAGGCCTCATAAGTAAGATCTGAAGGGATGAGATGATTTTTCAGTACTTAATCATGTCCCAGATCAAAGTTTAAGAATATTTATAGAAATGAAAATCATCCATCAACCAATAAGATAAAATTCACACTGTCTAGCATCCAGTCAAACATTAGCAGGCATGCAAAGAAGCAGGGAAACGAGACACATAATGAGGAAAATAACCAATTGACATGAATCTAGAACAGATACTGATAGAATTAGTAGATAAGAACAGTAAATTTATTATAACTGTATTTTGTTATATATGTTATAGCTATATTCTACAGTTAATTAGCACCGTGGATCTTCTAGAGGTGAAAACTATAATGTCTAAAATGAAAAGTACAGTAGATAGAATTATCAGGGGTTTGGATAATACAGAAGAAAAGATTAGTGAATTTTGAGATACAGTGATTGAAACCACCTAAAAGGAAATCCACAGTAAAAAAATTTTTGAAGGAAAGAGCCTCATTAACAATGAGATAACTGTATGTGTGTGTGTGTGTGTGTGTGTGTGTGTGTGTGTGTCTGTATGTATATAAAATATCCCTAAATGAGGGGAAGAGTATGGCCAGAAAAGAATATCTAAGGAAATAATAGCCAAAAATGTTTAAAATTTGATGAAATTATAAATCCACAAATCCAAGAAATTCAAAGTACCCTAAACACTAGGAATATGAAAAAAATATATCAAGATACATCATAGTCAAAATAAATTAAAAAGATAAAGTATTAAAAGTGATCATAGAAAAAGATATGTTAGACACAGAGAACAAAGGAGAGGATGACAGATTTATCTTCAAGACCAATGAAAAAGACAGTAGAGCAACACATGTAACATCATCAGAGAGGAAAAAACAATCAACCTGGAATTCTTTACCCACCATACAGATCTTTGAAAAACAAAGACATCTACAGTGGAATATTATTTGTCAATAAAAAGTAATAAAGTACTGATGCATGCTGCAAAGTGGATGAACTTTGAAAACATTATAGTAAGTGAAAGAAGCTCATTACAAAAGATCATATATTATATGATTCCATTTGTATAGTATGTTCAGAATAGGCACAAATCTACTTTTATTTGTTGAGACAGAAAGTAGATTTAGTGGTTGCCTAGGGCTGGGAAGTTCAGGGGAGGGAGGAATTGAGAGTGAGGGCTGATAAGTGTGGGATTCATTTTGGGATGATGAAAATATATTTTAAAACTTGATTGTGCTAATTGCTACAGAACTCTGTTAATATACTAAACACCATTGAATTATACACTCCACAAAAGTGTGCTGTATGTTATATGAGTATCTCAATAAAGCTGTTGTTTTTTGGTTTTGGGGGATTTGTTTTGTTTTTTTGTTTTTTGGTTTTTTGTTTTTTTTTTGAGAGATAGGGCGCGTGCGCTCGCCAGACAGACAGAGAGAGACATAGAGACAGAAAGCGAGAAATCACCCCCCAGGGGAGATGGTCATGCCGCAATCCCTTCTCCTCCATTCTCCTCTCGGGATCTTGGGCATGCACGCACACACGCCCGGCGTGAGTTGTAAGCCACCGGATCCGAGACGCGAACCGCGGTCGACTATGTGGGAGTCCAGCGACATAGCCATTACGCTAACTGCTGGTTCCCTTGTTTTGGTTTTTAGAGAGATTTTTGCTATAGGGTGCATGCTCTCACCAGAGAGACAGAGAGACAGAAAGTGAAAAATCACCCACCTCCGTCCAGGGGAAATGGCGACACCACAATCCCTTCTCCTCCATTCTCCTCTCGAGATCTTGGGCACACACACACACACATCCATCATGAGGTTTAAGCCATTGGGTCTGGGACTCGAACCACAGTTGACTACGTGGGAGTCCAGTGACATAACCATTACACCATCTGCTGGTCCCAATAAAGTTGTTTTTTTAAGAAAGCAAAATGAGTGCTTTTGAAGGTATACAAAAGATGAAAGAATTCATCACCAACAGAGCTATACTAAAAAAATGTTAAAGTCCTTTCAGATGGAAAACAAATGATTCCAGACGGAAATATGTACGTACACAAAGGAATGAGGAGCACTGGAAATGATAACTATGTGGGAATATATTGGGAACACTTTCCCATGTCAATAGGTCTTCTACAAATGAATATTTATCAGCTGTAGAGTTTTCCATCCTAAGGATCCACCATCATTACTTAACCCCGATGCAGTCAGAAAGGCTGAGATCTAACAGACAGACAGAGGATTGAATTTTCTACAGGGAGAGAAGTTTCTTCCATTGAATAGGAAGAAAGGACATATGTGGATGCTGGTGGTTTCAAAGGAAACATTTGTCTTCTTTCTCTTTGATCATGAGGTAAGAGGAAAGGAGGGATGGTAAAAACAGAAAGTAGTTTGATCTTCCCTTCTAGATTCAAGCCCAAAGTTTAAAATGACAACAGGTTGCAAGGATTTTTGTGGGTAAATCTTAGAATCATGAATAAGCTAAAAAAGAAAAGTATCTGAGTCAAGATTTTACATGAAATTGGATTGGATGTAAGTAGTTATTTAGAACAATTATAGTAGGTGAAGCTTCTAATTGCATCTTGATGTTTGCATATCTCTAAGTGTTGCTCTATTTGTGGAAAAGGCTGGTAGACACCACTTTAACCAAATGACCAAGGTTGGCATCACCAGGAATAAGACATATAGACATCATGTACCACCCAATATAATGCAAAGAGAAAAATGTGTTTCTTCTGTGGTATTCTTACCAAAATAAATAGCTTCAACCTAATTATAAGAAAGCAGCACACAAACCCAATTAGTGAGACTGAAAAATAGTTGACCTGAAGTATCCATAAGGTCAAGGTCATGAAGGATGAGAAAAAACTGATAATCTGTCACAGATTATGATCTGTCTAGAAGAGTTTAAGGGCCCAGGACACTAAACACAAATGGGATCCTAGACTTGGTCCTGAAAAAGTAAAGATGCATTCAGAAAACACTGGTTAAGTTTAAGTTAATATTAGATCTATATTTTAGTTAATCATTTTATATTGATAATTTCTCAGTTTTGATCATTGTATTATAGATGTGAGATGTTAACATTAGGAGAAATTAGATACGAGGTACACAGAAACTCGGTACTATTTTTTCTTTTCCTTTCTTTTCTTTCCTTAGTTTTTTACAGGTAATCCCTGTACATCTTTACAGCATGCAAAATGAATTTTCTCTGCATGAATACACTGCCTATTAGTCCAAAGATAATTACCATACACACTATCATCAACAGGTAATTTTCTATTTTTGTGTCTATAGAAAGTTTTTCTTCTATTTGACTTTCATGTAAATCAAAAAATATTTTCAGGCCACCAGGGGGCATGGTGATTAAGGAGTTGGATCTCACATGGCCAACTCCATGACTCAAGTCCCAGACGCAGTCACTTAAGAAATGCTGGGTGTCTGTGTGAGCACACCTAAAACCTCTGGAGAGGAGAATAGAAATAGAAAAAATTGCAGTGTGGCCATCCCACCAGGTGGGTAATTTCTCACTTTCTCTGTCTCTCAAAACACACACGCCCTGTAGCAAACTAATAAGAATGTTTTCATTAAATGTTTTAAAAATTTAATTATCAAGCACTCCTATGGTTAGTACCTCAACCATCTGTAGTAAAGCTAGAGTCTTGAGATTAAATGAAAAAGACCTCTGAACACAAGAAAATTAGCCATCACCATGCCCATGTCCACCGTAATACCCACACATCAGGTTGTTGTGGGACTTCCATGAGATCAGAAATGTAATCTGCCTAATATGGCCTGGGTAAGTTCTCAATAAATGGCAAGTCACCCTCCCTAACACAGGCGGCCCTTGACCAAAAATTAGTAGGATCACAGTGCATCATGAACTGAAAACTTTTGTGCATTACTCCTCCCTAATTCATTTTTTCAGCAAATATTTATCAAACAAATGGGCATGGCTGTGTGCCAGTAAAACGTTATGTATATATATATTTTTTAAATGGTGGTTCATGCATTGTAGTTTGCTGACTCCTATTCTAAGATATCAGGACAGGGACCAGCAGATGGTGTGGTGGTTCCATTACTGGACTTACACGTAGTCCACTGAATTCCAGACCTGACATCTTGGAACTCAGGACAGGCACATGGGCAAAGCGTACCCAAAATCCTAAGAGGAGAATGGAGGTGAAGGGATTGCAACATGGCCATCCCCACTCACTGGGGATTGATTTTTCGCTTTTTGTCTCTCTGTCTCTCTGGCTAGCACACGTGACCCATAGCAAAAAAAAAAAAAAAAAAAAAAAAATAAAAAGAAGAAGAAAAAAAAAAAAAAAAGAAAGAAATCAGAACATACATCATGACTATTCTATTTGTCTGATATGGAGAAGATCATCCAAAACTTCAAAATTAACTTCTTCAAGACAAAACATGATTCCAAAATAGTTGTCAAATAAAGCCAAAACTTATCATGGACATGAGCTTCAGAATTTCACTTAAGATGACCAGTTGTCTTTAAATGTTCTTTTTGCACATAGGAATATTTAGGATAGCTCAAACCATCATGCAGAGGCAGGCATGCAACCAGAAGTTAGCCCCAGAAGGCCTCCCTGACCCTTGACCCTTTCCTTGGATTGCAATTTGGCATCTCAGTTACTGGTCTTTGCAGTTCAGGAAAGCCACAATTACAGACTCCAAATGAGCATTATCATCATTGCTTTCAAAGGAGTTGTTTGAGGGAGTGTGGAATGGCTCTGGAGATGAACAAAGGCAACACATAGGAATCTAGCAGCTAAGTCTCCTTCACTCCAGGGAGGAGAGAAATTTCTAAAATCTGCCCTAGAGGACATGACTTGGCCTGAGTTACCTGTCCAGAAAGAACTTGAAATGTTCAAGGCCACCTTCCTGCCACCCATGGTATGACGTTCTGCGTGGAAGCTTGGTTCTGTTGTCACCATTGCCAGGTAGCAACTCCATTTCTGAAGTTCAACTTGCTCTTTTTTAAAGGGAAAATTACCCTAACAATGTTTACTAAACCTTAGCTTCTCACCTTCATGATTTCTTTTAATAATTTTTTAGGTTTATTTGTTATTATTACTAATTTTTAATTCATTATAGGGCACATGTGCCATGTGCTCACCAGAGAGAGTCAGAGAGAAAGGGAGAGAGAGAGGGAAAGTGAGAAAGCAAGCCTCCAGGTCCGGGACTTGAACCATGGTCAGCCCTGTGAGAGTCTAGCACCTCCCCCACCACCTGCTGGGCCCAATATTCATGATTTTTTCCATAGTTTGCTAGTCAGGGCAGAGTAGTTGCTAAACTAAAAGACTAATACTGTGTAAAGTAAGAGTAAAAAGCTGAGTCTGAGCCTAAGTCTCTCTTCTTTGATTACATTTTTTGAAATTTAGTGCCTAGAGCTTTTTGGTCTTTATTGTAACACTTTGTGGTCTTTTTATGCTAAATATCCACTTCCAGAGTATTTTTTAGATATCTGAATTTTCCAAATAAATGTTTATTCAACAAGCAAGTAATTTATCATAATATTTAATTTTGGGTGCCATCTGTTTAAAAAGAGAAGCAATTTACGCTCTCGTGACATAAACAGCGTGGAAAGTATAATTAAGATCACTGTGTTTAATGCATTTTTCTTAAGTTTCTACTCCTAAGGTGTATTCTAAATGCTAAGGTCCCATCCCATTTGCAAAAGTGCAAATTTAACCTTCCCAAATGCAAAGGAAGATTTATGTTGAGCTAAAAGCACATTAAACAGACATATATTTGAGAGTATTCAAAAGCAAAAAAATGCCTACCCATGCATTAAATGCTAAGTTTAGCTCTAGACATTCACATGAAGAAGGCTTTAGACCAGAGTTTTCTTTCTTTTTTTTTTTTTTTTTTTTTTTTGAGAGGTTTTTGTTACAGGGCGCATGCACTTGCCAGACAGACAGAGAGAGACAGAGAGACAGAAAGCTAGAAATCACCCCCCAGGGGGCATGGCCACCCCATAATCCCTTCTCCTCCGTTCTCCTCTTGGGATCTTGGCACGCACACACATCTATCTGGCATGAGTTTAAGCCATCGGGCCTGGGACTCAAACCACACGACTACATGGGAGTCCAGTGACATAGCCATTACGCCAGCTGCTGGTCCCAAGACCAGAGTTTTTTTATATGACCTATTTTGCAAGATTCTAATAGTTCTATGAAGTATTAGTAAGTGATGTTCTCGGTGTGTTTCACAAACAGCCCAACTATCAGTAGCTTAAACAAATAGGGTTTTGTTTTTATTTCATACGATGAGAATTCCAAGGTGGCTGGCAATCCAGGATGATGTACCTTAGTTTAGTTACTACCATATAGATGCAGGATCCTTCTCCTTTTCTCTTAGCCAGAGTTTGCCTGTTGCTTTCTGCCTTAAGGTGGCAATGAAGCTGCTATAGCTCCAGGCTTTACAACCATATTCTAAGTAGACAGAAAAGAGAGGCTAAGGAAAATTTCCTGAAATGGCTTTCTATTAAGAAAAGCTATCCTAGAGATCTCCCAACACCCCCAACGCCCCCATGCAAACTTCCCTCTTCATGCCTGTGCATATTTATGAATCATGTAGTTACCCAATAGTTAACAGAAAATTGGGAAATAGTAAACCAATAGTAAAGAAACAGGGAAAGTGAGAGAGTTAGCTTTTCAACCACTGTAATAGAGGGCAACAAGGAAGAATGAGCAGATGGGTGAATTTGCCTACCACAACACCTTATATTATTTTTGCATTTCAATTTTTATTTTCTCTTACTTGTCAATATTAAAAGTATTTCCCTTAATATCAAAAAAAGTCATTTTTAAAGATGCGTTGTTGTGATAGCTTCATTGTTATTGAATCCGTTGCTTATTAGTCCATATAATTTTGGTGCTGCACCAGCTCCATGTTGCTGCAGTAATGCATGCTCAAGACAAGGTGGATCCCACGTAGCCACCCAATTCCAGTCTCTGGCCCAGGTAGTCAGGTGCACATATGTGTGCCCAAGTGCCAAGTGATTGAGCCAATGGACTGAAGGAATGGGATAGCAGTGTGATCTGAACCCATGGAGGCTGCTCCTCTCCTCCCGCTACCCTTCCCGCCGTCTCTGTCTCTCTCTCATTCTCTGAACACATGCTCTATCATGAATAAAGGAAAAAAAAGTTGGTGTTTATATATGCCATTAATTTATAATCTTCCTTCCAATATACCCTATTTAGCAAAGGTCGGCAAACTGTAGTCGCAAGCCAAATCAGTCACCATCTGTACTTAGCAAGTTGTGTTGGAACCCAGCCACTCTTATTCATTTATTGCCTATGACTGCCTTTGCGCTACTACGGTGGAGTTGAGTATTTGCTTGAGATCATGTAAGTTGCATATCTTAAATATTTACTCAGGTCCACTCATGACACAGCAGCCATGCACTGTTCAAGAGAAGCCGGGTCCCATTGGTGACTGCAGTTCAAATCCTGGGCCCAGTCAAGCCTGAAACATGCCAGGCACAAGTGCAAGTGCTCAAGTTCTGACAAGTTGGAGGACTGAAGGAGAGGGACTGTAGCATCATCGGGCTCTGGAGAGGGTGCTCCCCCTCACTGTGGGCTCTGTCATAAATGATGAAAATAAAAATAAAAATATTCATTGTTTTGCCCTTTACATAAAGAGCTTGTAAACCACTTAGGGATAGAGTTTGTCCTAGGAGAAGTTCAAGTATTCTGCAAAATCTCAGACCCATCTCTAAAAGTCTTCAAGACTGAGTGGCATATTTTTTAAGGAGAGCATCCTCTATAATCCTGGTGATCCCAGCATTGCCAGTTGCAGAAACTGGTCACTCCAGTGTCTTCTGCATGGTGGCCCCAGGTTACCCTGTTCTAAATAAACCCCTTCTAGTTTTCATCTAAAGAAATATATTTTGGATAAATTACTTACTTGGAGAGGATGTTGGTAATTCAGCAAAATAATGGTCCTTTTGTATTTTATTTCCCAAAATACCAGGCAATTTACTCATTGGCTCAAGGATCACCATCATCGCTGAAATAAGAATAAATCTTATTACTTTTATGGACTTTGCAAATAAAAACTTTTTAAGAAAAAATAAATCTCTCCTAAATCAAGCCATACAGGACGCACCTAATAAAGCTACAGAGAGCTTGCTGGGATTTGATTTTCATTTCCCTTCAACTCCTTTAAGAACAGGGCACAGCCACCCTTCTGCTGGGCAGTAATTCATTCTGACAGCCTCTGAGGCTTAATGAATGGCCACCCTTCCCTAATGGAACAGTTAATCTCTCAAATATTAACTGTGGCTTATCTCAAAATCTGGCTTTAGATAAAACTCCAGCAAACTTGGGGATTTCAATCCCCACAATGCTGCACTGCCCTTGCCAACTACACCAGGTAAAAGCCCAGGAGAAGTCGAGAATCCCTTACCCTTCTGCAGAGCCTTCTGCCTGCCCTAGTTTCTGCTTTGACCACATGGCAGGCTTTGCAATGGGTCAGCAGTTGTGGCCAGCTTGGCCTTTACTGATACTAATTATACAAGCTATACTTACCTAGAAAGTATGGGCGGTTTCTTATGACTCTGGCTACCATGATTACAAACTTAACCCTAAAAGCAGCTCCAAATGAGGATTTTTCTGATTTGACTCTGGTCCCTCCCCCTCTTCCCCTCAAAGCAATGCATGCATGCAAAACAAAATGATAAAAGGGGAAGCAAATATTATCATTATTATTTTGCTCTCGTAGTTTATGCTTTCTACACGTATAGCAACTCAGCCATCGCCTCTCTGCGAGGTAGTTCATTTATTTTACCGATGAGGGAACTGAGAAGTAAGTGACTTGTTCAAGGTTCTACATATAAGTGTCTGAACCCAGCTTGAGTGCAGGCCTGTCTTACTCCAAAAGGCCACAGAGGGATCACTCAGTGACAAGTACAAGAACAAAGAGTCAACCAGTTTAAGAGTGACAGAGTAAAACATTAGAAAGAACGTGGAAACTTGTTGGAACTTGATGGAAAACTAAACAGAATGACCACCTGCCCATATTCATGCTTCTTGTTATATAAGAAAAACAATGCCTAATTTTGAACCCACTTTTCATGGGGTTCTCTGCTGCTCGTAGCTGGATACATCCCTAACTGACATGCTGACTCTGTGCAGGAGAAACGGTTCCCTGTACTAGGGACTCTCTTGCACCTCACCTCTTCCTTAGCATCCTGGCAAGCTTCTAGATGACTCCACACGTACTTAAGATGCAGCTTAACAATCACTCCGTCCTTCAACTTTCCTTGAAACGTCTTCACCCTAGATTAGGGTTCCCTGTAGTACCTGGTTCCCTGAAGGCCCTGACTGCCGTATTGCACATTTCACGTTGGACTGCAAGTGCTGATGTGTGAGTCTGCCTTCCCACCAGGCTACGAACTTGCTGAAGGCACAGGTCACCCTGCATCCCTAATGCCAGGCACTGTAATCAATGCCTGACAAATGTGGAAGCAAAGAAGGGAGAGAGGGAGGAAGGAGACAAAGGAAGGAGAGAGTGAGAGGAAGGGAGAGAAAAGCAAAAGGAAGGGAAGGAAAGAGAAAGGTAGCAAGTGGGAAATAGAATAGGAAGGAAGGAAAGAAGGAAAAAAGGGAGGTGATAACCTTTTGAAAGAGGCATACCCAGGTATGACACAGTTTGGCGATCAAGAATGGGCCCGTGGGCTGATAGTCACACAGCAGTGGTAGAACATGCTGCATAGCAAGGCTAACCCACACGGGAAAGTTCCAGGTTCATGCCAGAGACTTCCCTGAGTATCCCAGGTATATATGCCCAGGTCCCAGAGCTGGCCGAGGTTGATGGTGGATCGTGGCATCAAGATCCTGTTAAGAAGTTGTCTCTCTGTCTACTTCTCTCTTTTTCTCTTGTTCATGAAAGAAAGAAACTTTTTTAAAAAGCTAAAATCCTAAGAATATCAGCCCTGCAATCTGACTTTGCAGGTTTAAGTATCTAGTCTATCACTTGCCAGTTCTGTAATAATGACAAGTTATTTTACCTAAGTGACCACATAATTCAATACCCAACCCAGGACACTTGTGAGCATGCCGGTGTCAGAACAAATGGGGAAAATCTCAGGCCATCCAGAACAAGGGGTCACTCTCTACTTAACCTTCCGGGGCTTCAATTTCCTTATCTCTTACATTGCAATAATATAGGCTAGCAAGTGGTATGTTGGTTAAGGTGCTGGACTCCTATATTGCTGACCCTGGTTTGAGTCTCAGACCGGCAACCTGAGACTCACACTTGGCTTGTGTAAATGCATGCCCAAAATCCCAGGAGGAGAATGAAAGAGAAGAGACTGCACATGGGAATTATTTCTTACTTTTCCTCTCACTGTCTCTGTCTGTTGGGCAAGAGCAAGCATCCCATGGAAAAAAACTAAAATTAAAAAAATAATAATTGCAATAATAATAGCACCTACTTTAGAGAGTCGGTGTGAAGACTGAGTGAAAACTGCATATAAAGCTCTTGGGGCAGGGACCAGAAGATGGTGTAATGGCTACGTCACTGGATTCCTATGTAGTTGACCGTGGTTCGAGTCCTGGACCCAGTGGCTTAAACTCACACTGGACACATGTGCATGCATGCCCAAGATCCCAAAAGGAGAATGGAAGAGAAGGGATTGCGGTGTGGCCATCCTCCCTGTGGGGTGGGGGTGGGGGGGGGGGTGATTTCTCATTTTCTGTCTCTCTCTGTCTTTCTGGTGAGCGCACGTGCCCTATAGCAAAAACCTCTCCAAAAAAGAAAAAAAGAAAACCTCTTGGGGCAGTGCCTAGAAATGCATAAATGTTAGCTATCTTAGTATTATTAAATATGAGAAAGCTGAGGATCAGGTTTAAGTGACTGGCCCAAGGACACTCAGAAGTACATGATAAGGGAGCATGTCACCAGAAGCCACCATATTATTTTTTTTTAATTGTTTATTTATTTTTAGTTCCATTTGTTTTTATTACTTTTTAATTTGGCAAGAGAGAGACAGGGAAAGCGAGAAAGAAAGCTGCTAGGTCTGGGACTCAAACCGCAGTCGGCCATGTGGGAATCCAGTGCCTTTAACAACCACGCCACCTGCTGGCCCTATATTCTTTTTTTTTTTAAGAATTATTTTATTTAACTTTATTTATTTACTTATTTTAATTTGCCCAGAGAGGGATACTGAGAGAAAGTGAGAAAGAGAGAGGGAAAGTGAGAAAACCAGCCTCCAGGTCCAGGACTTGAACCACGGTTGACCATGTAGGAGTCCAGTGCCCTTAACCACCTTGCCTCCTGCTGGCCCTCACAAGTCACCATATTCTAACCCAGTGCCCTTCCCATGATACCTCAGGAACTTCTAGGCCAGTCCAAGTGACCTCTCTAACCTGTGGCCACACTGACTAAGGCCAAGGGTGGGACACTGTTCATGTCCTGGCTGTAACAGCAAGAAGGCAAGTCAGGGACCAAGGGAGGCTGCCTCTCCCATTCAGCAGCCCCAGGGTTCCTTCCCCTCACCCCCTGGCCTGAACTTCTTTGTCCTTTCTAGAGGCCAGGACAAGAAGGGAAAAGGTAGCTAATCCTCAAATTCCCTTTCAGCTCAAGTGGCTGACTCCAATCTTCATCTGCTCCCCACTCTCCCTCTTGTCCCCACCCACACCCATCACATCACCACTGAGGCATCTGTCTCGTGTGGGCTTTACTGCAGCAGGTCACTGATAAGACACAAACTGAAAGAGCTTCCAGACTTCCAGCACTCTCATATAGGTCTGATGATAAGTGCCTGGACCCTTATTTACTGCACAAACCTGTTGATTCTTGGCTCGCTGGAGTTGATTTGTCCCCCACACCACCCCCCACTGATTTGCAGCCCCCCTACAGGAGCCATGTGGCTATTGAGGAAGTCTCCAAAACTCTTACTGACAAGTGGAAGGTGTTTGGTTCTTAGAGGTTAAGAGTAGAAGCTTTGGAATCAGAGCTATATTTGAGTCTGACTCTATTATTCATGAGCTTTATAAGCTGGGGAAGGGTAAGCAGCCCCTGCCAGGGGGGCTTTCTCATCTATGAAATGGTGGTGGTCATAGTAAATGCCTTGGGGACTGGACTCATAAGGAATAGAGTCCTTAGCACATACTAGCGTGTAGGAAGTACTCCAGTGAATTTCAGTTGTTATTCTTGTCATTCTCACTGGGTCATGGGTAATTATTTCCTCATAGCAAATTAACCACCTATCTCTGTGGGCCCCCAACCTTTCAGTCACCCTTATGTGCCCATGTCTGGGGCCCGGAAAGGCAGTTATCCCGAATTCCTAAGAAAGAGCCAAGAGTCCAAGAATATAGCTAAAAAGGCCTGAAGCTGTGGAGCGGGGAGGGTGCCTTAGGGAACTCAAGGCCTGAAGGGGAGAAAAATACCGTTAGGGAACTCAAGACCCAGGTCTCACCACCTTCAATGCCATAATTCGTACCTTTTCCTGCCTTCCAAATTGGCCCTGATACATCCAATTCTGTTGTTCTCAATTAGACTGATGAAGAAGCAACTCAATTTGCCCCTGAACACCTGTCGTAGACACCATCTATGCTACACTCAGAATCATTCAGATCTGTTTTACATTGGTTTTGTACACCTATTTTTCTGCTTCTATAAGCTTTTCTTCTTCTCCTTCTTTCTTCTCCTTTTGTGGAAAGATATTTTTGCTATCGGGCACATGCACTTGCTAGAGAGACAGAAAGTAAGAAATCATCCCTAGGGGGTATGGCCACACCACAATGCCTTCTCCTCCATTCTCATCTCAGGATTTGGGGCACGCACGCATATGTGCCCTGAGTGAATTTCAAGCCTCTGGGACTGGGATTCAAAGCACAGCCAGCCATGTGGGAGTCCAGAGATGTAACCATAACATCATCTGCTGGTCCCTATATGCTTTATTTCTAACTGCTTTTATCTACCACCTTCTTGAGGGAAATACTCTTGTGCCACCAAGCCAGTCTATCTGTATGTATAGAGAGCTAGAAGTTCCCAGGAGCTTAAATCCTCCCAGAGCAGCCTCTAGCCAATGGCTATCTAGTATGGGAATAGGAAGGCCAAGCTTCTGGCCTTGAGTGAGACACACACTCCAGACATAACTCACACACCAGGGCTTCTTATAGGGTCATACTAAGACTGGAAGAACTTTGCCTAACATCACAGCCTTGACAGCTTCTTTCCCTTCCCTGACCTACTTTCCTCTCCCCTTCATGGCTTCCCCTGGGGCACAACCTTAATAAATTACACCATGCCCAGTAAAAATTGATAAATAAATAAATTATTCATGCACACATTGTCAGCTCAAGGTCTACGTCTGGAGAACCCATCCTATGACAGCACTAGCTTAAAGATTACCCCCAGTGATTCTGCATCTCTCAGCAGCCCAGCACTCTCACTCTTCTGAACCTGTTAATCTCAGATAAGTAAGCATTCTGAGTCTCCTCTTCCATTCCTCTTCTATTCCTGATTCGCACCAGCTCCACTCCTATTTTCTTCTGATTCTACACTTTCAAAGGAGTGGTTTTCAAAAAGTTCATGGAAATGAAGATTATAACAAAGCTATGCACAGATTTCAAGACTTTTTTCCACCAAGTGAATTTGTACTTTTATTTTATTTTTTCATGAACTTTTTGAAACCCCCTTTGATTGACCTGTGCTTCGTAATTAGGGAATATATCTACCAGTAGAAAAGCCAGAATCCAAACCAGTCTTCCTGATTCTAAGTTTACACTCTTAAACTCTAAGACACCTACCTCTTAAATCTTGACTCTGTGGCTGATTTCTGGGGTCCTGATTATAAAATATCTCCCCAATACTCTAATTTGGATTCAACCCTTAGAATTTCCCCAGTTCACACTCTCTGAAATCTTTTGATTTCTACCTTATGAACGACCTAATGCTTGGCCCTGTCTACCCCTTCCAGCATGTTAACTTTGAATGTCATTCATTCATGTACCCAGTCTAGAAAAGATTTATTGAATGTATTCTTTACACCAGGATCTATTTCAAACACTAGATTATTGGATAGGGGAAGAAACAAAGGGACATTCAGGGCTCTTCTCTTTTTTGTTTTCAGTTTTCTTTAGAGTCTGCTATAGAATGTGCCCCTCAGAATGTATGCATTAGAATTTGGTTATATTGTGAAGGTATTAAGAGTGGACTTAATCTGATTACGGCATTGAAAGGTGGGACCTTTGGGAAGTAATTAGGCATGATTAAGTCCTTATGGGTTTATAAGGAGAAGGAATGAAACAGGGACATGTGGACACAGATGTGCTTGCTTTTGTCTTCTGCTATGTTATTCACCAGCAAGAAGACCCTCACCAGATGCAGCTCTCGGACCTTAGATCGCCAAACTGTGAACTAAATAAACCTGTATTCTCTTAAGTTGCCCAGATTCAGGACCAGCAGATGGCATAATGGTTACATCACTGGACTCCTACGTAGTCAACTGCAATTTGAATCCTGGACCTAGCAGTTTAAAACTCACACTGGACGTGTGTGTGTGCATGCCCAAAATCCCAAGTGGAAACTGGAGAAGGGATTGCTGCATGGCCATTCCCCCTGAGGGGGTGATTTCTTGCTTTCTGTCTCTCTGTCTGTTTCTGCCTCTCCAGTAAGTGCATGCAACCTATAGGGAAAAAATCTCTCTTTAAAATAAGAAATTACCCAGACTCTAGTATCTTCTGTTATCAGCAACAGAACAGACTGGATCGATGCCTTTTCCCAAAGTTCATCAAAAGTTAAAAAACAATATGACTTAAAAATCATGGGTTGGGACCAGCAGTTAGCGTAATGGCTACGTCGCTGGACTCCCATGTAATCAACTGAGGTTCAAGTCCCGGACCTGGTGGCTTCAACTCAACGCCGGGTGCATGTGCGTGCGTGCCAAGGTCCCGAGAGGAGAATGGAGGAGAAGAGATTGCGGCATGGCCATCCCCCCTCAGGGGTGATTTCTCACTTTCTGTCTCTCTGTCTCTCTCTGTCTGGCTGGTGCGCCCTATAGCAAAAACCTCTCCAAAAAAAAAAAAAAAAAAAAAAAAAAAAAAAAAACATGGGTCATGGAGGTTAAGTAGGAACTGGAGTTTAAAAATGCTCCAAGCAGGAGCCAGCAGGTGGTGTGGTGGCTAAATACTGGACTCCTACGTGGCCAGCTGTGGCTCAAGTCCTGAACCCAGTGGCTTGAAAATCACCCTGCGCACACATGCATGCATGCTCAGAATTTCAAGAGAAGAATGGAGAAGGAATTGCAGTATGGCCATCTCCCCTGAGGGGTGATTTCTCACTTTCCCTCCCTCTGTCTCTCTCTCTAGCATTCTCAGGAAAGCACACACATAGCCTATGGCGGAAACCAAAGAAAAAAAGCTCCAAGCAAAACATCAGCTGTGTGAGACTGGCTAAATTCATAGAAGGTGACTCTACAACAGTGGTTCTCAACCTGAATGCATCCAGAGGCTATTTGACAAGTCCCGAGCCATTTTATGGTGATCACACTAGAGCATGGGGTTCTAGTCTATCAGGGAGTGGCTGGAGAGCTGCTAAACACCCTGTATTGCACAAGCACAAGACAGCTCTCCTCACCACACAGAATTACTGGCGCAAAGCATCAATATGGCTGGGATTGAGAAACTGCCTTATTTTTATAATTCCACACCCACAAGGCTGATGTAGAAACAAGCGGGGCAAGTTTTGAAAGCCTCTAGAACAATTCACTCCCACTAAGTTTGAGTCCCCCACTTCCTCCTCCTGTGGTACAGATACCAACAAAACTCTCAGATCTGGGATTTTGCTGGGAAACATGAGGCCTGGTCTAACTCTCTACCCTCCCAAAGGAATTGGCTAAATTCGCAAAGCAGATTTTCTCACTTCAAAGCAAATATTCTGTTCCCTTTGCAATGACAGAGATGAAATAGGTGCTTATCACCCTAGCATATGTTGGGAGGCTGAGGCCTTTTTTCTTATTTTAAGGAGATAGAAGGCACAAAAAGATCATATAGCAAGCATAATGGCAACCAGACTTCATCCTGTGCTCTACTGTAAAAATCAAACTGCAGGCATTTTCCTGCATGAAAAGCGTCAAGATTGAGCCCAGGTATGCAGGATTTAAGGGTCTCTGGGACAGATTCTACCTGATGCATTTCTAAAGTTAGTGCATTCTTAGCAAGTTTCACGTCCGGCTACATAATTAACTAGAAACTGCCCATGCTAGGAAACCACTAGCACAGAATCAGCCGTTCTTGGTCAGTGTCTCGATTTAGCCCCTCAATTCTGCACTGTCCAGTCCACTAGACTCTCTAGACACACATGGCTATTTAAAGTGCTTTGGAAATTAAAAATTACATTTTCACTACATTAACCAGATTTCAAGTGCTCAATATCCTCATGTGGCTAGAGACTACTATCATACTGGACAACGTAAATATAGAATCATCATCCATTATTGTGGAAAGTTCTATTGAACAACACTGTGCACATACTATAGAGAAAAATATTTAATTTCTTGGAATCCTAATGTCTTCAGTGTTAAATGAAGGTCATATTTCTATGACCTTCATTTCTTAAATGAAGGTCATATTTTCTTTTGGTGAACCAAAGCAGTGCTTTGTAAATTATAACACAGTGTGTAAGAGTAAGGGTTGTGAAAAGAGCCCAAGTAACTTCTTTTACTAAAGATGATCAACCTTGCTTTATTGACAAGAAACATAGGATTGTTTCTGTCTAAGCCTTTTCTTTATGGATTGATAAATTATTGCTCAGGATGAATAATTTTGTGGTGAGGAAGTTTTAGAGATACCCTTTCCTCCTTCATAACTAACATCTCTTGTTGTGTACATAATAAATTCATTGGTACATTAAGAGTTTTGCAAATTACAAACTTTCCTTTTCTCTACTTAGGATCTTACTATTATTTTACATTTTTCTTTCCCCCCCAAAATAAACATCCCACTTCCTCTATCCCTAATGAGGCATTCAAGGAAATTCAATCTCTGGGTTTTAGAGAGTCTTTGAATTTTTCTTATTTGGGGTAGACAAAGTCTTCCAAATCAAATATAAGGAACAGTGTCTATGAAGCCCCAAGTAGTCTTTGGTGTTGGCTCTTCTGTCAACTTGGACACACTCCACCAAAGAAGCAAATCTCTGTTTTTACTTAGGCTTGTCCTGATCCGTTGTTAAGTCATAACCCGATGAAAGCATTATAAGGCAATAAGAGTATGCGTGTCAAGAGATTGGCTGAATTATGTCTCTGAGGGCTCCAAGCATGCCAGTGAGGCTGCTCAGGCAAATCCAGAAGGTGCCATTAGGGCCCAGAAGATTGAGCCATTCCCAGGCTTCTCAGAGGCCCTCTTGTTTTCCAACTTGGAATAACAAGCCTTGACATTCACATGACACTCTTCACACTCTTTAAGGTGAAGATGCTTGATCAGCACCCTCTACTGAGCCACAGCACTAATTATCCTTGTGCAAGGAAACATTACAGACACTGTACTAAACGGAGTCCTGGGATCAGGCAGGCCCAGGGGAGAGCTTAGGTGCTGCCTCATTGCTCCATCACCCTATCTGGACTATCATTGTGAACAAAGCAAACAAAAATCCTGCCTTGTGGGATCTACATTTCAGTGAGAACCAGAGATAAAGGAGAGAGATGGGCAAAACAATGAACAAATAAAATACAGGAAATAGAAAAGGAATGCTAGAGATGGCAGGAGGGTGTGTGATATTTCACAAACAACAGTAATGAAAAGCCCCACAAAGCGACATTTCAGCAAGAACCTGAAGAAAATGGGAATTCTAGCCCTGAGGGAGTGCTCAATGGGCAGAGACACTTGGCAAGCGCAAAGGCCCTGGGCAGAGGCATACCTGGCCTCGTTGAGAAAGAACAGTAGGTTAGGACAGGGCAGCAGAGTGGATGGGAAGAAAAATAGTGGTAGATGGGGTCACAGAGGTGGTATAGGACCAGATAATGTAGCGCTTCCTTTGGTATTCTCTTTTTTTTTTCTTTTTTTTTTAGCAAGGCTGACCTGTGTCCTTGTCTTCCCCCCTGGCCTGGCCTGGTCCCTCTCCCCTGCTTTCCCTGCCTGTATGGATATTCATTGCTCTCTTCTTCTTTTAACATATTATTTCATTTAACTTTATTTATTTATTTATTTATTTTTATTTTGACCAGAGAGGGACGAGAGAGAGAGAGAGAGAGCTGCCAGTTCCTGGATTTGAACCACAGTCGGCCATGTGGGATCCAGTGGAGCTCTTCACCACCCTGCCACCTGCTGGCCCCCCTTTGGTATTCTCTTTGTACCACATGGGAATTCTTTGGAGGGTTTTGAGCAGAAGAGTAATGATCTGAGGTAATGAGTGAAGAATCTTTCTGGACACGGTGAGAGTAGACTAGGTCAGAGGGAGGCAATGCAGGGATGGAAGCAGGCTATGACCAACCAACATCACAGGCTTTCCCCTGACTCTATCTTTCCATCAGCACATCACTACACCTTGTCTCTGGACCTGTCAACAGTCATGTCAAAAGTACGCTCCGTCATGAAGGCCCACTCAGAAACTGCAAGAAGCAGTACCATCAGATTCATTCTGACCAGCCCATTCCACTCACAACATTATAAAGTGAAAGCTCATCATGGCTTGACTGCTCATTTTTTTTAAATTGTGAAATAGATCATACATTCAGAACAGTTTAAGCAGCTAACAATCATGAAGTAAGTACGCATGTGCACAACCCAGGTTAATAACAAGAATGTTACAAGCCCCTTAGATGCCCTGTTCATACATTCCCAATGATATGTCCCTCCCATCAGCTCTTCACCCCCACCCAGAAGTAACTCTCATCCCACCTTCTGTGTTAATCACCCCCTCACCTTTCCTTACGGGTCTTCCTTTTATGATTACAAATCTAAATGCTGTTTAGTTTTGGAAAATGAGGTAGCAACACAAACCTACTTGTGCCATCAGTGGGGGCAGATGGGCTGAGCTGAGTCTTTAGGTCCTGGTCTGGCTTTAGCTTCGCTGAGTACTTCAGTGACATAGAACCCATTTCAGAAATACAACGGCTTATCGGGCAAGGCTGTCGCATGGGCCAGAAAGCAGACATAAAGAAAGAATATAGTCTGGGAGCGTGGGCTGCTCTGAATTTCAGTGGCCCAAGTCCAGCTCTCATGATTAAATCAAAGCAGGACAGTTCTGTGGGTGAGGAGAGAGTCCTCAGCCTGTCCAGACAGCAGTGCCTCGTGGAGAGATAAGGAACTTCCTCAGCATTTGATCAAAACAAATGAGGGTTAGTTCAGAATCCAGACCAGGCTCTCCTGGAATTCTTGTCTTCAGGTTAGCTAGGAACTTCATATGGACAGCCCTCAGTGTTCTGTTTCTGCTTAGATTTGGAGGGTCGCCTGTCACATGTAGATGCAGATGCTGTCTTGGAAATCCCTTCACCGTCTTTCTGGCAATGTCCAGAAGGCCCATTAGCTCCATGACGTGTTGTACCGTGTCTTCCTCATTCTGTACATCCTCCAGTTAATTTTTGAGAGAGTTTTGAGATCCTAGATATCTTAAAATGTTACTATTCTATCTTTAATTATGATTAATAATTTGGCTAGGTATATGTTTATTAGTTGGATATTATTGACCTATAGAATTTTTGAAGATGCTGCTATTGAAAGATCTGATTCCATTCTGATACCTGAACCTTTGTATGTAACCTGTTTTTTCGCTCCAGAAACTGATAGACAATTTGTTCCTAGTACCCAGAAATTTTATGATAGCCCTTTTATTTCATTCACTGTACATAAGGAGACAACACTTTTGATTGATCAACCTTTGTCCTTCGGTCCTGTGAAATTTTCTTAAGTTATTGCATAGATTGTTTTTCACACCGCCCCTGGACTTTCTCTGATCTCTTTCAGTAATTCATTTTGGACTAGCCCTCTAATATTGTTACTACTTCTTTCTTTTCTATATTCTATCTTTTTATACAATATTTTGTGATATTTCTTCAAGTTTATCTTCCAATCCTTCTATGGAGACTTTTGTTTCTGGCCTTACATTTCTAATTACCAAAAAACTTATTTTTGCCTCTTCTTTATTTTAGAGTATTCTTTTCAAATTTCATTCATGTACTATCTTATTTCTCTCTTTTTTAAAGAATTATTTCATTGTATTTATTCTCATTATTTATTTATTCTTTATGTTTTTATTTTACTGAAGTTGACCAGAGAGAGACAGAGAGAGAAAAGGAAAGTGAGAAAGCAAGCTGCCAGGTCTGGGACTCAAACCATGGTCAGCCATGTGGGAGTCCGGCTGCCTTAACCACCATGCCACCTGCTAGGCCCTCTCTTAGGAACATTAATGAAAGATGTTTTGACAATTCTCCTCCTTCACATTCATGTTTCCTCTCGGTTATATTTCTTCTGTTTGTTGTGGTCTCAGTATTTTATGGTAGAACCTTTCCTAATGTCTAGCTATCCTTGTTGCTTATATGAATAAAAGGACGCTCTCAATCAAGCAATGGAGACTATTAGCATTGACTTTATCAGACCATATGTTAGAAAACTGCTTTTATCAGGAGTTTTTAAATCTTTCTTCTTGCTAGGAGGTTAGAGTCTGCAAAGAAGACTTTTCCTATCTCTGTCCTAGAAGATAAAGATCTTGACAGCATTCTGTGGTCAAAGTTCAGGAAGAAGGCTAGAGATCTCAGTAGACAGTATTCATTGCATAAGTTACTTAAGTCCTTTGTTCTTGATCTGGTGTCTATACTTTATACTTAGTATTCCTAGATCCAGTGACCTGTAACTTTGTCCCTCCATAAAACAAACCCTCAGACTTACCAGCTATATAGCCACACAAATTCCCAACTCATAACGGCTTAACAAAATCAATTCACTTCTTATTTCTGCAAAGTCTAATGTAGCTGTTTTTACTTAACAGAGAGCCTCGCATGTGGTCATTCCGGAATCTAATTTTCCTTCTGTCTTGTGACTTTATTGAGACTCAGAGATGTTTGTATTAAGCACTTATATGGAGAAAGAGAGAGAGGTTCATGCATATGAGGTTTTCATGGACCAGGCCTGAGAATGGTATATATTGGGCCCACATTACATTGTGGACTCTGCTGGAACTCAGTCATAGGGTCATACCTAACTGCAAAGGCGACATGGAAATGTATGGAGTTGTGTCCACTAAAAGAAAAGGAAATGGGCTTTGGTGAATACAACAATCATCACTCTGTGGACCCTACAATATTACTTTACTTCATGAGTCGTGATGTTTTAAGCTGTAAATGGTAAGACTGGAATAACCCTCCCTGTCTCAGGTGTGACGAGAATTAAATTTGTAATATCTTGGCCTAGTAGAGGCACACAATAAACACTCAGGAGTAATTGTCTTTATTGTTGTTGTTATGTTTTTCAGATCTTTGATTGGTTTATTTTATCAAAACTGGCTGACCGTTGAAAGATCAAATCTTTTATCTTTCAAGGAAGGAATTGAAAACACAGATAACAATTTAGGTGATCTTCAAAAATTCAAGGAAAATGAGTATTTTGTAAAACAAAAACTATGCATGGATTTCATTTTTTTTGCACCAGGATAAACTTGTGCTAAAATTCCATTCTCCATGAATACTTTGAACTACCCTTGTATTCAGAAAAATAAGAAGAAAGAGGAAAGAAAAAGGAAACTTACATAATGAACATCACTTCCATTTCATTTAAATACCAAATATTTCTGAATATCAGCTATGTATTAACAAAGCATTACTTTAGAGATCCAGACACTAAGATAAATAAATAGTCCTTGTACTTGAGGTTATCACAATCTGGCTGAGAATCAAAAACTAAATTTTGTCACTTCTTTGGAAACTTTGGGCCAGCTTCCAAAGGAAAGTTGGGAGATATCCCAGAGGATAAAATGATCTGATATAAATTTCCATTTTAGTGGTCAAAACTCAGATTAGTCAAGGTTATCAGTTACCACTAGGTTGCTTAATCCAGTGGTTCATTTTCGGTCTTTATCCTACTTGACTTGCAATTGGTCATGATCTCATTCTTAAAATAGGGTCATTATATGGCTCCCAGACAATACATACACCTGATGTTTTTGCTTTGTGGCTTGCTACTTCTTAGTCTTTTGTGCTGGTTCTTCATTCTCATTCCTCTTCATGTTGGGATGTCCCAGGGATCAGTAATTATACCTTTTCTCTTGTCTGTATACACCTTTTTCCTTGGCAATTTCATCCAGTACCATTTATAAACTGAGGATTCTCAAAATTACATACCCTACTCAAGCTTCTCCTGAACTCCAGGTGAATATATCCAACTTCTTTTTTTTCTTTGTTTTTTAAAAGTTTTTATTATTATCATAATCTTGTTTATATTACATTGAACCACATATAACTTTACAGTGTATTACATCTCTTTTTCCAGAAAGAATACCATTCATATCAGTCAATACAAAGAGATTAAAATCCCCATCATCATCACCCAATAGCTTTTCATTTTTTTCCAGATTATTATTATTATTCCAATTATTTTTTAAACACTCAATCACTATTTATCATTTTGCTTGTAAAAAGACAATATATCCAACTTCTGTACTTAAATGCCTACTAACTGAACTTCTGATCTTCTCACACTTGACTCCTCTCTTTCATACTTCACTAAACCCATCAATTAATCCTCTTGACCCTACTTTCAAAATATATCCAGAACCCAAATACTTCTTACCATATCCACTACCACTGCCCTACCTAAAACACTATCACATATCACCTGGATTAATTCATTAATCTCCTAATTCGTGTCTCTGTTTTTGTTTTTTTTTGTTTTTTTTTTTTCCTACTGCCAGGCTCTGACCAGAGAGAGTGAAAGAGAAAGCATACTCCATTTGATCCTGATTATGCTGCAATCCTTTTTTCTTTATTTCTCCATTCTATCAGGATTCTGGGAACATGTACATAAGCACCTGGCATGTTTTTCAAGCTGCCAAGGCTAAAATTCAAAATGTAGTCTGCCATGTGGAATTCGGCTCCCTTAACCACTGTACTACAGGGCTGGCTGACTCTGTCTCTCTGCTTTTTACCATGCTATGGTATATCACCATGTGTCATAATTATAACTGCACATACACACAATGTCTCTGTAACTAGAAAGTAAAGTGCAAGATGTTTGCATACCATGCTCACTGCTATGTCCCCAGTAGCTAGAACATAATCCAACACTTTGCAGGTACTAGGAATGGCAGTTTTATGTATGCAAACTCTCAATCTCTTCTAAGTCATGCAAGAATGGGCCTGGGACATTTCCTTACTAAGAGATAAGGAATCTTCACAGTCTTTGCTGAACTTACCACCTCATGTGGGAATAGCTTTCCTTTGTTTCCAATTCAATACAAACTCCTTTGTTCTGTTTAAATTGAGTCACATGACACCTCTTCAATCCCACAGCGCCATCTATGCCCTGCAAGGAAAGGACAAGTTCTTTCTGCTATAGCACGTTAGTAGTGCCTGTAGGCCAGCTGCTCTGTATGACTGCTAGTAGGGACCTGCTGCCCGTGAGGACCAACAACCACTTCTGAAGTGGATTACGCTCTGTCTGTTCTCGATATAAGTAAAGTCTTATTTCACCCAGTGCTCTTACTGCATTGTTTTCCTTGGCAACTCCCATAACAAGAGGCTGTGGGCAGAAGTACTTGAACTTTTGTTCATGCTAATAGACAATAGGTGTCTCTTGCTCAACAGTAGGTGGTAGGTGTTCAAGTTTTGTGAATAAATGAAGGAACATGGCCACTTACATCTTGACTATACCTAGTGCAATTTCTTTACATCCTGAAAGAAATCAAGAAGCAAGCTTTATAAGATGTGATCACTTCTATAATCTTCTCTTTGGAATATGATCATATTTGCTGGAGCAGGAGCTGGGAATGGCCCCAAGAAAGATGAGATCTCGGGAAAAGAACACAGTTCTTTGTGCTCAGTAGAAACAATGCAGCCTCTTGCTTTTATAAAAGCACACATCAGCACAATGGCTCCCCCTTTTCCATGCACACCATTCTTCCCCAAAAGAAATTTAGTAGCCATCTCTTCTAAAAACCCCTGGCACTTCATTTGTTGAATTTAGTAGATGTTGTGGTCTTTGCAGCAGACCATCCTACTACTTCCCTCAATATTTCAGCAGCACATTTGCTTGGGACTGTCTCAGTGCTTATTCAGGTATTAAGGTAAACTATTCTGACCTAAAATGGCCCCTATATTCTCACATTTGGATCCCTCTAGATAAGCTGAAATCATACCTATTAGGGCTGCCCCCCCCCCTGCCCCCCACCCCAAGCTGGTTACTGGGTTAACTAGTCAGTTACATTAGTCACAGTTCATTCAATCACAGCAAGTCCACCTTTTGGACTGTTCGTGCAGCCTGCCTTCCACCTGTAACTACGGTTCCACCTGTAACCAATGATCTCTCTACCTCACTCCCTCACTTACATTTTTGTACAACACCCTCCCTCTTCACAGCACACATCACTTTCCCATTCCACCCAAATATATTCCCTATAGACTACCCGGCTAGCTGTAGTCTTTCAGAAGACATCCTCTGGGAGGCTGCCTGATTTAAATCACCTGCCCTTTGTTTAAATAAACTGTTAAATTTTGGTTTGTCTAAATTTGTTTTTAACACGGGGAAATCTCTCAGTCCTGCATTAACCAAATGGTTGGTGACCCTGTGCCTAGCACAGGACCTGTTCTTTAGTAGACCCTGTAAATAAATGTTGGGTAGAGCTGATTATGTCACAATGATCCATTTATGTGTCTACTCCTACTCCAATGCCTGGCATATAGCATGTTTTCAAAAATGTGCTTCAGGGAACCCTAGTTCCATATGTATCAATAAAGGTTGTCACTATTGGATATCCCACTGTAATATTTTCTCCTAGGCTGGTCCATTCATTGCCCAGCTTCTCTGGCTGTTGACTACTAACAGCTTTACCCCTTAAGAAAAAAAAAAAAAAAAAAAAAAAAAAAAGATTGTCTTTCTCTGATGGGGAGATTATTTCCCAAGATTTTTTGTCCCCTTTCCCAAAAGGCCAGTTGGAGGCAATAACTATCCACTGCTGTCACAAAGCTCACCCCATTCTTCAAGATGAGATGACTCTATAGCAGGACTCTATAGCAAGACTTTACATAGCGTTAAGTTGGAACTAGACTTTAGCAGAACTCATTATCTTTGCAAAGTTTCTTCTCTCACTTCTGTACATGTTTCTTCTAAGTGAACTTCCTTACTAAATCACTTGCGAAAGAATCCCCAACTTATGCTGATCCTAATAAGACAAACATAAAACAGTTATCACTGAGCACGATCCCTGGCAACTACTTTTAAGAGCAAGATTCGGGGACCACCCACTTCTTTCTAGTTGGTCAAAGGAGAATGATCATCTTTGGTATGCAGTAGCATAGCAAGTGTGAAATTTCCCTGAACTTAAATAGAATACAGGTATAAAGAGGTGCACTTATTTGTGTAATGTCTCTATTTGAATGGTACATGTGAAATAGTAATGAGAGAAAGTAAAGTAATGAAACTAGGAAGCTATTGCTGAGTATCATCAATGGGTTGAAGAAGGAGATTCTGATAAATTCTGGATAATTGCTCATCAGTTCAAAGCAAAGTGTGAAATTCACTGAGTTTCTTAGTAGTACTTTAAAAGATCCTCTTCTGGAGCTAAAAGGCCAACTGAGCCAAAATCAAACCTAATTGTAAGAGCATTAGAGACCTTTAGAGAAGCTTGACTTCTAAGCCTTCAAAAGTCTTCTAATATCAAAGTTAAACCTTGATAGGGAGGATGTAGGATGGCAAGGTTTGGGATAAAGATAGCCATGCAGATACAATTGAGGACCTTGAACTACCAGTTTTCCCTGAACACTTCAAGCTGGTTGAAATGAGCTACTTCCTATCCTCACCCACACTTACTTGAAGATTGCACAGAAACATCAGACAGGTGCTTTATAAAACAACACTTGCTATTGGCCTTATTTTCCCTCCTGACCACCAGTCCCATGCTTAGTATCAAATATTAACTTGGGCCATGTGGATCTGTCTAATGTAATAAGAGATTCCCAAGGAAAAGAGTGATGAACTTCCAGTGAGTGACATCTATGGGCGGAGAGAAATCCCTTCAGACTATGGAATCAACAGGTGCAAACGGGAAGAAGAACTGGGAAGCAGGTCTGCAAATGAGTGCAAGCACTAATGACCCTTTTTAAGCCCCTCCAGAAACCTTCTCTGGCAGTGGCATTAAAGTCTCTATAGCCAGACCTCTCCAAACTAAAACAAGCATAGGGATAAGACCACCCCCTGGAGACTGGAGGACTTACGTAACCATTAAAGTGAACATGGGGGACAAAATATTAACTTACGTAGCTCTAGTAGACTTTGGGGTTCAAGTCACAGTAGCTCCTGGCCCTGAAGGACATGGATGCTGATTAACCTTGAAAGGTTTTGGGGTAACTAAGGAAATGCTAGGTAGGCATGTGCTTGCTATTTGTGCTGGTGATGGTAGGGCTGTTTGTGCTGGTGATAATGTTTCCTTTGACTGAATATATTATGCAGCTTGGTCTTCTAATGCAATGCACAACACCTTGGTGCCTAACAAGCAATACTCCAACTAGGAGATATATTTTGGCATTTTGGGTACATCCATAAATGGACCATGCCTTGCTACCACCATGGTTCAATGGGTCTAAAATCAAGGAATTACTCTCCCATATTTGAAGGCTACAATTACCATCAAGACCTATGAGCCATGGGAACCAGCAAATGGCATAATGGTTACATCGCTGGACTCTCATGTAGTTGACTGCAGTTCAAGTCCCAGACACAGCAGCTTAAAACTCATGCAGGGTGTGTGTCCATGCATGCTCAAAATACCAAAAGGAGAATGGAGGAGAAGGGATTGTGGCATTGCTATCTCTCCTGGGGGTGATATCTCACTTTCTGTCTCTCTGTCTCTCCAGCGAGCATACACACCCTATAGCAAAAATCTGTCTCTCTTAAAAAAAGAAAAAAAAAAAAAAAAAAACCTATAGGCCTCGTTAACTTCAAGTGTGGGCACCAAAAGGAAAATTGGGAGTATTCCCCAAGAGACTGCCCCCACAAGCTTGGCAACTGCTGTGTATGGTACCTCTACCAAACACCCAATGGTGTCAGTATGCCCTCGTTACTGTGGACACACACACTGAGTATGAGTCAACTTTCCCAGTATAGTGATGCACCATGGCAAAAATCATAACCACCCTGGAGAAAAGACTGTTCTGTATCTTTTGTCATCTTTTTTTTTTTCTTTTTCTTTTCTTTTTCTTTTTTTTTTTTTTTTTTTGGAGAGGTTTTTGCTATAGGGCATGTGCACTTGCCAGAAGAACACAGAGAGACAGAGAGATAGAAAGCGAGAAATCACCCCCCCAGGGGGGACGGCCATGCCGCAATCCCTTCTCCTCCATTCTCCTCTCAGGATCTTGGGCACGCATACACACACACCCAGCGTGAGTTTAAACCACTAGGTCTAGGACTCGAACTGCAGTTGACTACATGGGAGTCCAGCAACATAGCCATTACATTAACTGCTGGTCCCTCTTTTGCTATCTTGATAAGCTCCGAATGGATCAAGATCCAGCAGTTATTACTGAAGTCATGCAAATGTGGGTCCATGTACTGATATTTGTTGGAGCCTTTATATGCCTTACTAACCACAAGAAGCAAGAATAGTGAACAACTTCAATGGATAATTGAAGGAAGCCTTGGAAAATAGGGCACCCAGAAGACACATTACAAGGATGGACTCTGTTAAGAACCCTCTGGACTCTACACATGTAAATCCGTTGCAAAGGAAATGCTGTCCTGAGTCATTTGTTAGAGCAGCTTGCAGATCAAGAGTGGGGTGATAGGAAGTCCTGCTATTGTGGATATGAAAGTGATAAGTAGATGCCACAAAATGGGGTGGTTAATACCAGGCAGGAGGCAAATAGAGAACCTCTAAGGAATATAAACCATCCTTAAATGGTTGACAGAAACTGCATATGTTTTTCCCTCTATAGATGTCTACATGTTTTCTGAGATAGTGAGAGATATGGGCCATTTGGTAAACAAACACATTGGAGACTCTCACCTCAAAATAATAACCCCATAGGGTACCGTGGTCCAATGGACATGGCAAAATGGCCCAGTGGGTATAGTTAGTGACTTGGTGGACCTACAGATGGTCTTGGTAGGCCCTCCTAAGGCCTCTGAGAACGTTCTAGGATATCTGAAAGGAGTAGTAGTAGTTCTGCCCATGAGATCCTCTGACTTGGATGGAGGATCTGTATGGGTGGTGCTGGATAGAGATATGAGTAAGAGTAACCTCAAATGGTAGCTAGAAAAAGTAGTAGCAGAAAGACAGGGACATGTAGGTTACTATTGGGTTATAGAAAAAGTCATAATGCATTTTTGCATATAAAAACAGAAAAAAAATAAATCATTAGACAATCTAATATATCAACCCAGGCCAACTCCTACCTGATAGGTAGAGGTCACATGAGACCCTCAGAAGGAGTAGGGTGGGCCACTAACCTATCTGTCTTTTCTTTCCTCAGGGATGTGGTAACAGAGACCTGGAAGGATGATGTCTTTCTTAAGAGCCAACCTATGGCCACCACAAGTAACTTGATGAAGCATTGGAATTGCCACCCTGGTCCTCATTTTGCCAGACAATAACAGTCCCCTCATCGTGTCTATGGTTCACTACACCAGCGTTCCTAATGTCATGGTGTACATTAACAGAACCCAAGCTGTGGCTTACCAAGTGAGGCTGTGATACCCACAGCATGGGAGGGAGCCAAGGGTGCTCTGTTTTAGCTTAACTGACCTAGTATGGCAAAATATCACAACTGTAGCTAGCAAACCTCTGTGCATTGGTACTTTAACACATCTCTTTCCTTTAATTATGTGGATAAGAGGCGTCCCAGCAGAGATGATGAAAACGAAGACTCGACTGGTGTTAGTCCTTTGTGTAGGGATTCCATGAACAATATCGTATGAGGGAAACAGTTTATGTGACTATTGGATTAATGAGACTTAGCTGGGGAATGTCAATGTCTCCATATCCATGAATGAGTTGCTAAACACTAAAACAGGGGGAATACTAGAGGGGTAATGTCATACCTATAAACCTGAGGATGAAGAAGTCCTACACGCGGGATGTGCCCAGGGTGCCCCTGGATGTCACACCTGGGAATGAGATGCACCACTGGGTCAGCAGCCTTCCAGGCTTACCAGGGATCTGCCAGGAGATGTGACTGATTGTGGACATACGTGCTTTATGAGCTCTTTGATACATATATAGAAGTCAGTGCTAATGAAAAAATAATAAGAAACTGTCCCTGACCATGGCAGTTATCTCTTCCTCCATTGCCACTATTTTAGCAACCCATCAGACACTCCAAATTCCCTGGGGAAGATTATTATAAAGAACAGACTTGCTCTAGACTTTCTTT